>CM019699.1:24344839-24944839 GCA_009760885.1 Achatina immaculata
CTGTAGCATTTACATTCAAAGGCATTTATGTGTTTCTCAGCTGTTTTGTTAAGTGTCCAGGTCTCACAGGCATATGTTGCGATGGGAAAGATGCACGCCCTTAAAAATCTTATTTTTGTGGTTCTGTCGGTTCCTCTCCACAGATTCTTTATTTGTTTTACTTTCTGAAGAGTGATAGATGTCCTCCTTTTAATTTCCCTCATTGTATCTCCATTATTAGTTAGTAGTGATCCAAGATATTCAAAACTCTCCACTTCTTCCAGTTTTTCCTCATTGATACATATTTCAGTTGCCTTGTTTTCAGTATACAAGTTAAATAAGTAGGGTGACAATATGCACCCCTGACGGACTCCTTGTTTTATGTCAAACCAAGTTGTTGTTTCACCATTTATTCTTACTGCTGCTTGTTGGTCTAGATACAGCAGTGATGTTAATTGTATCAAATGTGTTGGAAATCCCATTTTTTCCATTATTTCCAAAGTTTCTGGTGTTGTACACAATCAAATGCCTTTGAGTAGTCTATAAAGGCTAAATATACATTCACATATATATATGTGAATCTATTATATATATATATATATATATATATATATATATATATATCTTATATCTTATATCCTTCCCGTGCCGTTAATCGTCACATAGGGCTCGCAAAGTAGTTCGCCAGTTTTTCCTGTCTTCGGCGAGTCTTTCAACCTCATCAAAGGATTTTATGCCTGTTAATTTGGCCTCCCTTTATAATGCCCTCTTCAGAGTTTCACACGGTCTGTCTATTTTTCTTCGGCCTGTTGTGTTCCACTTGATAGCTTGTTTTGGGATTCTCTGATCATTTCTTCTCTTCAAGTGACCAACATATGTCCATCTCCTTTTCCTGATCACCCATGAGATTGGTTGTTGTTCAGTCATCTGTCTTATCTCTGCATTGTTCTTGAATTCATTCCACTTGATGCCGAGTATTTTCCTTAGGCATTTGTTTTCTATTTCTTTAGTTGTTTTCCAGCTTTCGCATGCATAAATGAGAGTGGATATTACATTTGAATTGAATAGTCTTAACTTGGTTTTTGTGCTTATAACTTTTAAATTCCATATGTTCTCAAGATTCTTGAAGATTGATGCTGCTTTTGCAATTCTGATCCTAACTTCCTTTCTAGTGTCACCATCCTGGTCTATGTAGCTGCCAAAGTATGCAAATTGATTGACTTCTTCAGTATCTGTCCCTTCTATGTGTATTTTTCCATTTTGATTGAGAGTAATTTTCATTATTTTTGTTTTGTCCTTGTTAATTTCAAGTCCTATTTTGCTAGCCAGTGAAGACAGGCTATCTGTTTTTTTCTTGCATGGAATTCACATTATTACTGATAAGAGTTATGTCATCAGCAAAATCAAGATCTTCTAGTTGGGTCCCATGTACCCAGTCAATACCTGTGTTACCTGTGCAGCACTTTTTCATTATGAAGTCTATTGTAATCCCAAAAAGTAAAGGAGACAGTATACATCCTTGTTTCACGCCTGTTTCAATCTGGAACCATTCACTCAACCCTTCTTCTGTCTTGACTGCACAAACATATCCATTGTATAAGTCCTTAATGATGTATATATATATATATAATATATATATATATATATATAATATATATATAATATATATATATATATATATATATCACCGATATAAATATATCTATATATATAGATATATATAACATCCGTGATTACACGCCGAAACTGACACAGTCCTCTACCTCAAACGCCAGGACTACAGAGTCACGTTTCAAATAAACGCATGCCTCGGATAAACGACGGGTCAGTACATTGCCTCTGTCTTTCAATGGAAAGACGTATGACATAGGGTAATACCGATGCTACAGAACCTTAATTGCCATTTGGCGAATACACGCCTGCCTTGAATAGACTCCGGCCTCTAATAAACGACAATTTTGTAAATAAATGACCGGGGCGCTTATTCTAGGAAATATGATGTATGTATATGGGTATGTATGTATATATGTATATGTCTATATATATTTGTGTGTATGTACCTGTGTACGTTAATATCTAACACTAGTATTGTGATATCATCACAAAACGAATCTTAAAATATGAAAGTTATCTTATCAAAGAGCCATGTAGAGGTTAACAATAGCAAGGTAAAGATATCGTGATATCAGAACATCACAGAACATATGAAAAGACATAATAACATACCGAAGACCATACTGGAAGGAAAAATGGAAGGAAAAAAAGAGCAAGAGGAAGACAGAGATGTAGGTGTGAAGATAACATACGAGAATGGACAGGACACAGCCTGAGTGAGTCCACCATCAAGACCAGGGAGAGAGGGAGCTGGAGATTTATTACCACTAGTTCTCATATCGAAGATAGAACATGATGAATAATAATAATAATATGATGATGATGATGAGGAGGAGGAGGAGGAGGATTAGGATCCGGCTAAAAAAACCCACCCTTCTCCCAGTTACAGGATGTAACAAGAACATCTATTTTAAAAAAAATTAACCACCAAGATACGAGAGCACAGCCCACATGCATCCCCTCATAGAAGAGTGTATTCAGGTTTATCTTTCGCCATTTTCGTTTTCAGAATGTCTCTGACTTCCGCTGTCCCTTTATCTTTCTGCTTCACATCCTCACTTTCATTCTCTCCCCTTGTTGCTTCATATCTTTCATTCTCTCCCCTTGTTGCTTCACATCTTTCATTCTCTCCCCTTGTTGCTTCACATCTTTCATTCTCTCCCCTTGTTGCTGTTCTAGATTTGTCTTACTTCACCCAAGTAAAACACTACAAATCTTATCATGTATTACTTTTACGACTTTTAGGTACGGCGAGGAGGATGTGGAGGGCTGGAAATGGGGAGGATGCAGCGACAACGTGAACTACGGGCTCTGGTTCAGCCGGACCTTCGTTGACGCTCCAGAGACCGTCTCCCACGAGGCCAGCCGAAACATCCGAAGTCTGATGAACCTACACAACAACGAAGTCGGTCGAAAGGTCAGGGAAGTTTTTTTTGTTGGAGTTATAGAGTTAATACAAGTATTTACATACGCCATCACGTGGCTGATCGAAAGATAAGAGACTTTTGGTGGAAAAGGTAGGATTAATATTTATATACACCATCACATGCTTCGTCGAAAGATGAGAGACTTCTGTGTGAGTTATAGGGTTAATATTTACATACACCATCACGTGGCTGATCGAAAGATGAGGGACTTTTGTGGGAAAGATAGGGTTAATACTTACGTACGCCATCACTTGCTTAGTCGAAAGGTGAAACTGGAAAAGTAGTATGGCTACATTTAATACATTAACGGAATGATGATATTTTGTAAGATTTTGTCACTGGTGAAGCTACCTATTACTATAACAAGCAAGCATAACAAACATTAATAATAAAAATAAACTCAATAGCCTCCGACCAAAAATAAACAGCTGATGACAAGCGCGCACATGAAATAAAATCATGAATAAGTAAGGCAAAGGCAGCCTTTCATGGCATGAAAAAAAAATACTAACAAATAAGAAAATGTCCCTAAAAGTTAGGAAAATGAATATTACAGTGCTATATTGAGCTATATGATTGTGAAACTTAGACAATCAACAAAAATGCGACAATTTGAAACAACAGAGACATGGTTTTGGAGAAAGATGCAGCAAATATCCAGGACAGACAGAAAATCGGAGCTCGCCAAAAAAGTTGCAGAACTAGGAAAACTAGTTAAAATTATAAGAAAAAATAAAACCACTCACAATTTCTTGGACATGCCAGAAGAGATAAAACTTAATAATGACTGAAAAATGTAAGGGAAAAAGGAAGGCCATGAGAAAGATATCTCACCGGACTGACCAAGTGTCACGGCAAAAGAAAAGCACCTGAATAAATCAGGAACACCAAGGACCACACAAGAATTAATCAGGAACACCAAGGATCACACAAGAATTAATCAGGAACACCAAGGATCACACAAGAATTAATCAGGAACACCAAGGATCACACAAGAATTAATCAGGAACACCAAGGACCACACAAGAATTAATCAGGAACACCAAGGATCACACAAGAATTAATCAGGAAAAGGACCACACAAGAATTAATCAGGAACACCAAGGACCACACAAGAATTAATCTGGAACACCAAGGACCACACAAGAATTAATCAGGAACACCAATGATCACACAAGAATTAATCAGGAACACCAAGGATCACACAAGAATTAATCAGGAACACCAAGGATCACACAAGAATTAATCAGGAACACCAAGGACCACACAAGAATTAATCAGGAACACCAAGGATCACACAAGAATTAACACCAAGGATCACACAAGAATTAACACCAAAGACCACACAAGAATTAAGCAGGAACACCAAGGACCATACAAGAATTAATCAGGAACACCAATGACCAAACAAGAATTAATCAGGAACACCAAGGACCACACAAGAATTAATCAGGAACACCAAGGATCACACAAGAATTAATCAGGAACACCAAGGACCACACAAGAATTAATCAGGAACACCAAGGATCACACAAGAATTAACACCAAGGATCACACAAGAATTAACACCAAAGACCACACAAGAATTAAGCAGGAACACCAAGGACCATACAAGAATTAATCAGGAACATCAATGACCAAACAAGAATTAATCAGGAACACCAAGGACCACACAAGAATTAAGCAGGAACACCAAGGACCACACAAGAATTAATCAGGAACACCAAGGACCACACAAGAATTAAGCAGGAACACCAAGGACCATACAAGAATTAATCAGGAACACCAATGACCAAACAAGAATTAATCAGGAACACTAAGGACCACACAAGAATTAATCAGGAACACCAAGGACCACACAAGATGAAGAAGCTTGATCACCAACGATATCTGGCACAACACATACTTTAAAAAAATGCAGGTGACGTAGACCAGACACCTTTACAACACCAGGTCTTTTAGACTACGGCCGACTTTCCTACAGCATAAAGAGTAATCTTGTCAACAGTCCACTCCCTAACCTTAGATTACCATCTTCTTGATCTAACATAACAACAATACTCGTAAATCATCCATAATGAAGTACAACATAACGTATAATTATCACGTAAACATTTAAGCAACACAAGATACGAGACAATGTAACACTTATCTTTCCTTCAAAGATGGCTACACAAACAGTACACAATTTGCTGCTCTTGACTAAGGTCATGCCGCAGGTCACCAGTAGTTGTTACAGGTGGACTGCAGTTAAATAATAAAAGAACAGTGTGTGTACACAACATCGACAAACCGGAACTAACTCCTGCTATAGTGTAACCTCTTAGCTGTCTCGACCATAGAATCTGATCCGTTTGATCTTGCTTGTGTAGTTCTATCTGATTAGCTGGCCTCAGCTAGTCATCTGCTTCCTTACACCAAGTCAAGTCACATGCTAAGAATTCATAAATGAATATATACTGTTCACAAAAAAAAAACGCAACACTACTGTAGTCGTAATGGACACCAAATTTCAAACTTGTGTCAAATTTTATTTTACGGAATTAATGTTTCAATCTTGGCATAAAGAAGTTTTAAGACTTTAACAGTGAAATGATGTTCATTAAATTTGGTTTGGACTTTTATTCTTTGCGACTGATGCTTCCGTTTCAGTAAGGTGTACGGCCTCCTCTGGTCTGTATCAGAGAACGACATCTCCTTGAGATGGATCCGATTAGCCGTTGGATCTGTTTTTGTGGGATGGCTACCCAATCTTCCCGCAGTGCAAGAGACAGCTGTCGGAGATTGGTTGGCGCCACGTCTCCCTGGCGGACTTGTCTGTTGAGTACATCCCATAAATGTTCTATTGGGTTCATGTCTGATGACATGGATGGCCACGGATTGGTCTGGACGTTGTTGTCAGCGAGGAACTGGGTGGTGAGTTGTGCCACATGAGGTCGAGCGTTATTCTGCTGAAAAATCGACCCTGGTGCAGCCAGAAGTGGAAGGACATGAGGACGAATAATTTCAGTGACGTATCATTGGGCATTCAGGCGTCTTTCAATTTGCACCAGGTCACTTCTTCCCATGAAGATGATCGTCCCCCACACCAGTACACCTCCACCACCATGTGGAGGAGGCTCATCCACGCAGTTCTGGACGTAGCGCTTATGGACTTTGTGGTAAACTCTTCTCCGTCTATCGTGTCGTTGGAGCAGAAAGACTGATTCATCACTAAACCAAGCCCTTCTCCAATCATTCGCAACGGTCCACTGACGATGCTGGTTCCCCCACTGCAGTCGGTTCAGGCGATGCCGGTCCGTAAAAACAAGATCTCTGTAGGGTCTTCTAGCCCAAAGACTAGCATCATGCAGCCGGTTCCTGACCGTTTGATCTGTAGTTCGACGAGCTGCTGTTATTGACTGGACTGTTGAGGACGCAGATGCAAATCGATTTCTGAGGTGACGCAGCCGCATGAAGCGGTCTCTGGCAGGAGTTGTGACTATGGGTCTTCCACCACGCGACCAGTCTGCAACTGAGCCGGTTTCTTGAAATCGCCTCCTGGCCACTAGACCTTGTGACTGTCCAGTCTGTAAACGTCCAATGATGATGAGTCGTTGTTCTGTAGTGAGATGAGCCATACTTGCGCATTGAATTTTTAAATGAATTGATTCGAGTAGGGTCAATCTTTTATAGACATTTAATAACATGGTCGTTGAATTTTGTGTTCAGTACACTTCACGGGATTCTCGTGAACCTGTCATGAATTATTGTCAAAAATGCTGTTTTGACTAGCGTCGCTTTTCTGTGCTCATGAATCATCTGGTGAGTATAATTCAGGTCAGCATGTGAAGTTGATGTCCAAGTCAACGTTTCAGGCAATTTGCCCTTGTCTGATCAGCAAACTTCAGTTTAAATTGCATTAATTGCTTTTTTTTTTTTGAACACTATATAACGGTAGGTTCGGGTATTTAAGAGCACTTACTTACTTACTTACTTACTTACTTACTTACTTACTTACTTACTTACTTAATGGTAGCTGTAGGCGTCGGAGTAGCGAGGTGATCAGTGCACTAGTTTCTCATGTCGAATGTCTGTGGCTGGCATCATGCCAAGGGCGTCCCAGTCCCTCAGTGGTAGAAGTGGGTGCCCTGCTTGATTTTAGAGTTGGAGAAAGAAAGACGTAATACTGAAAACATCATTATCTAGTGCGCTGAACAGGTGAAAGAAAATATCGCCACTAGCAAAAGTCTAACACAATCATTTTTTCTCTACTCTAACACAATCACTTTTTCTCTACTCTAACACAATCACTCTTTCTCTACTCTAACACAATCACTCTTTCTCTACTCTAACACAATCACTCTTTCTCTACTCTAACACAATCACTCTTTCTCTACTCTAACACAATCACTTTTTCTCCACTCTAACACAATCACTTTTTATCCACTCTAACACAATCACTTTTACTACACTCTAACACAATCACTTTTTCTCTACTTTAAATCACTCTTTCTCCAGTCTTGCACAGTCACTTTTCCCCCACTCTAACACAGGCACTTTTTCTCCAGTCTTACACAATCACCTTTTCTCCAGTTATAATATTGACGAATTGAGGTAGTGTTCTTCTGTCTTCTAATTCTTCTTATTAATATGTTTTATAATCCTGCCACCATTATCGATGATACAGCTGAATATTTCTGAGGATATCTTCACACACAATCTAGATTTCTGTTGTTTTAGATTAGGTTTCACAAACAGTTGCCACTTCACTAAATCAGAGCAAGTCCGATGAAATGTTCTCTACAGAATTCATTTAATTCTGACAAATAAGATATTTGACTTAGAATTCACAACATCACTTGTACTAAGATCCAATATGACATAAATCTTCGTTAGTTTCGTCGTTGAAGCACATCAATGTCAAACTGTCATATCCTACATGCAGCATTAAAATTCACAATATACTACACTTTTGATAAGAGGACAATTCTAAACTCTGTACTATACTCGATCTGCAACACGTGGTCAACTAGTTTCTAGTCTAAAATCACTTTACCTGAAGTTTCAGAGTAACAAATATTCATAATCCCTTGAATCACTTGAAACACATATTCAATCTGTCCTAAAACTACTTCTGAAAACTCCTTTTCCTGAGTATCTATTGCTCTAAGTGTCCATCTGTTTCATCTGTCGTTATCTACGTCTTTCTTCTCTTTCATGTCCTCTCTGGTGCGTGTTCTCCTTCTGCTGTTCTTCTCTGATTGTCCATTCTGCTCTTCTTCTCTTGTCTGGACCGGTCTTTATTCACTGACCGTCCTTGTTCCTCCGTCTTCTGTCTCCTCTCTCCTCTACTTCTTCTTCCTTCTTCGTCCCTCTTCGTTCTGTCTCCTTTTTATCTTCAAGTGTAGCTTGATTGATTAACCAATAAGTATTTTGGCCCCAGCCTTCAGATGTTCACCGGTTCCCATGAGCATTCTGATTGCCCGTCATTCAAACTGCCCCGTGACTTATCTCTCGTAAGTCAATTGTCCAATAGGCAACACCTCTAAATATTTAACTGGTCAGCTGGCCGAGTTGGTCACTACTTTATTTAAAAACCGTGTGCAGTCGCATTCTAACGCGTGTCACCTAAAAGGTGTCAAGTGTCAACTCCGTCTATACAATTGTTATTTACCTAAGTCATTATCTTGCTATTTCATGTCGGAGGTTTTATTGTGTCCTCGCTTTTCATTGTGTCTGCCTTTTCTATTCCTCTTTTCTATTTTGTTTACATGTGTCAACGTCCAGTCACGGCTTTGTTATTACTGGACCATCCTACTTTCTGGCGTCCTTCCTTTGTACTACCTAAATCTCAGCGTCACTGAGTCTCGTCTTTTTCTATTCACTGTTTCCACTGTTTACTTTTGTCAGCGTCTTGTTCTAGTGTCATGGAAGTTCTATACCTTTCTCTTCCCTTTCTCTCCATTTTTTCTGTCTCTATTCGATGTTACTATTTTCTATACAGTATATTTTTCATAATCACATTCATTAATAGTAATAATAATAACAACAATATCCGTTACTTACAAGGCCATGCTACACAGTCTAACACAGGCAGTTTAGCTCAAGTCTGACATAATCACTTTTTCTCCAGTCTTCTACGAATACTTATTCACTACTCTTCCACATTTACTTTTCCACACTCTTCCACAATCATCTTTTCTCCACTCTTTCACAAATACTTATCCACCACTCTTCCACAATCACTTTTCTTCACTCTTCCACAATAATCTTTTCTCCACTCTTCCACAATCATCTTTTCTCCACTCTTTCACAAATACTTATTCACTACTCTTCCACATTTACTTTTCCACACCCTTCTACAATCATCTTTTCTCCACTCTTTCACAAATACTTATTCACTACTCTTCCACGATCATCTTTTCTCCACTCTTTCACAATCACTTTTTCTCCACTCTTCCACAAACACATATTCCCCACTCTTCCACTATCACTTTTTCTCCACTCTTCCACTATCACCTTTTCTCCACTCTTCCACAAACATTTATTCTCCACTTTTCCACAGTCACTTTTTCTCCAGTCATCCACAAACACTTATTCTCCATTTTTCCACAGTCACTTTTTCTCCAGTCATCCACAAACACTTACTCTCCACTTTTCCACAGTCACTTTTTCTCCAGTCATCCACAAACACTTATTCTCCACTTTTCCACAGTCACTTTTCCTCCAGTCATCCACAAACACTTATTCTCCACTTTTCCACAGTCACTTTTTTCTCCAGTCATCCACAAACACTTATTCCCCGCTCTTCCACAATTACTTTTCTCCACTCTACCACAATCACTTTTTCTTCAACCTACATGCATGAGTATACGCCACTGTTACCATCTCACCCTTGTACACGCCCATGAAAACACGAGAAACTTTTTTTTTTTTAAACGACCCTTATAGCTTGAGCTTAATGCTTTCCCGCAATATCAGCTCAAAAACTCTCTGGAGAACTAACTGGGGCAAAACTATCGTTCCCTTTTATTAAACACTTGCTAAGGCTGTCAACCGCCAGCAACTTAACGATCTGCAAATGCAGACTTTCTATTCATCTGCCCGATCTTCCCACAAACTCTTTCAGGGAAACCGAGCAGGCAAAGAATTGAGCGATCTTTTACGAGGCCGGTGGGAGTTGTAGAGCCAACAGTTCGCTTCACCTGTCGTTAAAGCGATCTACTGCGCTCTCTCTAATCTGACTTTTGTGTTCTGCGTTTCCAGGCTAACTGCATGTGAGGTATCGCCGTCGGTGCAGGGAATCTATCTATCTATCTATCTATCTATCTATCTATCTATCTATCTATCTATCTATCTATCTATCTATCTATCTATCTATCTATCTATCTATCTATCTATCTGCCTGCCTGCCTGTCTGTCTGTCAAACAACACTGTCTCAGCAGGATGTGATGATATCAGTAACATGAAACTACGCTACACTGCTCCAGCTATTACCGACAGATACAGTACATACATATACAATTTGTGTATAGAAAAACATTATTTTTATGACACTTTTAAACTCGCTAAAGTGTTTCCTCTTTTAAATCCGGATCAACTCTCAACTCTCAACCTTTCAAATTATAGACCTATGTCCAAACAGAAAGGAACAAGTCACCATTTTCCATCTCCGAACGGGACACAGCCAGCCAACCCCGAAGTCGCATGTATGCAATGTTTAAGATTGGTACTACTACTCTTTGTACATGTGCCCAAGTGCCCCAAACTGTGGAACATATCCTCCAGACTTCACAAACTAAGAGACACTGAGAAGCAATTACTGGCCCAGTGAAACCACCAAAGAAGATAAGCTCTACGGTACCATACATGAATTACAACAACAAAAAAAAAAAAAGTGAAATTTATCCAAGGGATAGACTGCAGCTATCGACAGAGAATGCATACGAAGAAGAAGAAGAAGAAAAGTCAGCAACTGACCGCATGATAAAGCGCTACCGACTGAGGATAGAAGACAGAGATCTAAATAACTCATGATAGTAGCGAAGTCAAATTATCTTGTTTTTCTGAAAGTGTAAACCCGACAGAGACCCTATCCCAGTTTTTACTGTCACATTTCCTGGATCCTCAGTTCCGGCCCTCCTCATCTCCTCTCCTCTCCCACCCTTTAATTAATTCCTCTTTTCGGACAGGCGCAAGACTCCTCTTGATCTTCCAAGCGCGCTAGTCCCCCTAGTTTCTCTTTAATTTCGGCCCTGAGGGGTGACCTACTGGCTGATCCCTGGCACCGTTCTGGCCCAGTTAATGACACCCATAGTATAATTTACGACTGCTTCGGTCGCCTGGCGACCGGGCGACCCCACTAGAGATCACGGTACATAAAAAAAAAAAAACTAAACGACCGAAGCCCACAAATTTTTTCTATGAGACCAACAACTCTTGGCATTGGAGCTGGACTCAAGTCACACGTGACTAACATAAAGAGTTGCTTCCACTTGGTTAGCGTCAGTACAAGGTCAAGGGGAAGTAACAAAGAAATATCCACCACACATTAGCCAGAGGGGTAGAAAGTATCACCAGACAAAGATGCAATTATTAAGACAAGAGAAGTCAAAGAACTTGTTGAGTGTTAAAGACAGAAATGTACACACAGGAATTTAATAAAGCTTTCAGCAGTCCTACAAGAAAGACAAAAAACAACAGCTCCGCAGACATAGCGTCGACACTCAGAATCAGAGACACCTGTATCTCAGACCACAGCTTTGGAGCTCGCGTCGAAGATTCCTGGGAGAAATTTGCACCTGGATCCGGTCCAGAGTTAAGTCAGAACTTTCTGGCACGCCGGGATAAAAGACATTTCAGATTTGGGCCCCTGTTTCCGGCGCCGAGTTTCGACATTAACCTGGATCAAATGATATCAGGTCAAAAGTGAAAATGGTCCACTGATGCTGGGCCAAGTCTCGCTGGAACTCTGTGTGGGGGGGGGGGGAGTGGGAGAATGAAGCCTTTCTTGTGATTAGACACCCCCCCCCCTCCCAACCCAACCTCCCGCATTCTACAATCCTTTCACTTCCTTTAAAGGCTATCAAAATCAACAAACATTATAACATGGCCGACCAGCAAGAGTCTACTAGTTGAATTTTTGGGGCTTTTATTTATATATTTATTTATTGTTTTCATTACATGTCATTTTTCGTCTCCACTTTCCGCGCTTTATCCGCAGGTTTCTTTCATTTCTTCCGCTTTATCGTGCTCGCAGTGTTCACTTGAAAGCTGCCCGCTAGGCCACCATGGATGCTGTGGCTCTGCGCATGCGCCTTCTTTTATTTGTCAGTACATTAACATATCCGGTATTCAGAGCAGTAAGCTACTGAATATGCTGATTTACTTAGAATTCCTGGATTTAGACTCTTCTTCCTTAGCCACTACCCTTTTCCTGCCCCTTCCAGTTCACCCGTGTGGCTTGAAATAATGATAATAATAATAATAATAATACACAAAAATGAGTCAGTGTAGTTTTGTTCCGGAGTTGATATAGACACAATTTTAAATTATCGTGAAAGTTCAAATTAGACATGGGCTAATTTTCTGGAAGAAAACAAAAAATCTGTGTTTGTTATGAAGTTCTCTCTGTGTAGCCTTGAGATTGTTAGTTCGTTTAAAATAGCGTGGGGGAGAGTGGCGGATGTAAGAGGGGGTGGGGAGAGGTTAAAGTTTAACTATATTTAAAGAGAGTAAAACAAAAAAATTGCTCTTTAAAATGTTTCACTACCATCATAATAAACATTATTAATTTGGAAAGCCAAGTCGAAAAGTAACCGCAAGTCAAGGAGCGTAATCAGTGAAAATATATTAAAAAAAACTGATTCACCCTCGAGCCTCTCTATATATTTTCACTGGTTATGTCCCTTGATTTTGCGGTTACTATCTGATTCGCCCTCGTATATTTATACAGCTACATATTACTTTTGTCCCGGTAATTCTATCCTTGACTAGGATTATCACAGTTTTCATCAATTTCCATCCTTGACTAGGATTACCACAGTTTTCATCAGTTTCTATCCTCGACTAGGATTACCACAGTTTTCATCAGTTTCTATCCTTGACTAGGATTACCACAGTTTTCATCAGTTTCTATCCTTGACTAGGATTACCACAGTTTTCATCAGTTTCTATCCTTGACTAGGATTACCACAGTTTTCATCAGTTTCTATCCTTGACTAGGATTACCACAGTTTTCATCAGTTTCTATCCTTGACTAGGATTACCACAGTTTTCATCAGTTTCTATCCTTGACTAGGATTACCACAGTTTTCATCAGTTTCTATCCTTGACTAGGATTACCACAGTTTTCATCAGTTTCTATCCTTGACTAGGATTACCACAGCTTTCATCAGTTTCTATCCTTGACTAGGATTACCACAGTTTTCATCAGTTTCTATCCTTGACTAGGATTACCACAGTTTTCATCAGTTTTTATCCTTGACTAGGATTACCACAGTTTTCGTCAGTTTCTATCCTCGAATAGGATTACCACAGTTTTCATCAGTTTCTATCCTCGACTAGGATTACCACAGTTTTCTCCTCTTACCCACATCCTGGGAAAACATGTTCCAGGATATTGTGTGGAAATCACGTGATCATGTCACGTGGTGTGGAGCGAAGAATGGAGGAGGCACGTCTTCGGCAACTCTACCACAGAAAACAACACCAGTGTTAATAATCTCATTTCCAGAAGTAACGGTGTTTTTTTTAAACTATTATAGACACGGTAGAGGATAAAATCGATAACATCCAAAACTTCAAATATCAGTTTGGGGAGAGGGGCGCAGAAAAGGGGGTGGGTCGAAGATACAGTGTTCAAGCTGAAAGAGACCTATAACTGACCAGAGCCAGTCTATTCTAGTTCCCAGCGTTGCCCTGGAAAGAGACAGTAGTCCAGGCCGAGTGAGTAGGGATCCCAATAGAAAGGAGAATCTGATCTAAAAAAATACTCCAAGCCGAATTTAGGTGTGTTGGACTGAAGACACACGGCTGCTATACAGCGCCATTTTGACGGGACAAGCCGCGATGACGACAACGAAGAAGAAGAAGAAGAAGAGAAGGAGGAGGAGGAAGAAGAACCAGAAGAGGAGGAAGAGAAAGATGAAGGAGAAGGATGAGGAGAAAGAAGAAGAAAGAGAAGAGGAGAAGAAGGAGGAGGAAGAAGGAGGAGGAGGAGAAGGAAGAAGAAGGAGGAGGAAAAAAAGGAGGAGGAGGTGGAAGAAGAAGGAGGGGGAGGAGATGAAGGAAGAAGAAGAGGTGGAAGAAGAAGAAGGGGAGGAGGAATAAAAAATAATTGTTTTTTTATTTTAAATCTCTTCTGGTCTCATTATTCACCTTCAGTTCAGCTACATTAGAGTCCTCGCATGCGGAGACAAGAGAAGACAGGAGTTAGAGAACCTGACAGTCAAGGGAAGACAGGAGTTAGAGAACCTAACAGTCATGAGAAGACAGTAGTTAGCATGAGAAGACAGGAATTAGCATGAGAAGACAGGAATTAGCATGAGAAGACAGGAATTAGCATGAGAAGACAGGAGAAAGCATGAGAAGGCAGGAGTTAGAGAACCTAACAGTCATGAGAAGACAGGAGTTAGCATTGAGAAGACAGAAGTTAGCATGAGAAGACAGGAGTTAGCATTGGGAAGACAGAAGTTAGCATGAGAAGACAGGAGTTAGCATGAGAAGACAGGAGTTAGAGAACCTAACAGTCATGAGAAGACAGGAGTTAGCATGAGAAGACAGAAGTTAGCATTGAGAAGACAGAAGTTAGCATGAGAAGACAGGAGTTAGCATGAGAAGGCAGGAGTTAGCATGAGAAGGCAGGAGTTAGCATGAGAAGACAGAAGTTAGCATGAGAAGACAGAAGTTGGCATGAGAAGACAGGAGTTAGCATGAGAAGACAGGAGTTAGCATTGAGAAGACAGGACTTAGCATGAGAAGACAGAAGTTAGCATGAGAAGACAGGAGTTAGCATTGAGAAGACAGGAGTTAGCATTGAGAAGACAGGAGTTAGCATTGAGAAGACAGGAGTTATCATGAGAAGCTGATAGTCAGTGATTACTCAAAGTTCTCTTTGAGTAACCACTGACTATCAGCTTCTCATGCTAAAAGATTGCAAAAAGATAGAGAGGCCGAAAAGAATGCATCTGAGCAGCAGAAGCAGTTAGCCATTAGGCTGAACCTAGGGGCCAGGAAGGGTAGGGTGGGGCCAGTGCCAAGAGGGAAAACTATAACATACACAGACTGTCATGTGACAATCATTTATAACTATTATTATTGCACTAGCAGGTTATGTTATACAAAATAAGACAGTTAGTCATCAGTTGTGTTTGTCTGTGTAAAACAAAGTAAGACAGTTAGTCGTCAGTTGTGTTTGTCTGTGTAAAACAAAGTAAGACAGTTAGTCATTAGTTGTGTTTGTCTGTGTAGTACAAAGTCTTATAGTCCTTGCATGTAAAACAACAAGAGGGGAATCAGGCCATGTATCAGGAGGTTGACCAGTTCAAGGGAGCTTCTAAGGAACTTGGCTGGTGAGTGAAGACACCAGCTGAACAGTATTACCAAGTGCTGCAGTAGAAGGATGTGGCTGGAAATACCAGCGACAAAACAGAGAAGCATGATCTTCAGCGTGTACTTGTACTGCCCATAATGAATGAATAGTTCAATCAGAATGTGAATAAAGCGAATTTTGTACATTCTTTCATTGACTCCTTCATTCCTGAATTAATTTCCATGCTGTATCGAGTAACTTTTTATGAGAACTTGAAAGAAACTGGAAGAAAGTTAGTCTATGGTTAAAAAATATCAGTTGGGCTAGAAATGTGCTACTTTTCATTCGATTTAGATTTTGGCAAAATACAGATCTCAGCGCTGGTTCTCTTACGTGTCCAATATCTACCAGCAACCTCAGTGTTGCTTTGGAGTGAAACACTTAATATAGTAGGTCTAAATTAAATCTTTCTCTTCTCAAATTCACTTTCTTTCTCTCTCAATCCCCAGGCTGTGGAAACTCTTATGTCCCGAAGATGCAGATGTCATGGCGTTTCCGGCTCATGCGCAGTGAAGACATGCTGGCGTGGACTTCCGACCTTCAAGGACGTTGGCAAGTACTTGAAAGAAAGCTACGAAAAGTCTGTCAGACTGGCTGCTCGCTCAAAACGGAAACTGCGACGTAAAGACAAATCCAAAAGACTTGAACCAATTTCCCACGGAGAGTTGGTGCATCTGAGCAAGTCGCCCAACTACTGCAACTACAGTCCCAAACGAGGCATACTTGGGACCGCCGGCCGCATATGTAACCGCACGTCACATGGACCAGAAAGCTGTGACTTGCTGTGCTGTGGTCGCGGCTACAACACGCAGGTGGTGCGACACGTAGAGAGATGTCGCTGCAAGTTCCACTGGTGCTGTTATGTGGAGTGTAAAACTTGTGAGACTCTTGTGGATGTGCATACTTGTAAATAGTAATTCGCATTTTCCTAGAACATTTTTTTCTACATTTCTAGAACATTTTGTGCTCAAAATAACACATGATTTTTTTTTTCTTTTTGATCGCTCAACAGTTCGGATCGATCATTATGAAATTCATCAATTTATCTTAACAAAGATGATAATTTCTTTGCCCGTACCTGACTCTTGAGTTTTTTAATGACTGGGTCAAAATTAATGCAAAATTTTCTCAACAGTTTTGTCACCTACACAGACAATACGCAGACTGTGCTGTTGGTTTACGCAGACTGTACTGTTGGTTTACGCAGACTGTACTGTTGTTGTGCTTAGATGTTGCTCGCCACTGCTGAAGTACTTTGTGTTTTATGAGCTGCAGCATTTGTAACATTTGCACTCGCGCATGAAGGCTTTATCTGTTACCGGATTTCGATTTTGTAACATGTTTCCAGCCTTCTGTCAAGCATAGATGATCAAAGGTTGAGTTAGTTCAATTTTTTGTTGTTGTTACTACTCCCTGGTTGTAGGTTAAGATCTCTGTGGTCCTTTTGTTCCTTTCAAATACTCAGGCTTCATTCAAATTTCTGTTCTGTGACCTGGATTCGTCTAGACTTTAAAAAATGCCAGCGAAGATGAAACTGTCTTATTTTTGTTGTTTCCGTTGATTTACTTACGTTTTTTTTATGCGTTTGTGTGTTTTAATTTTGTCCTTGCAAAAGGCGTTTTGCCAAAATAATGTCTGTGGCTTTTTGAGCAACATACCCCGCCATTGGCCTATGTATCAAGAAGAAGGGCGTTTCAGAAGGTACAGAATTGCTACAAATTAGAACTTCCTGCGGTCCGTAGAACCACCCCGCCCACAGTAAGCACAAGATTCACGGAATTGTGCTTTAGAGTCACTTCTATCGAAGAAATTTTTTATGCATCATTTAATGAAAAGCGCCCCTGAGTAGCAAAGTGAGTAGTACACTCCATCGCAAGGCAAAGTTCGATGATCACGCCTCAAGGTGAGCTGTAGAAATGGCTCACCTGACCATTCTCGAAGCTGATGAAGGTCAGATGGTTAGACTGGAGATTGATCACATAACCCTCTATTGTGGGACAGTCAAGGACATGTGTCTGTCCTATTCGTCATTGTTTTCCGAGCAGTAGCTGGCACATCTTCGGCAGACCAGGTTGTTTCTGAGTTCTTCTTCGACAGACCAGGTTGTTTCTGACTCCGTCTTCGGCAGACAAGGTCGTTTCTGAGGTCGTCTTCGGCAGAACAAGGTTGTTTCTGACTCCGTCTTCGGCAGACCAGGTTGTTTCTGACTCCGTCTTCGGCAGACCAGGTTGTTTCTGACTCCGTCTTCGGCAGACCAAGATGTTTCTGACTCCGTCTTCGGCAGACCAAGGTGTTTCTGACTCCGTCTTCGGCAGGCCAGGTTGTTTCT
This sequence comes from Achatina immaculata, assembly GCA_009760885.1. NCBI lineage: Eukaryota > Metazoa > Mollusca > Gastropoda > Stylommatophora > Achatinidae > Lissachatina > Lissachatina immaculata. The sequence goes on from CM019699.1 coordinate 24,362,764, forward strand.
GACTCCATCTTCGGCAGACCAGGTTGTTTCTGACTCCCATCTTCGGCAGACCAGGTTGTTTCTGACTCAGTCTTCGGTTGTGCTGTTTTATCCTGCGGTGCCCTGTGCATTCAGACCCAGTCATTCCCCTCCTCCTTTCTCAGCACGGGCTCAGGACCGGCCATCGCGGAGTAGCCAATGACAGTATACCTGCTAACATCATTTCCTAAGCTAATGGCATCAAACATAATTACCTTGGCGTGTTACCTTGTCATGTTACCTAATACAAAACATGACGTATTAGACCGCCATCATTTACTTCATTTAACAAAAGTTCTTGTAATTTCACCTCCTTCAGAACATCTGGCGTCTGACTGTGCCAGATGGATGAAACAGGCGTGGTTACGATACACTCTAGAAGTGACATACAACGCAAAATGACCTCTAATAAGTACTATCTCTGTGTCATGTAGCATTTGCCTGCCGGTGGGGGAGTGAAATATTAGCGACTCCACATTTCTAGGCCGCTGCAGCATTTGAGATAGGGACGCCAGGACTTGTCCTCGCTGCCTTTGTCTGCCTAGAGAAACCCCAGGTACCCATTTTCTGAGGCTAGTTTGACCCCGGTGCCGGTGGGTCCGAAAACAAAATTTGTCTGAGTGTTATCGAACCACGGACCTTCTGATCGGCAGGCACGTGCGCTAGCCACGACACCACCGCGGCACCTGCTACACAAAGCAAAGTCCGTGGCAGGTGATAACTTCATGTCTACCCAATAATTTTCCACCTGTTCGATTCTTCACCACTTATGTGACGTTTCGGCGTGAGCCTTTTCATACAAACATAAACGGGACGAAGAAATAGAGAGACGAGATAAAGTATAGAATAGCATGTATCCTATGTTAAAGAAATAATAAATAAATGAATTTAATTAAAACTTAGCTCAGTTTTAGAAAAACACAAGTAAGTGTTGCCAATACAATAATATAATAATACTTCTTTGCGGCTCACTAGTTGGACACGGTTGAAGGCTTCACGAAGGACCTTTTCTGGGTAGTGGCGATGACGGAAAAATTCCAACAATTTGTTGGACTGATCTATAAAGTCCAAGTTATCCTGACATATGCGGAGAAGACGGAGGAGTTGGGAATATGGGATGGAGTTCTTACAGGCTTCAGGATGGGAGGATGTGTAAAGCAAATAGGTGTGGCTGTCGGTGGGCTTGTAAAATACAGAGGTAACAAGCCTGTTTGTGCCAATAGAAATTTTAATGTCTAAAAAATTAACAGACTTGTCAGAGATTTCATAAGTGAATTTTATGTTGTTATTGAGTTGGCGAATTTAATAAATTTTTAGCACGTCCTGTGGCATACTTGTGATCCCAATGCCATCATCGATGTACCTTTTATAGAATTCTGGAAATCTGCCAGTGTAGGTCTGCCATAATTTAACTTCCAGAAAGCCCGTAAATAAACATGCATAACTGGGACCCATTTTCGTTCCCATGGCGACACCACTGATTTGCTCGAAGTATTCGCCGTTGAATTCGAAAGAATTTAGGTTTAGAACTAGCTGTGTGGGTTCAGAAAAAAACCTGTAACCTCCTCTGACAGAGTTAAGTTAGTACTTCCTTTCCACACACATGATCAGATGGTTTTAGAAAATTCTTTATCGTCATCTGCCACTAATCCAACTCGACCCTGACACCCGCGACATTTTCTCTGATCTACCCCTTGTAACATACAAGCGTGAGTCAAATATTAAGGACATCCTCTTCCACAGCCACCTGAGGCCAAACCTTGCATATGTTGACACTAGAAAATGCAACCGCCCTGTAGTCTGGGAAACGAAAACAATCCCCTTTCCTAAAACTACCCTGACTCTCCATGAGGGATTCACATGCGAATCCTGTAATGTATATCATCGTATGCAAAAGATGCAGGATAGCTTATATTGGTGAAACTGGCCTCAGAAAAGGGGACCACATACAAAAACATCTGTACGATGTCACCCAGCATGCTTCGAAACCAGTCCCTAATCATTTCAGTGGGCCCAACCATTGAGGCAAATCTGATTTTCTGGTAACAGCCATCACACATGCAGATGACACAAGCCGCCTGGTGCTTGAGAACCGCTACATTCAACACTAGAGGATGATGTGGTCAGCAACATGTCAGCCCACTTTCCTTGGCCTGTCAGCACACTAGAGGATTATGTGGTCAGCAACATGTCAGCCCACTTTCCTTGGCCTGTCAGCACACTAGAGGATGATGTGGTCAGCAACATGTCAGCTCACTTTCATTGGCCTGTCAGCACACTAGAGGATTATGTGGTCAGCAACATGTCAGCCCACTTTCCTTGGCCTGTCAGCACACTAGAGGATGATGTGGTCAGCAACATGTCAGCTCACTTTCCTTGGCCTGTCAGCACACTAGAGGATGATGTGGTCAGCAACATGTCAGCTCACTTTCCTTGGCCTGTCAGCACACTAGAGGATTATGTGGTCAGCAACATGTCAGCCCACTTTCCTTGACTTGTCAGCACACTAGAGGATGATGTGGTCAGCAACATGTCAGCCCACTTTCATTGGCCTGTCAGCACACTAGAGGATGATGTGGTCAGCAACATGTCAGCCCACTTTCCTTGGCCTGTCAGCACACTAGAGGATGATGTGGTCAGCAACATGTCAGCCCACTTTCCTTGACTTGTCAGCACACTAGAGGATGATGTGGTCAGCAACATGTCAGCCCACTTTCCTTGGCCTGTCAGCACACTAGAGGATGATGTGGTCAGCGACATGTCAGCCCACTTTCCTTGGCCTGTCAGCACACTAGAGGATGATGTGGTCAGCAACATGTCAGCCCACTTTCCTTGGCCTATCAGCACACTAGAGGATGATGTGGTCAGCAACATGTCAGCCCACTTTCCTTGGCCTGTCAGCACACTAGAGGATTATGTGGTCAGCAACATGTCAGCCCACTTTCCTTGGCCTGTCAGCACACTAGAGGATGATGTGGTCAGCAACATGTCAGCCCACTTTCCTTGGCCTGTCAGCACACTAGAGGATGATGTGGTCAGCAACACTGCTTGACCACTTTTCATACCCCAACCCCAGAAGAAGAAGCTGAACATCCACTTCTACAGCCTGGGTGACCAGGGCACCTCCAGTCGGATCCGACCCACCGACCGTCGTCACGAAAGACTATTGCACTAACCACTTCGCTACTCATACGCCCTCGACGTGGTACAGGCGAACGATAAACTTCAGCAGCAGGGTTCAGCGACGTGGACTTGAAGTCGATTCTATTAGTCGAATTATTTATTCTTTTCAATATTTTACTGGCAAAATATTCGACGCGAAGGTAGATGTAATCAGTCTCGGGGGAAAAAAAAAAAGAAAAAAAGTGTCAACGAAGAACTAGAAAAACGAGAGAAAGAAAAATAATAAGAGAAAGTCAGCCAGTCGAAACCTGGAATTCCATTAGGGCGAACGACAACGTAGTCACAAGGATACAAGAATAAACAAGAATACAAGAATACACAAGAATTCAAGAATAAACAAGAATACAAGAATACACAAGAATACAGTCACAGACTAACAACTGGGACATGAAGAATGTTTTGTTGTATTTTACCTGTAACATTACTTGTCTCTTTGTAGCTTTTCTTCACTGAGAATAGTGTGTGTGTGTGTGTGTGTGTGTGTGTGTGTGTGTGTGTGTGTGTGGGTGTGTGTGTGTGTGTGTGTGTGTGGATGGAGAGAGCTTTAAAAAATGTTTGTTTGTAGCTTATCTTCATTAAAAATGTTTGTCCGCAGCTTCTCTTCATTGAGAATGTTTGTGTGTAGCTTCTCTTCGCTGAGGCTATGTTTAGCTTCTTTTCATTGAGAACGTTTGTATGTAATTTCTCTTCATTGAGAACGTTTGTATGTAATTTCTCTTCATTGAGAACGTTTGTATGTAATTTCTCTTCATTGAGAACGTTTGTATGTAATTTCTCTTCATTGAGAACGTTTCTAGGTAGCTTCTCTACATTGAGAATGTTTGCGTGTAGCTTCTTTTCATTGAGAATGTTTGTATGTAGCTTCTCTTCGTTGAGAACGTTTGTGTGTAGCTTCTCTTCACTGAGAACATGTGTAGCTTCTTTTCGTTGAGAATGTTTGTATATAGCTTTTCTTCATTGAGAATGTTTGTATGTAGCTTGTCTTAGAATGTTTGTGTGTAGCTTCTCTTTACAGAAAATATATATATCCATTAATAAGCCCATTTGTCACAAAAGTTGTGTGATGTTGTCTTGTCCATTATATTCTCTTCCGCTCTAGGTTATCTAGCTTAGAGCAATGTTCTACTGAAGTTTTCTGCTCTACTGTAATAATGTACTGAAGTTTTCTGTTCTACTGTAGTAATGTACTGAAGTTTTCTGTTCTACTGTAGTAATGTACTGAAGTTTTCTGTTCTACTGTAATAATGTACTGAAGTTTTCTGTTCTACTGTAATAATGTACTGAAGTTTTCTGTTCTAATGTAATAATGTACTGAAGTTTTCTGTTCTACTGTAATAATGTACTGAAGTTTTCTGTTCTAATGTAATAATGTACTGAAGTTTTCTGTTCTGCTGTAATAATGTACTGAAGTTTTCTGTTCTAAGTAACCTTGTACTGCGTTTGAGCGGTTTTACTGTACTGTTGTACTGATGTTCTGCCCTGTTGTAATGTTGTGCCGAGGTTATTTGTTTTACTGTAATCTTGTACTGAGGTTGCAAGTCTCACTGTAATGTTGTATTGAATGTGTCTGTCTTATTGTGATATAAAATTGAGGTTGTTTCTTTTCACTGTAATGCTACATGTCTTACTGTAATGTTGTACTGAGGTTGTCTGACTTACTATAATGTTGTACTGAGGTTGTCTGACTTACTGTAATGTTGTACTGAGGTTGTCTGGCTTACTGTAATGTTGTACTGAGGTTGTCTGACTTACTGTAATGTTGTAATGAGGTTGTCTGACTTACTGTAATGTTGTACTGAGGTTGTCTGACTTACTGTAATGTTGTACTGAGGTTGTTTGACTTACTGTAATGTTGTACTGAGGTTGTCTGACTGACTGCAATGTTGTATGGTAGTTATATATTATTGTAGTGTTGTATTCTGTCATGTTTACTGTCATGTTGTACTGAACCTGCCTGTCTTACTGTCATGTTGTCCTGAACCTGCATATCTTACTGTCATGTTGTACTGAACCTGCATATCTTACTGTCATGTTGTCCTGAACCTGCATATCTTACTGTCATGTTGTACTGAACCTGCCTGTCTTACTGTCATGTTGTACTGAACCTGCCTGTCTTACTGTCATGTTGTACTGAACCTGCCTGTCTTACTGTCATGTTGTCCTGAACCTGCATATCTTACTGTCATGTTGTACTGAGGCTGCCTGTCTTACTGTCATGCTGTGCTGAGGCTGCCTGTCTTACTGTCATGTTGTACTGAACCTGCCTGTCTTACTGTCATGTTGTCCTGAACCTGCATATCTTACTGTCATGTTGTACTGAACCTGCATATCTTACTGTCATGTTGTCCTGAACCTGCATATCTTACTGTCATGTTGTACTGAACCTGCCTGTCTTACTGTCATGTTGTACTGAACCTGCCTGTCTTACTGTCATGTTGTACTGAACCTGCCTGTCTTACTGTCATGTTGTCCTGAACCTGCCTATCTTACTGTCATGTTGTACTGAGGCTGCCTGTCTTACTGTCATGCTGTGCTGAGGCTGCCTGTCTTACTGTCATGTTGTGCTGAGGCTGTCTGTCTTACTGTCATGTTGTGCTGAACCTGCCTGTCTTACTGTCATGTTGTACTGAGGCTGCCTGTCTTACTGTCATGTTGTGCTGAACCTGCCTGTCTTACTGTCATGTTGTACTGAGGCTGCCTGTCTTACTGTCATGTTGTACTGAGGCTGCCTGTCTTACTGTCATGTTGTACTGAGGCTGCCTGTCTTACTGTCATGTTGTACTGAGGCTGCCTGTCTTACTGTCATGTTGTACTGAGGCTGTCTGTCTTACTGTCATGCTGTACTGAACCTGCCTGTCTTACTGTCATGTTGTGCTGAACCTGCCTGTCTTACTGTCATGTTGTACTGAGGCTGTCTGTCTTACTGTCATGTTGTGCTGAACCTGCCTGTCTTACTGTCATGTTGTGCTGAACCTGCCTATCTTACTGTCATGTTGTACTGAGGCTGCCTGTCTTACTGTCATGCTGTACTGTCTGGCTGTCTTTCAGGTCATGTTCGTTTGAGGCTGAATGTCTGACAGCCATTATATATTCGTCGTATAATTTGCCTTGAATATGATCAAACAAGCAGTTTTTTTAACTCAATGCTTACAGTACCAGGTCACATGTATGTAATATGTGTCTGCATATGTGTATGAGGGAGAGACAGAGAGAGAGAGAGAGACAGAGAGAGAGAGACAGAGAGTTGGAACTATTTTATGACTCTGTTTCAACGGGCGTGCGATATTGTTACGTAGCTGATCTTTTTACAACAATGTCGTAAATGTCTGAGTATAAGGAAAACGTGTGAAAACAAAATGAAAACATTCAATTTCACATGACGTGTACACATTATTTCGGGGTTATTGAAAATGTGAAGTGGAAATAAAAGCGGAGCAAAAGTGTGGTTGCAAAACGCAATCTCCAAGGAAAAATAACACAGAAATTAAACTTGCTCGGCAACATATATTTACTTTCATTGTCTTGAATGAATGAAGCTTTCAGACATTGATATTTTGTTCTTTTTTGTATCTGGGAAGAAAAGTGTGAAAGCTAGCATAAAGTTACATTGGGTGATCCTGGAAGATTGTTTAAACTGTGATTTTAAAGTGTAAAAGGTAGGAACTTATGTGTGTGTGTGTGTTTGTATGTGTTTGTGTATGCTTGTTTAAGTGTGTATGTGCGTTTGTGTGTATGTTTGTTGTAATTGTAGTTGTTGTTTGCGTGCTGTGTGACAAGAAGTGAGTGAGTGAGTGAATGAGCGAGTGAGTGAGTGAGTGACTGAGTGAGTGAGTGAAAGTGTGAGAGAGAGAAAGAGATAGAGAGAGAGAAAAAAAAGAGAGTTAGTGAGTGAGAAAAAGAGAGGGGGAGAGTGAGAGAAGAGAGAAAGAGACAGAGACAGATAGAGAGAGACACGCAGAAAGAGTAAAGTGAAAGAGAAAGGGGGGAAGAGAGAGACACAAGGGAAAGAGAGTAGTGTGTGTGACACACGATAGAGAGAGGGACAGAGAGAGAAAGAGAACGTGACACACGATAGAGAGAGGGACAGAGAGAGAAAGAGAACGTGAAACACGATAGAGAAAGAGACACAGAGAGAGAAAGAGAACGTGACACACGATAGAGAGAGGGACAGAGAGAGAAAGAGAATGTGACACAAGATAGAGACAGAGAGAGAAAGAGAACGTGACACACGATAGAGAGAGAGAGACAGAGAGAGAAAGAGAACGTGACATACGATAGAGAGAGAGAAAGAGAGAGAAAGAGAACGTGACACACGATAGAAAGAGAGACAGAGAGAGAAAGAGAACGTGACACACGGTAGAGAGAGAGACAGAGAGAGAAAGAGAACGTGACACAAGATAGAGAGAGGGACAGAGAGAGAAAGAGAACGTGACACAAGATAGAGACATAGAGAGAAAGATAACGTGACACAAGATAGAGAGAGAGAGAGACAGAGAGAGAAAGAGAACGTGACATACGATAGAGAGAGAGAAAGAGAACGTGACACACGATAGAGAGAGAGAGAGAGAGAAAGAGAACGTGACACACGGTAGAGAGAGAGAGAGAGAAAGAGAACGTGACACACGATAGAGAGAGAGAGAGAGAGAGAGAGAAAGAGAACGTGACACACGATAGAGAGAGAGAGACAGTGAAAGAAACAGAACGTGACACACGATAGAGAGAGAGACAGAGAGAGAAAGATAACGTGACAAACGATAGAGAGAGAGACAGAGAGAGAAAAAGAACGTGACACACGACAGAGAGAGAGACACAGAGAGAGAAAGAGAACATGACACACGATAGAGAGAGGGACAGAGAGAGAAAGAGAACGTGACATAAGATAGAGACAGAGAGAGAAAGAAAACGTAACACACGATAGAGAGAGACAGAGACAGAGAGAGAAAGAGAACGTGACATACGATAGAGAGAGAGAAAGAGAGAGAAAGAGAACGTGACACACGATAGAGAGAGAGAGACAGAGAGAGAAAGAGAGCGTGACACATGGTAGAGACAGGGAGAGAAAGAGAACGTGACATACGATAGATAGAGAGACAGAGAAAGAAAGAGAACGTGACACACGAGAGAGAGAGAGAGACAGTGAAAGAAACAGAACGTGACACACGATAGAGAGAGAGACAGAGAGAGAAACATAACGTGACAAACGATAAAAAGAGAGACAGAGAGAGAGAAGGAAAACATGACACACGATAAAGAGAGAGACAGAGAGAGAAAGAGAACATGACACACGATAAAGAGAGAGACAGAGAGAGAAAAAGAACATGACACACGATAAAGAGAGAGACAGAGAGAGAAAGAGAACATGACACACGATAAAGAGAGAGACAGAGAGAGAAAGAGAACTTGACACACAATGAAGAGAGAGACAGAGAGAGAAAGAGAACATGACACAAGATAAAGAGAGAGACAGAGAGAGAAAGAGAACGTGATACACGATAAAGAGAGAGACAGAGATAGAAAGAGAACATGACACACGATAAAGAAGAAGACAGACAGAGAAAGGGAACGTGACACACGATACAGAGAGAGAAAGAGAACGTGAAACACGATAAAGAGAAAGACAGAGAGAGAAAGAGAACGTGACACACGATGAAGAGAGAGAAAGAGAACACAAAACACGAAAATAGAGAGAAAGAGAACAATACACACGATAAAGAGAGAGAAAGAGAACATGACAAACGATAAAGAGAGGGAAATAGAACGTGAAAAACGATAAACAGAGAGAAAGAGAGAAAGAAAACATGACACACGATAAAGACAGAGAAAGAGAAAGTGAAACACGATAAACAGAGAAACAGAAAGAGAAAGAGAACATGACACATGATACAGAGAGAGAAAGAGAACGTTAAACACGATAAACAGAGAGACAGAGAGAGAAAAAGAACATGAAACACGATAAAGAGAGAGAAAGAAAGTGCCAAACGATAAAGAAAGACAAAGAGAACATGAAACACGATAAACAGAGATAGAGATAGAAAGAGAACATGACACACGATAAAGATAGAGAAAGAGAACGTGACACACAAGATAAAGAGAGAGACAGAGAGAGAAAGAGAACATGACACACGATAGACAGAGAGAGAAAGAACACGACACACGATAGACAGAGAGAGAAAGAGAACATGACACACGATAAAGAGAGAGAAAGAAAACATGACACACGATAGCAAGAGAGACAGAGAGATAAAGAGAACGTGACACACGATAGAGAGAAAGAAAACACGACACACGATAGACAGAGAGAAAAAAAACATGACACACGATAGACAGAGAGAGAAAGAAAACATGACACACGATAGAGAGAGAGAGAAAGAGAACATGACACACGATAGACAGTGAGAGAAAGAGAACATGACATACGATGGACAGAGAGAGACAGAGGGGAAAAGAGAACATGATACACGAAAGAAAGAGAGAGAAAGAGAACATGATACACGATACACAGAGAGAGAAGGATAACATGACACACGATAGACAGAGAGAGAAAGAGAACATGACGCACGATAGACAGAGAAAGACAAAGAGAAAAAGAGAACATGACACACGATAAAAAGAGAGACAGCGAGAGAAAGAGAACATGACACGCGATAGACAGAGAGAGAAAGAGAACATGTCAAACGATAAAGAGAGAGAAAGAGAACGTGATACATGATAGACAGAGAAAGAAAGAGAACATGACACAGAGAGAGACAGAGAGAGAAAAAGAACGTGACACACGATATAGATAGATATAGAGAGAAAGGGAACACGACACAACATGAAGAGAGAGACAGAGAGAGAAAGAGAACGCGACGCACAAGAGTGAGAGACATAGAGATAACGAGAACGTGACACACGATAAAGAGAGAGAGAACGAGAACGTGACACACGATAGACAGAGAGACAAAGAAAGAGAATGTGACACACGATAGACAGAGAGAAAGAGAAAGAAAGAGAACATTACACACGATAAAAGGAGAGAGAGAGACAGAGAGAAAAAGAGAACATGACACACGAGAGAGAGAGACAGAGAAACAGAGAGATAAAGAAAACGTGACACATGACAAGGAGAGAGAAAGACAGAGAAAGAGAACACGATACACGATAAGGAGAGAGACACCGAGAGAAAGAGAACATGACACACGATAAAGAGTGAGAAAGAGAACATAGCACACGATAAAGACAGAGAAAGAGAACGTGACACACGATAAAGAGGGAGACAGAGAGAGAGAAAGAGAACATGACATACGATAAAGAGAGAGAAAGAGAATATGACAAACGATAAAGACAGAGAAAGAGAACGTGACACACGATAAAGACAGAGAAAGAGAATGTGACACACGATAAAGAGAGAGACAGAGAGAAAAAGAGAACATGACACACAATAAAGAGAGAGAAAGAACGTAACACACGATAAAGAGAGAGAGACAGAGAGAATAAGAGAACAGGACACACGATAAAGAGAGAGACAGAAAGAGAAAGAGAACAGGACACACGATAAAGAGAGAGAAAAACAACTTGACACACGATAAAGAGAGAGACAGAGAGTGAAAAAGAACGTGACACACGATAGAGAAAGAAAGAGAACGAGAACGCAACACACGATCAAGAGAGAGAGAAAGAGAACATGACACACGATAGACAGAGAGAGAAAGACAACATGGCACACGATAGAGAGAGAGAGAGAGAGAGAACATGACACACGACAGACAGAGAGAGAAAGAGAACATGACACACGATAGACAAAGGGAGAAAGAGAACATGACACACGAGAGAGAGAGAGAGAGAGAAAGAGAACATGACACACGATGTAGAGAGAGAGAAAGAGAACATGACACACTATAGAGAGAACCAGAGAACATGACACATGATGTAGAGAGAGAGAAAGAGAACATGACACACGATAGAGAGAGAGGGAGAACATGACACACGATAGACAAAGAGAGAAAGAGAACATGACACACGATAGAGAGAGAGAGAGAGAGAAAGAGAACATGACACACGATGTAGAGAGAGAGGGAAAGAGAACATGACACACGATAGAGAGAACCAGAGAACATGACACACTATGTAGAGAGAGAGAAAGAGAACATGACACACGATAGAGAGAGAGAGGGAGAACATGACACACGATGTAGAGAGAGAGAAGGAGAACATGACACACGATAGAGAGAGAGAGAGAAAGAGAACATGACACACGATAGAGAGAGAAAGAGAACATAACACACGATAGACAGAGAGACAATGAGAACATGACACGCGATAGACAGAGAGAGACAGACAACATGACACACGATAAAGAGAGCGACAGCGAGAGAAAGAGAACATGACAAACGATAGACAGAGAGAGATAAAGAACGTGACGCACAATAGATAGAGAGAGAAAGAGACCGTAACACACGATAGACAAAGGGAGAAAGAGAACATAACACACGATAGTCAGAGAGAGACAGAGAGAGACAGAGAGAGACAGAGAACATGACACACGATAGAGAGAGAGAGACAGAGAACGTGACACACGATAGACAGAGAAAGAAAGAGAACATAACACACGATAGTCAGAGAGAGACAGAGAGAGAACGAGAACATGACACACGATAAAGAGAGAGACAGAGAGAAAGAGAACATGACATACGCTAGACATAGAGAGAAAAAGAACGAGACACACGATAGACAGAGACAGAGAACATGACACACGATAGACAGGGAGAGAAGGAGAACATGACACACGATAGAGAGAGAGATAGAGAGAGAAAGTGAACATGACACAACATGAAGAGAGAGACAGCGAGAGAACGAGACACACGATAGAGAGAGACAGCGAGAGAAAGAGAACATGACACACGATAAACAGAGAGAGAGAAAGAGACAAAGAGAACATGACACACGATAGACAGAGAGAGAAAGAGAACATGACACACGATAGACAGAGAGAGAAAGAGAACAAAACACACGATAAAGAGAGAGAGAAAGAGAACATGACACACTATGGACAGAGAGAGAAAGAGAACATGACATAACATGAAGAGAGAGACAGAGAGAGAACGAGAACATGACACGATAGACAGAGAGAAATAGAGAGAGAATATGACACACGATAGAGAGAGAGAGAACTTGAAACACGATAGACAGAGGGAGAAAGAGAACATGACTCAAGATAGACACAGAGAGAAAGAGAACATGACACACAATAGAGAGAGAGAGAGAGAACATGACACACGATACAGAGAGAGTGAAAGAGAACATGACACACGATAGACAGAGAGAGAAAGAGAACACGATATACGAAAGACAGAGAGAGAAAGAGAACATGATACACGATAGACAGAGAGAGAAAGAGAACATGACACACTATAGACAGAGAGAGACAGAGAGAGAAAGAGAATATGACACACGATAAAGAGAGAGACAGCGAGAGAAAGACAACATGACACACAATAGACAGAGAGAGAAAGAGAACATGACACACGATAACAAGAGAGAAAGAGAACGTGACACACTATAGACAGTGATAGAGAGAGAAAGTGAACACGACACAACATGAAGAGAGGAACAGAGAGAGAAAGATAACGTGACGCACAAGAGTAAGAGACATAGAGATATAGACAACATCACACAAGATAAAGAGAGTGACAGAGAGAGAAAGCGAACGTGACGCACGATAGACAGAGAGAGAAAGAGAATGTGACACACGATAGACAGAGAGACAGAGAGAGAAAGAGAACGTGATACACAATAAAGAGAGAGACAGAGAGAGAAAAAGAGAACGTGACACACGAAAGAGAGAGAGACTGAGATAGAAAGAGGACATAACACACGTGAGATAGAGACAGAGAGATAAAGAGAACGTGATACACGATAAAGGAGAAAGACGGAGAAAGAGAACATGATACACGACAAAGAGAGAGAAAGCGAGAGAAAGAGAACATGACACACGATAAAGAGAGAGAAAGAGAACATAGTACACGATAAAGAAATAGAAAGAGAACGTGACACACGATAAAGAGAGAGACAGAGAGAGAAAGAGAACATGACATACGAAAAAGAGAGAGAAAGAGAAGGTGACACACGATAAACAGAGAGACAGAGAGAGAAAGGAAAAATGACACACGATAAAGAGAGAGAAAGAGAACGTGACACACGATGAAGGAGAGACAGAGAGAAAAAGAGAACATGACACACGATAAAGAGAGAGAAAGAACACGACACACGATACAGACAGAGAAAGAGAACACGACACACTATAAAGAAAGAGGCAGAAAGAGAAAGAAAACAGGACACACGATAAAGAGAGAGAAAAACAACATGACACACGATAAAGATAGAGACAGTGAGGGGAAAAAGAACGTGACACACGATAAAGAGAGAGACAGAAAGAGAAAGAGAACGCAACATACGATCACGAGAAAGAGAAAGAGAACATGACACACGATAGAGAGAGAGAGAGAGAGAACATGACACACGAAAGAGAGAGAGAGAGAAAGAAAACATGACACACAGTAGAGAGAGAGTGAGAGAGAGAGAACATGAAACACGATACAGAGAGAGTGAAAGAGAACATGACACGCGATAGACAGAGAGAGAGACAGAGAGAGAAAGAGAACATTACACACGATAAAGAGAGAGACAACGAGAGAAAGAGAACATGACACAAGATAGACAGAGAGAGAAAGAGAACATGACACACGATAGACAGAGAGAGAAAGAGAACATGATACAGGATAGATAGAGAGAGAAAGAGAACATGACACACGATAGTCAGAGAGAGAATGTGACACACGATAGACAGAGAGAGAAAGAGGACATAAAACACGATATTCAGAGAGAGACAAAGAGAGACAGAGAGAGAGAAAGAGAACATGACACACGATAAAGAGAGAGAAAGAGAGAGTAAGAGAACATGACACACACAAGATATAGAGAGAAAAAGAACGAGACAAACGATAGACAGAGAGAGAAACAGAACGTGACACACGATAGAGAGAGAGAGAGACAGCGAGAGAAAGAGAACATAACACACGATAGACAATGAGAGTAAGAGAACATTATACACGATAGACAGAGAGAGAAAGAGAACATGACACACGATAGACAGAGAGAGAAAGAGAACATGACACACGATAGACAGAGAGAGAAAGAGAACATGACACGATAGACAGAGAGAGACAGAGAGAGAAAGAGAACATGACATACGATAGACAGAGAGAAAGAACACGACATACGATAGACAGAGAGAGACAGAGACAGAAAGAGAACATGACACACGATAAACAGAGAGAGAAAGAGAAAATGAGACACGATAGAAACAGAGACAGAGAGAGAAAGAGAACGTGACACACGATAGAGAGAAAGAGAACACGACACACGATAGAGAGATAGAGAGAAATAGAACATAACATACGATAGACAGAGAGAGAAAGAGAACATGACACACGATAGAAAGAGAGAGACAGAGAACATGACACACGATAGACAGAGAGAAACATAGAGAGAAAGAGAACATGACACACGATAGAGAGAGAAAGAGAACAAAACACACGATAAAGAGAGAGAGAGAAAGAGAACATGATATACGAATGACAGAGAGAGAAAGACAACATGATACACGAAAGACAGAAAGAAAGAGAACATGACACACAATAGACAGAGAGTGACATAGAGAGAAAGAGAACATGACACACGATAAAGAAAGAGACAGCGAGAGAAAGAGAACATGACACACAATAGACAGAGAGAGAAGGAGAACATGACACACGATAACAATAGAGAAAGAGAACGTAAGACACGATAGACAGTGATAGAGAGAGAAAGGGAACACGACACAACATGAAGAGAGAGACAGAGAGAGAAAGAGAACGTGACGTACAAGAGTGAGAAACATAGAGATAAAGAGAACGTCACACAAGATAAAGAGAGAGACAGAGAGAGAAAGAGAACGTGACACGCGAAAGAGAGAGAGACTGAGAGAGAAAAAGAATATGACACACGTGAGATAGAGACAGAGAGATAAAGAGAACGTGATACACGATAAAGAGAGAGAAAGACAGAGAAAGAGAACATGACACACGATAAAGAGAGAGAAAGCGAGAGAAAGAGAACATGACACACGATAAAGAGAGAGAAAGAGAACATAGTACACGATAAAGAAAGAGAAAGAGAACGTGACACACGATAAAAAGAGAGACAGAGAGAGAAAGAGAACATAACACACGATAAAGAGAGAGAAAGAACACGACACACGATACAGACAGAGAAAGAGAACATGACACACGATAAAGAAAGAGGCAGAAAGAGAAAGAGAACAGGACAAACGATAAAGAGAGAGAAAAACAACATGACACACGATAAAGATAGAGACAGTGAGGGAAAAAGAACGTGATACACGATAGAGAGAGAGAGACAGAAAGAGAAAGAGAACGCAACACACGATCAAGAGAGAGAGAAAGAGAACATGAAACACGATAGACGGAGAGAGAAAGACAGCATGACACACGATAGAGAGAGAAAGGGAACATGACACACCATGAAGAGAGAGAGACATCGAGATAAAGAGAAGGTGACACACGATAAAGAGAGAGAAAGGGAGAGAAAGAAAACGTGACACACGATAAAGAGAGAGACAGAGAGAGAATGAGAACATGACACACGATAGACAAAGAGAGAAAGAGAATGACACATGATTGAGAGAGAGAAAGAGAAAATGACACACGATAGACAGAGAAAGAAGGAGAACATGAAACACGATAGAGAGAGAGAGAGAGAGAGAACATGACTCAAGATAGACAGCGAGAGAAAGAGAACATGACATACAATAGACAGAGAGAGAGAACATGATACGATACAGAGAAAGAGAAAGAGAACATGACACACGATAGAGAGAGAGAGAAAGAGACCACGACACAGATTACAGAGAGAGAGAAAGAGAATATGACACACCATAGACAGAGATAGAAAGAGAACATGACACTCGATAGAGAGAGAAAGAGAAAGAGAACTTGACTCAAGATAGACAGAGAGAGAAAGAGAACATGACTCAAGATAGACAGAGAGAGAAAGAGAACATGACACACGATAGACAGATAGAGAAAGAGAACATGACGCACAATAGACAGAGAGAGAGAACATGACACGATACAGAGAAAGAGAAAGAGAACATGACACACGATAGAGAGAGAGAGAGAAATAGACCATGACACGCGATACAGAGAGAGAGAAAGAGAACATGACACACGATAGACAGAGAGAAAAAGAGAACATGACAAACGATTGACATAGAGAGAAAGAGAACATGACACACGATAGAGAGAGAGAGAGAAAGAGAACATGACACACGATAGAGAGAGACAGAGAGAGAAAGAGAACATGACACACGATAGACAGAGAGAGAAAGACAACATCACACACGATAGACAGAGAGAGAAAGAGAATATGACACAACATGAAGAAAGAGATAGAGATAGAAAGAGAACGTGACGCACAAGAGTGAGAGACATAGAGATAAAGAGAACGTGACACACGATAATGAGAGAGACAGAAAGAGAAAGAGAACGTGACACACATAGACAGAGAGACAGAGAGAGAAAGAGAACGTGACACACGATAGACAGAGAGAGAGACATAGAGAGAAAGAGAACATGACACACGAAAGAGAGAGACAGACAGAGAGAGAAAGAGAACATGACACACGAGAGAGAGAGACAGAGAGATAAAAAGAACATGATACACGATAAAGAGAGAGACAGAGAGAGAAAGAGAACGCGACACACTCTAAAGAGAGAGAAAGAGAACATGACACACGATAAAGACAGAGAAAGATAACGTGACACACGATAAAGAGAGAGACAGAGAGAGAAAGAGA
This sequence comes from Achatina immaculata, assembly GCA_009760885.1. Classification (NCBI taxonomy): domain Eukaryota; kingdom Metazoa; phylum Mollusca; class Gastropoda; order Stylommatophora; family Achatinidae; genus Lissachatina; species Lissachatina immaculata. Next base: position 24,379,859 of record CM019699.1, read on the forward strand.
ACATGAGACACGTTAAAGAGAAAGAAAGAGAACGTGACACACGATAAAGACAGAGAAAGAGAATGTGACATACGATAAAGAGAGAAACAGAGAGAAAAAGAGAACATGACACACGATAAAGAGAAACAAAGAACACGACACACGATAAAGACAGAGAACGAGAACATGACACACTATTAAGAGAGAGACAGAAAGAGAAATAAAACAGGACACACGATAAAAAGAGAGAGAACAGGACACACGATAAAGACAGAGACAGAGAGAGAAAGAGAACGTGACACACAATAGTGAGAGAGACATAAAGGGAAAGAGAACGCAACACTCAAGAGAGAGACAAAGAGAACATGACACGATAGATTGAGAGAGAAAAAGAACATAACAAACGATACACAGAGAGAGAAAGAAAACATGACACACTATAGAGAGAGAGAGAAAGAGAACATGACAAACGATAGAGAGAGAGAGAGAAAGAGAACATGACACACGATAGACAGAAAGAGAATGATAACATGACACACGATAGACAGAGAGAGACAGACGGAGAAAGAGAACATGACACAGGATAAAGAGAGAGACAGAAAGAGAACATGACACACGATAGACAGAAAGAGAAAGAGAACATAATACACGATAGTCAGAGAGAGACAGAGAGAGACAAAGAACATGACACACGATATACACAGAGAGAAAGTTAACATAACACACGATAGTCAGAGAGAGACAAAGAGAGAAAGTGAACATGACACACGATAAAGAGAGAGACAGAGAGAGAAAGAAAACATGACACAAGCTTGACATAGAGAGAACGAGACAAACGATAGAGAGAGACATAGAGAGAAAGAGAACATGACACACGATAGACAGAGAGAGAAAGAGAACATGACACACGATAGACAAAGAGAACATGACACACGATAGACAGAGAGAAAAAGAGAACGTGACACACGATAGACAGAGAGAGAAAGAGCACATGACACGATAGACAGAGAGAGAAAGAGAACATGACACACGATAGAAAGAGAGATAGACAGAGAAAGGGAACATGACACACCATGAATAGAGAGATAGAGAGAGAACGTGACACACGAGAGAGAGACATAGAGATAAAGAGAACGTCACGCACGACAAAGAGAGAGACAGAGAGAGAAAGAGAACGTGACACACGATATACATTGAGACAGATAGGAAAAGATAACGTGAAACACGATAGAGAGAGAGACAGAGAATGTGACACACGATAAAGAGAGAGACAGCGAGAGAAAGAGAACATGACACACGATAAAGAGAGAGACAAAGAATGTGACACACAATATACAGACAGAGAAAGAGAACAGGACACAAGATAGAGAGAGAGACAGAGAGAACGTGACACACGATAGAGAGAGACAAAAAAGAGAAAGAGAACGCAACACTCTAGAGAGAGAAAGAGAACATGACACATGGTAGAGAGAGAGAGAAAGAGAACATGACACACGATAGAGAAAGAGAAGGAGAACATGACACACGATAGAGAGAGAGAGAAAGAGAAGATGACACACGATAGACAGAGACAGAAAGAGAACATGACACCCGACAGACAGAGAGTGAAAGAGAACATGACACACGACAGAGAGAGACAGAAAGAGAACGTGACACACGATAGACAGAGATAGAAAGAGAACTTGACATATAATAGACAGAGAAAGAGAGAACATGACACACGATACAGAGAGAGAGAAAGAGAATATGACACACGATAGAGAGAGAGAAAAAGAACTTTACACACGATAAAGAGAGAGAGAATGAGAACATGACACACGATAGACAGAGAGAGAAAGAGAACATGACTCACGATAGACAGGGAGAGACAGATAGAGAAAGAGAACATGACACACGATAAAGAAAGAGACAGAGAGAGAAAGAGAACGTGACACACGATAGACAGTGACACAGGGAGAGAAATACAACGTGACACACGATAGACAGAGAAACAGAGAGAGAAAGAGAACGTGACACACGATAGAGAGAGAGAGAAAGAGAATGTGACACACGATAAAGAGAGAGACAGCGAGAGAAAGAGAACGTGACACACGATAAAGAGAGAGACAAAGATAGAAAGAGAACGTGACACGCGAAAGAGAGAGAGAAAGACAGAGAAAGAAAGAGAATATGATATATGATAAAGAGAGAGGCAGAGAGAAAAAGAGAACGTGACACATAAAGAGAGAGACATAGAGAGAAAGAAAACGTGACACACGATAAAGAGAGAGACAGCGAGAGAAAGAAAACGTCACACATGTTAAAGAGAGATACAAAGAGAGAAAGAGAACATGACACACGATAAACAGAGAGATAGCGAGAGAAAGAGAACGTGACACACGATAAAGATAGAGACAAAGAGAAAAAGAGAAGGTGACACCCGAAAGAGCGAGAGACAGACAGAGAGAGAAAGATAACGTGACACACAATATACAGAGAGACAGAGAAAAGAAAAGAATGTGACACACGACAGACAGGGAGAGAAAGAGAATGTGACACACGATAGACAGAGAAACAGAGAGAGAAAGAGAACGTGACCCACGATAGACAGAGAGACAGAGAGAGAAAGAGAATGTGACACAAGATAGACAGACAGAGAAAGAGAACAGGACATAAGATAGAAAGAGAGACAGAGAGAGAAAGAGAACGTGACACAGGATAGAGAGAGACAAAGAAAAAGAAAGAGAACGCAAGACTGAAGAGAGAGAGAGAAAGAGAACATGACACACGATAGAGAGAGAGAAAGAGAACATGACACACGATAGACAGAGACAGAAAGAGAACATGACACACGATAGAGAGAGACAGAAAGAGAACGTGACACACGATAGACAGAGAGAGAAAGAGAACATGACACACAATAGACAGAGAGAGAGAACATGACACACGATACAGAGAGAGAGAAAGACAACATGACACACGATGAACAGAAAGAGAATGACAACATGACACACGATAGACAGAGAGAGACAGACAGAGAAAGAGAACATGACACACGATAAATAGAGAGACAGAGAGAGAGAAAGAGAACATGACACACGATAGACAGAAAGAGAAAGAGAACATAACACACGATAATCAGAGAGAGACAGAGAGAGACAGAGAGAGAGAAAGAACATGACACACGATAGACAGAGAGAGAAATAGAACATGACACACGCTAGACATAGAGAGAAATAGAACGAGACAAACGATAGAGAGAGACAGAAAGAGAAAGAGAACATGACACACGATAGACAGAGGGAGAAAGAGAACGTGACACATAATAGACAGAGAGGGAAAGAGAACATGACACACGATAAACAGAAAGAGAAAGGGAACATACCACACGATAAACAGAAAGAGAAAGAGAACATGACACACAATAGACAGAGAGAGAAAGAGAACGTGACACACGATAGACAGAGAGAGGAAGAAAATCTGACATACAATAGACAGACAGAGAAAGAGAACGTGACACACGAAAGACATTGAGACAGATAGAGAAAGAGAACGTGACACACGATAGAGAGAGAGAGAGAGAGAAAGAGAATGTGACACACGATAGACAGACAGAGAAAGAGAACAGGACACAAGAAAAAGAGAGAGACAGAGAGAGAAAGAGAACATGAGACACGAAAGAGAGAGAGAAAGAAAGAGAAAGAGAACGCAACACTCAAGAGGGAGAGAAAGAGAACATGACACACGATAGACAGAGAGAAAAAGAACATGACACACGATAGAGAGAGAGAAACAGAACATGACACACGAGAGAGAGAGAGAGAGAGAAGGAGAACATGACACACGATAGAGATAGAGAGAAAGAGAACATGACACACGATAGATAGAAAGAGAACGAGAACATAACACACGATAGTCAGAGAGAGACAGAGAGAGACAAAGAACATGACACACGATAGACAGGGAGAGAAAGAGAACATAACAGACGATAGTCAGAGAGAGACAGATAGAGAAAGAGCACATGACACACGATAAAGAGAATGACAGAGAGAGAAAGAGAACATGACACAAGCTAGACATATAGACAAAAAGAACGAGACAAACGATAGACAGAGAGTTAAAGAGAACATGACACACGATAGACAGAGAGAAAAAGAGAACATGACACACGATAGAGAGAGACAGCGAGAGAAAGAGAACGTGACACAGGATAGACATAGAGAGAAAGAGAACATGACACACGATAAAGAGAGAGAACGAGAACGTGACACACGATAGACAGAGAGAGAAAGAGCACATGACACTATAGACAGAGAGAGAAAGAGAACATGACACACGATATAGAGAGAGATAGACAGAGAAAGGGAACATGACACACCATGAATAGAGAGATAGAGAGAGAACGTGACACACGAGAGAGAGAGAGACAGAGAGAGAAAGAAAACGTGATACACGATAGACAGAGAGACAGAAAGAGAATGAGAATGTGACACACGATAGACAAAGAGACAGAGAGAGAAAGCGAACATGACACACGATACAGAGAAAGACAGAGGGAGATAGAGAACGTGATACACGAAAGAGAGAGAGACAGAGAGAGAAAGAGAATATGACACTCGAGAGAGAGACAGAGAGATAAAGAGAACGTGTCACACGATACAGAGAGAGACAGAGAGAGAAATAGAACGTAACACTCGATAGAGACAGAGATAGAGAGAGAAAGAGAACGTGAAACAAGATAGAGAGAGAGACAGAGAGAGAAAGAAAACATGACACACGATAGACAGAGAGAGAAAGAGAACGTGACACGCGATAAAGTGAGAGACAGCGAGAGAAAGAGAACATGACACACAATAAAGATAGAGACAAAGAGAGAAAGAGAACGTTACACGCGAAAGAGAGAGAGAGACAGACAGAGAAAGAAATAGAACATGATGTATAATAAAGAGAAAGACAGAGAGAGAAAGATAACGTGACACACGAAAAGAGAGAGACAAAGAGAGAAAGAGAACGTGACACACGATAAAGAGTGAGACAGAGAGAGAAAGAGAACATGACACACGATAAAGAGAGAGACAGAGAGAGAAAGAGAACGTGACACACGATAAAGAGAGAGACAAAGAGAAAAAGAGAACGCATCACACGAAAGAGAGAGAGACAGAGAAAGAAAGAGAACATGACATATGATAAAGAGAGAGACAGAGAGAGAAAGAGAACGTGACACACGATAAAGAGAGAGAAAGAGAACGTGACACACTATAGACAGAGAGACAGAGAGAGGAAGAGAATGTGACACACGATAGACAGAGACACAGAGAGAGAAAGAGAACGTGACACACGATAGACGGAGAGACAGAGAGAGAAAGAGAACGTGACACACGACAGACAGCGAGACAGATAGAGAAAGAGAACGTGACACACGATAGAGAGAGAGAAAGAGAATGTGACATACGATAGACAGAGAGAGAAAGAGAACGTGACACACGATAGACAGAGAGACAGAGAGAGAAAGAGAATGTGACACGCGATAGACAGAGAGAGAAAGAGAACGTGACACACGATAGACAGCGAGACAGATAGAGAAAGAGAACGTGACACACGATAGAGAGAGAGAGAAAGAGAATGTGACACACGATAGACAGAGAGAGAAAGAGAACGTGACACACGATAGAGACAGAGAGAGAAAGAGAATGTGACACACGATAGACAGATAGAGAAAGAGAACGTGTCACACGATAGACAGCGAGACAGATAGAGAAACAGAACGTGACACACGATCTAGAGAGAGAGAAAGGGAATGTGACATACGATAGACAGAGAGAGAACGAGAACGTGACACACGATAGACAGAGAGACAGAGACAGAAAGAGAATGTGACACGCGATAGACAGAGAGAGAAAGAGAACGTAACACACGATAGACATCGAGATAGAGAGAGAAAGAGAACGTGATACATGATAGACAGCGAGACAGAGAGAGAAAGAGAACGTGACACACGTTAGACAGAGAGACAGAGAAAGAAAAAGAATGTGACACACGATAGAGTGAGAGACAGAGAGATAAAAAGTACGTGACACACGATAGAGAGAGAGACAGACAGAGAAAAAGAATGTGACACACGATAGAGAGAGAGAGACAGAGAGAAAAAGAGAAAGTGACATACGATTGACAGATAGACAGAGAGAGAAAGAGAACGTGACACACGATAGAGAGAGAGACAGAGAGAGAAAGAGAACGTGACACACGACAGGCAGAGAGACAGAGAAGAAGAGAACGTGACACACGATAGACAGAGAGACAGAGAGAGAAATAGAATGTGACACACGATAGACAGAGAGACAGAGAGAGAAAGAGAACCTGACACACGATAGAGATAAAAAGAGGGAGATACAGAGAGGCAGAGAGAGAGAGAGAGACGGAGAGAAAAAGAGAACGTGACACACGATAGAGAGAAAAAGAGAAAGACACTGAAAGAGAAACAGAGAGGCAGAAAGACATAATTTAATCGAAAAACATTCAGAGTTTTTGCTGAGACGGCAGATAGTTCAGGGGAATAAAACTTTTAATTTGACAGAAAAAAAATGAGCGCATTTTGAGGACATGCAGAAAGAGGAAAAGAAGTTACGCGTTGACGAAATATAGGAAAATAATCATAATAGCAACAACAACTCAGAGATATCAACTCAAGGGATATAATCATTAAATAAGTTCAGAATATCCTGCGACGAAATGATTCAATACACTATTTTTCCACGTGGTTTAACTCTTTCATTCCTGAGCTCTTTTCATGCTGTGCCAGATAAATTTTCTTGAGAAATTTCTATAGAAAGAAACTGGAAGGAACTTATTTTATAATTTAAAAACGTTTGCTACTTTTCATTTTTTATAAAGGCTCTCACTGTGAACATTGATTGACATAGGCGCGCAAGTTTTGCAAGCTCTGCCAGTGTTGTCTTGGAGCAAAAGAGTTAAAGAAAACTCCTTAGAGTTCTGAGAAGAACAGTCACATAGACTGGCTCGTCGGAGCTTCCACTGAGTATGATGTATGTTGGTGGAGTCACAGGTGATGTGGAGCTTCCATTCAGTGTGATGTATGTTGGTGGAGTCACAGGTGATGTGGAGCTTCCATTCAGTGTGATGTATGTTGGTGGAGTCACATATGTGATGTGGAGCTTCCATTCAGTGTGATGTATGTTGGTAGAGTCACAGGTGATGTGGAGCTTCCACTGAGTGTGATGAATGTTGATGGAGTCACAGGTGATATGGAGCTTCCACTGAGTATGATGTATGTTGGTGGAGTCACAGGTGATGTGGAGCTTCCACTGAGTATGATGTATGTTGGTGGAGTCACAGGTGATGTGGAGCTTCCACTGAGTGTGATGTATGTTGGTAGAGTCACAGGTGATGTGGAGCTTCCACTGAGTGTGATGTATGTTGGTAGAGTCACAGGTGATGTGGAGCTTCCACTGAGTGTGATGTATGTTGGTAGAGTCACAGGTGATGTGGAGCTTCCACTGAGTGTGATGTATGTTGGTAGAGTCACAGGTGATATGGAGCTTCCACTGAGTGTGATGTATGTTGGTGGAGTCACATGTGATCTGGAGCAAGTAGTTTATGTTTTACTATAAAAAATACACAGAAAATTTACCCAGAGTAATATTTTTGTTATACGCTGACTATATCGACATAGGGGGGGGGGGGGGGGGGGGAATATACAAGAAGTCACTAATACGAGGGGTGATTGATAAGTTCTCGGCATAAAATGCAACGGATTATTAGTGGACAACTTTTTGGGGTCATTTCTCAACATAGTCCCCTTGAAGGTTTATGCACTTAGTCCAGCGATCCTGGAGCATACGGATCCCTTCTTTGTAAAAGTCAGCATCTTGTGCCAGCAGAAAGTTGTCTACAGAATGAATGACGTCATCATCTGAAGCAAATCTGCGACCAATGAGCTCCTTTTTGAGTTTGGTAAACAGGTAATAGTCTGAAGGGGCCAAATCTGGGAAATAAGGAGGATGTTCTAGAAACTGAAAGTTGCATTCATGGATGGCAGCCATTGCCACCGCCGACTTGTGAACTGGATCATTCTCTTACTGAAAGATGACTCCTCTCATCAATTTCCCTCGACGCTTTTCCTTCAGTTTGACCCGCAGTTGCTTCACAAGATTAGCGTAATAGGCCCCGGTGACCGTTCTGCCCTTTTGAAGATAGTGGTGGGGATCCATGATGTTTCCATTGCTTTGACTGTTCTTTGGTTTATGGTTGAAAATGATGAACCCAAGTCTCATCCATAGTCACAAATTGCTGAAGAAACTTTTCAGGATCTCAAGATTGTCTCCTGACGTGTTGAGACACTGTCGTTTTTGATCAGCTGCAAGAAGTTTCGGGACCCATCGAGCAGATACCTTTGTCATTTGAAGATCATTGTGAATAATGGCATGAATACGTTCCTGGGAGATGCCCAACTCAGTAGCAATGTACTGCTCAGTTAGTTGTCGATCCTCCATTATCATGTCATGGATTCTGCCTGTGATTTTATCGGTGGTTATCGTTCTTGGTCTTCCTGGACGGGGATCATCTTCCAAACTCTCCCTTCCATGTTTGAATTGAGCTGCCCTTTTCTTCACTGTGCTGTAAGAAGGGGCACTATTCCATAGAGTTTCCACCATATCCTCATGGATCTCCTTCGATGATAAACCCTTGATGCAAAGGTAACAAATGACTGCTCAATGAAAAATTGTATCCACTTTCTCAATTTCTGCCACCCTTTACCACTTCAGTAGGCTGTAAAAAAATTAGTAACAGTTAATTTCTTGAAACTTGGTGTTTAATCTTACATTAACCTGATACTTGATCTAAAAATGCACATAATATCAACTGTGTGTTTCAAGTAATTGTACCTTAGGCCAAGAACTTATCAATCACCCCTCATACTTGCATATACCCGAGAGACGTGGCAGTAAAAGTGAAACTACCAAGATAAGACAGAGTATACGAAGCCATCAAGAGACCAGATGCAGAATGATCCAGATTATACGGGGTAATTGTCCGTGAAATATGTCAAAACTTCGCAACAAAGAAACTACGCACCCGATCAGGATAATTCTTACGCCAAGAGAGAGAGAGAGCGAGAGAAAGAGAAAGAAAGAGAGAGGGAGAGAGAGAGAGAGAGAGAGGAGAGAGAGAGAGAGAGTGAGAGAGAAGGAGAGAGAGGGAGAGAGAGAGGGAGAGAAAGGGAGAGAGAAAGGGAGAGAGAGAGAGGGAGAGAGAAAGGGAGAGAGAGAGTGAGAGAGAAGGAGAGAGAGGGAGAGAGAGGGAGGGAGAGAGAGAGGGAGAGAGAGAGGGAGAGAGAGAGAGGGAGAGAGAGAGGGAGAGAGAAAGGGAGAGGGAGAGAGAGAGGGAGAGAGAGAGAGAGAGAGAAATTCTTTAAGTCATTTTTTTAATAAAGCCCGCGCGCAAAACTTCCGGCTTTGTCGCTAAGAGGCAGCAGTAGCAAATATGGCGTTGAGTAAACGTGAGCAGTCATTTTGTGTTTTGGAGTACGTCCGTTGTGACGGTGCAGTGACAATTTCGAGCAGAATTCCAAAAAGGCAGCATCTATTTTTAATAGTATCAAGAAGTGGAGTGTGCAATTCTGGGATGAAGGCTGTCTGTGCACAGCTCCTCGGCAGGGACGTCCAGGACCAAGCGAAGAAACTGTGAATCGTGTTAGAGAAGTTTACCAGCGAAGCCCTGTGAAGCTTCCACTGAGTGTGACGTATGTTGGTGGAGTCACAGGTGATGTGGAGCTTCCACTGAGTATGATGTATGTTGGTAGAGTCACAGGTGATATGGAGCTTCCACTGAGTGTGATGTATGTTGGTGGAGTCACATGTGATCTGGAGCAAGTAGTTTATGTTTTACTATAAAAAATACACAGAAAATTTACCCAGAGTAATATTTTTGTTATACGCTGACTATATCGACATAGTGGGGGGGGGGGGGGGGGGAATATACAAGAAGTCACTAATACGAGGGGTGATTGATAAGTTCTCGGCATAAAATGCAACGGATTATTAGTGGACAACTTTTTGGGGTCATTTCTCAACATAGTCCCCTTGAAGGTTTATGCACTTAGTCCAGCGATCCTGGAGCATACGGATCCCTTCTTTGTAAAAGTCAGCATCTTGTGCCAGCAGAAAGTTGTCTACAGAATGAATGACGTCATCATCTGAAGCAAATCTGCGACCAATGAGCTCCTTTTTGAGTTTGGTAAACAGGTAATAGTCTGAAGGGGCCAAATCTGGGAAATAAGGAGGATGTTCTAGAAACTGAAAGTTGCATTCATGGATGGCAGCCATTGCCACCGCCGACTTGTGAACTGGATCATTCTCTTACTGAAAGATGACTCCTCTCATCAATTTCCCTCGACGCTTTTCCTTCAGTTTGACCCGCAGTTGCTTCACAAGATTAGCGTAATAGGCCCCGGTGACCGTTCTGCCCTTTTGAAGATAGTGGTGGGGATCCATGATGTTTCCATTGCTTTGACTGTTCTTTGGTTTATGGTTGAAAATGATGAACCCAAGTCTCATCCATAGTCACAAATTGCTGAAGAAACTTTTCAGGATCTCAAGATTGTCTCCTGACGTGTTGAGACACTGTCGTTTTTGATCAGCTGCAAGAAGTTTCGGGACCCATCGAGCAGATACCTTTGTCATTTGAAGATCATTGTGAATAATGGCATGAATACGTTCCTGGGAGATGCCCAACTCAGTAGCAATGTACTGCTCAGTTAGTTGTCGATCCTCCATTATCATGTCATGGATTCTGCCTGTGATTTTATCGGTGGTTATCGTTCTTGGTCTTCCTGGACGGGGATCATCTTCCAAACTCTCCCTTCCATGTTTGAATTGAGCTGCCCTTTTCTTCACTGTGCTGTAAGAAGGGGCACTATTCCATAGAGTTTCCACCATATCCTCATGGATCTCCTTCGATGATAAACCCTTGATGCAAAGGTAACAAATGACTGCTCAATGAAAAATTGTATCCACTTTCTCAATTTCTGCCACCCTTTACCACTTCAGTAGGCTGTAAAAAAATTAGTAACAGTTAATTTCTTGAAACTTGGTGTTTAATCTTACATTAACCTGATACTTGATCTAAAAATGCACATAATATCAACTGTGTGTTTCAAGTAATTGTACCTTAGGCCAAGAACTTATCAATCACCCCTCATACTTGCATATACCCGAGAGACGTGGCAGTAAAAGTGAAACTACCAAGATAAGACAGAGTATACGAAGCCATCAAGAGACCAGATGCAGAATGATCCAGATTATACGGGGTAATTGTCCGTGAAATATGTCAAAACTTCGCAACAAAGAAACTACGCACCCGATCAGGATAATTCTTACGCCAAGAGAGAGAGAGAGCGAGAGAAAGAGAAAGAAAGAGAGAGGGAGAGAGAGAGAGTGAGAGAGAAGAAGAGAGAGAGGGTGAGAGAGGAAGAGAGAGAGGGAGAGAGAGAGGGAGAGAAAGGGAGAGAGAAAGGGAGAGAGAGAGAGGGAGAGAGAAAGGGAGAGAGAGAGTGAGAGAGAAGGAGAGAGAGGGAGAGAGGGAGGGAGAGAGAGAGGGAGAGAGAGAGGGAGAGAGAGTACGTCCGTTGTGACGGTGCAGTGACAATTTCGAGCAGAATTCCAAAAAGGCAGCATCTATTTTTAATAGTATCAAGAAGTGGAGTGTGCAATTCTGGGATGAAGGCTGTCTGTGCACAGCTCCTCGGCAGGGACGTCCAGGACCAAGCGAAGAAACTGTGAATCGTGTTAGAGAAGTTTACCAGCGAAGCCCTGTCAAGTCCACTACACGTGGAAGCTTACAGCTAGGAGTCTCACAATCAACAGTGTGGCGAATTCCCCGTAAGAGACTAAAGTGTAAGCTACCACAGAGGCGTGCGAGGGGCGTGCGAGGGTATCTCAGTCAAAGTTTGCCACAAACATGGACAGGGCGCAGAGGACGACAAGACGTTACTGGGCTGGCCACCCCGGTCCCCTTATTTAACCCCTTGCTACTTTTTTCTTGTGGGAGTTTGTGAAGGACATCGTCTTCGTGCCAGCACTCCCCGTTGATCTCCAGGATCTTGGAAACCGGATCACCTCTGCCGTGTCCCTGGTCGACCATGATAAGCTGACACGCGTGTGAGATGAAACAGATTACCGTGTAGATGTCTGCCGCATTGCCAAAGATGGACACATTGAGCAGCTGTGAAATATGTAAAAAGAAAAACTTGGTGAGATTATCTGTAATTCAGTCTAAATGAAATTGATATCCGTTACGTGTATAGTCTATTTGCTGCGATTTTTTAAAAAGTTTGATGCACTTATAAATAACCCTATATAATTGGAGACATCATTAAGAAACCAGAAACATACAACTATCTAGGCACAACCTTCAACAGAAGCAACACAGAAAGCGAGGAAATAAAAAAAAAAGCAGAGTACAGATAGGGAATAAAATATACTTTGCCTTGCTCTCTCTCTCTGAACCTTAAGTGCCCAGGGCACATGGGGCTTCCGCAAGGGTTTTCCACAAATGCCTGTCTTTCGCCTTTTTTTCTGCTCTTGCCCAGGTGAGCCCTCTATTGCTCAACATCCTTTCTGTTGTTCTTCTCCATGTCTCTTTTGGTCTACCCTTACTTCTGCTCCCCTGTGGTGTCCATCTTAGTGCTATTTTTGGTAGTGAGTTGTCAGTCATTCGGAGCACATGTCCCAACCATCGCCATCGTCTTTCCTCAATAATTGTTGTCAGTGGTTTCATCTGCATTTCTGCCAATAAGATGTTATTTCTTATGGTGTTTGGCCAAAATATTTTTTAAATTCTACGTAAACATTTAGTCTGGAAAGAATTCAACTTGTTTTCTATGGTTTTGGTGATTTTCCAGCATTCACTTCCATAGAGTAGTACACTTAGAACATTACTCTTAAATATCCTGATTTTTATATTTATGCTTAGTTTATTTGATTTCCATATATTCTGCAGCATTGCAAAAGCCTGGTTTGCTCTAGTAAGTCTGCTGTTGATGTCCTCTGTGCTGTCTCCATTTTCTACTACTCTGCTGCCAAGGTATACAAATTCGTTGACCTCCTCCACTAACTTGTTATCTACTCTGAGTACATTTCTGTTGTTCACATTTTGCTTCATTAACTTTGTCTTTCCTACGTTGATCTTTAGTCCTATGTTGTTTGCATTCTGGGTTAACTTGTTTATTTTATCTTGCATATCTTTGTGACTGCTTGATAATAGACAAATGTCGTCCGCAAAGTCAAGGTCCTCCAGCACTGTGTTAAGGGTCCATTGTAATCCTCTGCGTTTGTCTGATGTTGCCTCCTTCATTAACCAGTCTACTGCCAAGATAAATAATGTTGGTGATAGTACACATCCCTGTTTCACTCCTGTTTGTACCCTAAAGCTGCTGGAGGTATGTTCTCCACAGATAACTTTGCACTGAAAACCCTCGTATAGGGCTTTGATTACATTAACTATTTTATGGGGGAGGCCATGCCATCTTAGGATTTTCCACAGTGCATCTCTGTTGACACTGTCAAAGGCTTTCTCAAAGTCTATGAATAATGCATATGTTGTGGTATGCCATTCATTTGCCTGTTCTAATATTTGTCTAAGTACAAATATATGGTCTATGCATGATCTTCCTTTCCTAAATCCTGCCTGCTCTTTCCGAAGTTTTTCCTCAAGTGTTGGTACAATTCTGTTGATGATTATTCTGCAAAATACTTTACTAGTGAGTGGCAGTAGGGTAATGCCTCTCCAGTTCCCGCAATCTCTGAGGTCACCCTTCTTTGGTAGTTTTACTATAAGACCAGTTTTCCACTCCTCTGGGGCTTTTTCTAAATCCCAAATTTGTTGTAATATCCGGCAAAGTTGTTTTGGTGTTTCTGTTTCTTCTGCTTTCAACATCTCAGCAGTCACTTCATCTTCACCTGGTGCCCTGTCTGATTTTAGCATCTTTATCGCCTCTTTTACTTCATTTATTGTTATTGGTCCTGTATTGATGTTTAGTTCCGCTTTTGCTTCAGGTATATCTATTGCTTGTGCTGCTTGTGTTCTGTTAGTAGGGTGTTAAAGTGTTCCCTCCATCTTTCAATTTTTTCTCTTTCTCCACTGACCAGTTGTCCATTTTGTGTTCTTACTGCACTTTCACATCTTGTATTGAAGTTACCTGTCATCTGCTTTGTGATTTTATATATGGTTTTCATGTCATTTGTATATGCTGCTTTCTCTGCTAAGTTGTCATAATACTGACGTTTATCTTGACGGCATGATTCCTTCACTTCTTTGTCTTTTTGTGCATAATTACTTAAAACTCGTTCTTTAAGCCGTTGTGATTTGGTGTTCAGTAATTTTTTCTTGATTTCTTTTCTTTGCTCTATCTTTTCCCATGTGGTCTCACTTATCCATTCCTCTTTTCTCCTTTTCCGATATCCCAGCACCTCTTTTGCTGTTTCCTGTAGTGTTTTATTGAACTCTAATATGGACATTTCTGCTTCGTCTTGTAGGACACTGAAGCGGTTCTTAAGTATTATTGAGAATTCATTTCTTGTTTGCTGGTCTATCAGTTTTCTTGTATCAAAATGTATCTTCTGTGTTCTCCGATTCTGGCTTTCCTTAATTTTAGTTTTATTTTTGCTACCAGAAGGTTGTGATCACTTCCTATATCTGCTCCTTTCCTTGCTCTCACATCTTGTAGTGACCGTTTCCACTTGTTGTTTATTAGTATGTGATCGATTTGGTTTTCTGTGGTTTTATCTGGTGACCTCCAAGTCACCTTATGGATGTTTTTGTGTTGGAAAATTGTCCCTCCGATGGTCATCATGTTTTCTTCACAGAAACTGCACAGTCTTTCTCCATTTTCATTTATTTCTCCGATTCCTTCTCTTCCCATGATTCTTCTTCTATCTTCATTTCCTTTACCTACTTTTGCATTGAAGTCGCCCAAGATGAGTAGCATATCATGCTTGGGTATTGTTTCTACTGTGGCTTGGAGGCTGTTGTAAAAATCTTCTTTTAATTCCTCTTCAGCTGCTTCTGTTGGTGCATAATAAACTATAATAGACAGCTTCGTGAATCTTGAGTTGAACCGTGCATATAATAATCTCTCATTTATTGGGGTCCATTTCAGCAATGCTCTTGATGCTTCTTTTGTTATAATCAATGCTACTCCTCCTTCATGAAGATCTTCTTTACCTGACCATATTATTGTATCTTCTGTGTGCTGTGTTGTTAATTTCCTTCTGCCTTGTCCTGTCCATCTTGCTTCTTGTATTCCTAGTATGTCTAGTTTGTATCTGTGCATTTCCTTGATGGTTTGTGCTAGTTTTCCAGTCTGGTTTAGTGTTCTTACATTCCAGCTGCCTATATGCATCTTTTGTTTAGGTTCCAGGAGGTCTGCAGTCGGGCTGGGGACTTCCAGTGGCTGGCTTTCATCCACAACCTTCATGGGCTCAGTTTCCTGATAAGCATTTCTCCTTCCACCTGCATTTGCTTTTTCCCTTGCTTCTGTTTCTGTAGCAGTCTGATAGTTTTTTACCAGATAGGGTTGCTGGCCCTATGCTGAACCCTCCTTAGTCGCCTTTTACGATCATGCATGGTAGGGTACAGTGGTCCTATTCTTTGCAGATCCCGGGTACCACACGGGTAACTTTGCCTTGCAACACCTGTTAAAATCCAAAATCCTGTCCCAAAACACCAAAATAACAATCTACAAAACTATAATAAGACCAACCGCCATGTATGGATCAGAAACGTGGAGTACAACAAAGAAAGATGAACAACTGCAGATCTTTGAGAACAAGATCCTACGAAGAATCTTTGGGTCCATGAAGGATATCAACAGTGGAGAATGGAGAGCTAGAAAGAACACTGAACTGAACAGCTTATTTAAACCACAGGGGATTATAAATGTCTTGAAACTCAACAGACTACGCTGGCTGGGTCATATAGAACGAATGGAAGAGAACAGACAAATGAAAATGCTGTATGTGCAAGAGATGAAGGTAACAAGACCAAGAGGTAGACCAAGACAGAGGTGGAAAGACAACATAGAAGAGGATATAAAGGAAATTGGTACCAATAACTAGAGAGAGAAGATTAGGAATAGAGAGGAATGGAGGTGAACTTTCTGCAGCAATGAGCCTTAATGGCTCAGAAAGCTGAAGAAGAAATATATTTCCTAGTTTTATTTGCTCGCTTAGTCTCGCCATATTCACGAGCCCTGCGATATTTCACCGAGTTCTTGTTATTGTGGACATTTAAAAACAAGAACTGCAGCCTGAGAACAATTATAAGATTTAAACTCTCAAGACGTCCAGCTACATCATCAGAGCCTCGTCAAGAAAAGCAGGCCACACTAACAGCCACACTAGCAGCCACACTAGCAGCCGAGGACAGCAGTCCACATTAACAACCACACTAACAGCAGAGGAAAGCAGGCCACACAAGCATCCAAACTAATACCACACTAACAGCCACATTAACAGCCAAACTAACAGCCAAACTAAAAGCCATACTAACAACCACATTAACAGCCAAACTAACAACCACACTACCAGCCACATTAACAGCCACATTAACAGACAAAATAACAGCCAAACTAACAGCCATACTAACAGCCACATTAACAGCCACACCAACAGACAAGCTAATAGCCACGTTAACAGTCGAGGAAAGCAGGCCACACTAACAGCCACATTAACAGCCAAACTACCAGCCAAGCTAACAGCCACATTAACAGCCGAGGTAAGCAGGCCACACTAACAGCCACATTAACGGCCACACTAACAGCCACATTAACGGTCACACTAACAGCCACACTAACGGCCACATTAACGGCCACACTAACAACCACATTAACGGCCGCACTAACAGCCACATTAACGGCCACACTAACAGCCACATTAACGGCCACACTAACAGCCACATTAACGGCCACACTAACAGCCGAGGAAACGGTCATGTCCCATGGTGCTAGTCACAATAAAAGGAACTTGGAGATATATCCCCGGAAATAATACCAAATTTTATTTCTGATGACAAAGAGCCATCTGTGCATAAAGAAGAAAAAGAAGAAGACTGAGAACTTATTAAGAAAGCCCCTTACAACAAAGACATCACAGGTAAGTCCCTCATAATACAATGTTATCTTAGGCGAGTCCCGTATATTATAGTATCTCAAATAAGTCACATATAAAATGGCGGTGTCGCAGGTGGGTCCCGTATAACACAAAGGCACATTAGTCGATTCTTGTAAAAACAAAAATATTAGTCGATTCTTGTAAATGAACAATATTAGTCTAGTCTTGTAAAGCCAAAAATAGTAATCGATTCTTGTAAAAAAAATGTTAGTCGATTCGTGTAAAGCAAAAATATTAGTCGATTCTTGTAAAAGCAAATGCATATTAGTCGATTCTTGTGACAACAAAAACACTTTAGTCGATTCTTGTAAAAACAGCTGCATCTTTGGTGAGTATCGCAAGTACAAACAGAATCATAAATGTGCCCTGGATGCGCTAATAAAATCTCTCAGCCAGTCAGTCACTTGCATGTCCCTTGCGGAACTTTGCCTCCCTAACAACTCTCCTGTAGGCCATTCTGTTGTGAGCAAGATGGCCTGCTGCAGTTGCATCCATTTGCAGATCATCAACGATGTCTTGCAACCATCTTCACCTTGGTCTTCCTCTCTTTCTTTTCCCCGTTATGTACCCTTCCAAGACGGTCTTCTCTAGATTATCATGACGTTTAATGTGTCCAAAATATCTCTAAGTTTTTTCTATTTAATCTTCCATACTAGCCAACCTTCTTCAGTATTATGCTCTTGTAGCATGGATATATTTGTTCTGTTTTTTTTTGTGTCCATGATATCTGATCTAGTTGATAGGACACTCACGTGAAATACTGCACTCATTTCATACAGGACTTTACTAACATATGTTTTTTTTCTTTGAATTTAGAGCCTGCGAAAGATTCTATAAGTATAACGTGCAGCAAATTTTTAAGGGCATGCATCTTCCCCATCAGACCCCCCCCCCGACCCCCATTTGGGCCTCTATATCGACTCTACTGTAAGACTGGGTGTCGGGTTCACTGTGTCAGATACAAGGGCCTTTGAGACTAAAAAATATCTACCTGCAAGTAGAAGGACATCAGATCTATGAATCTGTAGCCACACCAGATCTATGAATCTGTAGAAACACCAGATCTATGAATCTGTAGCCACACCAGATCTATGAATCTGTAGCCACACCAGATCTATGAATCTGTAGCCACACCAGATCTATGAATCTGTAGCCACACCAGATCTATGAATCTGTAGCCACACCAGATCTTTGAATCTGTAGCCACATCTGGAGCAGTTATATTTGCTGCTTTTAAGAAATACCCACATGACCCATGTGACACTCTTAGTGGGTTCTCCTTCTATCACTTGTCTTCTTTTTTCCATCGAGAGCATATAAAACCAAAGTGAGAAGATATGGCACTTATTAATAATATTTGATTCCATTTTCTCAACTACTGTTACATATATAATTTTCTTGTTCATGCCATTTGTAGCATTTACATTCAAGGGCATTTAAGTGTTTCCCAGCTGTTTTGTTGAGTGTCCAGGTCTCACGGACATATGTTGCGATGGGAAAGATGCATACCCTTAAAAATCTGCTGTCTGTTATAGAATCTTCCGCAAGCTCTAAACTAAAAAAAAAAGCATATGTTAGTAAAATCCAGCATGAAATGATTGCAATATTTCACGTAAGTTAATAATTTGCTATCAACTAGTTGTGTGAAGACTAGAAATCTGAATTTTAAAGCGAGGGTCAAGACCCGCTGTAGCTGTTTGCTATCTTTTCTCATTCACCTTGAAAAAAAACTGCTTTACTAACATTCTAGCGGGAAGAGATTCAGCATAACAACGACGGGAGACAGTGAGGAAACACCAGGAGACACAGACAGACAGACAGGCAGGCAGACGATAGATAGACAGACAGACAGACAGACAGACAGACAGACAGATAGATAGATAGATAGATAGATAGATAGATAGATAGATAGATAGATAGACAGACAGACAGACAGACAGACAGACAGACAGATAGATAGATAGATAGATAGATAGATAGATAGATAGATAGATAGATAGATAGATAGATAGATAGACAGACAGATAGACAGACAGACAGACAGACAGACAGATAGACATACAGACAGACAGATAGACAGATAGATAGATAGATAGACAGACAGACAGACAGATAGACAGATAGATAGATAGATAGATAGATAGATAGATAGATAGATAGATAGATAGATAGATAGATAGATAGATAGATAGATAGACAGACAGACAGACAGACAGACAGACAGACAGATAGACAGATAGATAGATAGATAGATAGACAGACAGACAGACAGATAGACAGATAGACAGATAGACAGATAGATAGATAGATAGATAGATAGATAGATAGATAGATAGATAGATAGATAGACAGATAGACAGATAGATAGATAGATAGATAGATAGATAGATAGATAGATAGATAGATAGATAGATAGATAGATAGATAGATAGATAGATAGATAGATAGATAGATAGATAGATAGATAGATAGATAGATAGATAGATCAAGTTTGACACCCATTACTTGACAGTTCTACAAGAAAAGCCATTAATTTTCTAAAGAAAAAAAAAAGAAGCCAAATCGAAGAAAGAGTATAAAAACCAAAGTGAAAAAATGCCGCGGAGATTATAACAACAAACACTTGCCACTAGACTGTGTACCTACGGCAGCCAAAGACATCTGTGAACTGAATGAGCAAGTTCTTGTCAAACTAGACAGCAGAAAACTGGTTTGCAAACACAAGAATGGTCTCAGGATGCGATTAGCTTCGTGCGCCCAGGTTTAGCATTCTTGTCACGATATTTGCCCGCTAATCCCAGCGTAAACCTGGCCACTCTTATTGTACACCTTTTTACCATCTCGCTCTCCTGTATCTCCTGCTCGACAGAGTTGACATTTGGATTTCGCCAAGACGAGGCCAAAAAATGCCGAAGTTTCAGTTGTAACTCTTTTTCCGGTCTGTTTTCTTCAATTATTCGACAATCCTTTGGCGAAGATCCACGCAAATCGTTGCTCGTCTGTTGTATTTGATTAGCATCGCACAGACTGTTTTCTACCGGCGCCCAGCTACCTTCCTCTTGTATCAAACACAAACACTTTTATGTGATTCTTCTGTCGTCTCTAGAAATCTTGGTCTAAGCTTGAATTAGCAGAGGACTAATTCTACATGGCGGAGTATACTCTGTGTGATCCCGCCAAGTTCTAAGCATATCAGGGACCATAGGAGCGTGGGAGAAGCTGAATCGATAGTGAAGCTGTTTTCATGTAAAGGTTAGGAGAGTAAGGCCTGGTATCATCATGTAAGATGGTGCAAAACTATTCCTCTCTCTCTCTCTCTCTCTCTCTCTCTTTCTCACACACACACACACATTCTCCCCTTACCTTACTGTTTAACCTTTATGGGCCCTCTTAACACAACAGAAACTGTCTTCACAATAGAAGAACAATGCACCGACCAGACCCCCCCCCGACCCCCATTTGGGCCTCTATATTCACTCTACTGTAAAACTGGGTGCCGGGTACACTGTGTCAGATACAAGCGCCTCTGAGACTATCTACCTGCAAGTAGAAGGACATCAGATCTGTGAATCTGTATCCACACCAGATCTATGAATCTGTAGCCACACCAGATCTATGAATCTGTAGCCACACCAGATCTTTGAATTTGTAGCCACAACAGATCTATGAATCTGTAGAAACACCAGATCTATGAATCTGTAGCCACACCAGATCTATGAATCTGTAGCCACAACAGATCTATGAATCTGTAGCCACACCAGATCTATGAACCTGTAGAAACACCAAATCTATGAATCTGTAGCCACACCAGATCTATGAATCTGTAGCTACACCAGATCTTTGAATCTGTAGCCACACCAAATCTATGAATCTGTAGAAACACCAGATCTGTGAATCTGTAGCCACACCAGATCTTTGAATCTGTAGCCACACCAGATCTATGAATCTGTAGCCACAACAGATCTATGAATATGTAGAAACACCAGATCTATGAACCTGTAGAAACACCAAATCTATGAATCTGTAGCCACACCAGATCTATGAATCTGTAGCTACACCAGATCTTTGAATCTGTAGCCACACCAGATCTATGAATCTGTAGAAACACCAGATCTGTGAATCTGTAGCCACACCAGATCTTTGAATCTGTAGCCACACCAGATCTATGAATCTGTAGCCACACCAGATCTTTGAATCTGTAGCCACACCAGATCTATGAATCTGTAGCCACAACAGATCTATGAATCTGTAGCCACACCAGATCTATGAACCTGTAGAAACACCAAATCTATGAATCTGTAGCCACACCAGATCTATGAATCTGTAGAAACACCAGATCTGTGAATCTGTAGCCACACCAGATCTTTGAATCTGTAGCCACACCAGATATATGAACCTGTAGAAACATCAGATCTATGAATCTGTAGCCACACCAGATCTATGAACCTGTAGAAACATCAGAACTATGAATCTGTAGCCACGCCAGATCTATGAACCTGTAGAAACATCAGATCTATGAATATGTAGCTACACCAGATCTATGAACTTGTAGAAACATCAGATCTATGAATATGTAGCCACACCAGATCTATGAACCTGTAGAAACATCAGATCTATGAATATGTAGCTACACCAGATCTATGAACTTGTAGAAACATCAGATCTATGAATATGTAGCCACATGAAAGTTATTAGCTGCTTTTAAGAAATACCACGTGACCCATGTGACACCTTTCTGAGCTGGTTCTCAGAACTCTACATAACCTCAGAACTGGTTCTAAGAACTCTACATAACCTCAGAGCTGGTTCTCAGTATGCTATATAACCTCAGAACTGGTTCTCAGAACTCTACATAATATCAGAACTGGTTTTCAGAACTCTACATAACCTCAGAACTGGTTCTAAGAACTCTACATAACCTCAGAGCTGGTTCTCAGTATGCTATATAACCTCAGAACTGGTTCTCAGAACTCTACATAACATCAGAACTGGTTTTCAGAACTCTACATAACCTCAGAACTGGTTCTCAGTATGCTATATAACCTCAGAACTGGTTCTCAGAACTCCTCATAACCTCAGAGCTGGTTCTCAGAACGCTACATAACATCAGAACTGGTTCTCAGAACTCCTCATAACCTCAGAACTGGTTCTCAGAACTGTACATAACCTCAGAACTGGTTCTCAGAACTCTACATAACCTCAGAGCTGGTTCTCAGTATGCTATATAACCTCAGAACTGGTTCTCAGAACTCCTCATAACCTCAGAACTGGCTCTCAGAACTCTACATAACCTCAGAGCTGGTTCTCAGTATGCTATATAACCTCAGAACTGGTTCTCAGAACTCTACATAACCTCAGAGCTGGTTCTCAGAATGCTACAAAACCTCAGAACTGGTTCTCAGTATGTTACATAACCTCAGAGCTGGTTCTCAGAACGCTACAAAACCTCAGAGCTGGTTCTCAGAACGCTACATAACCTCAGAGCTGGTTCTCAGAACGCTACATAACCTCAGAGCTGGTTACATTATCTCACAACTTGATGCTGACTATTCCACAAGGGTAGTGAGGACAGAGAAAACATTAAATTTTCTTCTCATGTCTTGCATATGATGTCCACATTTCAGATCCCGTAAGACACACGGGTCTGATAAATCTGAACCTTTGTCTTCAATGTTAACTTTCTGTTTTTTTCCATGCCCTTTTCCACAAGTTGTTAACTGCGTTTCCTATTCATGTTCTGATTTCTTCATCCAGGGAGAAAGTGGAAGTAACTGTAGATTAAAGACGGCTAAGCCTGTCCACTGATACAAGCAGCCTTTCATTCACTGTTTGATGGAAACATAACAACATAAACAGTACTTGGGGGAAAAACTGAAGAAAAAAAATAGCAACAGGTTAACACATATGTGTATGGGCAACATAAATGAAACTGACAGTATTCGGCTTGACTGGGTGTGCTGTAGAGCAAAGAGCAGGACCATCACAGCCAACGACGTATGCATGCAATGATTATAGTAACCCCAGAGGTTTCTGAGAGATTCATTATGGAGAATTTTATGTCTATATGGAATACCATCTAAAATTGTCAACATCATTAAGGACTTATACAATGGATATGTTTGTGCAGTCAAGACAGAAGAAGGGATGAGCGAATGGTTCCAGATTGAAACAGGCGTGAAACAAGGATGTATACTGTCTCCTTTACTTTTTGGGATTACAATAGACTTCATAATGAAAAAATGCTGCACAGGTAACACAGGTATTGACTGGGCACATGGGACCCAACTAGAATATCTTGATTTTGCTGATGACATAACTCTTATCAGTAATAATGTGAATTCCATGCAAGAAAAAACAGATAGGCTGTCTTCACTGGCTAGCAAAATAGGACTTGAAATTAACAAGGACAAAACAAAAATAATGAAAATTCCCATCAATCAAAATGGAAAATTACACATAGAAAGGACAGATATTGAAGAAGTCAATCAATTTGCATACCTTGGCAGCTACATAGACCAGGATGGTGACACTAGAAAGGAAGTTAGGATCAGAATTGCACAAGCAGCATCAATCTTCAAGAATCTTGAGAACATATGGCATTCAAAAGTTATAAGCACAAAAACCAAGTTAAGACTATTCAATTCAAATGTAATATCCACCCTCATTTATGCATGCGAAAGCTGGAAAACAACTAAAGAAATAGAAAAGAAATTAGACTCTTTTGAAAACAAATGCCTAAGGAAAATACTCGGCATCAAGTGGAACGAATTCAAGAACAATGCAGAGATAAGACAGATGACTGAACAACAACCTGTCTCATGGGTGATCAGGAAAAGGAGATGGACATATATTGGTCACTTGATGAGAAGAAATGATCAGAGAATCCCAAAACAAGCTATCAAGTGGAACACAACAGGCCGAAGAAAAAGAGGTAGACCGCGTGAAGCTCTGAAGAGGACATTAATAAGGGAGGCTAAATTAACAGGCATAAAATCCTTTGATGAGGTTGAAAGACTCGCCGACGACAGGAAAAGTTAGCGAACTACTTTCCGAGCCCTATGTGACGTTTGACGGCACGGGAAGGATATAAGATAGGATAGGCTACTGAGATTTCTTCCAGAGAACATGACAACACAACCATCATAGTTTACCACCCTAACGACATAGGGCCTTAAAAATACTCGTAAAACTCCATAGCGATCACCTTCACGGAAATCTTTAGGAAAAGGCAAAAGATTTGTGCGTGTGAAAGCAACCAGAGTTATCTACCACACACTTGAACTTCTCAACGACCCATTCAATAAGATCTGTAAATTGTGTAAACTGTACGGAACTGGAATACAATACCACCACATGAAATATTTACACAAATCTAGCATTTAGAATCTCTAATCCACCTACTCAAAGATCTACCACTTGATTACAGTTATCGAGTTACAAATAACTCAAAAGTAATGTGAACTTTGAAGTAGAATTCTAAAATTATATTTTAATCACCTGAGTTAATTCCCTTAGACGTGATTCTGGTCTTCCATGTGATCTCTGTCTTGTCATAAGTTTCCTGCGTCAGTAGATGAGGATTTTCTTAGTTTTACTTTGCTAGCATCAAATATTTATGTAAGATAACCAGTAGTGATGGAATAACGAGGGGGGGGGGGGGAAGCTCTTGAACGCTCAAGTCTTTCCCGTTGTTACATATGTATAATCCTGCCACTTCTGAACAGCGTCTACAGGCCCTGTCAAGGAATAAATTGGTCTGTGTTCCAGATGCTAGGTCTGAGCTTGATATCCTATCACAAAAACAACCAGAGCATACGCTGAACAGTGCGATGTCCCTGTCTCATCAGAAAATGCTGCTGTTCACTTTCCTCCATGCCACTAGATCAAACTATTCTTCTTCTTCTTCGGCTTTCCGAGCTCATTGATGCAGATAAAGTTCGCTTCCATTCCTCTCTATTCCTATGCAGGAAACTCTCTACTGTAGAGAGTGGAACAACAACACAACCCCTTCAGATCATCAGAGGAAGTACCCCCCTCCCCTCCCCAGACAATTGTTTCGGCCCTATTAAACTCCTGACACTCTAAGGAGGGTGGGCCCCTCTAGATCATGACTCCCAGAGGTCTTGTGAGTTGTTTTTTTCCCCCGTCCCCGGATTGAACCCCTGATCTTCCAGTTGCCACTGCACTTTGAAGTGCATCTTTAGCAGTTTAGCTACGGAGGACTGGTATTGGTTGTGACAAACGAAATTATTTAAGTTCTCAATGCTTGTTTCGCATACTCCACAGCCAGAATGAGGCTTTTTCTGTTGTTTCTGAAAGGACTTTCAATGCCCTTGCTCTTGCTTGTCCCTTTATGCCCAGTTGCTTACATAGGTAGTATGCTGATGTTGCTACGAATCCTCTTGCTCCCACTTCTACAGCTATCACTTTTGCCCTGACTCCTGCCCCCTGCCTCAGTTGCTTGACCAGGTCACTGTACTTCTCACATTTGAATAAATGCTGATCCTCTATTCTTGTTTCGTACGGGACCGTAAGCTCGATCATTATTAGTTCCTGTTTTTCTATGGAGTACACTACAATGTCCGGTCGCATTCATGTGTTCTTGATGGCAGTCGGGTATTCTCTTCTTCCTGGTAGGTTTGCTACCACATCCTAGTCATTCATTTCCACCATCTAGCAGTGATGGTAAGGGAATGTCCCTGATTTCAATATTAGATGTCGTACCAGCGCCTATGAAGTATTTAGGTGGGACCTCAACTCTTTTGCTGTTATTTGCTTTATCTTTTGTCCTGCCTACAATGGCTACTAGTTCCTGCAACACTCTGTTGTGCCGCCAAGTGTAGCGTCTTTGACCTAATGATACTCTGAATACTGACAGCACATGTTCCAATGTTTCCCTTTCGTTGTGTCTTCTGATACACCCCATTTGTGTAGATTGGAGCCTGTAGGCAGAAGGTCTTAAGTAGTTCTGATGATGAAGCTGAGCCTCAAGGGTGCTATTTTCCAGATGTCATTCCATGTAAGTGATCTCTGCAGGACTTCCTCCCATGTTAGTCATCTCTGCAGGACTTCCTCCCATGTTAGTCATCTCTGCAGGACTTCCTCCCATGTTAGTCATCTCTGCAGGACTTCCTCCCATGTTAGTCATCTCTGCAGGACTTCCTCCCATGTTAGTCATCTCTGCAGGACTTCCTCCCATGTTAGTGATCTCTGCAGGACTTCCTCCCATGTTAGTGATCTCTGCAGGACTTCCTCCCACGTTAGTGATCTCTGCAGGACTTCCTCCCATGTTGTCCATTGACCTTGGTGTGGCTGTTGGACTGCCTTCTGGACCAGCTTGTCATCCTTTGAATTTCATATTTCGCTGATGATCATAACCTTTCTTTCCTTACAGGAGGCCTTTGATCACCATTTGATTTCACCATGACCAGATCCCCTTCTGTTGGTCAGGGTGTGTCCTATTACTTCTTTCAGCTCCTGTGTTTCCCTGGCTGTGGTCACTTCTTCACTTACTTTCTATTTTCGTCCAGTTTTAAGTGTTGGCAGCACTTCTCATAACCACCCGATCTGTAGATTCTTGTAGCATCATTGCAAGCCTTATCTTTCCTACCTTGTATTCTTCGACCACAGGTTTGAATGGTAGCTGCAGTTTGCTCTTCTTGCAGTACAGTGCTACATCAGTTAATCATGGTGGTACGCCCAGCCACTTTCTTATGGAATTATTTATCTTTCTTTCAACTGCCTCTACTGTGCTGGCACTTACTTCGTAAACGTGTAGTGGGCACATTAATTTTTGAATCAGCATGAACTGGAGGCACCATATTTTGAACTCCCCAAGTGGCCTGCTTTTGTCTATGATATTCAGTCCATTCTGTACCATTTCTATGACCTGCTTCACCATGTTTGAGTCTTTCATGGAAGCATCATATACTCAAACAGGGAGACAACTCAGATGACAAACAGGGAGACATCTCAGATGACTTCTTCTTCTTCTTCGTTCGCTTCTACCACCAAGATCGCCCCGTGATTTTACTGAATTTACTCCTGTGGTCCTCGATAGGTCCTGTGCCCCCCCCCCCCCCCCGAGAGGACCACAAGAGGTTCAGAGTATCGCAGGGCTTGAGCCTGTATTCTTGGTGGGTCTCAGAAGCGGGATTGCGTGACACCGTGGTTTTCGTTGCACGAGTTTAATCTAGAGTTGGACTTTCTCACCGGAAAACTTCGACTTGTTTTGGGATACTCGTGTATCACCGCCGGGTGAGAGGTGGTTGCCCACCCAGACCAGAGTTGGACTTTCTCACCGGAAAACTTCGACTTGTTTTGGGATACTCGTGTATCACCGCCGGGTGAGAGGTGGTTGCCCACCCAGACCAGAGTTGGACTTTCTCACCGGAAAACCTCAGCGTGATTAGGATACTCACTACCAAAAATAGCACTAAGATGGACACCACAGGGGAACAGAAGTAAGTGTAGACCAAAAGAGACATGGAGAAGAACAACAGAAAGGATGTTGAGCAATAGAGGGCTCACCTGGGCAAGAGCAGAAAAAAAGGCGAAGGACAGGCATTTGTGGAAAACCCTTGCGGAAGCCCCATGTGCCCTGGGCACTTAAGGTTCAGAGAGAGAGAGAGGGAGGGAGAGAGAGAGAGAGAGAGAGAGAGAGAGAGAGATTAGAATACGCATATATCCCCGTCGGGTGAGAAGTGGTTGCCTATCTAGACTTCCCTGGTCCGGTGTCTCCGACTTCAGCATTTTGTGGTCGTGGCCGCTACCATTCCTAGTTGTGACCAGGATGGAGCTTTTGTCCAGGAGGACGAATCCTCGCCACTAGTGACTTCCACTCCTGGGTTGAGCCGGTTTAGGCATATTTTCCCAGTATAGGCGTGTTTAGGACGTGACTGACCTCTAGAGCGGAGGTACCGTGACTTGAGTAGCCATCAGGTTTCACCCCTGGTTTAGGCATATTTCACCAGTATAAGTGTATATCAGACGTGGCCGACCTCTAGAGCAGAGGTGCCGTGGTATGAATAGCTCTCGCCGCGAGACTACCGGACATACCGATTAAGCTTCACTTTATCCTTTCCATCGCCTTTTCACATCGACTCCGCACGGTAACCCTAATTGCTTTTTTCGCATTTTCTTCATTGGCCGGGAGGAGTTTCACTCCACGCGCGGCATCTGAAGAATCTCGCCAGGAGTGTCTTAACCCCTGGGTTAAGCCGGTTCAGGCAATTCGCCCGGTATGAGTGCACATAGGACGTGGCCGACCTCCAGAGCAGAGGTGTCGTGATTTGAGCAGTCCTGGCCTCTAGACTGATTACTTCACATAACCCTTTCTTTCACCTTTTCCACAGTGGCGCCGCGCGGCAACCCCATTCGCACCTTTCTTCACTGGTCGGGAGGAGCCCCACTCCACGCATGGCAGCTGAGGAATCTCGCCAGCAGCAGTAGATGAGCTACCAAACATGACTCTCATCTATCCGAAGCATCTGGTTTTCAGGCGCCTTCGCCCCTTTCCTGTCAGTTTGAACAGTTCTGCCACGAGAAGGCCAGAAGCTGGACTTGACTGTCAGAGGCTATTTGAGATGCACGCCTGGGAGACATTTCATTGGAATGGAGAGCGCATCCCCCACCCCACCTCTGGCTTTAACAGTCCTTAGAACCAACTCAGATGACAAACAGGGAGACAACTCAGATGACAAGCAGGGAGGCAACTCAGATGACAAGCAGGGAGACAACTCAGATAACAAGCAGAGAGACAACTCAAATGACAAGCAGGGAGACAACTCAGATTACAAGCAGGGAAACAACTCAGATGACAAGCAGGGAGACAACTCAGATTACAAGCAGGGAAACAACTCAGATGACAAGCAGGGAAACAACTCAGATGACAAGCAGGGAGACAACTCAGATGACAAGCAGGGAATGTCTGACAAAAGCATAGGCAAGAAGGAACCTAATTAAAATCTGTAAGAAAATGGTAGCCATCATTTTCTGGACAGATGAGGCGTCCAGTATCAGACAGACAAACACACCAAATTGAAAATCTGCTGTTTTTGTTTGTCTGTGATGGAAGACCTCAAAAAGAGTAGGGGATGACTTGAAAACATCATAACAACAGGAAAGATAAACTGGAAGATAGGCAGGTGAAGGCAAGAAAGAAAAAAACCATGGGCAGTCTAATCTGATGGCACAACAGAAAGTCACCAGAAAAAACCATGGGCAGTCTAATCTGATGGCACAACAGAAAGTCACCAGAAAAAACCATGGGCAGTCTAATCTGATGGCACAACAGAAAGTCACCAACTGAGCTATGGAAAAAAACCAAGGATTGACATCTGCACAGAAGCATGTCTGCCAGTACTTACTGACATGGCACCTGATGATGATAATTCTTACATTAAAAAAAAAGTGTTTGAAACAGATAAAAGGTTTGTTTTTCTTTAATAAAATGTAAAACACTTACAAAACATCTTCAAATTTTAAAAAAACTGATAAAAATAACATTGTTAACTAGATATCTGAAAGTCTGAACAGACAGCACCCATCCTTCTTCATCTGAATGAAGAATGAATGACAGAATTTAAGAATGAAGAATGAATGACAGAATTTAAGAATGAAGACTGAATGACAGAATTTAAGAATGAAGAATGAATGACAGAATTTAAGAATGAAGAATGAATGACAGAATTTAAGAATGGTGAATGAATGACAGAATTTAAGAATGAAGAATGAATAACAAGGTCTGACAAGCTAGGAGTGAAACTTCATGTGGAGGAATATAAACAACTAGGAGGACCAAAAGGATGATCAGTCAACAGGATGCATGCAGACAATGATAGATGTTGAAGAGGAGACTGGAGCAACTGTGGATCTATCTGCAGTGTGAAGACAGCAACTGTGGATTATATGCAGTGTGAAGATAGCAACTGTGGATGTAACTGCAGTGTGAAGACAGCAACTGTAGATCTATCTGTAGTATGAAGATAGCAACTGTGGATATATCTGCAGTTTGCGGATAGCAACTGTGGATGTATCTGTAGTGTGAAGACAGCAAATGTGGATCTATCTGCAGTATGAAGATAGCAACTATGGATATATCTGTGGTGTGAAGACAACAACTGTGTATGTATCTGCAGTGTGAAGATAGCAACTATGGATGTATCTGTGGTGTGAAGACAGCAACTATGGATGTATCTGCAGTGTGAAGATAGCAACTATGGATGTATCTGCAGTGTGAAGAAAGCAACTATGGATGTATCTGCAGTGTGAAGATAGCAACTATGGATGTATCTGTGGTGTGAAGAAAGCAACTGTGTATGTATCTGCAGTGTGAAGATAGCAACTATGGATGTATCTGTGGTGTGAAGACAGCAACTATGGATGTATCTGCAGTGTGAAGATAGCAACTATGGATGTATCTGCAGTGTGAAGAAAGCAACTATGGATGTATCTGCAGTGTGAAGATAGCAACTATGGATGTATCTGTGGTGTGAAGAAAGCAACTATGGATGTATCTGCAGTGTGAAGAAAGCAACTATGGATGTATCTGCAGTGTGAAGAAAGCAACTATGGATGTATCTGCAGTATGAAGATAGCAACTATGGATGTATCTGCAGTGTGAAGAAAGCAACTATGAATGTATCTGCAGTGTGAAGAAAGCAACTATGGATGTATCTGCAGTGTGAAGATAGCAACTATGGATGTATCTGTGGTGTGAAGACAGCAAATGTGGATGTATCTGCAGTGTGAATATAGCAACTATGGATGTATCTGTGGTGTGAAGAAAGCAACTATGGATGTATCTGCAGTGTGAAGATAGCAACTATGGATGTATCTGCAGTGTGAAGATAGCAACTATGGATGTATCTGTGGTGTGAAGAAAGCAACTGTGGATGTATCTGCAGTGTGAAGAAAGCAACTATGGATGTATCTGCAGTGTGAAGATAGCAACTATGGATGTATCTGCAGTGTGAAGAAAGCAACTATGGATGTATCTGCAGTGTGAAGAAAGCAACTATGGATGTATCTGCGGTGTGAAGATAGCAACTATGGATGTATCTGTGGTGTGAAGACAGCAAATGTGGATGTATCTGCAGTGTGAATATAGCAACTATGGATGTATCTGTGGTGTGAAGATAGCAACTATGGATGTATCTGCAGTGTAAAGATAGCAACTATGGATGTATCTGCTGTGTGAAGATAGCAAATGTGTAAGTATCTGTGGTGCGAAGATAGCAAATATGTATGTATCTGCAGTGTGAAGATAGCAACTGTGGATGTATCTGCGGTATGAAGATAGCAAATGTGCATGTATCTGCGGTGTGAAGATAGCAACTGTGGATGTATCTGCGGTATGAAGATAGCAAATGTGCATGTATCTGCGGTGTGAAGACAGCAACTGTGGATCTTCCTCCACCATGAAAGTTGATAGATTATAATGGCTGGGGCTTGCAGGGAGAATCAAAGAACTGTCAGGCTGTTCTCCTGCGTGATACTGGAAGGGATAACAAAGGGGTAACCTGAGCAAAGATGGAGAGACAAGATGGAAGAATATGAAGTAAAAAAGCTGGAAAGATGAAGTCAGAAACAGACACATACTGTATTTGGAGCAAAAACCCTTGAAGGCTTGAGAGAGAGAGAGACAGACAGACAGACACATACTGTATTTGGAGCAAAAACCCTTGAAGGCTTGGGAGAGAGAGAGAGAGAGAGAGAAACAGACACATACTGTATTTGGAGCAAAAACCCTTGAAGGCTTGGGAGAGAGAGAGAGAGAGAGAGAGAGAGAGAAACAGACACATACTGTATTTGGAGCAAAAACCCTTGAAGGCTTGGGAGAGAGAGAGAGAGAGAGAAACAGACACATACTGTATTTGGAGCAAAAACCCTTGAAGGCTTGGGAGAGAGAGAGAGAAAGAGGAGACAGACACATACTGTATTTGGAGCAAAAACCCTTGAAGGCTTAGGAAAGAGAGAGAGAGAGAAACAGACACATACTGTATTTGGAGCAAAAACCCTTGAAGGCTTAGGAGAGAGAGAGAGAGAGAAACAGACACATACTGTATTTGGAGCAAAAACCCTTGAAGGCTTGAGAGAGAGACAGACAGACAGACACATACTGTATTTGGAGCAAAAACCCTTGAAGGCTTAGGAGAGAGAGAGAGAGAGAAACAGACACATACTGTATTTGGTGCAAAAACCCTTGAAGGCTTGAGAGAAAGAGACAGAGAGACAGACAGACAGACACATACTGTATTTGGAGTAATTAATCTTGAAGGCTTGAGAGAGAGAGAGAGAGAGAGAGACAGACAGACACATACTGTACTTGGAGCAATTAACCTTGAAGGATTGAGACAAACAGACAGACAGACAGGCAGAGAGACAGAGAGACACACAGAGAGAGGAGAGAGAGGAGAGAGAGAGAGGAGGAGAGAGACAGAGACAACACTAGCAAATGGGAGCCACTGAAGCCAGATTAGAATATGGTTTACAAAAAACATCACACAAGATCTGCAAAATAATAACAAAGCATCTAAACATAAACATAAAATTGTGTATAAAAAAATATAAACATGACACAAAAGTTATACAACGAATTGTTTTTAAAATCAATATAACACAGCCAGTTTGGCAATTATATTTTATCAAGTCAGACATGTTAAAAGGCTCACTAAAAGGTAAGAGTGTGAATGAATATGTGTGTGTGTGTGACAAAGAGTGACTGAGTGAAAGAGAGAGAGAGATAAGTAGACTAGCCAATAATGAGACGTTTTTTTTTCATTTCAACGGCTGTGTTTTCAAGATCCATTATCAGTAACATGTCAGTGCCCTTCAGTCACATATCAGTGCCCTTCAGTAACATGTCAGTGCCCTTCAGTAACATGTCAGTGCCCTTCAGTCACATTCAGTGCCCTTCAGTCACATGTCAGTGCCCTTCAGTAACATGTCAGTGCCCTTCAGTAACATGTCTAGCAATGCACCAGGTAATACTAAACAATCAAATTTGATGTGCCTGATAGCACACAGTGGAAATAACGTCACCAAACCATGAGTCGCCTTACTAATTCAAAATCATCCAGTTCAGTGACTGAAAATGTCAAGTCACAAGTTGAGTGCAAGTTGCTGTTGTACTTCTTCAAGTCAACATCAAGTTGAATCTTTAAAGCAACTCAAGCAGCAGTCAAGTCTAACTCAATCAATTGTTTCTCTACTGACAAATAACTACAAAATCACATAAAACAGACAGAACATTGCTAAATCTGGTTAACTGGGAGATTCTAAATTGTTGATTAGAAAAAAAAAATGGATGTTTAAAAGCACAGCTGGCCACTGTTAACAGAGAATTTTGTTGGAAATTTGAAAGAAACTCAGTTTTTTTTTTTTCCTTTCATTGCTGAAGCTCTCTCAAGTATCTCTGCTTTAGGTGTACAAAAATGGAACTTCTTTATGGTAAATTACCTAAAGAGAGAAAATAATCAACACAAGGAGTAGACCATACCCTCATACTTTAGGCATACCCTCATACCTTCATGCCATAGGGTGATATTTGTAACTCACATTATATATGTTATAAACAAGTGGAATAATACTCCATAATAGCTACACAATCTCAAACACATTTTTGAACTGGAAAGCCAGATAATCTGACAGAAGCCAGTTAGAGTCAAAATTCTATGTTTAAAGCAAGTCAAGATTTGATTTTATCTCAAAGGATTTCTTAGAAAAAATATCAAAGGCTGACATAAAAGTCTGCTTTGTCTTGATATGCCACATATATATTATATTAATCATGACAATACAGAAACAATATCTGCTTAATGAAACACAGTGCTCTCTACTTCGTGGAGTTACACAAATACAGAACCTATAATGAACTCTTGATGACTTCTGCTGTCCTGTATTAGTCATTCCTTGTGGCTGTTAAACCAGACCTTGTTGTCTTTCACAAATCCTTGCATGTTCCATTCCTCTTTAAGATCTGACTCCTCTGTACCTATATTGGAAGCTGTTCTACTTAATTCCTTGATTGCAGGTAGTTTCCATTTTCAAGATTTCTTTACAGGCAGATTTTGTTGCTGTCTTTAAGTTTGTTTTTTTCTTTTAATTTTGTCCTAACAGAAGTGTACCACCTTAGATCATGAGATTCTGGGAACACCGCTGACTGGTCCAGGTGACACATTTGTTGTACATCACACCAGGTCAAGATCCCGTGTCACCTCTTTGCAGTGCTCCTGGTCATAAACCTTCTTCTTGGCCAGCAAGACAGGGGTTGTGGTGACCTCCACAATGGTGAACTTTTGTTTCAAAGCTGTTTTGTTTTTTTTTTGTCTACACCTGGTCTTCCAGTAAATCACTATAATCAAAATCCCCATCCTACATATTCTTTGTATGAATTTACTGTCTATATCTGCGGTTCTCTCCCTTGGATAAATTGGACTGTGAGCTATCTGACAAGCTGCTCAGGTTTCTGCATGACCACATTCTTGGCCGCGAAGAAAAACGATTCAAAAGTACAGGAAGATCAGCACAACAAGCCATGTCTTTTTGTTCTATCTTCCTTGAACTGTGAGCTGATGTTCTCTGCATCCAGTGTGGTGAAGGTGTGGACGGGACAGCATCATATCGGACTAACAGCATGGGACAGCATCATGTCAGACTGGCAGCATGGGACAGCATCATGTTGGAATGACAGCATGGGACAGTATCATGTTGGACTGGCAGCATGGGACAGCATCATGTTGGACTGTCAGCATGGGACAGCATCATGTCAGACTGGCAGCATGGGACAGCATCATGTCAGACTGGCAGCATGGGACAGCATCATGTTGGACTGGCAGCATGGGACAGCATCATGTTGGGCTGGCAGTACAGGATGATGGTTGTTTTTTTTTCATTTACTGAGTGGAGCAACAAAAGAGCTGGAGGCCGCTGAACTTCTTTAGCAGACTCCACCACCTTGGGACTATGTGGATTCCTGCTCTGTTAATCAGGCTAGACCTGTTTCTGGGGGATGGGGGTTACCAAAGAAGAGGTGGAACAGGGTCCTTGTCAGCAATGCTTTGTCAACCATGATGCCAGCATGTCAACTACAGGTCACTGACTGTTTACAACCCATCCCCACCACCCACCCACCCAGGAACCCATATAATTTTATGTTTCTCTTTTCACTAACATTTAAGATGTAATTTATCACCGCTGGGTTGGAACACTGTCCTTCTACGATCAGAAGACTGTTTGTCTTCTGAGAGTCCAGAACTTGTTTCTCGGCCGTGATCAAGCATATTTTCTCTCAAGTCCACGTGATCTATTCTAGTGTTTCTTGACTCTCCTACTTTAAGTTTTGTTACGGGTGAGACCTCGGTGCTTCCTGCTCTTGATTACACAAACCTGGAAGCTACACTTAAAACACAAAAACTTTTGAAAGGCACATTTCATTGGTGATTATCTTCAACCTCACTATTTCAAGTGCAGTAATGAAATTATCTGAATAAATAAGTCTTCCAGTAACAATGTTCAGAGAAATCTCAATGCTCCCTGCAACACAATCCAGTATTGAAGATATGTTACAATACCAAACTGGCATATGGAAGTCAGCCTAGGTACCAGTTTTTGAGATGTGATATGCCAAAAGTGAAAATATATGATCTTAGCCAAACTGGCATATTTCTTTTAAGCGAAACAAACTTCAGAGGTCAGTATTGTCTTGCAGGGACCACTAATGTAAGAACTAATTTGTTCTCTCAAATCTCTGACTGGTGCTCCTCCTCTCTCATTTTGATAACCACTTTTCCTGTCGACTTCCTATCCAGGATGTACTGGTAGGCCTCATTTATCTGGGAGAGAGTAAAAAAATTTATATAAAATGTAGTGTGTAACGTAACACAGTCAGTGCTATCAGTTCGGATACTGAGACTAAGCATAACAAAAGGTGCCTGAGTGGTGAAATGATCAGAGCACCAGACTCTTATGGTGAAGCTCGGGGGGTTTGAATCCAGCCAAAGGCACCCCAGGCACCCAGCTGCAGAAGTGGGTACCTGACTTCTTTTGGAGTTGGAGAAGGAAAGGTGGCCAGGCAGTGATGCTGACAACATCATCCTCTAATGTGTCGGCAGGTCAAGGAAATATTGACACTAACACCATATCCCTATGTATCTCTAAGGCATGACAGGGTTACCTTTGCCTTTTACCTCTAAGTACAGCAAAGACTGATGATGATGATGATGATAATGATGATGATGATGATGATGATAACAATAAATAACACACAAATCTGTAAATGAGGTCAGTGCACATCAAAAAAACCATCACCTTTGTCTAATTCACATACATGGAGCTACTTGGAGCTGGAAAAGCAGAGGCTGTCAAGTGCAGTGCTGACCATACCATCCTCTAGTGTGCTGACAATCAAGGAAAGTATGGACACTAACACTATATCCCCTAGATGTTGCTGTGGTATCTTTAGCTTACTTAGTGATGAGATAACAATGTAACATTTTGTTTGGCTTGTTCTCTCTTCGGACAACAATAAAAAAAACTAAGAGAGGGAAAGCAGGAAGAGATACTGAAAATGTGAAACTGATAATTTAACCTGTTAAAGTACGAGATAAAAAAGGTAAAAGGTAAAATTCCCATTTCCATGCCATTAAGGCATATTGGGGAATAAGGTGTTAGGCACATATTTTCCATGACCCTCGGCACATGAAAGTGTGACGTGGTCACACCTGGCCACTTTACCCTCCCAGATTTCTCTGCTCCCATTTTTAGAGGCTGGGTCAACCCTGGGGCCTTTTTGGCATGCATCAGAAAAGAAATCCCACTGTTGGGACTGAACCCGGTACCACCAGATTAGCAAACCAAGCGCCTAACCACTGAAAAAAAAAAACTTGCAGAATTTATCAAAAATATGTTTCTTAGAAGATAAAAATGACCACTGTTACAAAACAAGACCACACACAGAGAGGACCATTTCAAACCTGTTCAAGCGGAAACGTTCTGCCCACGTATGGATGAAGCTTCTTCTCTCTGACTGCCTGCAGCACCTGCATGACAGACTCCATAAAAGCTGCAGGGTTGGCCACAGCATAACTTCCCCAGAAAAGTCCAATGAGTAAAGAGGACTTCAGCAGAAGCTGATTGGCTGGTACATTTGGTATGCTTCCACCTGCGTAACCAATGGTTAGAGCCCTGCCTTCAAAACCAAGGCTGAAATAAAAGCCAACAGATTATTACGGCTGAAGGAAGGAACTGACTGGGCTTGTAGAAAATTCTAAAATAAAATGTCATCTTTGAAGATATGTGTCAACCAAACAAAGTAATGCATTACTGCAGTGTTAGCAATGACAAGACATAGAAATCTTATAAGACATCTGTCTATCAGGTCACAAAACATTTTTTTTCTTTTTTCTCTCAGCCTGCCACAAATCAGTTGAATCTGATACTCTCAAGAATCTGGGTAAATCTGATACTCAAGGATTTGGATAAATTTGATACTAAAGGGTTTGGATAAATCTGACACTCTCAAGGATTTGAGTAAATCTGATACTATCAAGGATTTGGGTAAATCTGATGCTATCAAGGATTTGGGTAAATCTGATACTAAAGGGTTTGGATAAATCTGACACTCTCAAGGATTTGAGTAAATCTGATACTATCAAGGATTTGGGTAAATCTGATGCTATCAAGGATTTGGGTAAATCTGATACTCTCAAGGACTCCGGTAAATCCAGTATTCTCAAGACTCACATAAATTTGATACTATCAAGGGCTCAGATAAATCTGATACTTTCAAGGGCTTGGGTGAATCTGATATTATCAAGAAGTCTGGTGAATCCTATTATTCTCAAAGACTCTGGTGAATTCCACATTTACTAGGACTCAGGTGAACCCAACACTTTCAGGGAGTGAGTTGTACTTGATATCCTATTTTGTTCTTCATTCACTGACAGGGATTTGTGCAGTGCAAATCTAGAGTGGTAACTGCATAAACAAATGTTCCCTGTCTTTGCAGTAATGAAAATAGATGGGTGTATGGTAGAGTTTTACAAAAAAGATAGTGAGGAAAATGGGCAGAAAATTTCTGCCACTTTTGTCTTGGCAGGCAAACTGTCCTCAACTTCCTGTCTCAAGTATCCATTCATACATTCAGCTGGCTAGAGAGTGACAGGTGGAAGTTGATGATCCCACACTTTCCATCAAGACTGACCAGAAACTGTGTCACCATAAAAAATCTGATCAGTCTTATCCTTTTTTTTAAAATCTGATCAGTCTTATCCTCTATAAAATCTATTCAGTCTTATCCTCTATAAAATCTATTCAGTCTTATCCTCTATAAAATCTATTCAGTCTTATCCTCTATAAAATCTATTCAGTCTTATCCTCTATAAAATCTATTCAGTCTTATCCTCTATAAAGCATTAAAATCTTTGAATAAATCAGTCTCTTCAACAGCTCTAGCAAAGACAAAATATTTTAAATTTCAGAAGAGATCATCTATTTTTGTCACAATTTATTTTGCATGTAAAAATTCCATCTATCCATCCATGTCCTTGTTCGATGATTGGCTAGGCAATCACCCTCCATACATTCTGTGGTGTCTTACAAGGCAGCAATAAATTCTCTCCACCTCTCACGGTCTGTGGCCAGCCTGTGTATTGTGCCTCGGCCGTGCTGCATGCTACTCATTTCTGCTTCCGCTGTTCTCCACCAGGTGGCCTTTTCAGCCTCTCTTTCTTTTCCCCTCCGAGGTCCATCACACAGGTGTTTTAGCGATGATGCTGGGTTCCCTCCCAAGCACATGGCCAGTCTACTTCCATTGATTTTTTGGTCACTTTGACACACATATTTTCTAGTTCACACTGAGCAAGTAGAAAAAGTTACATCTGTAACATTAACCTGACGACACTTGCAGCTCCTCCTTAGTAACTAATTGGTCCCTAAACTGCTCCTCTAATACACTTACTTATGCATCACTCTCAGTCAGTCAGTCATTTGCATGTCCCTTGCAGAACTTTGCCTCCCTATCAGCATTCCTATAGGCCTCTCTTTTGTAAGCAAGATGGCCTGCTGTTGATGATGTACCACTCCACTCTTTACTAATACACTTACATATGTAGATAGTCATTTATATATGTATGTAGTTACTGTCTGCATTGAGTGCATGGATAAGAGTGAAACGTAAATGTTATATTTTATTTTATGTCTCTCAGCTGCGATGTTAATTATGTTGGTTATATGACAGCATATTTGTAGAATGTCTGCAACAGAGTGAAAGTTGTATGATAAAGGACAGAATGTCAGACGGGCCTGCATGCCCAATTCTTAACCCCTTTGAAATAAAGATCAATTGATCAATCAATCAATCAGTCACTCTGCTCTCCACTAATGCTTACATACATAAGTCAAGAGTTGTATTCATACAACAACCATCTTACCTTTTAATACATTCCAGCAGTGTGTCTCCACCCACTTGATCCATGACCACATGTACGCCTTCTCCTTTTGTGATCTCTTTCACACGGTCTCGTATTTTTTCTCTGGTGTAGTCTATCGTATGGGTGGCTCCTCTCTCTCGCAGAAAACTGCATTTAGCTGCCCCTCCACAGACAGCAATAACCTGCATCAAAAGATGTTAGAAGCTAATAATTCTCACAATCATGACTGAATACAAACTCACATAGTTTATTTATAGTTCTCTTGACCTTCTTGAAAAGACCAGCCGTAAAAAAGGGTACCAGACATGCAGTGTTACACAAAATTACCTCTGAAATAGAAGAATGCCTACTTGCAAGGCAATATACACCAGAACACATTTATAATGTGACTGTCAGCGCATGAAGAATATAATCAAATCTTCATTCAAACATCTGTCCAATGTAAATGGGACTATTATGTAAATGGTGACAGATAAAAGGGAGGCAACTGCAGTAAAACTGATTCAAATAATAAAGGTAAATAGAGGTGTATGGTGCAGTTTTACAAGGTGGCAGAGGGAGTGAGTAAAATGAGGAGAAAACGAATAGAAAGTATGAGAGTAAGATGAGAATGTATAAATGAAAAACATAAAACATCCGATATTTCAGCATAAGCCTTTTTCGAAGATTACATACGCAAACAAAATGACATATAACCTATCTTAGAGGTGTCCTCCTGAATAGGAAACAACACAAGAGTGATGATTCTTGTGTTGTTTCCTATTCATGAGTGATGATTCTTGTGTTGTTTCCTATTCATGAGTGATGATTCTTGTGTTGTTTCCTATTCATGAATGATGATTCTTGTGTTGTTTCCTATTCATGAGTGATGATTCTTGTGTTGTTTCCTATTCAGGAGTGATGATTCTTGTGTTGTTTCCTATTCATGAGTGATGATTCTTGTGTTGTTTCCTATTCATGAGTGATGATTCTTGTGTTGTTTCCTATTCATGAGTGATGATTCTTGTGTTGTTACCTATTCATGAATGATGATTCTTGTGTTGTTTCCTATTCAAGAGTGATGAATCTTGTGTTGTTTCCTATTCATGAGTTATGATTCTTGTGCTGTTTCCTATTCAAGAGTGATGAATCTTGTGTTGTTTCCTATTCATGAGTGATGGTTCTTGTGTTGTTTCCTGTTCAGGAGTGATGAATCTTCTGGTGTTTCCTATTCAGGAGTGATGATTCTTGTTTTGTTTCCTATTCAGGAGTGATGATTCTTGTGTTGTTTCCTATTCATGAGTGATGATTCTTGTGTTGTTTCCTATTCATGAATGATGATTCTTGTGTTGTTTCCTATTCATGAATGATGATTCTTGTGTTGTTTCCTATTCATGAGTGATGATTCTTGTGTTGTTTCCTATTCATGAGTGATGATTCTTGTGTTGTTTCCTATTCATGAGTGATGATTCTTGTGTTGTTTCCTATTCATGAGTGATGAATTTGGTGTTGTTTCCTATTCATGAGTGATGATTCTTGTGTTGTTTCCTATTCATGAGTGATGAATCTTGTGTTGTTTCCTATTCACGAGTGTTGATTCTTCTGTTGTTTTCTATTCATGAATGATGATTCTTGTGTTGTTTTCTATTCATGAGTGATGAATTTGGTGTTGTTTCCTATTCAGGAGTGATGAATCTTGTGTTGTTTCCTATTCATGAGTGATGATTCTTGTGTTGTTTCCTATTCATGAGTGATGATTCTTGTGTTGTTTCCTATTCATGAGTGATGAGTCTTGTGTTGTTTCTTATTCAGGAGGATGCCACTAAGATAAGTTATATGTCATTTTGTTTGTGTATGTAATCCCCGAAAAAGGCTCATGCTGAAATATCAAGATGTTGTATGTTTTTCATTTATACATCCTCATCTTACTCTCATACTTTCTATTCATTTTCTCCTCATTTTATTCACTCTCTCTGCCACTTTATAAAACTGCACCATACACCTCTGTTTACCTTTATTATGTAAATGGGACTACATGTGAGTGATTCTGGACATGAGAAAAAACCGACCATTGTTTGGTTGTATGCACATTTATTTTAAAATTATTTTTCTCTAAATACAACTACAACTGCAAGATGCTAATTTGATTGGCTGGTCTGAACATATCCAGGAGAGTACTACTTCATCAGCTAACTCATCTTCTCTGTGTTCCCCTTTTTTTCACTGACCGATGTTACATCACACCACTAGGTGATGACAGTCTTAGTTCTCTCTCTCTATCTCTCTCTCTCTCTCTCTCTCTCTCTCTCTCTCTGTACTGTTTTACACATTTCTCACTTCACACAGATTAAAAGTTTATTTTAAAATTTTCGAAATCATTAATGCACAATTTAAAACGCATTCCAGCAAAAGGTTTCACTTCACAATTAAACATGCTCTAACAACAGGTCTCACTTCACAATCATATTCCAACAACAGGTCTCACTTCACAATCATATTCCAACAACACATCACACTTCACAATCATATTCCAACAACACATCACACTTCACAATCAAACATGCTCTAACAACAGATCTCACCTCACAATCACATTCAAACAACAGATCTTACCTCATAATCACATTCAAACAACAGATCTTACCTCATAACAATTTTGCAGCAAAAGAACTCACCTCACAGTCAAACACATTCCTGGCTATGTCTACAGCAGCAAGACCAGTAGCCCCTGCAGCTGCTGTGATAAGAACACGCTCACTGAAGATCAAGAACAAGCAAGGTCAGTGCACCAAACACAGAAACTGTGACCCACATTCAGTAACATATAAAAAATAAACTAATGATTCTTCACTATTTATTGTTGGCTTCTTGTCGTGCAGATTTAGAAGTATGGTCTCAGGAAAGACACTGCAGGATCTGCTGTACAAGCAAGCTGGTCAATGGTGGTATGTTCTCTCATCTGGAGGATATTGGATTCATGAACTGCTTCTTGCACTGTCCAGTCAATCCCACATCATCCAGGCAACCCTGCACTGTCCTGGCAATCCTGCTCTGTCAAGGCAACCCTGCACCATCCAAGCAACCCAGAAGGAAAAAACAAGTACCTGACACAACAGTAACAGGAAAAACAGTTTCTGGATTGAGAACATCTGACCTGTATGATAAGGTGCACCAGACTACACTGCACACAGGGAAAAAAAAAAGGGAAAATGGGGTACCTGGCACAGCTCAAGCACACTAAAACAGAATAAGTTCCCCAAGATTATAGAGGGTAAATGATGTATATAAAAAAAAATGTGGCGTCAGGAATTATCTGGTGTTAAAGATACGGTCTGACCAATTTCTTGTTAAGCTGACCATTTATACATCCTCATCTTACTCTCATACTTTCTATTCATTTTCTCCTCATTTTATTCACTCTCTCTGCCACTTTATAAAACTGCACCATACACCTCTGTTTACCTTTATTATGTAAATGGGACTACATGTGAGTGATTCTGGACATGAGAAAAAACCGACCATTGTTTGGTTGTATGCACATTTATTTTAAAATTATTTTTCTCTAAATACAACTACAACTGCAAGATGCTAATTTGATTGGCTGGTCTGAACATATCCAGGAGAGTACTACTTCATCAGCTAACTCATCTTCTCTGTGTTCCCCTTTTTTTCACTGACCGATGTTACATCACACCACTAGGTGATGACAGTCTTAGTTCTCTCTCTCTATCTCTCTCTCTCTCTCCTCTCTCTCTCTCTCTCTGTACTGTTTTACACATTTCTCACTTCACACAGATTAAAAGTTTATTTTAAAATTTTCGAAATCATTAATGCACAATTTAAAACGCATTCCAGCAAAAGGTTTCACTTCACAATTAAACATGCTCTAACAACAGGTCTCACTTCACAATCATATTCCAACAACAGGTCTCACTTCACAATCATATTCCAACAACACATCACACTTCACAATCATATTCCAACAACACATCACACTTCACAATCAAACATGCTCTAACAACAGATCTCACCTCACAATCACATTCAAACAACAGATCTTACCTCATAATCACATTCAAACAACAGATCTTACCTCATAACAATTTTGCAGCAAAAGAACTCACCTCACAGTCAAACACATTCCTGGCTATGTCTACAGCAGCAAGACCAGTAGCCCCTGCAGCTGCTGTGATAAGAACACGCTCACTGAAGATCAAGAACAAGCAAGGTCAGTGCACCAAACACAGAAACTGTGACCCACATTCAGTAACATATAAAAAATAAACTAATGATTCTTCACTATTTATTGTTGGCTTCTTGTCGTGCAGATTTAGAAGTATGGTCTCAGGAAAGACACTGCAGGATCTGCTGTACAAGCAAGCTGGTCAATGGTGGTATGTTCTCTCATCTGGAGGATATTGGATTCATGAACTGCTTCTTGCACTGTCCAGTCAATCCCACATCATCCAGGCAACCCTGCACTGTCCTGGCAATCCTGCTCTGTCAAGGCAACCCTGCACCATCCAAGCAACCCAGAAGGAAAAAACAAGTACCTGACACAACAGTAACAGGAAAAACAGTTTCTGGATTGAGAACATCTGACCTGTATGATAAGGTGCACCAGACTACACTGCACACAGGGAAAAAAAAAAGGGAAAATGGGGTACCTGGCACAGCTCAAGCACACTAAAACAGAATAAGTTCCCCAAGATTATAGAGGGTAAATGATGTATATAAAAAAAAATGTGGCGTCAGGAATTATCTGGTGTTAAAGATACGGTCTGACCAATTTCTTGTTAAGCTGACCATCTGTACCTGGCGCTTCCTGTCCATCTACCGATGCTGACCACCAACTCTTACTCAAGTCATCTTATCTGCCGACGATGGCCACCAACTCTTA
This sequence comes from Achatina immaculata, assembly GCA_009760885.1. Classification (NCBI taxonomy): domain Eukaryota; kingdom Metazoa; phylum Mollusca; class Gastropoda; order Stylommatophora; family Achatinidae; genus Lissachatina; species Lissachatina immaculata. Next base: position 24,424,315 of record CM019699.1, read on the forward strand.
CTCAAGTCATCTTATCTGCCGACGATGGCCACCAACTCTTACTCAAGTCATCTTATCTACCGATGCTGACCACCAACTTTTATTCAAGTCATTTTCTTGTGTGTGTGTAAGATAAGAATAATTTTGATGCATAATTCCCAGACCTTCATATAAAGCATCTACATTTCTGTCTGTGCTTTCTTCCTGCCATGGTTACGTACAGGTCATAATCCTAGAACCATTTTTTTTCTTTACCTTTTTCTTATTTATTATACATCAATTATGTGGTCTAGCTTTTCCCTTTATTTCCTGTTTTCTGGGTTCTGTATGTTCTTCTATGTTCCTCATAGTGCACTTACAGCTATGACAAACTGACACTATGCACTTACAGCTATAATAAACTGACAATGTGCACTTACAGCTATGATAAACTGACACTGTGCACTTACAGCTATGACAAACTGACACTATGCACTTACAGCTATAATAAACTGACAATGTGCACTTACAGCTATGATAAACTGACACTGTGCACTTACAGCTATGATAAACTGACACTGTGCACTTACAGCTATGAAAAATTGACACTGTGCACTTACAGCTATGATAAACTGGCACTGTGCACTAACAGCTATGATAAACTGACACTGTGTACTAAGCTATGATAAACTAACAATGTGCACTTACAGCTATGATAAACTGACACTGTGCACTAACTGCTATGATAAACTGACACTGTGCACTAACAGCTATGATAAACTGACACAGTGCACTAACAGCTATGATAAACTGACACAGTGCACTAACAGCTATGATAAACTGACACTGTGCACTAACAGCTAAGATAAACTGATACAGTGCACTAACAGCTATGATAAACTGACACTGTGCACTAACAGCTATGACAAACTGACACTATGCACTTACAGCTATAATAAACTGACAATGTGCACTTACAGCTATGATAAACTGACACTGTGCACTTACTGCTATGATAAACTGACACTGTGCACTTACAGCTATGAAAAATTGACACTGTGCACTTACAGCTATGATAAACTGGCACTGTGCACTAACAGCTATGATAAACTGACACTGTGTACTAAGCTATGATAAACTAACAATGTGCACTTACAGCTATGATAAACTGACACTGTGCACTAACTGCTATGATAAACTGACACTGTGCACTAACAGCTATGATAAACTGACACAGTGCACTAACAGCTATGATAAACTGACACAGTGCACTAACAGCTATGATAAACTGACACTGTGCACTAACAGCTAAGATAAACTGATACAGTGCACTAACAGCTATGATAAACTGATACAGTGCACTAACAGCTATGATAAACTGACACAGTGCACTAACAGCTATGATAAACTGACACTGTGCACTAACAGCTATGATAAACTGACACAGTGCACTAACAGCTATGATAAACTGACACAGTGCACTAACAGCTAAGATAAACTGATACAGTGCACTAACAGCTATGATAAACTGATACAGTGCACTAACAGCTATGATAAACTGACACAGTGCACTAACAGCTATGATAAACTGACACTGTGCACTTACAGCTATGATTAAAAAGGTACAGTATGTGTAAGAAGAATAAATGGTTTGTATAAAAAGTATAACTATAAACTGAGAAAAAAAAATTAATGGAACAAAAGAAAATAAACTCATAACTCAAAAAAAAAAACAAAACTTTTCACTATAAGACCTCACTTCTTCTTCAGTTTTGCTTTCCTGGAAAAGGCCATCATGGCCGTGCTGTAGGACACTATCAAAGCTGCCGCATCTACCAAGCTCAGCTCATCGGGCACAGGGAAGACACTCTGCACAAATAAAATCAATTTTCATGAGCATCCACATCAAATATAAGATTCAGTCACTTCTGTTTGAAGATCAATAAACATATGATCATTTTTAACATGCTCATGTTGCTGACTGCAAACAGATTTCAGTCTAGTTTTGTTCAGTGTTTTTGCACAGATAATCAGGGCAATAATTACACTATTGTGAGTGATTAACACTTTCACTTCTGGATTAATTTCCTTGCTATCCCAGAATACATTTTTATGAGAAATTTTGGGAGAAAGGAACTGGAAGGATATTCTATAATTTAAAAATATGGCTTGAGTTAGAAATGTTCTACTTTTATTTAAAAACTGCCTATATATTACTTTCAGCATTTATTTACTTAGATGTGCAAGATCTACCACCACTGCCTGTGCAAGATCTACCACCACTGCCTGTGCAAGATCTACCACCACTGCCTGTGCAAGATCTACCAACACTGCTTGTGCAAGATCTACCAACACTACCTGTGCAAGATCTACCAACACTGCCTACGCAGGATCTACCAACACTGCCTGTGCAAGATCTACCAACACTGCCAGTGCAGCTTTTGAATGAATGAGTTAATCTTGCAGCACAGATGACAGTTAACCCATTTGTAAAGAAGAGAACAGTGAGCTACAGACAGTTCTACAGTGTTCTGGTGACTCTAGCTGTGAAAATAGATACCTGATATTAGTGTTAGGGAAAATGTCTCTGAAAACAGAGAATACCCGTCATTAAAGAAAGTACACTATCATTGTTTTAGGGCATGGTAGCACGTTACCCTCTGGACTGAAATGGCTTAACCTGAGTTGTTGAGACCGGCTCTGCAAATATAGATTAACTGTTTCGTATGACAATTATGTATAACTGTTATTGCTACACTATGACAATATACTATACAAAAGACAGTGATGTATCAGTTGTGTATAGTCTGTGTAATACAAAGTTATTTAGTAATAACAGAGATCACAATGAAAAAACTAAGCATGAATACGAAAATCAGGATATTTAAGAGTAATGTTCTAAGTGTACTACTCTATGGAAGTGAATGCTGGAAAATCACCAAAACTATAGAAAACATGTTGAATTCTTCCCAGACTAAATGTTTACGAAGAATTAGGCAAACATTTTGGCCAAAAACCATAAGAAATAACATCTTGTTGGCAGAAATGCAGATGAAGCAACTGACAGCAATTATTGAGGAAAGACACTGGTGATGGTTGGGACATGTGCTCCGAATGATTGACAACTCACTACCAAAAATAGCACTAAGATGGACATCACATGGGAGCAGAAGTAAGGGTAGACCAAAAGAGACACGGAGAAGAACAACAGAAAGGATGTTGAGCAACAGAGGGCTCACCTGGGCAAGAGCAGAAAAAAAGGCAAAGGGCAAGCATTTGTGGAAAACCCTTGTGGAAGCCCCACGTGCCCTGGGCACTAAAGGTTCAGAGAGAGAGAGAGAGAGAGATCACAGTGAAAGCAGAATTAGGCCATATATCGGGAAATAGACAGTTAAGATTGGAGTTGGTTGAGGGCCCATGCAGTAGTTAATATATTACAGTTAAAGAGGTAAAAAAGATAAAAATGTAAAACTCATTTGCACGTAAGAGTCACTAAGATTAAGTTCAAAGTTCAAAATTCACTGCAACTCCATATATGCTCAACCACATGCCACAGCGTCCATTGAAGAGTATGTTTGCTAATAGTTCCTGTCAAATGTTGGTTGTTTATGATGCATTTTCTGCCACAGAGTTCCGATTTCCTGCCAGCACCTTTAATTTGTCATAGCTCCAGCAATCTTTGCACAACTACATTGTTCTTCAATTCCCGCTCTTCATTCTCCTGCAGTCTGTCCAATACAGCCTTAGCAATGTCCCCCTTGTCCATTGTCAGTCTGCCATTTATTTTTGCCTGTCCAGCAAGTCTGTCTGCCACATCACTGCCATGCACTCTCATATGCTCTGGACAGCAATACCACGCTAGGCTTGTCACAGCTGACTGGCTTAACAGATGAACTCATTCTTTTCAAAGCAAATTGTTCTCAGTCTTACAAATCATACTCTGTGAATCTGTCACAATGACACCATTAACCACATCATGAGCAACTAGACATTCCATTGCTGCCGACACAGCCTCAGTTTCCATTTGCATGCTAGAAGCGGTGATTTCAAAGGCTCACTAAGGCTCACCTAAAGTGTACCTATTCTGGAGCATATAGATGACTTCTTAAAAAATTATAACAACTCCTTTCATGTTCTGTAGTTTGGAATTCATAATTTTAAATTGCCATAATGCTAGAAATAGACATCTCACCATTTCCTGGTTCAGCATGATAGCCATGATGTTTGATTACAAAAAATGTTTGTGTGCCATGTGGCTGCTGTTCAGTAGAGAGTCTACTTGTCTTGTCTCCTTCCTCATATATTTTTCAGTGCTGAAGGGACAAACAGACGTCTTGGCAGGGCTCAGCAATTTGCTTTATACAACGAGAAATGTAAGGTTTCTGTGACTTCCTCCCTCCGTCTCTGGCATGGGTGGCCTCACCCTCTGTTTCTTACAACTCTAAGAGGAGGTGAAGACGCTGCCCAATGAGGCGATCAGCAACTCATGTAGCGAACCATAGCTGACCAATACCCTGTCCCACTTCTCCACTGGCACCCCCAGTAACTGGCATAGCCTGGCTAACGGGGCAGGGATTGCCATAGTTCCCATGGCGGTGGAGTCTGCTAAAGATGCATTGCTCATCCACTGATTTTTAGCTGTACTCCAGGACTGAAAAAGTAGCTGCCATAACCCACTCCAACACCAATACGATGCTGTTCCTCAACACCTTCACAGCACTGGCTGCAAAGAAAACCAGCTTGCAGTTACAGGGAGTTCACACAAGTACAAGTACAACTCTAAGCATGAATGTTTTAAGCGTCAGATGGTAGTCATGTAACTTGGCCGAACCATCTGACTTGCTACTTCTGGACGCAGTGTAGTACTGGTGTTACTCCACCCCACGCCCTGATGGTGTCATTTCTGATTTGGTCTCTTCTTGTTACAGTTAGCATTCTCCTTAAAGATCTCATTACAGGGAGTCCCCACAAAAATGTACACACATTTTGAATAATGGCAAATCATTTACAAGCAAAAGTAGTTTCTTTTTGCTCAAAACATGAATATGTTTTCTGAACATTTCACATTTATGTCTTATTTCAAATGTAAACTGACAAAATGCTACTTTAAATTCTGAGTATTAAAACTGTGCATATGATCTGGCTTCTCTTGGTGAGTGACTTGCTTATGGTGTTATATCACTATATTCAACATTAGGGCTTCCACAATTAGATAACCTAGGATTTTCAATCTTACTAGTTTCTCTATTTTTTTTTTTTTTGCTGCCTTTGGTATTTATAATCGGACTGATTACATTTCTTTTCCCCCATCACCTGATCAGCCTGTTTAGATATTTTTCTCTGGTCTCCCTCTCTTTCCTTTGCCCTGGAGTTTTCCCAATGATAACCTGGTTTCCTAACTTCTGCCTTGTTGTGACATGCTCAAAGATTTTTGACTGTGTTTTCCTTACAGTTTTAATTAATTTTTGATGTTCTGTAAAGTTTATGTGAACTTCTTTACATTTAACCTGCTGTTCAAGGTATTTGTTGCATTTTTCTTTAAAAAAAAACACTTCTTTTACTTCTAAACTCTGTTTCACTTGTTTTTTTTTTTTCATTGTCTCAAGAACACAGAACAATCATGTCTGACTAGCGCACTGTGCTTAGTTAATTTTTCTGAAAATAATACAAGTTTGTTTGGTTTTTTTTTTTAAATGCCAGCACAAATTATAAATCGTTCATGGGAATTCCATTTGATGTGTCACGTTGGCTTCCTGAAAATATGTAATAAGATTCTACCAAGTGAGATGTAAAGTATCACAAAGCTTTGTGTCAAATGCCAACACCACATATCACAAGTTTTATCTCTTCAGTTAAGGGCATTTAAGTCAAGAGTTAGATCCACTAAGAAGTACAGCCTGACAACCTTCACCTTGGCTTGGGCTACAATAATTTCTGAGGCTGCTCCTGAATTTGCAAAATCAAGAACAACAACTCTGTCCCCAGCTCTGAACTGCTTCACTTCTGATCCTACCTCCAAGACTTTGCCTGAGAGTTCTCCCCCTGCAATGGGACGAAGCTGAAATAGTTTCATTTTATAACACTGGACAGTGGTCAATCACAACAAGGAAGTTCCGAAAAAAGGCACAAAAAAAACAAGGAAAGTTATAACGAAGATCAGAAAAATGACAGTCAAAATTTGTGGGACATGTCTGGAGGAGAGGCGGGCTAGAGCACCTAATGGCAACAGGGAAGATGAAAGGTACAAGAGGCAGAGGTAGACAGAGAGAAAAGATGTTTGATGGTTTGGCATCCTCGCATGGGAAATGCTCACTGACTGGCCTATTTAGATCCATAAAGGATTGAGGGTTATAGAAGGACATGATGCATAAGGGATCAAGGGTTATAGAAGGACATGATGCATAAGGGATCAAGGGTTATAGAAGGACATGGTGCATAGGGGATCAAGGGTTATAGAAGGACATGATGCATAAGGGATTGAGGGTTATAGAAGGACATGATGCATAAGGGATCAAGGGTTTTGGAAGGACATTATGCATAAGGGATCAAGGGTTATAGAAGGACATGGTGCATAGGGGATCAAGGGTTATAGAAGGACATGATGCATAAGGGATCAAGGGTTATAGAAGGATATGATGCATAAGGGATCAAGGGTTATAGAAGGACATGATGCATAAGGGATCAAGGGTTATAGAAGGACAAGATGCATAAGGGATCAAGGGTTATTGAAGGACATGATACATAAGGGATCAAGGGTTATAGAAGGACATGATGCATAAGGGATCAAGGGTTATGGAAGGACATGATATCCTATGCCTGTTGGCTGGGACCTTGAGTGAGAAAGAGTGGTCAACCCAATGCTTTTCAACTATTTGCTCAATCATGTGTAACCTCTATGTTGCAAAGTCAACTGATTTGGTCTCTAGAGACCACAAATTAAAATCAGCAGTGAGGAAATTAGAAGATGAATATGGATACAAAATAAAACATATAATAAAGACAAAAAAGAAAACACTATCTTACTCTGCCCAAAACTGGAATGCCTGAGGTCAGAAGGACAAGGATAATACCTGGAATGATTTGGAGATGATATGGAAATCTACTTACTAATTTAAAATGAATGATTTTATGATACTTCTCACTAATGCAGGGTAAATGATCTGTCTACCTAAAGTGAACAGATTTACAATGCCTATTTACAAACCTGGAGTAAATGGAGTTTTCCGTCTCTCTTGATACTGCCCTTTACACAAAAGAATGTCTGCAAAATTGATGCCATGAGCATGGGTTGAGATCAGAACCTGACAAAATATCATATAAATCTCAGAAAATTAATATGATTAACATTAATGAAAAAAAGAGAAGAAATGAAAACAGACCAAATTTGTTTTTCAAAACCTAGGTATGATAAATAAGAGATGTGTTACAGGGGGGATGAGCAAGATGAGAAATATCTGTACATATTTATAAAATGTTAGAGATCTGGAATTCTGGGAGGCCACTGCAGTCTACAGAGCCACCCACATTGACTCAAAATGTCTCACACAGACGAGTGTCCATGTGGCAGTGGAGTCCAGACTCAAGAGCATATCCTACAAGAGTGCCCAACATGTGGACCTGAGGTGTGAGACATGGCCAGAGGACATGATTTTGGGACAAAAGCTTTGGGGGCTTCTATCAGGACCTAGAGAGGACTGTGGGCTTTGCCTTGTGGACTGGGATCAGGATCTCATGTGACCAACAACTTCAAACATAGAGGAAGAAGGACTTCTGGGGGAGAAAAAAAAAATTAATGAAACTCAAAAAAAAAAAAAAAGCACACAGAAAGATTAAATCTGACAGACTCAAACTGTGACTGTACTAATGGAAACTAAGGAACTGTCCGAATTACACTTGCTTCTGCCAGTCATCATTATTATTACACAACAACATCTTCAAATGGAAAACACAGCAATTTAAAACTTTTTTTTTTTTGGCACTCCAGTTACACATGCTCAGTAACTGATTCATAAAACAACATGGGCTTTAACTAAAAAAATGTAGCACAACAAAGGATCTATGTTCATAAATTTGTTGCATTTCAAAGCAAATAAAGAAGTACAAGTCTACAGCAGTGACTCCCAAAGCTGATAGTACTCAGGGGAGTGGGGGGGGGGGGGGGAAGGGGAAATAGTAGAAAAAAATTTAGCAGGGGGAAGAAAAAGGGAATGGCAAGAGCAATAGAATTTGGAGGGGAGGGACACCAGGATGTAACCATGCGAGGCAAGGGGCAGAAACCTGAAAGACTGAGAACCACTAGTTAACAGGAAGAAGAAGATGACAGAAATGGTTAGACTAAATCAAAAGATGAATGACAAACATTTTTTTTTCCTTTGTATGGGCACCAGAGAGTGTGGTTCCGAGCACTCAACTTTTCTACATAGAGCTGAAAAGAAGGACTCATGATAGATAGTTCTCAGTATAATGAAGAATGAAATGGTGATGATGGTGTCACAGTGGCTGTGGTGGCAGTGTGATGGTGATGGCAGCAGTAGAGATAATGATGATAGCAATGTGACTGTAAAGCAAAAAAAAACCACAAAATACTAACACAATGATGGATAACACAGGCAGTAACAAACTGTAATATAGGCAGTAACAAACTGTAATATAGGGAGTAGCAAACTGTAATATAGGGAGTAACAAACTGTAACAGGGGCAGTAACAAACTGTAATATAGGGAGTAACAAACTGTAACAGGGGCAGTAACAAACTGTAATATAGGGAGTAACAAACTGTAACAGGGGCAGTAACAAACTGTAATATAGGGAGTAACAAACTGTAACAGGGGCAGTAACAAACTGTAATATAGGGAGTAACAAACTGTAACAGGGGCAGTAACAAACTGTAATATAGGGAGTAACACTATAAAACAAAGAATAACAAACTGTAATATAGGGAGTAACACTATAATATAAGGAATAACAAACTGCAAAACAGATAGTAACAAACTGTAATATAGGGAGTAACAAACTGTTATATAGACAGCAACAAACTGTAATATAGACAGTAACAAACTGTAATATAGGGAGAACAAACTATTATATAGACAGCAACAAACTGTAATATAGACAGTAATAAACTGTTATATAGACAGCAACAAACTGTAATACAGACAGTAACAAACTGTAATATAGGGAGAACAAACTATAATATAGGAAGTAACAAACTGTAATATAGGCAGTAACAAACTATAATACAGAAAGCAACAAACTGTAATACAGGAAGTAACAAAATGTAACTATGTGATCATTACTGCAACATTTTTTTTTCAAGCTGAAGGTTATATTTTAACTTTAAACTTTCTTGTCATTTTTTTGTATAGAAGGATAAATTTAAACATTCCTGTCACTTTTTTCCACATAAAGATAATTCTGAACATCTCTGTCTCTTTTACCAAACAGGGATAATTTTGAAAATTCTTGTCAGTTTTTTTTTTTCACATAAGGATAATTTTGAACATTCCTGTCACTTTTTTTAAAAATAAGATTAATTTTGAACATTCTTGTCAGTTTTTTTTTTCAAATAAGAATAACTGAACATTAACACCTTTTTTTCATAAAGTGAAAATTACATTTTAATTTTGGACATTCTTTTAGCCTTTTTTTTTCTAAATATGAATGATAATTTTGCCTATTCTTATTTTTTTTCTATCCAACCTGATTGATATCTTTTAACTTTGGGCATTCTTATCTTTTTTCCTTTCTGTGTAAGCAGGATAATTTTGAACACCCATGACAAGCACCCGACAAAATGAATAACGTGAGCACCCAACATGCACCTTGGAGGAACTGATTACAAAGAACCTCGCAAAGCAACATTATATTCCATCTTGCTACCAACCTCAGTTGCCTTCAGTTTATTTGTAAAACTTTTCTGTTGGATTTCCAGCGGAGCACCAATAGCCACACAAACAGCGGATTTGTAAGAGAGAGCGGCACAAGGGGATGTAAAAACACCAACAGGAGATCCTGTGTGCAGCTTGGAACAAGATCTGTACAGAAGGAGGGGGGTAAAAAAGCACATCAAATCCCCAAATCATTCAAATTCATCTTTTGAAGAACACACAGGAAATTTATGAAACTTTCCCAGTTTAAATTTTTGCGGAGTTTTCTAAATTTTCCAAGTTTTGCAAAACTTAATGGTAGATTAAAAAGAGACCTACAACATAACCACTACAAGGTTTCCTGATTTTATCATATACAACTAGAGCTATCATATACAACTAAAGCTGTCATATACAACTAAAGCTGTCATATACAACTAGAGCCATCATATACAACTAAAGCTGTCATATACAACTAGAGCCATCATATACAACTAAAGCTGTCATATACAACTAGAGCTATCATATACAACTAAAGCTGTCATATACAACTAGAGCTATCATACAACTAAAGCTGTCATATACAACTAGAGCTATCATATACAACTAGAGCCATCATATACAACTAAAGCTGTCATATACAACTAGAGCCATCATATACAACTAAAGCTGTCATATACAACTAGAGCTATCATATACAACTAAAGCTGTCATATACAACTAGAGCCATCATATACAACTAAAGCTGTCATATACAACTAGAGCTATCATATACAACTAGAGCCATCATATACAACTAAAGCTGTCATATACAACTAGAGCTATCATATACAACTAAAGCTGTCATATACAACTAGAGCCATCATATACAACTAAAGCTGTCATATACAACTAGAGCCGTCATATACAACTAAAGCTGTCATATACAACTAGAGCCATCATATACAACTAAAGCTGTCATATACAACTAGAGCCATCATATACAACTAAAGCTGTCATATACAACTAGAGCTATCATATACAACTAAAGCTATCATATACAACTAGAGCTATCATATACAACTAGAGCCATCATATACAACTAGAGCCATCATATACAACTAAAGCTATCATATACAACTAAAGCTATCATATACAACTAAAGCTATCATATACAACTAAAGCTATCATATACAACTAAAGCTATCATACAACTAAAGCTATCATATACAACTAAAGCTATCATATACAACTAGAGCCATCATATACAACTAAAGCTATCATATACAACTAGAGCCATCATATACAACTAAAGCTATCATATACAACTAGAGCCATCATATACAACTAGAGCCATATACAACTAAAGCTGTCATATACAACTAGAGCCATCATATACAACTAAAGCTGTCATATACAACTAGAGCCGTCATATACAACTAAAGCTGTCATATACAACTAGAGCCATCATATACAACTAAAGCTGTCATATACAACTAGAGCCATCATATACAACTAAAGCTATCATACAACTAGAGCTATCATATACAACTAAAGCTATCATATACAACTAGAGCTGTCATATACAACTAGAGCCATATACAACTAAAGCTGTCATATACAACTAGAGCCGTCATATACAACTAAAGCTGTCATATACAACTAGAGCCATCATATACAACTAAAGCTGTCATATACAACTAGAGCCATCATATACAACTAAAGCTGTCATATACAACTAGAGCTATCATATACAACTAAAGCTATCATATACAACTAGAGCTATCATATACAACTAGAGCCATCATATACAACTAGAGCCATCATATACAACTAAAGCTATCATATACAACTAAAGCTATCATATACAACTAAAGCTATCATATACAACTAAAGCTATCATATACAACTAAAGCTATCATATACAACTAAAGCTATCATATACAACTAAAGCTATCATATACAACTAGAGCCATCATATACAACTAAAGCTATCATATACAACTAGAGCCATCATATACAACTAAAGCTATCATATACAACTAGAGCCATCATATACAACTAAAGCTATCATATACAACTAAAGCTGTCATATACAACTAGAGCCATCATATACAACTAAAGCTGTCATATACAACTAGAGCCGTCATATACAACTAAAGCTGTCATATACAACTAGAGCCATCATATACAACTAAAGCTGTCATATACAACTAGAGCCATCATATACAACTAAAGCTGTCATATACAACTAGAGCTATCATATACAACTAAAGCTATCATATACAACTAGAGCTGTCATATACAACTAGAGCCATCATATACAACTAGAGCTATCATATACAACTAAAGCTGTCATATATAACTAGAGCCATCATATACAACTAGAGCCATCATATACAACTAGAGCTGCCACATACAGCTAGAGCCATCATATACAATCATACTGTATCAAATGAGAAACTATAACTACTTTTTGTTTTCACTGTCTATTATTTTACTGTCATTATCATCATCATCATCATCATGTGCCCTCTACCCAGAGAATTTTGGCTGAAATGACACGCCAACCTGCTCTGTCCATTATTTTCACAGTCCACCAGGAAAAATCTGAATCATGTTCATTTTGTCATGTTGTTAAGCCATCTATATATGTAGCTCTTCTATACATGTAGCTCTTCTATACATGTACCTCTTCTATACATGTAGCTTTTCTATATATATGTAGCTTCAGTCAACACTGACTCTTCACATCTGTGAGTTCAGGATAATCTGCACTGTTCTGCCCGTAGCTCCAGTAAGACAGCACTGAGTTTGGATGTCAAGTTTTGCCATTGTGGATCAGTAAAACAATGTCGGATGGCTTCCTCAAATAGTTTTAACTTACATCTCTATCTTGTTCTCTGCCCTCTGGAGCTCTAAGCCAAATGTTCTTTGCTGCTGAAGGTGTTTGAAGGACAAGAACTGCGTATTATTTAAGAATGAATTACAGCAGCTTACAGACCTGCATCAAGGCTAAAAATCAGGAAAAGATGCAACGTTTCTTGGCAGACTCCACCACCATGAGCAGCAATTCCTGCCCCCACTGACAAGTCTTAGTCTGTTACTTGGAGAACCAAAGGAGAAGTGGAACAGGGTCTTGGCCAGGTTTTGTATTCAATGGCCCTAACAGCTGCACTTTAATTTTAATACAGCCACCTTCAGCTCCCTACATCTGCTTATAAACCCATCTTACAAGGTGAAAAAAAATGTTACAAAAATTTCATTTCGTGACACACAAACAATTTAGGCATAAGTATATATAAAACCAAATATATAAATATTTTAAAAGGCACTGCAGTAAAGCTGTTATAACAGCTAATTACTCTAGAATATGGGATGTTCGAACCACATGGTATGAACTCAAAATTCAGCTATATTCCCCTTCTCCACAGTCATATCCCCTTCTCTACTAAATTCTACTCTTTCCTCACTTGTAACTTATATTCCAGAACCCCCTCACTGTACTAGTTTACAGACCCTTTACCCAACCACATCCATCTGCTCCACCCACTCTTTTTTCAGCTTGATTACCATTATATCCCTTTCTCTCCCCTTTCTGTTTTCCCCGCTCCATATTTACTACCAACCTATCACACATCCCAAATCCCCATTTAAACATTCACATTTCTCTACCATGTGCATCCTAAGTCATGGCTTCTTACAAGTCACATCCAAGTGCTCCTTTCTTTTCTAACTGTTTTTTTTTCAATTCCTATTTGTTGCATAACATTCATGTGAAATATATGTTTATCTTCTTTCCTTATTTCTCTACTCTGTACGTTTTTTTAATGAATTAAAGTGTAAACCGAAATGTTAAAATTGTTTGGTCGTTAATTATAACGCTGCTCCTGATTTAGTTTTAACATTTTATCATTTCATTTGTGTGCAAATTCAAACCTGCGGGCAAGAAGTGATCTGTGTTAAAGAACTGCTGAGTTGGCAACACTCATCCAACAGAAAAATAACACAACTCGCGGGCAAACAGTTTTGAATGGCTGCCCTGTGTAGCTGCGTCTGTTCTAAGGTACATGTGCGTTCGCCTGCGAGATGATGGATCCAGCTTTGAATCCACAACTATCCTGTCGTCCCCAAATAAAACGACACATGATGATAGTCACTATCCATTAGTACATTGTATTTTATATGGGCCGGTCACAGATGAACTGTGATACTGTGTCGACTCGGGACAGGGGTGAAGCAAGCGTCCAGGACTAACAATCAGATAACATCTTTCTGCGCTTCAGTGAACCACGTATCAGATATTAAACTGATAAGAACAGATTTTTTTTAACGCTGAAAATAGCAAGCCATGGACTAGGCGGTACTGTAATACCGGGTTCACCTGTAAATAGATGTGGACCTTATCCCCGGCATTCTATGTGTAGGGCAGGCCTCGGGCATTCTATGTGTAGGGCAGGCCTCGGGTATTCTATGTGTAGGGCAGGCCTCGGGTATTCTATGTGTAGGGCAGGCCTCGGGCATTCTATGTGTAGGGCAGGCCTCGGGCATTCTATGTGTAGGGCAGGCCTCGGGTATTCTATGTGTAGGGCAGGCCTCGGGCACTGTATGTGTAGGGCAGGCCTCGGGTATTCTATGTGTAGGGCAGGCCTCGGGTATTCTATGTGTAGGGCAGGCCTCGGGCACTGTATGTGTAGGGCAGGCCTCGGGTATTCTATGTGTAGGGCAGGCCTCGGGCATTCTATGTGTAGGGCAGGCCTCGGGTATTCTATGTGTAGGACAGGGTCTCGGGTATTCTATGTGTAGGACAGGCCTCGGGTATTCTATGTGTAGGGCAGGCCTCGGGTATTCTATGTGTAGGACAGGGTCTCGGGTATTCTATGTGTAGGACAGGGTCTCGGGTATTCTATGTGTAGGACAGGGTCTCGGGTATTCTATGTGTAGGACAGGCCTCGGGTATTCTATGTGTAGGACAGGGTCTCGGGTATTCTATGTGTAGGACAGGGTCTCGGGTATTCTATGTGTAGGACAGGGTCTCGGGTATTCTATGTGTAGGACAGGGTCTCGGGTATTCTATGTGTAGGACAGGGTCTCGGGTATTCTATGTGTAGGACAGGCCTCGGGTATTCTATGTGTAGGACAGGGTCTCGGGTATTCTATGTGTAGGACAGGGTCTCGGGTATTCTATGTGTAGGACAGGGTCTCGGGTATTCTATGTGTAGGACAGGCCTCGGGTATTCTATGTGTAGGACAGGGTCTCGGGTATTCTATGTGTAGGACAGGCCTCGGGTATTCTATGTGTAGGACAGGGTCTCGGGTATTCTATGTGTAGGACAGGGTCTCGGGTATTCTATGTGTAGGACAGGGTCTCGGGTATTCTATGTGTAGGGCAGAGTCTCGGGCACTGTATGCGTAGGGCAGGCCTCGGGCACTGTATGCGTAGGGCAGGCCTCGGGCATTCTATGTGTAGGACAGGTCTCGGGTATTCTATGTGTAGGCAGGCCTCGGGCACTGTATGCGTAGGGCAGGCCTCGGGCATTCTATGTGTAGGACAGGGTCTGGGTATTCTATGTGTAGGACAGGTCTCGGGTATTCTATGTGTAGGACAGGCCTCGGGCATTCTATGTGTAGGACAGGCCTCGGTATTCTATGTGTAGGCAGGCCTCGGGCATTCTATGTGTAGGACAGGGTCTGGGTATTCTATGTGTAGGACAGGCCTCGGGCATTCTATGTGTAGGACAGGGTCTGGGTATTCTATGTGTAGGACAGGCCTCGGTATTCTATGTGTAGGACAGGCCTCGGTATTCTATGTGTAGGCAGGCCTCGGGTATTCTATGTGTAGGACAGGCCTCGGTATTCTATGTGTAGGACAGGCCTCGGTATTCTATGTGTAGGCAGGCCTCGGGCATTCTATGTGTAGGACAGGGTCTGGGTATTCTATGTGTAGGACAGGCCTCGGTATTCTATGTGTAGGACAGGGTCTGGGTATTCTATGTGTAGGACAGGCCTCGGGCATTCTATGTGTAGGACAGGCCTCGGTATTCTATGTGTAGGCAGGCCTCGGGTATTCTATGTGTAGGGCAGAGTCTCGGGCACTGTATGCGTAGGGCAGGCCTCGGGCATTCTATGTGTAGGACAGGCCTCGGTATTCTATGTGTAGGCAGGCCTCGGGCACTGTATGTGTAGGGCAGGCCTCGGGTATTCTATGTGTAGGACAGGCCTCGGGCACTGTATGTGTAGGGCAGGCCTCGGGTATTCTATGTGTAGGCAGGCCTCGGGTATTCTATGTGTAGGCAGGCCTCGGGCATTCTATGTGTAGGACAGGCCTCGGTATTCTATGTGTAGGACAGGCCTCGGTATTCTATGTGTAGGACAGGCCTCGGTATTCTATGTGTAGGCAGGCCTCGGGCATTCTATGTGTAGGACAGGCCTCGGGCACTGTATGCGTAGGGCAGGCCTCGGGCATTCTATGTGTAGGCAGGCCTCGGGCATTCTATGTGTAGGACAGGTCTCGGGTATTCTATGTGTAGGCAGGCCTCGGGCATTCTATGTGTAGGCAGGCCTCGGGCATTCTATGTGTAGGACAGGTCTCGGGTATTCTATGTGTAGGCAGGCCTCGGGCATTCTATGTGTAGGACAGGCCTCGGTATTCTATGTGTAGGACAGGCCTCGGTATTCTATGTGTAGGACAGGCCTCGGGCATTCTATGTGTAGGACAGGCCTCGGTATTCTATGTGTAGGACAGGTCTCGGGTATTCTATGTGTAGGACAGGGTCTCGGTATTCTATGTGTAGGACAGGCCTCGGTATTCTATGTGTAGGACAGGCCTCGGTATTCTATGTGTAGGACAGGCCTCGGTATTCTATGTGTAGGACAGGGTCTGGGTATTCTATGTGTAGGCAGGCCTCGGGTATTCTATGTGTAGGACAGGCCTCGGTATTCTATGTGTAGGACAGGTCTCGGGTATTCTATGTGTAGGCAGGCCTCGGGCATTCTATGTGTAGGCAGGCCTCGGGCATTCTATGTGTAGGACAGGGTCTGGGTATTCTATGTGTAGGGCAGAGTCTCGGGCACTGTATGTGTAGGGCAGAGTCTCGGGCACTGTATGTGTAGGGCAGAGTCTCGGGCACTGTATGTGTAGGGCAGGCCTCGGGTATTCTATGTGTAGGACAGGGTCTGGGTATTCTATGTGTAGGCAGGCCTCGGGCACTGTATGCGTAGGGCAGGCCTCGGGCATTCTATGTGTAGGCAGGCCTCGGGCATTCTATGTGTAGGGCAGAGTCTCGGGCACTGTATGCGTAGGGCAGGCCTCGGGTATTCTATGTGTAGGACAGGCCTCGGGCACTGTATGTGTAGGGCAGGGTCTCGGGTATTCTATGTGTAGGACAGGCCTCGGGTATTCTATGTGTAGGCAGGCCTCGGGCACTGTATGTGTAGGGCAGGCCTCGGGCATTCTATGTGTAGGACAGGCCTCGGGCACTGTATGCGTAGGGCAGGCCTCGGGCATTCTATGTGTAGGCAGGCCTCGGGCATTCTATGTGTAGGACAGGTCTCGGGTATTCTATGTGTAGGCAGGCCTCGGGCATTCTATGTGTAGGCAGGCCTCGGGCATTCTATGTGTAGGACAGGTCTCGGGTATTCTATGTGTAGGCAGGCCTCGGGCATTCTATGTGTAGGACAGGCTCGGGTATTCTATGTGTAGGCAGGCCTCGGGCATTCTATGTGTAGGCAGGCCTCGGGCATTCTATGTGTAGGACAGGCTCGGGTATTCTATGTGTAGGACAGGCCTCGGTATTCTATGTGTAGGGCAGGCCTCGGTATTCTATGTGTAGGGCAGGCCTCGGTATTCTATGTGTAGGACAGGCTCGGGTATTCTATGTGTAGGACAGGCCTCGGTATTCTATGTGTAGGACAGGGTCTCGGTATTCTATGTGTAGGGCAGGCCTCGGGTATTCTATGTGTAGGCAGGCCTCGGGCATTCTATGTGTAGGACAGGTCTCGGGTATTCTATGTGTAGGGCAGAGTCTCGGGCACTGTATGCGTAGGGCAGGCCTCGGTATTCTATGTGTAGGGCAGAGTCTCGGGCACTGTATGTGTAGGGCAGAGTCTCGGGCACTGTATGTGTAGGGCAGAGTCTCGGGCACTGTATGTGTAGGGCAGGCCTCGGTATTCTATGTGTAGGACAGGGTCTCGGTATTCTATGTGTAGGCAGGCCTCGGGCACTGTATGCGTAGGGCAGGCCTCGGGTATTCTATGTGTAGGCAGGCCTCGGGCATTCTATGTGTAGGGCAGAGTCTCGGGCACTGTATGCGTAGGGCAGGCCTCGGTATTCTATGTGTAGGACAGGCCTCGGGCACTGTATGTGTAGGGCAGGGTCTCGGGTATTCTATGTGTAGGACAGGGTCTCGGTATTCTATGTGTAGGGCAGGCCTCGGGCACTGTATGTGTAGGGCAGGCCTCGGTATTCTATGTGTAGGGCAGAGTCTCGGGCACTGTATGTGTAGGGCAGAGTCTCGGGCACTGTATGCGTAGGGCAGGCCTCGGGCATTCTATGTGTAGGACAGGTCTCGGGTATTCTATGTGTAGGCAGGCCTCGGGTATTCTATGTGTAGGACAGGTCTCGGGTATTCTATGTGTAGGACAGGCCTCGGTATTCTATGTGTAGGACAGGCTCGGGTATTCTATGTGTAGGCAGGCCTCGGGTATTCTATGTGTAGGCAGGCCTCGGGCACTGTATGTGTAGGGCAGGGTCTCGGGCACTGTATGTGTAGGGCAGAGTCTCGGGCACTGTATGTGTAGGGCAGGCCTCGGGCATTCTATGTGTAGGGCAGGCCTCGGGCATTCTATGTGTAGGGCAGGCCTCGGGTATTCTATGTGTAGGGCAGGCCTCGGGTATTCTATGTGTAGGGCAGGCCTCGGGCATTCTATGTGTAGGGCAGGCCTCGGGCATTCTATGTGTAGGGCAGGCCTCGGGTATTCTATGTGTAGGGCAGGCCTCGGGCACTGTATGTGTAGGGCAGGCCTCGGGTATTCTATGTGTAGGGCAGGCCTCGGGTATTCTATGTGTAGGGCAGGCCTCGGGCACTGTATGTGTAGGGCAGGCCTCGGGTATTCTATGTGTAGGGCAGGCCTCGGGTATTCTATGTGTAGGGCAGGCCTCGGTATTCTATGTGTAGGACAGGTCTCGGGTATTCTATGTGTAGGCAGGCCTCGGGCATTCTATGTGTAGGGCAGGCTCGGGTATTCTATGTGTAGGACAGGGTCTCGGGTATTCTATGTGTAGGACAGGCTCGGGTATTCTATGTGTAGGGCAGGCCTCGGGTATTCTATGTGTAGGACAGGGTCTCGGGTATTCTATGTGTAGGACAGGGTCTCGGGTATTCTATGTGTAGGACAGGGTCTCGGTATTCTATGTGTAGGACAGGCTCGGGTATTCTATGTGTAGGACAGGGTCTCGGGTATTCTATGTGTAGGACAGGGTCTCGGGTATTCTATGTGTAGGACAGGTCTCGGGTATTCTATGTGTAGGACAGGGTCTCGGTATTCTATGTGTAGGACAGGTCTCGGGTATTCTATGTGTAGGACAGGCTCGGGTATTCTATGTGTAGGACAGGCCTCGGGTATTCTATGTGTAGGACAGGGTCTCGGGTATTCTATGTGTAGGACAGGCTCGGGTATTCTATGTGTAGGACAGGCCTCGGGTATTCTATGTGTAGGACAGGGTCTCGGGTATTCTATGTGTAGGACAGGCTCGGGTATTCTATGTGTAGGACAGGGTCTCGGGTATTCTATGTGTAGGACAGGCTCGGGTATTCTATGTGTAGGACAGGGTCTCGGGTATTCTATGTGTAGGACAGGGTCTCGGGTATTCTATGTGTAGGACAGGCCTCGGGTATTCTATGTGTAGGACAGGGTCTCGGGTATTCTATGTGTAGGACAGGGTCTCGGTATTCTATGTGTAGGGCAGGGTCTCGGGTATTCTATGTGTAGGACAGGGTCTCGGGTATTCTATGTGTAGGACAGGGTCTCGGGTATTCTATGTGTAGGACAGGTCTCGGGTATTCTATGTGTAGGACAGGGTCTCGGGTATTCTATGTGTAGGACAGGGTCTCGGGTATTCTATGTGTAGGACAGGCCTCGGGTATTCTATGTGTAGGACAGGGTCTCGGGTATTCTATGTGTAGGACAGGTAAAAGTAATGTCACTCATCAATTACATTCCATAACTCTCTCTCTCTCTCTGTTTGTCCGTCCGTCTATCTATCTATCTACCTATCTATCTATCTATCTATCTATCTATCTATCTATATCTATCTATCTATCTATCTATATCTATCTATCTATCTATCTATCTATCTATATCTATCTATCTATCTATCTATCTATCTATCTATCTATCTATCTATCTATCTATCTATATCTATCTATCTATATCTATCTATCTATCTATCTATCTATCTATCTATCTATCTATCTATCTATCTATCTATCTATCTATCTATCTATCTATCTATCTATCTATCTATCTATCTATCTATCTATCTATCTATCTATCTATCTATCTATCTATCTATCTATCTATCTATCTATCTATCTATCTATCTATCTATCTATCTATCTTTCTATCCAGATAAAACCACAGGAAACCAAATCGATCACATACTAATAAACAACAAGTGGAAACAGTCACTACAAGATGTGCGAGCAAGGAAAGGAGCAGATGTAGGAAGTGATCACAACCTTCTGGTAGCAAAAATAAAACTAAAATTAAGGAGAGCCAAAATCGGAGAACACAGAAAGATACGTTTTGATACAACAAAACCGAAAGACCAGCAAACAAGGAATGAATTCTCAATAGTACTTAAGAATAGCTTCAGTGTCCTACAAGACGAAGCAGAAATGTCCATACTAGAGTTCAATAAAACACTACAGGAAACAGCAAAAGAGGTGCTGGGATATCAGAAATGGAGAAAAGAGGAATGGATAAGCAAGACCACATGGGAAAAGACAGAGCAAAGAAAGGAAATCAAGAAAAAATTACTGAACACCAAATCACAAAAGCTAAAAGAACAAGTTTTAAGTAACGATGCACAAAAAAGACAAAGAAGTGAAGGAATCATGCCGTCAAGATAATCGTCAATACTGTGACAACTTAGCAGAAGCAGCAGAGAAAGCAGCATATACAAATGACATGAAAACCATACACAAAATCACAAAGCAGATGGCATGTAACTTCAGCACAAGATGTGAGAGTGCAATAAGGACACATAAGGGACAAATGGTCAGTGGAGAAAGAGAAAAAATCGAAAGATGGAGGGAACACTTTAACACCCTACTAAACAGAACACAAGCAGCACAAACAATAGACATACCTGAAGCAAAAACGGAACTAACATCAATACAGGACCAATAACAATAAGTGAAGTAAAGGAGGCGATAAAGAAGCTAAAATTAGATAGGACACCAGGTGAAGATAAAGTGACTGCTGAGATGTTGAAAGCAGATGAAACAGAAATACCAAAACAACTTTGCCGAATACTACACCACATTTGGGATCTAGAAAAAAGCTCCAGAGGAGTGGGAAAATGGCTTTGTAGTAAAAACTATCAAAGAAAGGTGACCTCAGATATTGTGGTAACTGGAGAGGCGTTACCCTCCTGCCACTCACCAGTAAAGTATTTTACAGAATAATCATCAACAGAATTGTACCAGCCCTTGAGGAAAACTTCGGAAAGAGCAGACAGGATTTAGGAAAGGAAGATCATGCATATACCACATCTTTGTACTTAGACAAATATTAGAACAGGCAAATGAGTGGCATAGCACAACATATGCATTGTTTATAGATTTTGAGAAAGCCTTTGACAGTGTCAACAGAGATGCACTGTGGAAAATCCTAAGATGTCATGGCCTCCACCATATGATAGTGAATGCCATAAAAGCCCTATACTAGGACTTTCAGTGCAAAGTGATCTATGGAGAACATACCTCCAGCAGCTTTAGGGTACAAACAGGAGTGAACCAGGGATGTGTGCTATCGCCAACATTATTTATCTTGGCAGTAGACTGGTTAATGAAGGAGGCAACATCAGACAAACGCAGAGGATTACAATGGACCCTTGACACAGTGCTGGAGGACCTTGACTTTGCAGACGACATCTGTCCACTATCAAGCAGCCACAAAGATATGCAAGATAAAATAAACAAGCTAACTCAGAATGCAAACAACATAGGACTAAAGATCTATGTGTAGGACAGGGTCTCGGGTATTCTATGTGTAGGGCAGGCCTCGGGCACTGTATGTGTAGGGCAGGCCTCGGGCACTGTATGCGTAGGGCAGGCCTCGGGCACTGTATGTGTAGGGCAGGCCTCGGGCACTGTATGTGTAGGGCAGGCCTCGGGCACTGTATGTGTAGGGCAGAGTCTCGGGCACTGTATGTGTAGGGCAGAGTCTCGGGCACTGTATGTGTAGGGCAGAGTCTCGGGCACTGTATGCGTAGGGCAGGCCTCGGGCACTGTATGTGTAGGGCAGAGTCTCGGGCACTGTATGTGTAGGGCAGAGTCTCGGGCACTGTATGCGTAGGGCAGGGTCTCGGGCACTGTATGCGTAGGGCAGGCCTCGGGCACTGTATGCGTAGGGCAGGCCTCGGGCACTGTATGTGTAGGGCAGGCCTCGGGCACTGTATGTGTAGGGCAGAGTCTCGGGCACTGTATGTGTAGGGCAGGCCTCGGGCACTGTATGTGCAGGGCAGGCCTCGGGCACTGTATGTGTAGGGCAGGGTCTCGGGCACTGTATGTGTAGGGCAGGCCTCGGGAATCTCATTTAGTTTTTTAAAAAAGTTTTTTTTTTAAATTTACATTCAACAAGCAACAATTTCATAGTCAGCTGAAATGATGTGAAGTGGGGGTGACTGCCCTGAGATGAAATGGCGGGCTTTTACAAATTATGAGATGATAGTGTGATAAAGATAAATTATATAAATAAATTTCACTACTCTCACACACACACATACATATATGTTTGAGACGGTCGGGGCTTTGTATTTTGTAGTTGTTGGAGGTGATCGAAGGCGTCGTCGGCTATTTTTATCTCTTGTGGTGTCGCTGTTTGTATTATGTATACCTGCTTATCTGTCTTAAGCGTGGCTTTCGTATTATCTTAAAACCCCTCGAGAGTAGAGGTGCCCTCTGGTCAGCTTGTCGCTTCAAGGGTTAATCTTATCTGACGGTCATTGTCTGGTCAGCTTGTCGCTTCAAGGGTTAATCTTATCTGACGGTCATTGTCTGGTCAGCTTGTCGCGTCAAGGGTTAATCTTATCTGACGGTCATTGTCAGGTCAGCTTGTCGCTTCAAGGGTTGATCCTGTCTGACAGTCATTGTCTGGTTAGCTTGTCGCTTCAAGGGTTAATCTTATGTGACGGTCATTGTCTGGTCAACTTGTCGCTTCAAGGGGTAATCTTATCTGACGGTCATTGTCTGGTTAGCTTGTCGTTTCAAGGGTTAATCTTATCTGACGGTCATTGTCTGGTCAGCTTGTCGCTTCAAGGGTTAATCTTATCTGACGGTCATTGTCTGGTCAGCTTGTCGCGTCAAGGGTTAATCTTATCTGACGGTCATTGTCTGGTCAACTTGTTTATTGTGTAGGGCAGGCCTCGGGCACTATATGCTTCAAGGGTTAATCTTATCTAACGATCATTGTCTGGTCAGCTTATCGCTTCAAGGGTTAATCTTATCTGACGGTCATTGTCTGGTCAGCTTCTCGGGTCAAGGCTTGTCCTATCTGGTGACATTTGTTGAAGGATCAGGCGAAACATGATAAAACGTGTACATAAAAAACTTTACAAGGAGAGTCACATGGCTGACGCGTCACTTACTTGGACAGAGTAAATATTTTATACAACATGATAAAACTAAAAGTAATGTCACTCATCAATTACATTCCATAACTCTCTCTCTCTCTCTGTTTGTCCGTCCGTCTATCTATCTATCTATCTATCTATCTATCTATCTATCTATCTATCTATCTATCTATCTATCTATCTATCTATCTATCTATCTATCTATCTATCTATCTATCTATCTATCTATCTATCTATCTATCTATCTATATCTATCTATCTATCTATCTATCTATCTATCTATCTATCTATCTATCTATCTATCTATCTATCTATCTATCTATCTATCTATCTATCTATCTATCTATCTATCTATCTATCTATCTATCTATCTATCTATCTATCTATCTATCTATCTATCTATCTATCTATCTATCTATCTATCTATCTATCTATCTATCTATCTATCTATCTATCTATCTATCTATCTATCTTTCTATCCAGATAAAACCACAGGAAACCAAATCGATCACATACTAATAAACAACAAGTGGAAACAGTCACTACAAGATGTGCGAGCAAGGAAAGGAGCAGATGTAGGAAGTGATCACAACCTTCTGGTAGCAAAAATAAAACTAAAATTAAGGAGAGCCAAAATCGGAGAACACATCTATGTGTAGGACAGGGTCTCGGGTATTCTATGTGTAGGGCAGGCCTCGGGTATTCTATGTGTAGGACAGGCCTCGGGTATTCTATGTGTAGGACAGGCCTCGGGTATTCTATGTGTAGGACAGGCCTCGGGTATTCTATGTGTAGGACAGGGTCTCGGGTATTCTATGTGTAGGACAGGCCTCGGGTATTCTATGTGTAGGACAGGGTCTCGGGTATTCTATGTGTAGGACAGGGTCTCGGGTATTCTATGTGTAGGGCAGGCCTCGGGTATTCTATGTGTAGGACAGGGTCTCGGGTATTCTATGTGTAGGACAGGGTCTCGGGTATTCTATGTGTAGGACAGGGTCTCGGGTATTCTATGTGTAGGGCAGGCCTCGGGTATTCTATGTGTAGGACAGGCCTCGGGTATTCTATGTGTAGGACAGGGTCTCGGGTATTCTATGTGTAGGGCAGGCCTCGGGTATTCTATGTGTAGGACAGGGTCTCGGGTATTCTATGTGTAGGGCAGGCCTCGGGCACTGTATGTGTAGGGCAGGCCTCGGGCACTGTATGCGTAGGGCAGGCCTCGGGCACTGTATGTGTAGGGCAGGCCTCGGGCACTGTATGTGTAGGGCAGGCCTCGGGCACTGTATGTGTAGGGCAGAGTCTCGGGCACTGTATGTGTAGGGCAGAGTCTCGGGCACTGTATGTGTAGGGCAGAGTCTCGGGCACTGTATGCGTAGGGCAGGCCTCGGGCACTGTATGTGTAGGGCAGAGTCTCGGGCACTGTATGTGTAGGGCAGAGTCTCGGGCACTGTATGCGTAGGGCAGGGTCTCGGGCACTGTATGCGTAGGGCAGGCCTCGGGCACTGTATGCGTAGGGCAGGCCTCGGGCACTGTATGTGTAGGGCAGGCCTCGGGCACTGTATGTGTAGGGCAGAGTCTCGGGCACTGTATGTGTAGGGCAGGCCTCGGGCACTGTATGTGCAGGGCAGGCCTCGGGCACTGTATGTGTAGGGCAGGGTCTCGGGCACTGTATGTGTAGGGCAGGCCTCGGGAATCTCATTTAGTTTTTTAAAAAAGTTTTTTTTTTAAATTTACATTCAACAAGCAACAATTTCATAGTCAGCTGAAATGATGTGAAGTGGGGGTGACTGCCCTGAGATGAAATGGCGGGCTTTTACAAATTATGAGATGATAGTGTGATAAAGATAAATTATATAAATAAATTTCACTACTCTCACACACACACATACATATATGTTTGAGACGGTCGGGGCTTTGTATTTTGTAGTTGTTGGAGGTGATCGAAGGCGTCGTCGGCTATTTTTATCTCTTGTGGTGTCGCTGTTTGTATTATGTATACCTGCTTATCTGTCTTAAGCGTGGCTTTCGTATTATCTTAAAACCCCTCGAGAGTAGAGGTGCCCTCTGGTCAGCTTGTCGCTTCAAGGGTTAATCTTATCTGACGGTCATTGTCTGGTCAGCTTGTCGCTTCAAGGGTTAATCTTATCTGACGGTCATTGTCTGGTCAGCTTGTCGCGTCAAGGGTTAATCTTATCTGACGGTCATTGTCAGGTCAGCTTGTCGCTTCAAGGGTTGATCCTGTCTGACAGTCATTGTCTGGTTAGCTTGTCGCTTCAAGGGTTAATCTTATGTGACGGTCATTGTCTGGTCAACTTGTCGCTTCAAGGGGTAATCTTATCTGACGGTCATTGTCTGGTTAGCTTGTCGTTTCAAGGGTTAATCTTATCTGACGGTCATTGTCTGGTCAGCTTGTCGCTTCAAGGGTTAATCTTATCTGACGGTCATTGTCTGGTCAGCTTGTCGCGTCAAGGGTTAATCTTATCTGACGGTCATTGTCTGGTCAACTTGTTTATTGTGTAGGGCAGGGCCTCGGGCACTATATGCTTCAAGGGTTAATCTTATCTAACGATCATTGTCTGGTCAGCTTATCGCTTCAAGGGTTAATCTTATCTGACGGTCATTGTCTGGTCAGCTTCTCGGGTCAAGGCTTGTCCTATCTGGTGACATTTGTTGAAGGATCAGGCGAAACATGATAAAACGTGTACATAAAAAACTTTACAAGGAGAGTCACATGGCTGACGCGTCACTTACTTGGACAGAGTAAATATTTTATACAACATGATAAAACTAAAAGTAATGTCACTCATCAATTACATTCCATAACTCTCTCTCTCTCTCTGTTTGTCCGTCCGTCTATCTATCTATCTATCTATCTATCTATCTATCTATCTATCTATCTATCTATCTATCTATCTATCTATCTATCTATCTATCTATCTATCTATCTATCTATCTATCTATCTATCTATCTATCTATCTATCTATCTATCTATCTATCTATCTATCTATCTATATATCTATCTATCTATCTATCTATCTATCTATCTATCTATCTATCTATCTATCTACCTATCTATCATCTATCTATCTATCTATCTATCTATCTATCTATCTATCTATCTATCATCTATCTATCTATCTATCTATCTATCTATCTATCTATCTATCTATCATCTATCTATCTATCTATCTATCTATCTATCTATCTCTATCTATCTATCTATCTTTCTATCCAGATAAAACCACAGGAAACCAAATCGATCACATACTAATAAACAACAAGTGGAAACAGTCACTACAAGATGTGCGAGCAAGGAAAGGAGCAGATGTAGGAAGTGATCACAACCTTCTGGTAGCAAAAATAAAACTAAAATTAAGGAGAGCCAAAATCGGAGAACACAGAAAGATACGTTTTGATACAACAAAACCGAAAGACCAGCAAACAAGGAATGAATTCTCAATAGTACTTAAGAATAGCTTCAGTGTCCTACAAGACGAAGCAGAAATGTCCATACTAGAGTTCAATAAAACACTACAGGAAACAGCAAAAGAGGTGCTGGGATATCAGAAATGGAGAAAAGAGGAATGGATAAGCAAGACCACATGGGAAAAGACAGAGCAAAGAAAGGAAATCAAGAAAAAATTACTGAACACCAAATCACAAAAGCTAAAAGAACAAGTTTTAAGTAACGATGCACAAAAAAGACAAAGAAGTGAAGGAATCATGCCGTCAAGATAATCGTCAATACTGTGACAACTTAGCAGAAGCAGCAGAGAAAGCAGCATATACAAATGACATGAAAACCATACACAAAATCACAAAGCAGATGGCATGTAACTTCAGCACAAGATGTGAGAGTGCAATAAGGACACATAAGGGACAAATGGTCAGTGGAGAAAGAGAAAAAATCGAAAGATGGAGGGAACACTTTAACACCCTACTAAACAGAACACAAGCAGCACAAACAATAGACATACCTGAAGCAAAAACGGAACTAAACATCAATACAGGACCAATAACAATAAGTGAAGTAAAGGAGGCGATAAAGAAGCTAAAATTAGATAGGACACCAGGTGAAGATAAAGTGACTGCTGAGATGTTGAAAGCAGATGAAACAGAAATACCAAAACAACTTTGCCGAATACTACACCACATTTGGGATCTAGAAAAAAGCTCCAGAGGAGTGGGAAAATGGCTTTGTAGTAAAAACTATCAAAGAAAGGTGACCTCAGATATTGTGGTAACTGGAGAGGCGTTACCCTCCTGCCACTCACCAGTAAAGTATTTTACAGAATAATCATCAACAGAATTGTACCAGCCCTTGAGGAAAACTTCGGAAAGAGCAGACAGGATTTAGGAAAGGAAGATCATGCATATACCACATCTTTGTACTTAGACAAATATTAGAACAGGCAAATGAGTGGCATAGCACAACATATGCATTGTTTATAGATTTTGAGAAAGCCTTTGACAGTGTCAACAGAGATGCACTGTGGAAAATCCTAAGATGTCATGGCCTCCACCATATGATAGTGAATGCCATAAAAGCCCTATACTAGGACTTTCAGTGCAAAGTGATCTATGGAGAACATACCTCCAGCAGCTTTAGGGTACAAACAGGAGTGAACCAGGGATGTGTGCTATCGCCAACATTATTTATCTTGGCAGTAGACTGGTTAATGAAGGAGGCAACATCAGACAAACGCAGAGGATTACAATGGACCCTTGACACAGTGCTGGAGGACCTTGACTTTGCAGACGACATCTGTCCACTATCAAGCAGCCACAAAGATATGCAAGATAAAATAAACAAGCTAACTCAGAATGCAAACAACATAGGACTAAAGATCAACGTAGGAAAGACAAAGTTAATGAAGCAAAATGTGAACAACAGAAATGTACTCAGAGTAGATAGCAAGTTAGTGGAGGAGGTCAACGAATTTGTATATCTTGGCAGCAGAGTAGCAGAAAATGGAGACAGCACAGAGGACATCAACAGCAGATTTACTAGAGCAAACCAGGCTTTTGCAGTGCTGCAGACTATATGGAAATCTAAAAAAACTAAGCATGAATAAGAAAATCAGGATATTTAAGAGTAATGTTCTAAGTGTACTACTCTATGGAAGTGAATGCTGGAAAATCACCAAAACAATAGAAAACAAGTTGAATTCTTTCCAGACTAAATGTTTACGAAGAATTAGAAAAATATTTTGGCCAAACACCATAAGAAATAACATCTTATTGGCAGAAATGCAGATGAAGCCACTGACAGCAATTATTGAGGAAAGACGCTGGCGATGGTTGGGACATGTGCTCCGAATGACTGACAACTCACTACCAAAAATAGCACTAAGATGGACACCACAGGGGAGCAGAAGTAAGGGTAGACCAAAAGAGACATGGAGAAGAACAACAGAGAGGATGTTAAGCAATAGAGGGCTCACCTGGGCAAGAGCAGAAAAAAAGGCAAAGGTGGAAAACCCTTGCGGAAGCCCCATGTGCCCTGAACATTTAAGGTTCAGGGAGAGAGAGAGAGAGAGAGAGAGAGAGAGAGAGAGAGAGAGAGAGAGAGAGAGATCCATATTTCAAAAAACATAACTGATCTGTTTAGACTACTGAAAAACTGTTTTTCCATTCTTTCGGTTGTCTACCCTCATAAGTACGTTACGATGAATTGCCACTGTATTTGTTCAAAGTTACAGTCCAAGTCAGGATCTTTAGTTCATCTGGTTGATCACTACAGTGCATTGTCGCAGCATTGTTCAAAGTTATAGTCCAAGTCAGGATCTTTAGTTCATCTGGTTGATCACTACAGTGCATTGTCGCAGCATTGTTCAAAGTTATAGTCCAAGTCAGGATCTTTAGTTCATCTGGTTGATCACTACAGTGCATTGTCGCAGCATTGTTCAAAGTTATAGTCCAAGTCAGGATCTTTAGTTCATCTGGTTGATCACTACAGTGCATTGTCGCAGCATTGTTCAAAGTTATAGTCCAAGTCAGGATCTTTAGTTCATCTGGTTGATCACTACAGTGCATTGTCGCAGCATTGTTCAAAGTTACAGTCCAAGTCAGGATCCTTAGTTCATCTGGTTGATCACTACAGTGCATTGTCGCAGCATTGTTCAAAGTTATAGTCCAAGTCAGTGTCCTTTGGTTGTCCTGTTGATCGTTGCGGTGTAGCTTCGTAATACTATCCCAAAGTATAGTCCAAGGTGGTATGTTTTGGTTGTCATGTTCTATAGGTGCGTTAGGGTGCATCCCCACAGTACTCAGCAGGGATGTTAATAAGCAGCTGGCTGTCGCCGTCCAGGTCATAATTCGCTGTCTGTAGCGGCAAAGATGGCGGGTGATCAACTGTTGGCTCTGAGGATGAAGTGTGTTGTAATTCGTCTCCACTGTTGTTTCCAAGGTCAGTTTGAGCTTGCTGATACCAGATGACCTGTCTTGTCTTTGTGCCAGATGACCTGTCTTGTCTTTGTGCCAGATGACATGTCTTGTCTTTGTGCCAGATGACCTGTCGTGTCTTTGTGGCTTGTTTCTTGGGAGTACAGAATACTGGATCTGTACTCGCTGGTATTGGAGCAGATCGTACAGGTCGTCTCATTTTCCTGCTGTAATCCACCAGCTGAAAGCTGTCTCCGGCGTTCTCAGTGAGAGGGTCTTGATCAGCAGAAGGTGGGACACTTGAAACTTCCACTGGGGAAGGTCTTTGTGGTTCAGGTGGTTGCTCTGTTTGGCGCATCGTTTGTCTGCGGCTTTTGGTGCTGGTGTCTGCTTACGTGGGCTCTTGCTGGCCCAGTGGGTGTTGCTCTGGCATATCGGACGAGGTGGTTTCGGCCATGAAGGGAGATGAAAATCATATGCTCCGTGGCTCCCGCCGAAATTGTAATGTAAGTGTAATGTAGGTGTAATGTGGCACCTCCACTTTCGGGCGGCACAGGAATGACCACTTGTCATGAGCTTCTTCAGACGTCAGGTCTCTGCATCCTCATCACCAGTCAAGAAGGTAACCAACTTTTTTACCATCTGTGTCTTGGCAGTGGGTGGTAGCCAGCGCAATGTACCCTTGATTCGCTCTTTATCCTTGTGCTCTTTTTGATATGAAGCTTCTTGTCGTCGAGAAAGAACGCAATGTACCCTTGATTCGTTCTTTATCCTTGTGCTCTATCATGATATGAAGCTTCTTGTCGTCGAGAAAGAACGATTTCCCGTGCAGGGTTTTGTAACAGGCGCCATGTGCAGCCTTCGTCAAGGTAGCGAACTACTTGTCCTTGTTCTCAAATCTGCTCAATGCGGCAACCCCATTTGGGCCCACGCCGGCAGATCCAGCGAGAACACTATACACGTAACTGTAATATATCTTACTTGCGTTTGGCTCTCTTGTGGTTATGACAAGCTTCCCTGGTGGATAGTACCCCCCCCCCCCCCCCGTCTCTATGTCGTCGATCTCGTTATAAACAAATTTCCTGGTTGTGTCCATTCCCATGGCAACATATGCCTATGAGACCTGGACACTTAACAAAACAGCTGAGAAACACATAAATGCCGTTGAATGTAAATCCTACAGAAGAGTTCTTCAAATATCATGGACACAGAAAAGCACAAATATATCCATACTACATGAACTTAATATTGAAGAAGGCTGGCTATTAAAGAGGATTAAACAGAGAAAATTTAAATATTGTGAACACATTAAGCGTCATGATAATCTAGAGAAGACTGTCTTGGAAGGGTACATAATGGGAAAAAGAAAGAGAGGAAGACCAAGGCGAAGATGGCTGCAAGACATCGTTGATGATCTGCAGATGGATGCATCAGCAGCAGGCCATCTTGCTCACAACAGAGAGGCCTACAGAAGAGCTGTTAGGGAGGCAAAGTTCCGCAAAAGACATACAAATGACTGAATGACTGTCCATTCTGGAAAGACGTCAGAAATGAGTAACACTTGATCTTAAAAAAAAGGGCCGAAAACAAACAGGTCGTGACCCGGTGGTAGTGCAAAAAGGGTCCACCCGTAACGTATATACCCCGGCATTCAATGTGCAAGGTATGCCTCGAACATCTCGTTTAGTTAAAAAATAACTACGCTTTTATCTTAACCAAAGGGCTTAGCCCAAAATAGTTATGTTTGGTTTAGATAATGAAATAAGTTACTTCGCTCTCTTAACTGTGCTGCAAAAATTACTGTAATTCATCACATGTAAAGTATTTTAATGTTTTTAAAAAAACTATATGTAAGTGCCAAGAAAAAACACTTCAGGCTATTTTATTTCATTCTGAGTATCAATTACATATAATTAATATGTGCCCTTTCTATTTATTATTTTAATGTAAATATTTCGCGTGCTGTTAGTCATAATACATAAGAAATGAGAATAATTTATGTCCCTTAGGGGAAACAATCTCAACTATAATTGTCACTGTTTTCAAGAGGAGATAATTTTCAACGGCTCGCATTCCAGCGGAAGGCATGCATACATTTCAGCCAATAAAACTTGCCAAAGTGTTGAAAGTCTTTGGCCGAACTGGATCTCAGAGCCAGTACAGGCAGGTGCGTGTACAGTTCCTGGATGATTCTAACAGGTCCATTATTCGCAATGTGAAGGGGCCTGTTCGTGAGGGTGACATCCTGACCCTTTTGGAGTTTGAAAGTATCTATCTCAGGACAGGGCAGGCTGGCCACATGTGAACATCTTGAGAGCACTGTGCTATGACTGATTGACAGCATTTGGTTAGCTGCATGAAATAAACAGGATATTTTGCAAATAAAAAAGGGGGATAATTTATACCAATGCTGACCCTATCACGTGGTGTTATTCTGTGCATGAAGAACAACAAAGAACCAGGAACAGATAAAATCACCAAGGAAGAACTGGAAGCATAAGGAGAGCTTGGCATAGAAATAGTTACCAGATTGTTGAATGACATCTATAACAGTAACTATGTCCCATGAGACCTTTTGCAATCAGTTTTCAATGTCATACCAAAGAAACAAGGTGTAGCTGAATGTGAAGACCATCGAACCATTAGTCTTATGAGCCATGTTACCAAAATCCTGCTTCGTATTGTCATGAGAAGAGTCAGGGGCAAAATAAAACCAGAAATCGCTGAAGAACAGTGCGGCTTTGTCGAAGGAAAAGGTACAAGTAATGCCGTATATAAAAATAACATTGATGAAGTCAATAGAAGTAAAAAAGTATTTGATAAAGTGAGACACACAGAAATGATAAGAATGCTGGAAAACATCAACATAGATGGGAAAGATCTGAAACTTATCAAAAACATATACTGGCAGCAATCAGCAGCAATGAGGGTTGAGAGCCAAATAGGAGCATCAAATTGTTAAAATTGGAAGTGAGACAAGGATGTGTTCTGTGTCCTGACCTATTCTCCTTGTACAGCGAAAACATAATGAGAAAATATAGAGAACATGCCAGGAGTATCAATTGGCGGGTACAACCGTAACAACTTAAGATATGCATACGACATAGTTCTGATTGTTAAAAGTGAAGGGGAGCTACAGGCTCTTCTGGACATCATGGTTCGTGAAAGTAAAAGTAAAAGTCTCAGCCTGAATAAAAAGAAGACTGAAGTGATGGTCATCTCAAAGAAAAGAATACCACCAAAATGTAGCATTACCATCGATTGCACAAATCTGAAACAAGTTGATAGATTCAAGTACTTAGGAGCGATTATAACAACTGATGGGAAATGTCACAACGAAATAAAAAGCAGACATGCTCAGGCCAAGTCAGCATTCCAGACAATGAGAAACATCTTGTGCAACAGATCCGTATCAATGGAAACAACATTCCAAGTACTTAAATGTTACATCGTGCCAATTTTGTTTTATGGGTGTGAAGCATGGTCTATGAATAAGAGAGTACAGCGAGAAATGGATGCCATGGAAATGTAGTTCATAAGAAGGATGTTGAAGGTACCATGGACAACCAAGAAAACCAATGAGAGAGGCTGGAGTTAAAAGGCAAATTACAGAAGATCAGAGGCAGACAAACGAGATTTCAGGACATTTTCTGAGAAGAGGAAAACTGGAACACAATGTGGCAACTGGGAAAACTGAGGGAAGAAGAGACAGAGGAAGACGGAGAGAGAAGTTACTGGATCGGCTGTCAGTGTGGCTAGGAAGAAAGTCACCGGTGGATCTCATAATCAAGTCTAAAGACAGGGAATTGTGGAGAGAAATGATCGCCTACGCCACGAGGCATGGCATTTAGATTAGATTATTCTGTGCACGGAGAATGCATTAAGACAGAAGGCAATGAGGGGCAGTACAGTGAAAGAGCAGATCTATGTACAGACTGGGACTTGTAACACAAACGTAGCCAAATACTGGTATGCATGCAGGAAACTCTGTACTGTAAAGACCGGAACAACAACACAACTCCTTCAGATCATCAGAGGAAGTACCCCCCCCCCAGATAAGTGTTTCGGCCCTATTAAACTCCTGACGCTCTAAGGCGGGTGGGCCCCTCTGGGTCATGACTCCCAGAGGCCCCTTGAGTTGTTGCTTTTTTCCCTCCCGGGATTGAACCCGTGATCTTTCAGTTGGCACTCCACTTTTGAAGTGCGTCTTTAGCGATTTAGCTATGGAGGACTGGTATTGGTTGTGACAAACGAAATTATTTATGTTCTCAATGCTTGTTTCGCATACTCCATAGCCAGCATGAGGCCTTTTCTGCTGTTTCTGAAAGGCTTTTCAATGCCCTTGCTCTTGCTTGTCTCTTTATGCCCAGTTGCTTACATAGGCCGTATGCTGATGTTGCTACGAATCCTCTCGCTCCCACTTCTATAACTATCATTCTTGCCCTGACCCCTGCTTCAGTTGCTTGACCAGGTCTTTGTACTTCTCACATTTGAATAAATGCTGCTCCTCTATTCTTGTTTCGTACGGGACCGTAAGCTCGATCATTATTAATTCATGTTTTCTATGGAGTACACCACAATGTCCGGCCACATCCCCATGTTCTTGATGTCAGTCGGGTAAACTTGGCCACGTGACAAACTGCTCGGGAATTATGACGTTTATGGTTTATGGTCTGGGTCATCATCATAGCACACTCCGGACATGTCCATATGTGCTCTGTGCCCTTCCCCCTCCCCCCCCCCCCCCCCCCACACACAACATATCCATCATCGTCCTGTGGCTGACGGTGCCTGTCCTGTGTTGGTTGACAAGTTGTCTCGCATGTCCAGTGCGCCTCTCGTTCCTGGTCGTGTCGATCTGTGCTCCCAGCTCTGTCAGTCTGAGAGGGAGATGTAGATTCACTGCCCTCGAAGTCCTCCACTCTGACGTTGTACAGTTTACTCATAGCTAACCCACATTCTGTGATGACATAACTAATCCACATTCTACGATGACATAACTAAGCCACAGTCTATGATGACATAACTAACCCACATTCTATGATGACAAAACTAACCCACATTCTATGATGACATAACTAACCCATATTCTATGATGACATAACTAACCCACATTCTGTGATGACATAACTAACCCATGTTCTATGATGACATAACTAACCCATATTCAATGATGACATAACTAACCCATGTTCTATGATGACATAACTAACCCATATTCAATGATGACATAACTACCCCACATTCTATGATGACAAAACTAACCCACATTCTACGATGACATAACTAACCCACATTCTATGATGACATAACTAACCCACGTTGTATGATGACAAAACCCACATTCTATGATCACATAACTGAACCACATTCTGTGATGACATAACTAAACCACATTCTGTGATGACATAACTAATTCACATTCTACGATGACATAAGTAAGCCACAAACTATGATCACATAACTAAAGTATTTATGATGTCGGTATACAACACACTGCTGAGACGTTGATTCATCAGAAAACATATCATTTCCCCCACTGACCTTCAGTCCAATGTCCATACTTTAAAGCAAATTCCAGGCGCTTCCTTCTCATTTCTGGTGTCAGTCTTGGTTTTCTGGCAGGCTCGTGTGATTTCAGCCCAAACTCATCCACAAATCTGCGAGACACAATTCCCCCGACTCACACCAATACCTCTAGAAAGCAAATCAGACCGGATCTTCTTACATGAAGATGTTGGAGAGTTTGAAACGACTGATTTGATTACTCGGTCGTCTCTATGGGATGTTTTTGGACGCCCACTTCTCTTTCGGTCTGGGAAAGTAGCGTCCAACTGGTACCTGATGATCGCACTGTGGCGCGCCGTCTTGCTACAGCCAATTCGGACAGAAATATCACGTTCTGTGTACCCTTCTCCACGTAATGTTACCATCTGAGCTTTGTGAATGGCGGAAAATGTCGGGGTTTTTTTAAGGGTTTTTTCTTTTGTCCATTTTCTTCTTACATCTTACATCCTTCCCGTGCCGCTAAACGTCACATAGTGGTCGCATGGTAGACTGCCAAGATTCCCTGTCTTCGGCAAAGTAAGAGAACAGAGTTTTGTAGTATTAGACCTGGAAAAAATCGTAGACAAAGCACTTTCGTGACACGTCAGAGAAAGAAAAATCAGAAGAGAATTACCTGGGATTCGAACACGGACTCCGGTAGGACGAGCAGCCGTCCTATTTTACTAGCCATTGAAAACAGGGTCTCTGTTTTTTCTTGGATTGATTTCACATTGTCACTGATAAGAATTATGTCATCTGCAAAATCAAGATCTTCTAGCTGTGTCTCGCGTACCCAGTCAATGCCCATTTTACCTGTGCAGCATTTTTTTTTTTTTCATTATGAAGTCTATGGCAATTCTTAAAAAACAAGGGAGATAATATACATTCTTGTTTCATCCCTGTTTCAATCTAGAACCATTCACTCATTCCTTCGTCTGTATTGACTGCACACACATATCCATGGTAGAGATCTACAATGATGTTGACAGTCTTAGATGGTATTTCATATATTCTTCCATTTATTGCGAACACAAAATCCACAGATAATCCCTTCTGGAACAACCAAATGGAACTGAAAACAGCCGCAGTTTGTGTTTTCACAGTTTACTGATGACGCACCACTGCAATAGTTGCAATTAATGTGCCCTAAAATAGCACAGGATTTACTAGGTGATCTTAAACTTTTAGCCACCACTGTATGATGAAAAAA
This sequence comes from Achatina immaculata, assembly GCA_009760885.1. Lineage (NCBI taxonomy): Eukaryota > Metazoa > Mollusca > Gastropoda > Stylommatophora > Achatinidae > Lissachatina > Lissachatina immaculata. The sequence continues at coordinate 24,461,114 of CM019699.1, forward strand.
AGGATTCAATTTTTATTTGTCTTTCTTCTCTAAAAGTGTTCAGTGTGACTGCAGGAATCTTCGAAAAAATTTACATAAAATTAAAATTAACATAATGACCCGGAACTGAACGGATCAAAAGGCACGCCAAAAAAAAAAAACTGTTATTTTGTTTGAAGCACAAACAAAACAAGCAACCACGCTATAAAATATATTACACGGAGGTACGTACGACTTCAAACAAATTAAGCGAACCATCACATGTTGCAACTGCCACGCCCATCAGCATTTACAGCTAAATATATGATCGTGCCAACCACAACTCATACTAACATTACAGAAATTGCCTAGCCATAAAATACATAAGACCTAGCCTGGCTAACGAGGCACGTATCGCCATAGTCCCCATGGTGATGGAGTCTGCTAAAGAAGCACTGCACACTCCCTGCTTTTTAGCTGTACTCCCGGACTGAAAAAAAAAACAGAGCTGCCATAACCCGCTGCCACGTCGATCTATGCTGTAACCCAACATCTCCACAGCATCGGCTGCAAGGACCACCAGCTCGCAGTTACAGGCAGACAGCACACGACAAGATAAGAATACATACAGGAACAGCTGTAATGTTTGTAGCAGACTTTCGCTTGGAGGGATATATTCAAAATACCTCAGTTTATAGCGAAATGTTCATCGACAATGTTGTATTTTCCAACTATTGTTATACTCAATTTCTAAACAATCCCCCCTCCTCATTCACTTCAGCTCTTCCTCTCTTTAAAGTATTTCGTATATTCAAACGGCAACTCCTTCACAAACTAGATCTTTGTTTATTTAAACTGTTTTAATCATAAAAGGGTTAATGTTTACTACGAATTGACCTTTGCACTTTACTAATCCCTGCACTATGGATTACCCGAGCAAGCTATTCGTCTTAACAAGATAATCCCCAGCGTTGCTTGAACACTTAAATACATCACCTTAGACATTGTCGCAGCAAAACTTCAGGTGGCGTGTGAAATGCCATGTGACTGTGGTTGCTGGTTTGATAAATTCTTCCAACAATTATCGTTCCAAGTCTTTCAGTTCCAGCAGGAAATCACACGAAGGGACATCACGCAGTTATTTTTTAAAATATGTTTCTGGTGCATTTAAGGCCCTTTTCTCGCCTTCTATACCAAAGCTACCTAATTTCTTTTCACGTTTGTTTTAAACTTAAAGTAAGGTAAAGATGAGGTAAACTAACTCAACAGCTCATGCATAGATATTATTTATGACATTATTTAATGCAAAGAAAACTAAATTGATGACAACTGACAAAACAAACAAGGCAGCTGAAATATGTATCAACGAGGAAAAATTGGACGAAGTGGAGAGTTTTTAATATCTTGGATCCCTACTAACTAATAATGGAGATACAATGAGGGAAATTAAAAGAAGGACATCTATTGCTTTTCAGAAACTAAAACAACCAAAGAATCTGTGGAGAGGAAAAAAGAACCACAAAAATAAGATTTTTAAGGGCATGCATCTTTCCCATCACAACATATGCCTGTGAGACCTGGACACTTAACAAAACAGCTGAGAAACACATAAATGCCTTTGAATGTAAATGCTACAGAAGAGTTCTTCAAATATCATGGACACAAAAAAAGAACAAATATATCCGTACTACAAGAACTTAATATTGAAGAAGGCTGGCTAGTAAAGAAGATTAAAGAGAGAAAGCTTAAATATTTTGGACACATTAAACTTCATGATAATTTAGAGAAGACCATCTTGGAAGGGTACATAATGAGAAAAAGAAAGAGAGGAGGACCAAGGCGAAGATGGCTGCAAGACATCACTGATAATCTGCAAATGATCAGGGCATCTTGCTTACAACCAAGAGGCCTACAGGAGAGCTGTTAGGGTGGCAAAGTTCCTCAAGGGGCATGCAAATGACTACTAATTATACCACAGCACAAAATGTCAGTAAAATAAGACTAAAGGTTAATGAAGCTATATTTAATGTAACAGAAAGCGAGCAATAACAAAGTATTGAGAACAGATAATAACTCAGTGAAAGAGATCAAGGAGTGTGTATATCTTGGCAACAGAATAGTTTAAGCAAACTGTTTCAATACATTATAATGTTTAGGTATGTAGGAAGTAGCAAACTTGAGAAACTGTGTCAGTAAATTATAATGTTTAGGTATGTAGGAAGTAGCAAACTTGAGAAACTGTGTCAGTAAATTATAATGTTTAGGTATGTAGGAAGTAGCAAACTTGAGAAACTATGTCAGTAAATTATAATGTTTAGGTATGTAGGAAGTAGCAGACTTGAGAAACTATTTCAGTACATTATGTTTAGGTATGTAGAAAGCTTTTAGGTATGTAGGAAATTCCAGTTTTTGCAATTCCCATAGACTTTATAATGAAAATATGCACAGGTAAAACTGGTGTTGATTGGGTACATGGACCCAAATAGAGGATCTTGATTTTGCTGATGACATAACTCTTATCAGTGACAATGTGAAATCGATGAAGGAAAAAACAGATTCCCTGTCTTTCTTGGCTAGCAAAACAGGTCTTGAAATTAACGAAGACAAAACAAAAATAATGAAACTTCTCATTAATCAAGAAGGAAAATTATATGTAGAAGGAACAGTTGTTGATGAAGTAAACCAATTTAAATACCTTGGCAGCTACATAGACCAAGATGGTGACATCAGGAAGGAAGTTAGAATTAGAATTGCAAAAGTAGCATTGTCCTTCAAAAATCTTGAGAACATATAGAATTCACAAGTTATAAGCACAAAAACCAAGTTAAGATTATTCAATTCAAATGTGATATCCATCCTCATTTATGCATGCGAAAGCTGGAAATCAAATAAAGAAATAGACAAGAAATTAGACTCTTTTGAAAACAAATGCCTAAGGAAAATACTTGGTATATAGTGGAATGAATTCAAGAGCAACGCAGAGATAAGACAGATGAGCAAACAACAACCTGTCTCATGGGTGATCAAAAAAAAGAAGATGGACATATGTTGGCCATGTGATGAGAAGAAACAATCAGAGAATACCAAAACAAGCTATCAAGTGGAACACAACAGGCCGAAGAAAAAGAGGCTGACCACGTAAAACTCTGAAGAGGACATTGTTAGTGGGCATAAAATCCGATGAGGTTGAAAGACTCACAGAGAACAGGAAAACTTGGCGAACAACTATGTAAGCCCTATGTGACGTTTAACGGCACTGGAAGGATGTAAGATGTAGGAAGTAGCAAACTTGAGAAACTACATCAGACTGTCTTTATTATATTAACAAATTAACACAAGTCACTGTCTTGAATGCTGGGCTTTGCAGTTTGTAGTGCCTGCTAACAAAGAAGAACCCTCACAGCCAGAGATGAGTGTGCTCACCACACATTTTGAATTAAAGAATCATACAACAGAATTCACCTTGGCTATAGTGAAGCTGCACTGTGAGAGCAGACTACACTGTTTTTTAATTGACCCTGGGATAATAAATTCAGAATAAATTGCTGATAAATGAGTGACAGCTGATTTTCCCATTTCTGTGAACTATAAAGTCTTGGCAGCCATTCCTTGGAGAACAATTTGGTTGTTTTTAATAATTTAATAATTGGTCAGTTTGGAAGTACAAAGATTTCTGAATTGTGGGATATAATTGCTTTTTTTTTAAAAATTCATTTAAGTAGGAATAAAATCCCTTGATGAGGTTGAAAAGCTTGCCAAAAACAGGAAATCTTGGCAAGCTATCATGCGAGCCCTATGTGACATTTAGCAGCACGGGAAGGATGTAAGAAGTTTCAAGCATATTATTAAGTTCAGCTACCTTATTATCACAGCATCATCTGCAGTTTGAGTTATGATTGTTATTGATTCCACAAATGTGATGTTTTGACATATCTGTTCAAACTGCATGACTGGTCTCATTATGCCTGTTTTCTAAACCACACATCTACACTCCCAATGGTTCATCCATTCATTTCTGTTATCATTTAGCAGAAACTTAAACTAGTTCTCTGCAACATTTCTTTCACCGAGGCCACAGTCCACCATTTGCCAAGGGCATCTGTCTTTTCATAACGTGGATAAAAATATTACCACCGTTTTTTTTTTTTTTAAATTGGAGAAAATACCTTTATCTGAAATCACTGTTAAATATAATTACACAGTTTTGCTATTTCACTAATAGCAATTCTCGTTATTTGTATAGTACACACATCCTAAGTGAATGTTGAATGTATTCAACATGAGTATTCAACATGAATGCTGGGAAACATGATGAGTTCACTGCCTGTGTCAGATCACGTGATTCCACTAAAGCTAACAAATCAATGAAGCTCATAAATCTTACCATAAATGAAGACAAGAGACCATAAACATGAATTTGCTTAAATCTTATATTATAAATAAAAAAATCATCAGCATGTCATCTTGCAATCAGAGGCACATAAAGAAGTGACAAAAACTCTCCATATAGCTCATCTTCAGCCATCCCTTCTGCTTCCCATCTAGTCTTCCTTGTGGTTGAAACTCCCATCTCCACGATACACTTCTGTGTCTGCTCCATCTTCTCTCTCCCTATGGAGTCCAGTCCATGTTTTTTTTATTTTCATATACATCATTTGATTAATAATTTGCCAGCTCCATTGCAGAATAAATACGAGGTAGTATTGGAAAGTTCCTGGACTGTACTCTTTGACAAATACACATGGAACACTGAAGATCGTTTCTCTCGAGCCTGCTGATTCAGTCTGCCACTTGGCATTGTATTGTTTATACACATTCAGTTTGTACACAAAGTTTTGTGACCTTGTGTTAGGACCACTCTGAGACTGTTACCATGGCTGACATATTTGAGCAACAAATCAAATGCGTCAGCTCTTTCACGTGGTTGGAGCCGGTTATGGAGTCTGCCAGGAGATCATCAGGGAAAATGTGAAAATGCACTGAAAGGCAGTGAAGCTTGTCCCCCAGCTCTTGGCACTCGAAAGAGTTAACAAATCAAACACTGCCTGGTAACAAATAATCCAGGAATGAAAAATGCCAGGGAAAAGTGAATATAAACTATTATAAATAAAACAAAAACAAACAAAAAACAAAAAACAAAAGAAAAACAAAACAACCTTGTTTTTGGTCATCACATAAATCATCTTTACTTCCAGTTCATATCTTATGACCTTACAATGGTATTCATCATCAAAAAGATCAACATTATGCCATTTTCTAACAATCGTTCAATTTTTTTTTTTAAAATCATTTCTTCTTCTTCCTCTTTCTGTTTAACTTGCTTTCCTTCCGGAGCTCTTTCTCCCACTTCTGCCTGTACATCGTGTACAGCCTCATCGCTGCCTGTGCATCCTGAACCTGCAAAAACAAAACAAAAAAACTCACCAAATCATTCGACGGCAAAACTTCCACACAGACATACAAACAGTAATTCACTAATGTGAACGGAAACAGCATTGCAGATATACATACAGTAACATATACCCAGTGCATGTTGAGCAAAAACTACCTTTGCAACTCTGATATTGAGCTGATGATGATAAACACATTAAACCACTCACAATTTCTCATTTAATGCAATTTTGTAATTTCATTTGAAAGGATGATGACGTTTATTACTTATCGTAATTCTCAGTATTAATATCATGTACAACGTGTACTCACAGAGCTATGCTGTCCTTCTTGTACACGTACACCAAGTACCTTGTCTGTCAATTTCTTCAGTGAGGGTATCCTCCCTTTGAAGAGTTCACGGAAAGGCTTGTACTGACTTGTGTCCCTGATCATTTTGTGCGGGTGTGTCAGATACAGAACCTGAGAGATTCAGAAATCATCTTTCTTGTAAGACATGTGAAAGAACATGAGACATACAAAATCATCTTTCTTAAACATATCTAACAGAACCTGCATGTAACAGATATCATCCTTCTTGAAGACATGACAAAACCTGAGAGACAGAAATAATTTTTTTCTATAAGACATGTAACAAAAACAGAGAAGGCAGAAATCATTTTTCCTGTAAGACGTAACAAAAATGGAGAAGGCAGAAATAATTTTTTCCTATAATACATATGACAAAATTATGAGAGAGACAGAAATCAGTTTCCTGAAATATAAATAAATTTTCTGTACATCAAATAAAACGCTAGTGAAAAATGCCGGAACTCAAACCAATCCTATATTGAACTTGTATGTGACATCCAAAGTTAAATTTTCTGACTGAGGACAGAATACTGCAGTCTGAGACACTATATAAATTTTCTGACCAAGAACAGAATACTGCAGTCTGCAACACTATCTATATAAATTTTCTGACCAAGAACAGAATACTGCAGTCTGCAACACTATCTATATAAATTTTCTGACTAAGAACAGAATACTGCAGTCTGAGACACTATCTATATAAATTTTCTGACTAAGAACAGAATACTGCAGTCTGCAACACTATCTATATAAATTTTCTGACTAAGAACAGAATACTGCAGTCTGAGACACTATCTATATAAATTTTCTGACTAAGAACAGAATACTGCAGTCTGCAACACTATCTATATAAATTTTCTGACTAAGAACAGAATACTGCAGTCTGAGACACTATCTATATAAATTTTCTGACTAAGAACAGAATACTGCAGTCTGAGACACTATCTACACCACAAGATGAAAACTGGCCCAACAGACCTGTGCCTGCAGATAAGAGTGGCAGACACCACATCACATCCTCCAGAGTTGCCAGTTAACCCCTCCGACCTGACCAGACCACCCCCCCCCTACAAGAGAAGCTCTACAGCGATGCTGAAAACCAGAGATGAACTGCCACATTTGTGAGAGAGACTGGTGTCGATGTCTGAGTGAACGATGAGGATATATCAAGAAACATTACATTCTACAAGTGACAAAACCACATTTAAACACCCTTGACCCAGAGTCCCCTATGTGCCCTGGGCACTAAGGCCCAGAGAGAGAGAGAGAGCCACAGTCTAGTGAAAGCAGTGCTTTCAGTTTCAACAAACATATCAAATCCCACCAGAGTAATAACACATCTACTTCTAACACAGTTCCCCCCCCCCAATAACTCAACACAAACTCTATTCTACTTTCTAAAAAAACAAAACCTAGCCTCTCTGCTATACTATCTATTATATTATCCACAGTTAAACAAGACACCAACTCTCCACAGAATAATATCCACAGTTAAACAAGACACCAACTCTCCACAGAATAATATCCACAGTTAAACAAGACACCAGACTCTCCACAGAATAATATCCACAGTTAAACAAGACACCAGACTCTCCACAGAATAATATCCACAGTTAAATAATGAAAGTAGATACAGAAAACCAAGCAGCAATTCTTCTTCTTCTTCTTCGTTCGCTTCTACCACCAAGATCGCCCCGTGATCCTACTGAATTTACTCCTGTGGTTCTCGCGATAGTCTCATTTAGGATGGAGGCTCAGAGCACTGTGGGGCCTGGGCCTATATTCTCGGTGGGTCACAGAAGCGGCATTGCGTGACACTGTGATTAAAATTAATGACCAAAACCTACCATAAACAGATACCTCCACATACCTTGGCAGCATACTAACACTGGATGGAGGAACAAATAAAGACATAAAGAGTAGAACAAATAAAGTGAGAACAGCTTTTATTAATCTTAGAAACATCTGGAAGTCCTCCCAGTATAGTACTAGAACCAAGATAAAACTGTGCCAAAGTTGTGTGTTATCCATACTCCTCTATAGAACAGAATGCTGGAGAACAATAGAAAAGAAAAAGGGCAAATTATCCTCGTTCCACATAACCTGCCCCAGAAAGATTTTAAATATTTACTGGCCATAGACAATAAAAAATAGAGACCTACTTGCCCAACATGAACTAGAAGATACGCATGTCATAATAGTTTTAAAAAATGCTGGAAATGGATTGGTCACGTGTTCCGAGAAACTCCAAAAACATTGCTAAAACAGCCATGAGATGGACACCTGAGAGAAAGAGGACGACCCAAGGCTTCCTGGTGGAGAACTGTAGAAACGGAAATGAGTAGCATGCGGCACGGCTAAGGTACAATACAAAGGCTGGCCACAGACCATAAGATGTGGAGAAATGTTGTTGCTGCCCTGCAAGACGCAACAGGGCATACTGGGCAGTGACTGTTTAGCCAATCATTATCCAAGGACATGGATGGATGTTAGCACACTCATCTATGCTTCCACAATCACTTATGCCATAATGATTCTGTTTTGAAATGTTCAACTATAGATTTGCTCCCACATACACATAATTAACACATTAACTGACGTATATTGCCTGCTATGTGCATCTAGTCACGTAGCCTTCCCTGGAACAAGTATGTCAGGTCCCTGTTTTTACTGGACCGAGACAACAGCAGATCTACAACTCTTCATGTGTGAAGTGATTTCCTCATTTAACCCTTACCAATCCTAGACTCATAACAGTTATCAACTCTTTCACACTTAAATTAATTTCACTGTTCTGCCAGAATAAGTTTTGATGAGAAATTTGGTAGAAAGGAACTAAAATTAAGTTACTCTATAATTTAAAAAAAGTTGAGGAGATAGGTATAGATGAGTTATGGAATTCTTACAGCACAGCCATAATCACAGCAGCAAAAGTAAGCGCTGGATTGGAAAAACCAAATAGAAAAGCATGGATATCAGATAAAACATGGAAGTATATACATGAAAGACGAGCAGTCAAATTAAACATGTTGAATGCAAAAGCAGATCATGAAAGAGATTCGGCAAAAGCAAAATACAAAGACATAGACAAGAAAGTAAAAAGTTCAGCTAGAAGGGATAAAAGAGAATACATAGACAATATGGCGAAAGAGGCAGAAAAAGCAGCAAAAACAGGAGACAGCAAAACTTTATATAACATACAAAAGAGGCTAACAGGTACTATTACATCTAAAGAAAGACCAATCCTTAGCAAAACTGGAACACTATTAACATCAAATAAAGACCAAAAGCAAAGATGGGCTGAACACTTCCAAGAAATACTCAATCGACCACACCCAAAAGAATTGTTAAACCTTGAAACTGACTTACCAGCCCCACAACTAAATGTCAATCTAGATGAAATTAAATTGCATGAAATTGAAACAGCAGTGAATTTAATGGCTAACAACAAAGCTGCAGGTGAAGATGAAATAACAGCCGAGATGCTAAAAGCTATCAATAGTGACAACATGAGACAACTACAGAGAATGTTTAACAAGATTTGGAAAGAAGAAAAGGTCCCTTCTAATTGGAAGAAGGAAATCATTGTTAAAATACCAAAAAAGGGCAACCTTAGTGACTGTAACAACTGGAGAGGAGTAACCTTAATATCAGTTGTGTCAAAAGTATTTTGCAAGGTCATTTTGAATAGACTCAAAGATATAGTGGATACTGCAATGAGAGAAGAACAAGCAGGATTTCGAAAAGGGAGAAGCTGTCTCGACCAGATCTTTACTCTCAGAATAATTCTTGAAGAACATATTGAAAAGCAGAAACCATTAATACTGAATTTCATAGATTTTAAGAAGGCATTTGATAGCATACACAGAGATTCATTATGGAGAATTTTAGGTCTATATGGAATACCATCTAAAATTGTCAACATCATTAAGGACTTATACAATGGATATGATCGTGCAGTCAAGACAGAAGAAGGGATGAGTGGATGGTTCCAGATTGAAACAGGCGTGAAACAAGGATGTATACTGTCTCCTTTACTTTTTGGGATTACAATAGACTTCATAATGACAAAATGCTGCACAGGTAACACAGGTATTGACTGGGTACATGGGACCCAACTAGAAGATCTTGATTTTGTTGATGACATAACTCTTATCAGTAATAATGTGAATTCCATGCAAGAAAAAACAGATAGCCTATCTTCACTGGCTAGCAAAATAGGACTTGAAATTAACAAGGACAAAACAAAAATAATGAAAATTCCCATCAATCAAAATGGAAAAATACACATAGAAGGGACAGATATTGAAGAAGTCAATCAATTTGCATACCTTGGCAGCTACATAGACCAGGATGGTGACACTAGAAAGGAAGTTAGGATCAGAATTGCAAAAGCAGCTTCAATCTTCAAGATTCTTGAGAACATATGGAATTCAAAAGTTATAAGCACAAAAACCAAGTTAAGACTATTCAATTCAAATGTAATATCCACCCTCATTTATGCATGCGAAAGCTGGAAAACAACTAAAGAAATAGAAAAGAAATTAGACTCTTTTGAAAACAAATGTTTACGGAAAATACTCGGCATCAAGTGGAATGAATTCAAGAACAATGCAGAGATAAGACAGATGACTGAACAACAACCAGTCTCACGGGTGATCAGGAAAAGGAGATGGACATATGTTGGCCACTTGATGAGAAGAAATGAGCAGAGAATCCCAAAACAAGCTATCAAGTGGAACACAACAGGCCGAAGAAAAAGGGGCAGACCGCGTGAAACTCTGAAGAGAACATTATTAAGAGAGGCCAAGTTAACAGGCATAAAATCCTTTGATGAGGTTGAAAGACTCGCCGAAGACAGGAAAAATTGGCGAACTACTTTGCGAGCCCTATGTGACGTCTAACGGCACGGGAAGGATATAAGATATAAGATAAGATAATTTTAAAATGTGGGTTGGATTGGACATCTGTTAGTTTTCATTTTATTTAAACTCTGCCTAAACATTGATACATACAAGCGCATCAAATCTACTGACCTAAACATTGATTCATACAGACACATCAAATCTACTGACCTAAACATTGATTCATACAGACACACCAAATCTACTGACCTAAACATTGATTCATACAGACACATCAAATCTACTGACCTAAACATTGATTCATACAGACACATCAAATCTACTGACCTAAACATTGATTCATACAGACACATCAAATCTACTGACCTAAACATTGATTCATACAGACACATCAAATCTACTGACCTAAACATTGATTCATACAGACACATCAAATCTACTGACCTAAACATTGATTCATACAGACACATCAAATCTACTGACCTAAACATTGATTCATACAGAAGCATAAAATCTACTGACCTAAACATTGATTCATACAGACACATCAAATCTACTGACACTGTCAGTGCTGTTTTTAGAATGAAAGAGTTAAAACAGTACAGAGGAAAAACAAAGTGAAGTTTTCTCATTACATAAACAATGTCTTGTCTTGTGAAGTTTTCTCATTACATAAACAGTGTCTTGTCTTGTGAAGTTTTCTCATTACATAAACAGTGTCTTGTCTTGTGAAGTTTTCTCATTACATAAACAGTGTCTTGTCTTGTATCTCCCTAGAACCACAAATTGTTGTTCTTTGCATCCGATGCTGTGAAGGTGTTGAGGCAAAGCATCGTGTCAGCGTGGGACCGGGTTATGGCAGCTATTTTTTCAGTCCCTGGCTGCAGCTGAAAAGAAGAGGGTGTGCAATACTTCTTTAGCTGACTCCACCACCATAAGGACTATCATGATCCCTGCGCCAATAGCCAGGCTAGGTCTGTTACTGATGGTACAATGGAGAGGTGGGACAGGGTCTTGGTCAGCTATGCTTCATCAATCCTGAAGTTAGCATGTCAGATATGGTTCACCAACCCTTAAGTTAGCATGTCAGCTATGGTTCACCAACCCTGAAGTTAGCATGTCAGCTATGCTTCACCAACTCTGAAGTTAGCATGTCAGCTATGGTTCACCAACCCTGAGTTAGCATGTCAGCTATGCTTCACCAACCCTGAAGTTAGCATGTCAGCTATGGTTCACCAACCCTGAAGTTAGCATGTCAGCTATGCTTCACCAACCCTTAAGTTAGCATGTCAGCTATGCTTCACCAACCCTGAAGTTAGCATGTCAGCTATGGTTCACCAACCCTGAAGTTAGCATGTCAGCTATGCTTCACCAACCCTTAAGTTAGCATGTCAGCTATGCTTCACCAACCCTTAAGTTAGCATGTCAGCCATGCTTCACCAACTCTGAAGTTAGCATGTCAGCTATGGTTCACCAACCCTGAAGTTAGCATGTCAGCTATGTTTCACCAACCCTTAAGTTAGCATGTCAGCTATGCTTCACTAACCCTTAAGTTAGCATGTCAGCTAAACACCCTGCCAAACAGGCAGCCTACATAAACAGTAAAAACTGTAAAAACCTCATCAGATTCAACTTGATGCTAATTATAGTCAACCTGACACAAATTTCATCCTTTTCCTCCAAACAAAATATGTTAATACAAAAACTTTAAACAAAAGCATGACAAACAAACAATATAACTACACATGACAAAACAAGATTACAACTTACCCTCAGGTCATTATGTATGGCATGTCCCACTAGGATTCTGCCCCTGATTATATCACTGACTTCTGCTTGCACCTTGGAGAATTCTTCCCCTTTACATAGAAAATGAATGACCACAGTTTGAAACATATTTTAATAACCTAAAATGCTCTGACGCAACAAATCCAACAAAAATTTTCTATGCTCATAAATAACATGATATTGTATAAAACTATAATTTTCTAAGTCTTCTTGCTCAACTGTGGTCTCTGTGATGACACAGGAGGAAAGTATAGGAAGGCTGACGTGTGTGAAGACGGGTGTGCATGTATGCTGTTCACTTTATTTCCAGGTTTTAGCGTCCTTCACTTTATTTCCCAGGCTTTAGCATCCTTCACTTTATTTCCAGGCTTTAGCGTCCTTCACTTTATTTCCCAGGCTTTAGCATCCTTCACTTTATTTCCCACGCTTTAGCGTCCTTCACTTTATTTCCCAGGCTTTAGTTTAGATGCATTACTTGCAGTAAGCAGAAGTCATAAAAACATGTCACAGAATCTTTGGTAGTAATAATTATACAAATGGCAATTTATTTCCTTCAAGTGAAAAATTCCAACACTATCAACATTGTTCTCTTGAAACGAAAACATCTGTTGAGAAAAGTAATGAATGTAAAAAATCATATTTCATTTCTTCTCACACTGTTTCTTGTGCAAGATTTCAGCTAGTTTAGCGTACTTGTTTCTGCACGTGGCAAGGCTGCGCCAGAGACACACCGGTAAAAGAACTTGCGGGAGTAAACTCGTGAGCAAAGGGAACAAATATTTCATCCTGAGCCATCATCAGACAATAAGAACAACATAAGAAATGAAAACAAAGGAAACAAACATTGGTACCATAACTGACAGAAAGAAATTTTAAATATCAAACAACAATAACAAACAATAATCTTCGGAGAAAAAAAACTGTCAGTTCAGTTGCTCTTTTCTGCACTGAGTATCTCATTTAACTGCCTAGTGAATTCGTTCATATCCTTAGCCAAATCCATATTATGGTTTTCATTTTAACCACAAGTAAACCATCCGGTTCCATGAAATTTTCTAATTTAAAAAAAAAAGTACCTTCATTATAGAAATGATCATACCAGTGGCCAGATTTTCTGGAGTCACGCCGCTGACAAATGTCCGATAATCCACAACTTTCTCTCGAGGAAGAACAAACTTGTCATACAGACAGACACCAAAATGATTAACAACTGACACCCGAGCCAAGATACTCTCTTCACCGTTGGGACCTACACCAACCATTTCGCAATCCATTGCAACACAGTTTGTTATGCTGTTGAAATAATAATACTCAAATAAGTGAAATTTTTCTTTGAAAATAAACTTTACTGCATAAGCACAGTCCAATCAATAACACAAATTTTTATCCTTAATCCTTAACAAGCACAAGTGTTGCACATTTCACAGTGAATGGGCTTATCATGTAAAAACACTAGTCTGGCAACTTGTTACAATCATACTCCAGCTTGTAACAATCATATACCAGTTTGCTATAATCAAACTTCAGCATGCTATAATCAAACTCCAGCTTGTTACAACAAACTCCAGCATTGCTACAACCATACACCAGCTTGCTATAATCAAAATCCAGCATTGTTACAATCATACACCAGCTTGCTATAATCAAACTCCAGCCTGTTACAACAAACTCCAGCACTGTTACAATCATACACCAGCTTGCTATAATCAAACTCCAGCGTGTTACAGCAAACTCCAGCATCGTTACAATCATACACCAGCTTGCTATAATCATACTCCAGCTAATCAAACTGCCAAAATGGGAACATGACACATTTTTTTGTAAACAAACTTTCCTTGGAAACTTAAAATATTTGCCTGTGAAACCTAGCACATTAGAATATAATACACATGCAGCTTAAGTGCATCATTTCTTAACCTAACAAACAACCTCCACGACACACAAATATTTCTTGTGATTTAAAAAAAAAAACACTACCAGGATAATTTACTGGGAAATGATGTCATGTCTATCTTTAGCATCTATGGCAGTTTAAAATTATGAGCAACTTACTAAGAAACAAAATCACATTCCTGTAGTTATTTTATATTTAGTTCTATTTTTTTAAAAGCCATTTGAACAGGTCATGCTAGGTTATAAGTTAAAAGATAACAGAGCTGTCACTCTAGTTCCCTTTCAGCCTGCGTTGGGTGACACAAAAGTCTGTGCTGGGTGACACAAAAGTCTGCATTAGGCGACACAAGTCTGTGACGGCCAGCAATCTTACTCAAAACAAGATGGTCTGCTCATGTCACTGTAAGCTTGTATGAGATGTTTACATTGTCTCCTCTTTTCACTGTAAGCTGGTATGAGATGTTTACATTCTCTTGTCTCTTCTTCTCACTGTAAGCTGGTATGAGATGTTTACATTGTCTCCTCTTTTCACTGTAAGCTGGTATGAGATGTTTACATTCTCTTGTCTCTTCTTTTCACTGTAAGCTGGTATGAGATGTTTACTGTTCTCTTGTCTCTTCTTCTCACTGTAAGCTTGTATGAGATGTTTACATTGTCTCCTCTTTTCACTGTAAGCTGGTATGAGATGTTTACTGTTCTCTTGTCTCTTCTTCTCACTGTAAGCTGGTATGAGATGTTTACATTCTCTTGTCTCTTCTTTTCACTGTAAGCTGGTATGAGATGTTTACTGTTCTCTCTGTGTTGGTTTACTATCATCTCTCTGTTGGTTTACTGTCCTCTCTCTTTGTTGGTTTACTGTCCTCTCTCTGTTGGTTTACTATCCTCTCTTTCTGTTGGTTTACTATCCTCTCTCTCTGTTGGTTTATTATCCTCTCTCTGTTGGTTTACTATCCTCTCTCTCTGTTGGTTTACTATCCTCTCTCTGTTGGTTTACTATCCTCTCTCTCTGTTGGTTTACTATCCTCTCTCTGTTGGTTTGCTGTCCTCTCTCTGTTGGTTTACTGTCCTCATGAAACTTCTAGTTAGTCAGTCATGTTTGGCCACACCAAGTTTTGCCCTAAGCTGACACCAACCTTGGATGACACCAACTCAGTTGTCAGTGAAGAACCTTCTCTTATAATACTGATGATGTCTGCACAACCACTGCCTGCCCTTCCTCTACAACAGCTGACCTGGTCAACTAATCTGGCATGATCTACACCAACTCAGTTGTCAGTGAAGTACCTTCTCTTATAATACTGATGATGTTTGCATGATCTACTGCCTGCCCTTCCTCTACAACAGCTGACCTGGTCAACTAATCTGGCATGATCTAATGCCTGCCCTTCCTCTACAACAGCTGATCTGGTCAACTAATCCGGCATGATCTACTGCCTGCCCTTCCTCTACAACAGCTGATCTGGTCAACTAATCTGGCATGATCTACTGCCTGCCCTTCCTCTACAACAGCTGACCTGTTCAACTAATCTGGCATGATCTACTGCCTGCCCTTCCTCTACAACAGCTGATCTGGTCAACTAATCTGGCATGATCTACCGCCTGCCCTTCCTCTACAACAGCTGACCTGGTCAACTAACTTGGCATGATCTACTGCCTGCCTTTCCTCTACAACAGCTGATCTGGTCAACTAATCTGGCATGATCTACTGCCTGCCCTTCCTCTACAACAGCTGACCTGGTCAACTAATCTGGCATGATCTACTGCCTGCCCTTCCTCTACAACAGCTGATCTGGTCAACTAATCTGGCATGATCTACTGCCTGCCCTTCCTCTACAACAGCTGATCTGGTCAACTAATCTGGCATGATCTACTGCCTGCCCTTCCTCTACAACAGCTGATCTGGTCAACTAATCTGGCATGATCTACTGCCTGCCTTTCCTCTACAACAGCTGACCTGGTCAACTAACTTGGCATGATCTACTGCCTGCCCTTCCTCTACAACAGCTGACCTGGTCAACTAACCTGGCATGATCTACTGCCTGCCCTTCCTCTACAACAGATGATCTGGTCAACTAATCTGGCATGATCTACTGCCTGCCCCTCCTCTACAACAGCTGACCTGGTCAACTAACCTGCCCTGTCATTTCTCCTGACCCTAGGTACAAAAAAAGACGGTCAGTCCACGATGACCCTGCAAGGATTTGAGCCACTATTCCCCAATGACCCATATACAAAGATAAAACATAAATCTATCGCAATACAGCACCACAATGTTGCTAACACAACAGGGAAGCCAGAAAGATAAGAAAAACAGAATCAACACTGACGTTATTGTGAGACTGCAAATTTGTGTGTATGTGCTAAATATGGCAACTAACCCTTTGAAAGAATCTGGCCTAATCAGCTTATCTGCAGCATCACGTTCAGCATTTTTTAAGCCTCCTGGACCACCACCTCCACCTGTACTATCTGCGGCTTCATCTGCATGTGCTGGTTCAATGAGTATCTTGTCAACATTCTCAAACCAGACATCAGGCTTAGCTCTGTGGACACAATCAAGCAATGGAATCCATAAGCTCTTCTCACACAAACAGAGAAACAAATAAGTTCCTCTCACACAAACAGAGAAACAAATAAGTTCCTCTCACACAAACAGAGAAACAAATAAGTTCCTCTCACACAAACAGAGAAACAAATACGTTCCTCTCACACAAACAGAGAAACAAATAAGTTCCTCTCACACAAACAGAGAAACAAATAAGTTCCTCTTACATAAGCAGAGAAACAAATAAGCTCCTCTCACAAATGGAGTAATAAACAAGCTAACAAAAAGAATAACAACTAAGCCACTTCCACACAAACAATAACATAAACACCAATCCACCTTACTATAAAGTTATAAAATATGACTTTGGCTCTTATAATGAAACAAAAAGTCCCAGGTGTGGTAGAACTTACACAGAAATATGTCACAGCAGCCCACTGGACAGACAGGAACAAAAACTGTCATTCTTTTAAAATAAAAGTCACAAAAACCATAAATATACCCATAAATCCTTAACCTTATCCGGTTATCATTCTGTATTAACAGAAAAATAGCCTTGATAGAGGCTCTTAAAAGAGTATAATGAAAAACAAACAAAAAAGCACATATAGCGTATGAAATAGTACTGGCATTGTGGTCCATTGTTTTCAAAATAAAAAACATCTTAAACGAAATATTCAAAAATTCCAATAAAAAAAATGAACCTCAAAAAAAAAAAAAAAAGGTGCCGAAGTCCTCTGTAACATACCTTCAGGCACAGAAAACTTCAGGTCCGATAACCATTTCACAAGTGAATAAGTGGCATAGTGGTTTGTGCTCCCGTTTCCCAGGTCAACAGTCCAGAGTTCGACCCTGGTCTAAAGTACCTTAATAAAACCAGCCGCAGGCACCCGGCTCTCTTCAGTTTCTAAAGGAAAACTAAACGGATAGCACCTTTCTCGTATGCCGACAGGTGAAAGAAACCGCAGGCTCTGCTCTCATACGCTATGTCCTATATATGCCCAAGTACACAACTCTTTCTTTCTTCCTTGCCAACTACCTGACATTCCAAATATGTTCATTCTCAAATAACCTACAATTTTTCATTACCTGCCACAGCGTTTCTTAACTGTTTTGGTTTTTTTTTTGCTCATTTTTTTTTACGTATATCCACTTTCCGGTGTTTTTAAAGTTTTAAGAAATAACTGCATTCATGACAGTTTGTTCTTTAGGGAATTTTACACCCCTGTAAATGCTAAAATGCACAGATAAAATGCAGAGGTAAGACAGATGAGCAAACAACAACCAGTCTCATGGGTGATCAGGAAAAGGAGATGGACATATGTTGGTCATGTGATGAGTAGAAACAATCAGAGGATCCCAAAACAAGCTATCAAGTGGAACACAACAGGTTGAAAAAAAAAGAGGTTAACCCATGTTAAACTCTAAAGAGGACATTGTTAAGAGAGGCCAGTTCAGTAGGCATAACATCCCTTGATGAGACTTCTTCTTCTTCTTCTTCGTTCGCACTGTCTGTCTATATCTGCAGTCCTGTCTCTTGGATAAATTTCACTGTTTTTTGTAATTTATGTATGGAACCATAGAGCTTATCTTCTTTAGTGGTTTCACTGGGCCAGTAATTATTTCTCAGTGACTCGTAGTTGATGCAGTTCTGGAGGATATGTTCCACAGTTTGGAGCACCTGGGCACATGTACACAGATTAGTAGTACCAACCTTAAACTTTGTATACATATGACTTCGGAGTCGGCTGTGTCCTGTTCGGAGACGGAAGATGGTGACTTGTTCCTTTCTGTTTAGCATGTGATAGTCATCATGTGGTGGTGTTTGTGGCTTCCTGTAGGTTTTTATCATGCTTTTCTTCTGATTATAAGTGATTGGTATGTCTGGTTGCTCCATTTCAGTGCCCTCTTTGGCCAGTTGGTCAGCTTTCTCATTGTCTGGTATCCCACAGTGGGAGGGAATCCATTGCAAAGTGACTCCATGTTGTAAGCCAATTTTTGACAAGGCATCCTTAAGGTCTGGTAGTTTGTTGCACTGAAGAGCCTCCAGTACTGATCTTGCATCTGTGAGAATTACTACAGGACATGTATCAATTCTGGAGTCTGAAAGTTTTTCAACTGCAACAATAATTGCCCTAACTTCTGCATCAAAGTTGTTGCAGTATTTACCAGTGGGTATGGAAATCTTGTCAATGGTGTTGTTTGGATACTCAATATATGCTCCTGCCCCTCCATTCTTTATGGCATTATGTGCAGATCCATCTGTATACACACGTATCCAGGTGTCACATGGATATTTGTCATCTAGAACACTAAGTGTGGCTGTTGATCTTACAAGACTGCTCTGCATCTCACCATTCTGCACACCTTTCACTTCAGTCTGAATAGATATTTGTGTATAATCTGCTTCTTTCCATGGTGTATACTCTGGTACAGATGATAATGGAGCGACTACAGTTGGAAGGTCAGGTATCAGCTTACGCATACGCTTGGCCTGATGAATGAAGCTGCTTCTTTTAAGCCGTCCTAATGCCAAGTGACGTGCAAGATGGCGGTCGTTTTTAAAACGCTCTCGCCGGCATGCAGAAATCAGCGGAATTCCGCTTGATCTGTTACATATCATGTACCGGGAGTTGGGCATAAGGCTAACAACCTTATCCTGAGACCTATCTAGAGGCAACTCCAGATGGGAAAAAAAGATATCGTTATGGAAACTCGCAGAGAAACCAACCGAGCATCAGGGATGCCAACTCCGAAGAGCTCATTCGTCGGCCCCAAACATGTGACAAAGATCGGATTCTGGAATGTGAGAACGATGGCAGCACCAACAAAAACTACCCAGGTCATCAAAGAAATGGAGAGATACCATCTAGACATACTTGGCATCAGCGAAATGCGATGGCTAGAAGCAGGTAAAAGATCGGCGGAAAACGGTAAGTTAATTATACATTCAGGCAGAAATGACAATAAATTCCGAGACGGAGTGGGCATTATTATGTCAAATGTAGCTGCAAAGAGCCTTGTAGAATGGGAACCAGTGAACAGTCGTATAATAAGAGCACGATACAACCTACGACACGGAAGAATGACAATAATACAATGTTATGCACCCACGAATGATGCAGATGATGATGTGAAAGACGACTTCTATCACCAACTACAACAAATCATCAACAAAGTCCCTAAACACGACATCCTAATTGCTATGGGGGACTTCAATGCTAAGGTAGGGAAGGATAATACCGACGTTGAAAAAGTGATGGGGAAAGAAGGAATTGACATGGTTAATGAGAATGGAGAAAGATTAATTGAAATATGTCTAACAGAGGGCATGGTCATTGGAGGCACAATATTCCCACACAAAGAGATACATAAAACAACGTGGATATCTCCAGATGATAGAACTAGAAACCAGATAGACCATTTTTGTATTAGAAAGCAATACAGAACATCTCTCATGGATGTAAGGGCTTATAGGGGTGCAGATGTCAACAGTGATCACAACCTGTGCATAGGGAAAATAAAACTAAAATTGAAAAGTCAACACAAGAAATCAGTACACAGAAAGATACACATCCACAGCCTACAAGAAGAAAATACTAACATTAATTTCAATCAGGAACTTGCCAATCATTCCAAAACACCCAGTGAAGTTGAGGAGATAGGTATAGATGAGTTATGGAATTCGTACAGCACAGCCATAATCACAGCAGCAAAAGTAAGCGCTGGATTGGAAAAACCAAATAGAAAAGCATGGATATCAGATAAAACATGGAAGTATATACATGAAAGACGAGCAGCCAAATTAAACATGTTGAATGCAAAAGCAGATCATGAAAGAGATTCGTCAAAAGCAAAATACAAAGACATAGACAGGAAAGTAAAAAGTTCAGCTAGAAGGGATAAAAGAGAATACATAGACAATATGGCGAAAGAGGCAGAAAAAGCAGCAAAAACAGGAGACAGCAAAACTTTATATAACATACAAAAGAGGCTAACAGGTACTATTACATCTAAAGAAAGACCAATCCTTAGCAAAACTGGAACACTATTAACATCAAATAAAGACCAAAAGCAAAGATGGGCTGAACACTTCCAAGAAATACTCAATCAACCACACCCAAAAGAATTGTTAAACCTTGAAACTGACTTACCAGCCCCACAACTAAATGTCAATCTAGATGAAATTAAATTGCATGAACTTGAAGCAGCAGTGAATTTAATGGCTAACAACAAAGCTGCAGGTGAAGATGAAATAACAGCCGAGATGCTAAAAGCTATCAATAGTGACAACATGAGACAACTACAGAGAATGTTTAACAAGATTTGGAAAGAAGAAAAGGTCCCTTCTAATTGGAAGAAGGGAATCATTGTTAAAATACCAAAAAAGGGCAACCTTAGTGACTGTAACAACTGGAGAGGAGTAACCTTAATATCAGTTGTGTCAAAAGTATTTTGCAAGGTCATTTTGAATAGACTCAAAGATATAGTGGATACTACAATGAGAGAAGAACAAGCAGGATTTCGAAAAGGGAGAAGCTGTCTCGACCAGATCTTTACTCTCAGAATAATACTTGAAGAACATATTGAAAAGCAAAAACCATTAATACTGAATTTCATAGATTTTAAGAAGGCATTTGATAGCATACACAGAGATTCATTACGGAGAATTTTATGTCTATATGGAATACCATCTAAAATTGTCAACATCATTAAGGACTTATACAATGGATATGGTTGTGCAGTCAAGACAGAAGAAGGGATGAGTGAATGGTTCCAGATTGAAACAGGCGTGAAACAAGGATGTATACTGTCTCCTTTACTTTTTGGGATTACAATAGACTTCATAATGACAAAATGCTGCACAGGTAACACAGGTATTGACTGGGTACATGGGACAAAACTAGAAGATCTTGATTTTGCTGATGACATAACTCTTATCAGTAATCATGTGAATTCCATGCAAGAAAAAACAGATAGCCTATCTTCACTGGCTAGCAAAATAGGACTTGAAATTAACAAGGACAAAACAAAGATAATGAAAATTCCCATCAATCAAAATGGAAAAATACACATAGAAGGGACAGATATTGAAGAAGTCAATCAATTTGCATACCTTGGCAGCTACATAGACCAGGATGGTGACACTAGAAAGGAAGTTAGGATCAGAATTGCAAAAGCAGCATCAATCTTCAAGAATCTTGAGAACATATGGAATTCAAAAGTTATAAGCACAAAAACCAAGTTAAGACTATTCAATTCAAATGTAATATCCACCCTCATTTATGCATGCGAAAGCTGGAAAACAACTAAAGAAATAGAAAAGAAATTAGACTCTTTTGAAAACAAATGCCTAAGGAAAATACTCGGCATCAAGTGGAATGAATTCAAGAACAATGCAGAGATAAGACAGATGACTGAACAACAACCAGTCTCACGGGTGATCAGGAAAAGGAGATGGACATATGTTGGTCACTTGATGAGAAGAAATGATCAGAGAATCCCAAACCAAGCTATCAAGTGGAACACAACAGGCCGAAGAAAAAGGGGCAGACCGCGTGAAACTCTAAAGAGGACATTATTAAGAGAGGCCAAGTTAACAGGCATAACATCCTTTGATGAGGTTGAAAGACTCGCCGAAGACAGGAAAAATTGGCGAACTACTTTGCGAGCCCTATGTGACGTCTAACGGCACGGGAAGGATATAAGAATGCCAAGTTATTGAATCTCTCCTTCAGGGGATGGCTTACAGAGCTAAGGAATTTTTCTCCCATGGTCATGACCTTTGTGTCTCTAAATTCCTTTAGCGCTTGAACACCAACTATTTTTTGCATTTCTACTATTGGTGTGGACCTCATGGCACCTGTGATAATCCGTAGTGACTGATTTTGAACCTTGTCTAGATTATGCAGCGTAGTGTTTGATGCTGTGCACCAAGATGTTGAGCCATATTCTAAATGTGGTAGAATACTTTGCTGATATACATTCTTGAGGATTCTTTCACTAGCTCCCCATGTGGTTCCACTCAATTTTCTTAATATGGCTAGTTTTCTTCTGGCTTTTGCTTCTGCACTGTTGATGTGTTGCTTCCACATCAGTTTTGAGTCAAGAGTCACTCCTAAGTAAGTGGGTTGGTTGTCCATCCTTAAGGGTATTTCAATTACAAAGATCTTACCTGCTTTCTGTTTAGATGAGAGGGTGAACAGAGTGGTACTTGATTTCTCTGTGTTGATACTTACACACCATTTGTTTGTCCATGATGTCAAGATGTCTGCTGCTCTTTGGAGTCTCTGTGTAGCAACTGTCGCATATTCATCTGTACACCACATGACCAGATCATCTGCATACAGTGCTGCTTTGATTCCATAGGGAAGTTCCTTGACCAGGTCATTAATGAATACAAGGAATAGTGTAGGCGAAAGGACTCCTCCTTGTGGTACACCATGTCGCAGAAGTACTTTCTGGCTTTTGTGTCCATCCATTACTACTCTAGCTCTTCTATTGTGTAAATAGGACTTTATCCAGTTGTACAGTCTTCCATTCACATTGCAGTTTCTTAGTTTCCACAGCAGACCTTTTTTCCATACTTTATCAAAGGCTTTCTTCAGGTCTATCCACACTGCTAGTACAAGGTTTTTCTCTTGGAATGCATCCTCAATCTCTAGAGAGAGATAGGTCACTTGATCTTCCGTACTGTAGTACTGTCTAAATCCTGCTTGTTGTGGAACGAGAAGGTTTTCACTTTCTAGGTACCATTTTAGCCTCAGGTCAATGATGCGTTCCATCGTTTTGCATAGGCAGCTAGTGAGACTGATTGGCCTGTAGCTGGAGGCAGTATCACTGTTTTTCCCTGGTTTTAGCAGTGGTACCATGCTTGCTTCCTTCCAGATTTGAGGTAACTTACCTGTGCTCCAGCACATATTGAAAATATCCAACAGCTTTCCCATTGCTGCCATTCCCAGGTTCTTGATCATTTCATTGGACACTCCATCTGGTCCTGGTGATTTCCTTGGTTTCAGTTTACTGACTGCTAGGTCTAACTCACTGCGTGTGATTGGTGCATCCATGACCTCCACTTTTCTGACTTGTTCCTCCTCTTTCTGTGGCTCGATGCGCACTGTACGCTCCTTCTCTGGATGGATATCAATGTTGCAGTCCTGTGCAAAAATGCGAGCAAAGTGATCTGCTACCTGCTTACCTGTAAGAGTTTTCCCATCCTCTATTAGTGTAACCTTTGTACTTCTTCCAGTACTCTCATCATTTAACTGTTTGATTAGTTTCCACAGTTTCCTTCCATCCTTTTCAAAGTTTAGGGACTCTGTTTTCTCTCTCCAACTTTCCCGTCTGGCTTGCAGCTTTGCTCTCTGAAATTTGGCCTTAGAATGTTGGTAATTATTGTGGTGTTCTTGGCATGGTCTATTTTCTGCTTGCTTTCGAGCTGCTTCCACGTCATCATGGAGTTTTCCCAGCTCACTAGACCAGTATGGTTTATAGTCCCTGCGAGCTCCTCTGGGAATGGTTTCACGAGCGGCCTGAAGGATACAAGCATTGAATTCCTTCACTATGCTGTTAATATCCTTAAATTCTATGGACAGCTGTCCCACCAGGGTACCTGTACGATGTCTGTACATTGTCCAGTTTGCTTTTTTATAGTTCCATCTGGGGAGAGGGTTACTGGTGTTAAGGAGTTCATTTTCTATTGTCAGGAAGACTGGTCGATGGTCGCTACCTCCAAGTTGTTTTCCAACTTCACGTGTAATGTTCACTTCAGATCTGGAGAGTGGAATGCCAGATCTGGTGTTGATTTTGTATGCCATGCCCTTGAGTAAAATGTTGGGGCATCCATTGGCTGGTTGATCAGGAGAAGTCCATTATCATCCTGCCAGCTCTCAACTTCCTCTCCTCTCTTGTCTATGTGGTCATAGCCCCAGCTCTGGGAATGACTGTTAAAATCACCACAGACCATCAGTCTCTCTTTGTGTGGGATTGTTCCTAATGCAAGTGGGCGGTCATTAGGACAGTAATAGTTAAGGAGGTGGAAATCTGTATTACTACTTTTTAGATGGATCATCTGGTATTCGGCTCCTTCCATGTACACTCCCACCTGACATGCGCTGATGTTATTCTTAACAAGTGTGAGTACTCCTCCTTTTCTTCTGTCCTGTCGGTCTGATCTAAAGCACTGGTAGCCTCTGATTTTAAAGGCGGCATCTTTGGTTAGGTGTGTCTCCTGTATGCAGCATATACTTACCTGCTCTGCAAAAAGTATGTTCTCTAGTTCAACCTTTTTGCTATAGCCATCTCTAACACTGCTGACACCCTCAGCATTCCACTGCATTATTTTAAGTTCTTGCTTTTTGGCTATTTTCTTCTGTTGTATTTTTTGGCCAGTAGCTCTACTCTCATGTCTCCTGACTCCACAAGACGAACTGAGAGGACCTCCAGTAGCATTGGGTGGACCCTTTCGAGGCAGGGGGCCCGGCACTGCACCTGCCTGGTTAGTCTTCACAGGGCGAGCACCATGTTTGAAAACTGCAGATAGAGACATTTCATTAGCGATAATGCGTGTTACCCTGATTTTTGCGATGCGCCTTTTGGCTGGGTAACTCCGACTTCAGCACCTTTCCTTGCTAGGGCAGACTGTGGTCTTGCTCGGACTGCCATGAAGACAGTGTGGCTGGCCTGGCCAAAACTTTGTTTTCCAGCCCCTGGTGGCTGTACTTAAGCGCCTTTTCCATGTCAGATGGTTTGAGACAGTTCCACAAAGACACTCTGACTTTGAGATGAGGAATCTGATGAGTGCTTCAATGATATCCATTCCCCGCCACCCATAGTCTACTGGCTCTGTTTTGTTTACATCATTCTGATAGCCATTGTTGTAAAGACCCATAGGCTTGTCACGTCCTGGTTTCACACCAGACTTCCCTCATCCCCGCCAGAGATCTCCATGTCCCCATCTGTCCACCAACCTGACATTACATTTTGCAAAAATAACAATTACAATTAGTGTTGATTGCTACAAGTTTCGGGCTACAGAGGTAGGTCAGAGTTTTTAAGCAAACAGATCTATGTTCCCTGTCTCACAAACACTATGTTAAGATAAGTGTGCTCTTAACACAGTTGTTCCCAGGGGCTTGATGAGACTGAAAAGCTTGGAAAAACAGGAAAAATTAGCGAACTACCTTGCGAGCCCTGTGTGACGTTTAATGGCACAGGAAGGATGTAAGAAAAAAACAATAAAAAATGCTAAAAATAAGCATCGAATCATGTCTCAGTCTTCTGCTGCTTCTTCTTGTTCAAGCTCCCTGGAACTTGCAAGCTGGTGTTCTCTGCAGTGGATGCTGTGAAGATGTTGATGAGCAGCATCATATCAGCTTGGAAGCGGGTCATGGCAGCTATTTTTTCAGTCTCTGAGTGCAGGTAAAAAAGCGGGGGGTGTGCAGTACTTCTTTAGAAGGATCCACTACCATGGGGACTGTGGCAACCCTTGGTCCATTAGCCAGGCTAGGCCTGTTACTGGGGGTACCAACTAAGAGGTGGAACAGGGTCATGTTCAGCTATGGTTTACCAACTCTGATGCTAGCATGTCAGATATGGTTTACCAACCCTGATGCTAGCATGTCAGATATGGTTTACCAACCCTGATGCTAGCATGTCAGATATGGTTTACCAACCCTGATGCTAGCATGTCAAAATATGGTTTACCAACCCTGATGCCAGCATGTCAGCTATGGGTCAATCATTGCCAAAACGGACAGCATCTTCCCTCCAAATCATTTACCAGTAAAAATATAGCGTCTGCAATCTCTGACTGGAAAAAAAAATGTGTGGGTCATGGTCGTTCTTTCGTAGTTTAGGAATTAAAATTCTCTTAACGAATTCATTTTTTACCTTTTGGGTTGGGAACTCCCTGTCTGAACATTACTTTCTGTGGCTGGCCTTTTCACTGGCCCGCTCTTCCTGGCTGTGGCATCAATACTGAGAGTCTGTGACAGAGGTAGAGAAAAGCATTAACTAATTTACAGACTAACGGTCGCTCGGCTTACTAATCCGGCGGTACCGGGTTCAGTCCCAGCTGTGGGATTTTTTTTCTGCTGCACACCAAAAAACCCCGAGGTCCACCCAGCCTCTAAAAATGGGTACCAGAGAAATCTGGGAAGGTAAAGCGGCCAGGCGTGACACTGACCGCATCACACTTTCATGTGCCGAAGGTCATGGAAAATATGAGCCTAACACTGTATTCCCCAATATGCCTTAATGGCATGGAAACGGGAATTTTGCCTTTTTTACAGACTAATGATATTGTAAGGACTGTATGAAAGTACACATTCTTCAGAAAACAAAGGGGATCAGGTCTGACTGACAGATTATGAGGCAGCATAACTGCAGTCAGGATATTTCCATACCTACTCCACTGCCAATTCCAGTAACAAATATGGTGTGTGTACTGACTGTTTGTGTCAAGCATTGCTGGTGGGTTCTTCACTTCTGTCCTTAGAAGGGGCTTATCATTCCCTGATCTTGTTTAACCACAGTTCCTTCATTCTATGAATGTGCAGGTCATCCTCCCATTCCATCACTTTCTCCGCAAACAATTTGTCCACAACAGCCTTCAAGATGCTTGACTTGTTCAGTTTCAGCACACCCTTGGGGGGGGGGGGGGAGAGCCTTTCTAGCCATGCTGGTTGGCAGATTCTTCATTACTATGCTCTCCTACACATGCTGGAGAACAGATCCATGTCAGTCCTGCAACCTGAGTGTTCAAGAATGTTGGTCCACTATGGCCTGCAACTTGAGTGTTCAAGAATGTTGATACACTCAGGCCTGCAACTTGAGAATGTTCAAGAATGTTGGTCTACTCAGGTCTGCAACTTCAGAGTGTTCAAGAATGTTGGTCCACTCAGGCCTGCAACTTCAAAGTGTTCAAGAATGTTGGTCCACTCAGGCCTGCAACTTCAAAGTGTTCAAGAATGTTGGTCTACTCAGGCCTGCAACTTCAAAGTGTTCAAGAATGTTGGTCCACTCAGGCCTGCAACTTCAAAGTGTTCAAGAATGTTGGTCCACTCAGGCCTGCAACTTCAAAGTGTTCAAGAATGTTGGTCCACTCAGGCCTGCAACTTCAAAGTGTTCAAGAATGTTGGTCTACTCAGGCCTGCAACTTCAAAGTGTTCAAGAATGTTGGTCCACTCAGGCCTGCAACTTCAAAGTGTTCAAGAATGTTGGTCCACTCAGGCCTGCATCTTGAAAGTGTTCAAGAATGTTGGTCCACTCAGGCCTGCAACTTGAAAGTGTGCAAGAATGCTGGTCCACTCCATGTGAAGCATGCCTCTGTTGATCTTACAGAGCATGCTTTGGGTATACACAACTATGACAGCACAGTGTATTTGCTGTAATCATGCAACTGAGATACTTCATACCTTTATCATTATCATGATATGGTATAGTATAACACCATCATCATCACAAACTTCACAGCTTCTCCATTCTAACAAGACAATGCCTAGCATTTACCATCACTTCCTGTTAATGTTTCATCTCCTTTCAACTATTTCTCACCAAAAGCATCTTTTTTTTTTTAAAATACACCTTCTCCCTTCAATGTTTCCAGAAATTTCTCACCAAAATCTTCAATTATTTATGCTTCACATTATTTACACACAATGCCCTACACACATCACCTTCTCTGATATGCTACTCTTCCTGCCTCTAGCTTGCTCACTGATGCCCATCTCAGTTTTGCGTTTGGCAGATCAGCTCCCTAACAACTTCAAAATATGAAGAATTTACATAAATATTTGTCAATTTCAAACTCAGAATGCCTGACTTTTTACTCACTGCACAAAGCCTCATCCAGTTTGACATGCCATCTTCACTTTTCCTGGAGTCTGCAAACAAAAGATTTGCCAGGAATAATTTCTATCTTTTAGCTTGATATTTAAATAACAAGTTAAGATTTATGCATGCAGTTTACTGATAATAAAGATATTTATACTTGTACACAATTTACTGACCAACCTGTTCTGGTTTCTTACACCTAAATCATGACAGAACATTCATGACATTTATGTCACACTGAGAACAGCAATACACAAAGAAAAACAATGACAGCAGAATCTTAAGCAGAATTTTTCGTTTCATCAGAAAATACAGCCAGTGAAATCTGAAGAGTCAGAATGAAGAGAGAAATCCAGTTTCTACAAACAAGTTTTAATCAGCCTTACAATGAAAGCCAACAGGTTATGATGGCTGGGTCATAGATAAAGAGTGCTTCTTTAGCAGACTCCACCACCATGGGGATTTTGGTGATCACTGTCCTGTTAGCCAGGCTAGGCCTGTTTATGGGGGTACTAAAAGAGGTGAGACAGGTTCTTGGTCAGCTATGGTTCACTCTAACCCTGACTCTGATATGTCAGCTATGGTTCACTCTAACCCTGACTCTGATATATCAGTTATGGTTCACTGATTGCCAAAATACAGCATCATCACCCCCATAAACAGAAACATGCATGCGCACACATACACACACACGATGGAGGGACAAGACCAAATGGCTGACAACTTTTAAAAAAGCGCTGTGACAATGCAGAAAAAACCTACAAGAACCTGGAAGTAAACAACTGTGCAGAAAGAAAGCCATAGTAAACATTACAAAATACTAGAAATACGAAAAGCTACACAATTGAATGTTACAGTTTAAAAAAAAAAAAAAAAGACGTTTCCAAATGTTACTGCTAAAAAGAATTCCCCCCCCCCCCCCCAAAAAAACCATGCTTTTATTGATCCACTTACGTCTTTTCTTGTGTCTTTTATCCATGGTTTTGTCGCCTTTAACCACCTCATGTGAAGAAGCAGTTGTTGGCTCCGGGAAAACTTGAGCCTCTACATGTTTGAGACTGGATAATGAAATTTCTCTGGACTTCTTAAGCTGTGCTTGATTTTCAACTTCTCGCTTTACATTTTTTTTCTGTTTAACAGGATTAGCTAACCTGGTCTTCTGAACCGAAATTGCTTTTTCTGTGATGATTGCAGCTCTCCCTCCTCCACGATGATCAGAAGAGTCTGCTTGACATCTGTGTTCTTTCAACAAGTTCACAGAGCTTCTATGATGTGTCTGACTGGATGACTTCTTACTTACACCACGCTCATTAAAACTGACAGAGTCTGTAGTTTTATTTGAGTTCTTACAATATTTTCTTGGATTAAAGCCGTCCATATTTCCTTGTGCCTGTTTGGAGTTACTTCCCTTGTTTTTCATTTTCAGTTTGCTCTCCACTGCCGGAGTTAGCATTCAGAGGTGTTCCAAATCACATGCTTCATCTGCCTGATCAAAGAATGCAATATTTTTAACCTTCCTGCTGACTGAGTTGCCTAGAAAGAATGTAATAAAATATATTTTGCCAGTTTCATTAATTCATGTCAATGTTTTATTTGTAACTGGCACCACAGTGAAAAACAAAAAAAGCATATTTTACTATCTTGCTTGAAAAAAAAAAAGTTGGAATCAATGAATGTGATGAAATCTTTGATCTGACATCTGCCTTCCTACTTGAAGTAGTTTTCAGTTACAAAAATTAAAGAAAATTATTTATAATATTTCTGAAACATAAAATCCAATCTCGGTCTCTCTGTACTGTCTTACTTACATCTTACATCCTTCCTGTGCTGTTAAACGTCACATAGGGCACACATGGTAGTTCATCAAGATTTCCTGTGTTCAGTGAGTTTTTCAATCTCATCAAGGGATGTATGCCCACTGAACTAGCCTCTTTTAACACTGTCCTCTTTCTTTGGCCTGTTGCATACCACTTGATAACTTGTTTGGGGATCCTCTGATTGTTTCTTCTCAAAACATGACAGACATATGTCCATCTTCTTTTTCCTGATCATACATGAGACAGGTTGTTGTTTGCTCATCTGTCTTATCTCTGCACTGTTCTTGAATTCTTTCCATTTTATACTAAGTATTTTCCTTAGGCTTTTGTTTTCAAAAGAGTCTAATTTCTTGCCTATTTCTTTAGTTGTTTTCCAGCTTTCGCATGCATAAATGAGGGTGGATATTACATTTGAATTGAATAATTTAACTTGGTTTATGTGCTTATAACTTTTGAACGCCATATGTTCTCAAGATTCTTGAAGGTCAATGTTCCTTTTGCAATTCTAACTTCCTTTCTGGTGTTACCATCCTGGTCTATGTAGCTGCCAAGGTATGCAAAATGGTTGACTTCTTCAATAGCTGTTCCTTCTATGTACAGTTTTCCTTCATGGTTAATGAGAAGTTTCATTATTTGTGTTTTTTTCTTGCTAATTTCAAGTCCTATTTTACTAGCCAGTGTGCTGTCCCATGAGTCAAAAGCTTTAACATACTCCAGACTCTTCTTCTGTTTTGTTTTTTTTTAATTTATCCTCAAAAGGACACTGATTCCAAGCATCACATTTTGCAGAGAGCTAGTGATATTTTTGTCTTTCTATCTGAAACAATCAAAATCATTCTAAAGAAAGCCATCAAAATCATGTTCGTGTCATGAAATGACTATGGAGGAAAAAAAGATAAATGGTTGTGGAAATCAGTGACAACCTATGCCTGACTGGATTGGACCAGAGAGAGAGAGAGAAAGAAAGAGAGAGGGAGAGAAAGAGAGAGCACGAACAAACAAATGGATTTTAAAGGACCAAAAATTGGGCACGCAGGCCCATCTACCATTCTGCCCTTCATCATATAACTTTCATTCAGTCAATCAGCATTTGATATTGAACACAATATGCATGAAAAAGCAAAAAATGAGTAAATAATAAACCCTTTCTTTCCATACACTCCACATTCTGCTTTATGTAGCTACATGAAACAAACCTAATGACATTCTCATACTCACTGTAAACTAACAAATTTACAGAACAGTGTTATAATAAATACAACAATTAATCCATACTGTAGATTAAACAAATTTAGACAGAGAACGAACGAACGGACTTTATTCTATTTGAGAGAGTGAGAGAGAGAGAGAGATCTTTCCGTCGTGAACTCTATGAGAAAGTAGGTAGATACTTCTACAGCTGGGCTGACAGGGAAACCCTCGACTGGATCAAACCCCCAATCTTCGAAATGAGACAAGCACACCAACTTCGATACTTGTCCAACTGACACGAAAAAGAAGCACTATATTGAGAAGCAAGATAACCTAACAATCGGCACGGCTCCTCATGGTGCTCCTCTTCCGAACCACTGGACAAAACAAACATAATCTGCAACAAACTAAATTCATCAATCTACAAACATACCAGATGTTGAAAACGTCAACATAGTCCACTCAACGTGCTCGACTTGGATTTTTGTTTCGTTTCTGAAGTCCATTTCCGTTGCCATTTTTATATTCAGAAAAACTATCATTACAGCAACGAAACAATCATTCATTTATAATGGCTTGTCTTGTCTTGTCTCCTTCCTCATATACTTTTCGGATAGGGCTCGAAGCTTTGCTTCATATAATGGGATATTTGATGCTTCTGTACTTTCCTCTCTCCATCTCCTTCGTGGACACCATCTTCCTCTGTTACCTACAAATCTTAGTGTGAATGTTGTCTGTGATATACAGTCTGGTGGTAACCATGTAACATGGCCAAACTATTTGACTTGCTGTTTCTGGATATAGTGTTACTCCAACCTTTACTCTGATGGTGTCTTTTCTTATTTAGTCTCTGGTGTTACTCCAACCTTTACCCTGATGGTGCCATTTCTTATTTAGTCTCTGGTGTTACTCCAACCTTTACCCTGATGGTGTCTTTTCTTATTTGGTCTCTGGTGTTACTCTAACCTTTACCCTATGGTGTCTTTTCTTATTTGGTCTCTGGTG
This sequence comes from Achatina immaculata, assembly GCA_009760885.1. NCBI lineage: Eukaryota > Metazoa > Mollusca > Gastropoda > Stylommatophora > Achatinidae > Lissachatina > Lissachatina immaculata. The sequence goes on from CM019699.1 coordinate 24,493,753, forward strand.
TTACTCCAACATTTACCCTGATGGTGTCTTCTCTTATTTGGTCTCTGGTGTTACTCTAACCTTTACCATATGGTGTCTTTTCTTATTTGGTCTCTGGTGTTAATCAAATCTTTACCCTGATGGTGTCTTTTCTTATTTAGTCTCTGGTGTTACTCCAATCTTTACCCTGATGGTGTCTTTTCTTATTTAGTCTCTGGTGTTACTCCAATCTTTACCCTGATGGTGTCTTTTCTTATTTAGTCTCTGGTGTTACTCCAATCTTTATCCTGATGGTGTCTTTTCTTATTTGGTCTCTGATGTTACTCCAACATTTACCCTGATGGTGTCTTTTCTTATTTGGTCTCTAGTGTTACTCCAATCTTTACCCTGATGGTGTCTTTTCTTATTTGGTCTCTGGTGTTACTCCAACATTTACCCTGATGGTATCATTTCTTATTTGGTCTCTGGTGTTACTCCAATCTTTACCCTGATGGTGTCTTTTCTTATTTGGTCTCTGGCGTTACTCCAACATTTACCCTGATGGTGTCTTTTCTTATTTGGTCTCTGGTGTTGCTTCAACCTTTACCCTGATGGTGTCTTTTCTTATTTTGGTCTCTGGTGTTACTCCAACCTTTACCCTGATGGTGTCTTTTCTTATTTGGTCTCTGGCGTTACTCCAACCTTTACCCTGATGGTGTCTTTTCTTATTTGGTCTCTGGCATTACTCCAACCTTTACCCTGATGGTGTCTTTTCTTATTTGGTCTCTGGCGTTACTCCAGCCTTTACCCTGATGGTGTCTTTTCTTATTTAGTCTCTTCTTGTCACATTTAGTATTCTCTTTAAACGTCTCATTTCTGTCATGATGATTTTTCTTTTGTTCTCGGCTGTTAGTGTCCATGTTTGACACTGATAGCATAGAGTTGGGAGGAAAACTGTGTTGTACAGTGCCCTTTTAGTTGTGATGTATTTGTTTTTCAGTAAAGGAGTCATTGGTCCAATGACCTGACTTGCTTTACTGCGTCTGTTCTCAGTCTCAGCGTCAGTTGTCCCTGGGGATGATATTATGCTACCTGGGTATTTGAAATGTTTCACTTGTTTCAAGGGCTGGTTGTCTAGGAAGATCTTTGTTTTGATTTCTTCTCTCGCTATGGTCATGACTTCTGTTTTTTTCAGCAATGATCTTCATGTTGTTGCTAAATTATCCATGCTCTGCTGTAGGTCTTTTTCTGATGTGGCTATAAGTGCTTGATCGTCAGCAAAAAGGAGTTCGTTTATGGTCCTCCTATTGGGTATGTCTTCTGGAAGGTGTGGGTTTGTCGGCATTGTTTCTGGCGTTAGACTGTTGGGCAGCTTTGTGGTGGAGTTTTTACTATGTATGTTAGCTTCTTTGCAGATGTTGTCAGTGTATGTTATGAATAGTAAGGAAGATGGTACGCAGCCTTGCCTCACTCCAGATTTTATGATGAATGGTTCAGAGTGTTTTTTGTTACAGCTTCTAACAATAAAATGGGACAGAAACAAACAAGCGTCAAGCACGAAGATAAGGACCAGAAAAATAGAGGAAAGATACTGCAAACTTTTAAAATAAAATGTCTATAAATAACTGTCTCAAATATCCTTGGAGAACTTTGCCATGCAGTCTTCATCATAAAGTTTTTGTCCGATTTGGCGGTCAGCTGTCCGTACCTGTTCAAGACCGTCCCACTTCTCAGTAACAGGCCTAGCCTGGCTAACTGGCCAGGGACCACCATAGTAACCATAGCGATGGAATCTGGACTTGCACAGTCCCTGCTTCTTACCTCCACCCATGGAGTTTAGAAATACCAGCTGTAACGCCATCCCAACCCGACACGATGCTGTACCTTAATACCTTCATCGTCTTCTTCTTCTTCGTTCGCTTCTACCACCAAGACCGCCCTGTGATCCTACTGAATTTACGCCTGTGGTCCTCATTAAGTCCCGTGGTCCCCCATGTGGTTCCCGAAAGGATCACACGAGATCCTCGAGAGGACCACAAGAGGTTCAGAGTATCGCAGGGCTTGAGCCTGTATTCTTGGTGGGTCTCAGAAGCGGGATTGCGTGACACTGGTTTTCGTTGCACCAGTTTAGTCTAGAGTTGGACTTTCTCACCGGAAAACCTCGACATGTTTTGGATCCTTCATCGTATCTACTGCAAAAAAACAACATCATGCCTGAATGAAGTTCCAGTGAGAAGAAGAAGAAGAAGAAGAAGAACTGTCTCAACCCGTGGGACATTTTCCCAAGGACCCCACAATTGAAATATTATCAGTGTAACTCTTCTCTGTGTGTGTTTAAAAATGTCCAGTGTGGGTACAGGCATCAGTGCACTGCTTTGCTCAGAGCATGTGCTGTTAATAAGACAACCACACTATACAGAAACAAGACTTCAAAGTATAGTTTCAAGACACCACTCCAAGTAGCCTGCAACTTCAGTTTTCTAAAGATTATGTTTCTCTGAATGTGTTCAGTATTTGTTATCTGTGTGTATGTGTCTTCTCTCTACCTCTGTTTCTTCTCTCTTCTCTGTCTGTCTCTCTTTCTCTTCTCTTCTCTCCCGGCTTCTCTCTGCTTCTCTCTCTTTTCTCTCTCTCTGGCTCTCTTCCCTTTTGTCTCTCTACGTCTCTCTCTTCACTCTCTCTTCTCTCTCTGCCTCTCTCTTCTCTCTCTCTCTTCTCTTTCTCTGTCTCTCTCTGCCTCTCTCTTCTCTCTCTGCCTCTCTTCTCTCTCTGTCTCTCTCCCTTCTCTCTGTCTCTCTCTCTTATCCCTTCTGTCTCTCTCTTTTCTCTCTGCCTCTCTCTATTCTACCTCTCTCTTCTCTCTCTTTTCTCCCTCTCTTCTCTCTGCCTCTCTCTTCACTCTCTGCCTCTCTCTCCTCTCTCCCTTCTCTCTCTCCCTCTTTCCCTTCTCTCTCTGCCTCTATCTTCTCTCTTTGCCTCTCTCTCTTTTCTCTTTCTCTGCCTCTCTTCTCTCTGCCTCTCTCTTCTATCTCTGCCTCTCTCTGTCTCTCTCTTCTCTCTCTGTCTCTTTCTTCTCTCTCTGCTTCTTTCTTTTTTGCCTCTCTCTTTTTTGCCTCTCTCTCTTTCTCTGCCTCTCTCTCTTTTCTCTGCCTCTCTCTTCTCTCTCTGCCTCTCTATTCTCTCTTTTCTCTGCCTCTCTCTTCTCTCTCTGCCTCTCTATTCTCTCTTTTCCCTCTCTGCTTCTGTTCTCTCTTCTCTATCTGCCTCTCTCTCTTCACTCTCTGCCTCTCTCTTTTCTCTCTCTCTTCTCTCTCTGCCTCTATCTTCTCTCTTTGCCTCTCTCTTTTCTCTTTCTCTGCCTCTCTTCTCTCTCTCCTATCTGCCTCTCTCTTCATTCTCTGTCTTTCTCTTCTCCTTGCCTCTCTCTTCTCTCTCTTCACTCTCTGCCTCTCTCTTCTCTCTCTGTCTCTCTCTTTTCTCTTTCTCTGCCTCTCTTTTCTCTGCCTCTCTCTCCCCTCTCTCTTTCTCTCTCCCGCTCTCTCTCTCTCCACCCCCCCTCTCTCTCTCTCTCGTCCTATCAGTGCCCAAGACAGATGAAGCTGCTGGTAGCAAAGAGATTTCTCTTTCTGCCGGTCCTTCGCCATCTTCTTGTCCGTCTCCAATGTCAGTACTTTGTTTACCAGCACGGAATTCTCTTACGTCAGTCTCTGTACCTGTCATGTTTTCACGGGGATAAGGTCTCTGGTCCCAGGCGCCAGCTTCTCTTACGACATGCATGAAAGGTGCCAGAGGCTGATTTCTCTATTCCCCCCTCCCTAGAACTTACGTCCACGACTCTCAGCTCCACGGTCGGCATATGATTCTGTCATGATTTTATCTAAAATAATACGATTCATGAAGCCATTTTCTTATTTATGAAGCCAACAATATCACGGCCAGCATTTCTAGTAACGACTCCACCATATTTATGAAAAAATGACTACGATAAATATGATTTACAAAAAAATGTTCTGCATATCCTCTACTCCTCCTACATTTCAATTCCCCCCACCCCCACCCCACCCCCACAATCCCACAAACACATTGCGTGTGTGTGTTTTTTTTTTGTTTTGTTTTTTTTTCAGTCTCTCATATTCCAGGTATTTCCGGTGTGTTTTACCTGTATCTGACACCTGTTCTCACGGGGATATGAGAACATGCCCCACTCTCACGCTGCCGCCTGCCATAGTCCATTCGCTACATGCCCAGCAGAAACTCACGAGAAGGGCAGTTACAACAGCATCTGATTCGATGACATTAAAACTGATGAAGGTACATCCATAAGACATTATGACTATGATGATATTAAAACTGATGAAGGTGCATCCATAAGACATTATGACTATGATGATATTAAAACTGATGAAGGTGCATCCATAAGACATCATGAGTATACTACAATTTCAGTACTAACAGAACTGACGCAGACAGTACTTCATGGCAGAAATATGGATCTACGGGAAAGTAGGTCACATATATCATGGAAAATGGAAAGAACAAATGAACAAGTATTAGAATAATTCCAAATGCAGTGTGAACTTCTCAAAGAAATAATAATCAAGAAAATAAAAATGCTTTGGCAAGATCAAAAGACATAACAGTATTCTGAGGAGCATAATAGAAGGAAAGGTGGAAGGAAAATGAGCAGGAGGAAGACAGAGATGTATATAAAAAGATACCACATGAGAATGGACTGTATACAGCCTGGCTCAGTGTATCATCGTGGTGACAGCACATGATGATGATAATGGCGACGACGACGATGATGATGACGACGACGATGATGATGACGACGACGACGATGATGATGATTATTACTTTAAGACATTATGAATATTCCATTTCGATGATACTAACACTGATGACAACCGATGATTTGATGAAGGCAGATCTATAACAGACCACAAATCTGCCATTTCAATAATAAAACAAATTGATTCGGCCATTACATTTTAGTAGAACACTTTGGGTATTCCATTTCAACCATTTTAGAATCTAGGGAACAACGCTCAGTCAGTCATTTGCATGTCCCTTGCAGAACTTTGTCTCCCTAACAGCTCACCTATAGGCCTCTCGGTTGTGAGCACGATGCCCCGCTGCTGATTTATCCATTTGCAGATTATCAACGATGTTTTGCAGCCATTTTCACCTTGGCCTTCCTGTCTTTCTTTTCCCCATTATGTACCCTTCCAAGACGGTCTACCCAACAACGCCAGAACTTGAAAAATATGAATAACAATGAAAGCTGTTATACGGAACAAATACACAGTAATGTCAATCAATGTTTCAATTAGATGTTTACCCAGAGTATAAAAAACATTTGGTAAATTTATTTATTTTATCAAACTATGCTTTCATTTCCTTCGTCTTTGAATCCATAACCTTCCCGCCTTTCGTCTGTTCTCTTTCATTTGTTGCCAGGGTTCTCTGCCCTTGATCTAGTTTGTACTGATCTGTGACCGCCATTTGAAAGCTGATGGTCAGATGTCGTCCAGAACTGGACAGGTGTCAAGTGCTCTCCCCTTCTAACAAGGTCATGTGACCGTGGTTGTGAAGTGATTGTCGCTGTGACGAAAACACAACCAGCTTCCTCACGGCACCCACACACACAAAACAGAAAAAAAAGAGACGTTTTGAGCAAATGCTCTAGAACTGGTCTTGTTTCATTCAGTACCTCTAAACATTTGCCAGCTAACCACCGCCATTTGTCTAGCCCTTCGTCGTAACCTTGGCGCAGGCTTCAAGGTCGAGTCGTCTGTGGTAACTAGCAAGTCTAGGTCAAAGTCTTCAAACATTTGAACTCACTGACCCCCCTCATGAAGTTTCTGATCGTTCATCGGTCCCCAGACATTAACCACCGATCCCCAAACATTTATCACAGACCCTCAAACATTTATCAGTGATACCCAAACATTTATCACCAATCCCCAAACGTTTATCAGCGATCCCAAACATTTATCAGCGATCCCCACACATTTATCAGAGATCCCCAAACATTTATCGCACGAAAATAATTTTAAAAAGTAGTATTCTAATTCATTCATTCATTCATTTGCATGTCCCTTGTGGAACTTTGCCTCCCAAACAGCACTCCTGTAGGCCTCTCGGTTGTGAGCAAGATGGCCTGCTGCTGCAGCGTCCATTTGCAGATCGTCAACGATTTCTTGCAGCCATCTTCGTTTTGGTCTTCCTCTTTTTCTTTGTCCCATTATGTATCCTTCCAATACGGTCTTCTCTAAATTATCATGACGTTTAATGTGTCCAAAATATTTAAGTTTTCTCTCTTTAATCCTCTTTACTAGCCAGCCTTCTGCAATATTAAATTCTTGTAGTATGGATATATTTGTTCTTTTTTGTGTCCATGATATTTGAAGAACTCTTCTGTAGCATTTACATTCAACGGCATTTATGTGTTTCTCGGCTGTTTTGTTAAGTGTCCAGGTCTCACAGGCATATGTTGCGATGGGAAGTATTTTAATAGCACTAATAATAATGTCAATAATAATAATAATAATAATAATAATAATGCCTTCATTAAAAAAATCGACTCCCTGGATAGGACTACTCTGGAGAGCCGTGGCCTAGACCAAGAGTCCTCACTGTGAGCAGTAGGGCCACTCTGGAAGCCTTGCCATGTTACTGACGGCCTCGAACTAAAAGATGTTAAGTACGCTCTTCTTTAGAAGCGTTGGTTGGACTACAGTCTGTTTCTTCTCACCCCAATCTTGTCCATGTCCCATGCCCTTTTCCACTTTCTTTAATAGACTTATATATATATATATATATATATATATATATATATATTATTTGTCCGTTTCGTCTTTTAGTTTCCTCTTGATAAAGGCAACTTTGCCGAAATATTGGGTTGTTAGTCTTTCATAATCATTTCATTATTCTTACAGCTTCTTTCTTCCTTCGTAAAACTGCACGATGAACTCTATCCACTTGGACTTAGCATTATGACATTACGGCCCCTCAGGACCTGGCCGAGTTACTTTAGAACCCCTCAGGACATCTGGCCGAGTTACTTTAGAACCCCTCAGGACATCTGACCGAGTTACTTTAGGACCCCTCAGGACACCTAGCTGAGTTACTTTAGAACCCCTCAGGACACCTGGTCGAGTTACTTTAGGACCCCTCAGGACATCAGGCCGAGTTACTTTAGGATCCTTCAGGACATCTGGCTGAGTTGCTTTAGGACTCCTCATGACATCAGGCCGAGTTACTTTAGGACCCATCAGGACACCTAACCGAGTTACTTTAGAACCCCTCAGGACACCTGGTCGAGTTACTTTAAGGCCCCGATGACACCTGGCCGAGTTACTTTAGGACCCCTCAGGACACCTAGCCGAGTTACTTTTGGCTCCCTCAGGACACCTGGCCAAGTTACGTTAGGGCCCCTCATGACACCTGACCGAGATACTTTAGGACCTTTCAGGGCACCTACCCGAATTACTTTAGGCTCCCTCAGGACACCTACCCGAATTACTTTAGGCTCCCTCAGGACACCTGGTCGAGTTACTTTAGGGTCCCTCAGGACACCTAGGCGAGATTTTAGGCCCCCTCAGGACATCTGGCCAAGTTACTTTAGGGCCCTTCATGACACCTGACAGAGATACTTTAGGACCCCTCAGGACACCTAGCCGAGTTACTTTTAGTCCCTCAGGACACCTGGTCGAGTTACTTTAGGGTCACTGAGGACACTTAGCCGAGGTACCTTAGGCCCCCTCAGGACACCTGGCCGAGTTACTTTAGGGTCCCTAGGACACCTAGCTGAGTTGGTTTAGGGCCCCTCAGGACACTTAACCAAGATACCTTAGGCCCCCTTCATGACACCTAATCAAGTTACTTTAGAGCCCCCATGACAATTAGCCGAGTTGCTTTAGGCCCCCTCAGGACATCTAGTCGAGTTATTTTAAAGACACTCAGGACACCTAGCCGAGTTACTTTAGGCCCCTCATTACACCTAGTCCAGTTACTTTAGGGCCCCTCAGGACACCTAGCCGAGTTACTTTAGGGCCCCTCAGGACACCTAGCCGAATTACTTTAGGCCCCCCTCAGGACACCTGGCCAAGTTACTTTAAGGCCCTCAGGACACCTGATCGAGTTACTTTAGGGCCACTCAGGACATCTGATCGAGTTACTTTAGGGCCACCCAGGACCATAAGATGTAAAAGACGAAGCTCTTCTGTAATGGCGGAACTAAAAGAAAAGGACCAGAGGGAAGAGAAGAAGCCAGCAGGAAAAAAAAAGTTGAGAAGGCCCAGGCTATCAACGTCTAAAATGTGTAGATTCTATCAAGAGATCTCTGGAAGTTATGACTTGAAATTCTCCAGCACTACCACATGATCTCTGGAAGTTATGACTTGAAATTCTCCAGCACTACCACATGATCTCTGGAAGTTATGACTTGAAATTCTCTAACACTACCACATGATCTCTGGAAGTTATGACTTGAAATTCTCCGGCACTACCACATGATCTCTGGAAGTTATGACTTGAAATTCTCTAACACTACCACATGATCTCTGGAAGTTATGACTTGAAATTCTCCGGCACTACTACATTCAGAAACTGACATGGGAAGGATGTAGAAGAGTGTGAATCTTGCCAGATCAATGTTGAGAAATAAACTGAAGCTAGAACTCCTTACACGCTGTTTCAGCTGTCAAGTTCAGCTTATCAAGACATGGAAATGCTGCTGCAATTTATAAATCCTCCCCTCCCCATTCCCTTCCCCCCCCCCCCCCCCACCACACACATACATTGAAAATTTAAAACATAGAGGAACAGTGGCAGCACATTAAAATTATTTTGTATGAGATAAAAAAAAAAGTAAAGGTAACCCTGTCATGCCTTAGAGGCACATAGGGATATGGTGTTAGTGCCCATATTTTCCTTGACCTGTCATCACACTAGAGGGTGATGTGGTCAGTAATTTTGTATGAGATAAAGGTTCTAAATCATCGTACTAGCCAGATCGTTCATAATCTGATGATGATGATGATGATTACCTTCTTCTCTACAATGACAAAATCAGAGTAACAATTACCATTAATGATATATTATTACTTAATTAAAATTTGTCATTAATTTTCGTTTACACTATTTTAAATAATAAAATACTGCATAGGTAGTTTGTTTTTTTTGTTGGTAACTTTATGTTTTGGTCAATAGTAAGATCTAGCGTTTTATGTTCGCTGTGTTGGCTAACGTTCTTTTTGAAGTTCTGGCAAATGGTGCTAGTGTTGTCTTTTGAAGAATTTAATAATTTGTTTCTTTTTGTGATGAGCATGACCTTTATTTTATCTCTGTTTATCAAAATGTCATTAATTTTGGTTCATTTAATTATGCTAATTAGTTCAGTTTGAAGTGCTGATTCAGTGTCTAAGAAGTAAGTACCGGTGTAAACCGCGCAGTTGTCGGCAAAAACAAATACACGATGATGATGAAGAAGAAGAAGAAGAAGATGATGATGATGATGATGATGATGATGATGGTGATGATCGCTGATGTAGATAGAACAAAAAAGAAAGACAAGACCAAAACCTTGTGAAACACCAACATCAACTTCAGGTAAACTTGATCTAGAGTTCTTGAGGTATACTACTTCCTGTCTGCCTTTGGGAAATGATATAATAAATTCTAGTAGTTAAGAATGTAATCTGTAGTTTTATAACATTTTTACATGAATATAAGTGTCCACTATATCAAATGCTTTTTTTATGTTATTAAAAACAGTCGCATCTTTTGTATTTCATAGCAAATTTTTTAAAAACTCTTCTTCTTCTTTGCAAGAAAAAAATAGACGAAATTTTAATTTCTTTTACAGAAGTGTTTCTCAGCCTATTTCTTATAGACCACGGACTCATGAAGCTAAAGATAATTATCCAGGCAACCACTCACTCTTCCCCCCCCCCTCCCCACCCCATATGCGCAATGCCTCTTGGGTGTATAAAACTGAATCGTCCACACAGAGCTTGGTGCACGGACCTTCCAGGATCCGTATAGCCCAGCTTGAGAACCCTCGCTTTTGAGATGTCCAAAACAATTTTAAATTCTGACCTCGTTCCCACAATCTTTCTCCCGCCCGCCCGCCCCCCAACTCCCGCCAAGAACTGCAGACCCTGGACGCTGGATGTTAAAATTAGAAGCTCATTGTCATCCTTTGTCCCCTGGATAACAGCCAGGCCAGGGACATCGAACTTGACAGCCAAAAAATTGTTTCCCTAGGGATCGCGCTTCAGAGTCAAGTCTTGAGCTTCCGTCTAGACCGGAAGCCGGGTTTTTTTTTTTTTTCCTAAAGGGACGTAATGCCAGAATGTGTATAACGATGGGCGGGCGGGCGGGGGCAGGTGGCGGGAAGTTTGTGTGTTTGTATGTGATGGTGGGGGGGGGGGATAAGGGAGAGGGAGGAGGCGGGCGCGACTGGGCGGGGAAGGGCGCCGTTTTATTTTATTTTCTTTCTATTCTCAAGGATATTTCGAAATGCTCGTCTTTGTATTTCTTTTTTTTTTCCCTTTCGCTCATTCTCTCCCTCCCCCCCCCCCCCCCAACATGTCGTTTATGTCCTAATCGGGCCATTTTTCTTTTCCTCTTAAAATAAGACCAGGGCCTTTGTCACAGCCTGGCTTTGTGAGACAGGAAGGTTGGGGCATACCTGGAGGAAGACTTTTTTTTTTTAATAAAGGAGAGAGGATAAAAGAAGAAACGGGCGGCAATTTCCTGGAAACTTAAAAAAAAAGAAAAGAAATATCTTCAGACGAGCTGGGAAGGCACAAAGATTTCTTTGGTGACGCGGAGTTGTGCAGGGCGTGCATGCTGGAGGGACGTGTAGTCCAATCACGTGTTCTTGTTTTCAGTGTGAAGTTAGTATCACATGTTTCTGTGAAGTTATCTGGTCTGCAAGAATTTCACATGGATCTGTAACAGCATCAGGGAATACGCCGTCCCAGCAGCCATTTGTTTTTTTTTTTTCATTTGGAAGGTGGATACACAGCAGCTTCTAGGATCTGTGCCAGGTGTGTGACGTGACCTTGGGAGGCAGGTAAGTTGAGATGACTGTGGTGCTGTAAGAGTTGATGTCGTTCTCACCCAGAAATGATGACTGCGCTGAAGTGATTGATGCTGTTATCACACCCAGCGAAGTTTAGCTGGTCAAGACCCTGTCCTATATCCCCGTTATCAGGGTCAGCGAACTGTGGCTGATCAAGACCCTGTCCTATAAGCCCGCTGTCAGGGTCTGCGAACCGTGGCTGATCAAGACCCTGTCCTATAAGCCCGCTGTCAGGGTCAGCGAACTGTGGCTGATCAAGACCCTGTCCTATAAGCCCGCTGTCAGGGTCAGCGAACTGTGGCTGATTAAGACCCTGTCCTATAAGCCCGCTGTCAGGGTCTGCGAACCGTGGCTGATCAAGACCCTGTCCTATATCCCCGTTATCAGGGTCAGCGAAGTTTAGCTGGTCAAGACCCTGTCCTATATCCCCGTTATCAGGGTCAGCGAACTGTGGCTGATCAAGACCCTGTCCTATAAGCCCGCTGTCAGGGTCTGCGAACCGTGGCTGATCAAGACCCTGTCCTATAAGCCCGCTGTCAGGGTCAGCGAACTGTGGCTGATCAAGACCCTGTCCTATAAGCCCGCTGTCAGGGTCAGCGAACTGTGGCTGATTAAGACCCTGTCCTATAAGCCCGCTGTCAGGGTCTGCGAACCGTGGCTGATCAAGACCCTGTCCTATATCCCCGTTATCAGGGTCAGCGAACTGTGGCTGATCAAGACCCTGTCCTATATCCCCGTTATCAGGGTCAGCGAACTGTGGCTGATCAAGACCCTGTCCTATAAGCCCGCTGTCAGGGTCAGCGAACCGTGGCTGATCAAGACCCTGTCCTATATCCCCGTTATCAGGGTCAGCGAACTGTGGCTGATCAAGACCCTGTCCTATAAGCCCGCTGTCAGGGTCAGCGAACCGTGGCTGATCAAGACTCTGTCCTATATCCCCGTTATCAGGGCCAGCGAACCGTGGCTGATCAAGACTCTGTCCTATAAACCTGTTATAATGGTCAACGAACTGTGGCTGATCAAAACCCTGTCCTATAAATCCGTTATCAGGTTCAACGAACCGTGGCTGATCAAGACCCTGTCCTATAAATCCGTTATCAGGTTCAACGAACCGTGGCTGATCAAAACCCTGTCCTATAAATCCGTTATCAGGTTCAACGAACCGTGGCTGATCAAAACCCTGTCCTATAAACTCGTTATCAGGGCCAGCGAACCGTGGCTGATCAAGACCCTGTCCTATAAATCCGTTATCAGGTTCAACGAACCGTGGCTGATCAAAACCCTGTCCTATAAACTCGTTATCAGGGCCAGCGAACCGTGGCTGATCAAGACCCTGTCCTATAAATCCGTTATCAGGTTCAACGAACCGTGGCTGATCAAGACCCTGTCCTATATCCCCGTTAATGCTCCCCGTAACATGCTCAACCCGACTGGCAGGATCGTGGAGTCTGCCCAGCCGTCTCTGGGTGTAGGTCTTCATTCTAGCCACTTCAGCCCACTCTCATTCCGACACGACGGCCGCGTTCATACATCTTCACGGCGTCAGCTACTAAGAGCATCCCGCTTAACAAGTTCCAGGAAGACGCAACAAAGCCCCGTCGATGTTCTGTTGTTATGAATGCAGTTACTGTCCTATACATAATATTGGTATGAACTACATTCTTGGCGGATCTACTACTTTTACGGTTATTGTACTACTTTGTGACTACATTCTTTCATCCATTCTACTGTTCTCTCTCTCTCTCTCTCTCTCTCTCTCTCTCTCCTCCCCCCACTTATCTTTTTCCTTTTCCTTCTTTCACTTCTGTTGTATTCAGTGTGTGAGTGGCCACATCATAGTTCTGCTGTTCTGTTTGTTTCACAAAGTGGCTGTAGACATATTGGTTGTAGGTAGTCAAAGTAGGTATAGACATGGTGGTTGTAGGTAGTCAAAGTAGGTATAGACATGGTGGTTGTAGGTAGTCAAAGTAGGTATAGACATGGTGGTTGTAGGTAGTCAAAGTAGGTATAGACATGGTGGTTGTAGGTAGTCAAAGTAGGTATAGACATGGTGGTTGTAGGTAGTCAAAGTAGGTATAGACATGGTGGTTGTAGGTAGTCAAAGTAAGTATAGACATGGTGGTTGTAGGTAGTCAAAGTAGGTATAGACATGGTGGTTGTAGGTAGTCAAAGTAGGTATAGACATGGTGGTTGTAGGTAGTCAAAGTAGGTATAGACATGGTGGTTGTAGGTAGTCAAAGTAGGTATAGACATGGTGGTTGTAGGTAGTCAAAGTAGGTATAGACATGATGGTTGTAGGTAGTCAAAGTAGGTATAGACATGGTGGTTGTAGGTAGTCAAAGTAGGTATAGACATGGTGGTTGTAGGTAGTCAAAGTAGGTATAGACATGGTGGTTGTAGGTAGTCAAAGTAAGTATAGACATGGTGGTTGTAGGTAGTCAAAGTAGGTATAGACATGGTGGTTGTAGGTAGTCAAAGTAGGTATAGACATGGTGGTTGTAGGTAGTCAAAGTAGGTATAGACATGGTGGTTGTAGGTAGTCAAAGTAGGTATAGACATGGTGGTTGTAGGTAGTCAAAGTAGGTATAGACATGATGGTTGTAGGTAGTCAAAGTAGGTATAGACATGGTGGTTGTAGGCAGTCAGAGTAGCTATAGACATGATGGTTGTAGTTTTTCAAAGTAGGTATAGACATGGTGGTTGTATGCAGTCAAATTAGGTATAGACATAGCGGTTGTAGGTAGTCAGAGTAGCTGTTATTATGGTGGTTGTAGGCAGTAAAAATAGCTGTTATGTAGATAAATGGCTGTAGATTTTGTAGCTGTTACGTAGATAAATGGCTGTAGATTTTGTAGCTGTTATGTAGATAAATGACTGTATACTTGGTAGCTGTACGTAGATAAATGGCTGTAGACTTGGTAGCTGTAGACACACTCTCTCACACTCTCTTTCTTTCTTTCTCTCTCTCTCTCTCTCTCTGAACCCTAAGTGCCCAGGGCACATGGGGCTTCTGCAAGGGCCTTCCACAAATGCCTGTCCTTCGCCTTTTTTTCTGCTCTTGCCCAGGTGAGCCCTCTATTGCTCAACATCCTTTCTGTTGTTCTTCTCCATGTCTCTTTTGGTCTACCCTTACTTCTGTTCCAATGTGGTGTCCATCTTAGTGCTATTTTTGGTAGTGAGTTGTCAGTCATTCGAAGCACATGTCCCAACCATCGCCAGCGTCTTTCCTCAACAATTGTTGTCAGTGGCTTCATCTGCATTTCTGCCAACAAGATGTTATTTCTTATGGTGTTTGGCCAAAATATTTTTCTAATTCTTCGTAAACATTTAGTCTGGAAAGAATTCAACTTGTTTTCTATGGTTTTGGTGATTTTCCAGCATTCACTTCCATAGAGTAGTACACTTAGAACATTACTCTTAAATATCCTGATTTTCATCTTCGTGCTTTGTTTTTTAGATTTCCATATATTCTGCAGCATTGCAAAAGCCTGGTTTGCTCTAGTAAGTCTGCTGTTGATGTCCTCTATGCTATCTCCATTTTCTACTACTCTACTGCCAAGGTATACAAATTCGTTGACCTCCTCCACTAATTATTTTATCTTGCATATCTTTGTGCCTGCTTGACAGTAAACAAATGTCGTCCACAAAGTCAAGGTACTCCAGACCGTGTCAAGGGTCCACTGTAACCCTCTGCGTTTATTTGATGTTGCCTCCTTCATTAACCAGTCTACTGCCAAGATAAATAATGTTGGTGATAGTACACATCCTTGCTTCACTCCTGTTTGTACTCTAAAGCTGCTGGAGGTATGTTCTCCACAGATCACTTTGCACTGAAAACCCTCATATAGGGCTTTGATTACATTCACTATCTTATGGGGGAGGCCATGCCATCTTAGGATTTTCCACAGTGCATCTCTGTTGACATTGTCAAAGGCTTTCTCAGAATCTATGAACAATGCATATGTTGTGCTATGCCACTCATTTGCCTGTTCTAATATTTGTCTAAGTACAAATATGTGGTCTATGCGTGATCTTCCTTTCCTAAATCCTGCCTGCTCTTTCTTTTTTCTTCTTCACAATGGCCTTGGTTATAGACAGCGTTACTTAAAACTGTTGCTGTAGACCAACACGGTTCAAGACAGCACAGAGAGTATGCACAATCATTCTACTAAATTTGGAAGATAGTACATGAAAAATGGGATTCTATAACTCTCTTTCTTTCTGTCTTTCTTTTCTCTCTCTCTCTCTCACTCTCTCTCTTTCTCTCTCTTTCTCTATCTTTCTCTTTCTCCTCCTTCTTTCTATTTTCTCCTTCTCCTTCTTTCTCTCTTCTGTGTGGGAAGAATGAAAGATGGAGTGATGAGGGGCAGAATGAAAGACGGGCCTGCGTGCCCAATTCTTTACCCTTTAAAAATAAAGAAAGATTATTCATTCTCTCTCTCTCTTTCTCTCTCTCTCTCTGTGTCTCTCTCTCTTTCCTTTTTCTCTTTTTTTCTTTTTCTCTTTCTCGTCCCCCCCTCTCTCTCTCTCTCGTTCTCTCTTTTCTCTCTCTCTTTCTCCCAGACTCACTTTTTTATTTCTTGCTCTCTTTCTTTCTTCCCTTCTCTCTGTCTGTCTCTCTCCCTCCCTCCCTCTCTCTCGTTCTCTCTTCCTTTCTCTCTCTGGTTCTCTTTCTCTTTCTCGCTCAACCTTTCTATCACTCATACTCTCTCTCTCTCTCTCTCACTCGAATCAACCAAATCCCTAACCCTCTCTCTCAGTATTCATCCTTCCTTTCTGGAAAAACAGAATGACGTCTCTGTTGAGCGACTTTCTTTCTTTCTTTCTTTGTGTCTTTGTTTCTTTCTGTTAGTCCTTCTTTCTTTCTTTACGTCCTTTTTTCTTTCTTTCCTTCTTTCTTTCTTTTCGTCCTTCTTTCTTTCTTCCTTTTCGTCTTTCTTTCTTTCTTCCTTTTCGTTCTTCTTTCTTTCTCTTTTTCTTTCTTTTCGTCCTTCTTTCTTTCTTTCTTTTCGTCCTTCCTTCTTTCTTTCTTTTTGTCCCAATCAATCCATTAGCAGTTATTATTTTTTTTCCATCATTTTAAAGTGAAAGTAAAAAAAGGGTAGGTGAAGGTGACATTGTTATGTCTCAGAAGCACACAGGGGATATGTTAGTGCCTGTATTTTCCTTGACCTGTCAGCACACTAGAGGCTGATATGGTCAGTATCACGCCTGGCCGCCTTTCCTTCCCCAACCCCAGAAGAAGTCGGGTACCAGTTTCTTCAGCCTAGGTGGCCCTCCCTCCAGATTCGAACCCCCGATGTTCGTTGCGAGAGCCTAGTGCATCAATTGTTTTAATTTCCGCTGTAATTTACTTCCGTATTTAGCTACCTCTGTGCTTGCTTCTCGCCCCAAAAAAAAAAAAAAACGTTTTTAACTTTTGACGTCAGCTATTGCAGTGGTTCTCATACTAGTACAAACTATAGCACCTCTGACGCTACAGCTTTATGTCGCGGCGCAGCGCTGTTAATGTTAAATTTAAATTTATGAGTATTTTACTATCTACGTTACTCTGAGCGAGATGTGATTTGAAATAAATATTTTACAACCAAAATATGACGCCATGTCTCTGGCTATCTTGCGGCACACCAGCGTGCCGGGGCACACCTTTTGAAAAACACTGCTTAATCTCCTTATGTATCTTTCTGTTTCGAATAATTTTGTACTAGTTTTCGTAAACACAGTCTGTCTGTAATGCGTGGACACACGGGGAGAAGATGCAGTCCTGAAGGTGAATTACACATCGACCCGTAGTTGAGTGGTTGCGGCAGGGTTTATGAACTATAGCCAGTCAAGACTCTATTCTACCTGGCAGAAGTGCCCCAGAAGCAGACAGTAGTCTGGCCAGGTATAAAAGGATCGCAGTGGGGAGGCGAACCCGATCTCAAAACAACGTCGAGTCTAAGTCGGATGTGTCGGTCAACGTCGAGTCTAAGTCGGATGCGTCGGTCAACGTCGAGTCTAAGTCGGATGTGTCGGTCAACGTCGAGTCTAAGTCGGATGTGTCCGTCAACGTCATGTCTAAGTCGGATGTGTCGGTCAACGTCGAGTCTAAGTCAACAAAGTGCATAACGGCAGCACAACGCAACCAATGATCTTTTTGAGGGCGCAGCAGCAGCAGCAGCAGAAGAAGAAGAAGAAGAAGTCATGTCCATTTGAAAGACAGAATTAATTGATTGTCTGTCTGTCTGTCTGTATACAGAAGTATGGCGGCTCCTAGCATATAGACCCACTGACCTGAAACAGCACACCACAAATCTTCTCATTACTTAAAACTTCTGCCTTAAATCCTCACATTTATAACCCCGTCACGGAAACGACACGTTCAGCCCAAGTCACGTGACTAACTTCACTCCAGAGATGCTTAGTCCCTCCTCTACTCCCCCCCCCCCACTCCACCCCCATCCCAACATCATCAAACATCTCTGCCCTGGACATATTCGGCCCGAAGGATCGAATCAGATAGGATTATTCGCCATCTCCTAGATCCGTGAGGAGGAAAAGAAGCAAATACCCCCCGGTATCGATAATCGGTGGATGATGGCGGGAGTCACATGTCGTCTTGTTCTGCGAGTATCGAGTTCTCCAGGCAGTGCTGTCCTGACAGGCTGTTGGTGCTGCTACATCATGCTGGCCCTTCTTCTGTGCTCGATGAGACGAGAACTACCAGCAGGCCCAGCGGGGAGAAAGGGGTGGGATGACTTCTCAGTTTTGGTTTCTTTTCTGGAACAAAGAACGCAGCCGCGTTTCTTTCTTTCTTTCTTTATTTAATTCTTTCTTTCTTTCGTTTTCTTTCTCTTTTTCTTTCTTTATTTCTTTCGTTTTCTTTCTCTTTTTCTTTCTTTCGTTTTCTTTTCTTTTTCTTTTTTTTCTTTCGTTTTCTTTCTCTTTTTCTTTCTTTCGTTTTCTTTCTCTTTTTCTTTCTTTCTTTCTTTCTTTCGTTTTCTTTCTCTTTTTCTTTCTTCCTTTCCTTCGTTTTCTTTCTCTTTTTCTTTCTTTCTTTTTCTTTCTTTCGTTTTCTTTCTTTTTCTTTTTCTTTCGTTTTCTTCTTTCGTTTTTCTTTCTTTTTTCTTTTTCTTTTTTTCTTTCTTTCTTTTTTTTTCTTTCTTTTTCTTTTTCTTTCTTCGTTTTCCTTCTTTTTTTCTTTCGTTTTCTTCTCTTTTTCTTTCTTTCTTTCTTCGTTTTTTTTCTCTTTTTCTTTCTTCGTTTTCTTTCTCTTTTTCTTTCTTCTTTCTTCGTTTTCTTTCTCTTTTTCTTTCTTTCTTTCCTTCGTTTTCTTTTTCTTTCTTTTTTTCCTTCGTTTTCTTTCTCTTTTTCTTTCTTTCTTTTTCTTTCTTCGTTTTCTTTCTTTTTCTTCTTTCGTTTCTTTCTTCCGTTTTCTTTCTTTTTTCTTTCTTTCTTTTTTTCTTTCTTTCTTTTTCCTTTTCTTTCTTTCTTTCTTTTTCTTTCTTTCATTTTCCTTCTTTTTTTCTTTCGTTTTCTTTCTCTTTTTCTTTCTTTCTTTCTTTCGTTTTCTTTCTCTTTTTCTTTCTTTCGTTTTCTTTCTCTTTTTCTTTCTTTCTTTCTTTTTCTTTTTCTTTCTTTCTTTCCTTCGTTTTCTTTCTCTTTTTCTTTCTTTCTTTTTCTTTCTTTCGTTTTCTTTCTTTTTCTTTCTTTCTTTTTCTTTCTTTCGTTTTCTTTCTTTCTTTTTTCTTTCTTCGTTTCTTTCTTTTTCTTTCTTTCTTTTTTTTCTTTTTTTTCTTTTCTTTCTTTCTTTCTTTTTCTTTCTTTCTCCTTCTTTTTTTCTTTCTTTTTCTTTCTCTTTTTCTTTCTTTCTTTTTTCTTTTCTTTCTTTCTTTCTTTCTTTCTTTCTTTCGTTTCTTTCTCTTTTTTCTTTCTTTCGTTTTCTTTCTTTCTTTCGTTTTCTTTTCTTTTTTTTCTTTCGTTTCTTTCTCTTTTTCTTCTTTTTTTTCTTTCTTTCTTTCTTCTTTCTTTCTTTCTCTTTTTTCTTTCTTTCGTTTTCTTTCTTTCTTTCGTTTTCTTTCTTTCTTTTTTTCTTTTCTTTCTTTCTGTTTTTCTTTTCCTTCTTTCTTTCTTTTTTTTTCTTTAGTCCGTAGAGATGTTTTTCTCCTTCTGAGAGAGATGTAAAGCTTAACGCTGAGAACTAGGAAGATGACAAAGTCCTCCGAGAAGATACAGAAATCCTCAACTGAAAGCATTGTATGGACATAAGAACCTAAAACTTTGGGTCACGTCATAGGACAGAACAATCAAAACTCGTAGACCACATAATAAAAGGTAAACTTGAACATAACAATCGAAACACGTAGATCACATCATGAAGACAGAGGTGTGTGGTGTAGTTTTATAAAATGACAGAGGGAGTGAGTAAAGTGAGGAAAAAAAAGAATAGAAAGTATGATAATGTATAAACAAAAAACATACAACATCCGATATTTCGGCATGAGCCTTTTTAGAGGATTACATACACAAACGAGACAAAAAAATGTATAACTAAAAGAAAAACGTATCTTAATACGGCCTTCTCCAGAAGTAGGAAACAGAGAAATTCGTGTCCACTAGACGAGGCATAGAGACCACGCGGGGCCACACAAAGGATAAGCCGATAGAGCCAATCGTAAAGAAGAGGTGGAGAGAGAGGAAAATAGGTGGGTGAAGGGGGGGAAGGCAATAGAAACATGATAGTCGCTAGAGGAGAAGGTGTCGGGGGGGGGGGGGAGGGAAAAGGGAATCGGAGAGACAATGAATGAAGAAAATAAACACCTGTAGACAGAAAATGTGAAACTGCTGAACAGGACAAGACCCTATAAACATCAATATGTTGCCAGAGAAGAAAAGAGGGTGGAGGTAGGGACGAGTAGCTAGGAGAAAGTAGAGTTAAAAAAAAAGGGGGGGGGGGTGGTGGAAAACTAAAGAAGTTACAGAAAGCTGAAGACATTGTTAATTCTAGCTGGGTGGAGACAGCCAGCTTGGAAAATAAGGCGCTGTTCTAGGACCCTCCGAGATCGTACATCAGCAGAACAAGAGCGGATCGCACTAACAGGAATGTCCTGTTTTCCCCTGTGGTTGCTAAGGCAAAAATGTTTAGCCACAGCTGTCCAGGCCCTCTTAGAAATATCATTAAGATGTTGGCGAAAACGATCTCCTAAGCGTAAACCGGTCTCCCCTATGTACTTCATATCGCAACGTTTGCACATAATAGCATAAATAACATTGCGTGAAGTGCAGGTGAAACCCTCCTGAACTGATAACGTGGACTTAGGGAAGGAAATATGGCTATCCTCAACAACAAACGGACAAGTGTTGCATCTATGGCGTCCGCAACGTCTGGTACCATAAAAAGTGTCATCTGTCTTAAGGCGACTTCGAACTAAAAGGTCCCTAAGGTTCTTGTCCCGCCTGTAGGCCACCAATGGGTGTTCCCCAAAAAGTTCACGTGTATCAGGCCCGGTCTGGAGGAGATGGAGATGGCGAAACAGTATGTTCTTAACTGCCAAGCTATGAGGGTGGTGCGTGAGTACCAGTTTAACTCTGTCCAACTACAGTGCGGTTTAGGAGAAAGGGCTTGTTGCCGTGATACATGGCTGATGCGGAACCAATATGACGAGAGAACATGGTCTGGATAGCCGCGTTGACGGAAGAAATCTAGCATTTTATGGCCTTGATCCTGGAAATCCAAATCCTCAGTACACAAACGTCGCAACCTAAGAAGCTGGGGAAAAGGAATAGAGTCCTTACACGATCTGGGATGGGAGGAAGAGTACAGGAGGTAGCTGTGAGAGTCTGTAGGTTTATAGTGGACAGAAGTAGTAAGCCAGGTAGGGCCGATAGTAACACAATGTTATTTATGCTATTATGTGCAAACGTTGCGATATGAAGATCTCGCAGACCACATCATAAAAGGTAAACTTTAACAGAACAATCAAAACTCGTAGACCACATCATAAAAGGTAAACTTTAACAGAACAATCAGAACTCGTAGATCACGTCATAAAAGATAAACTTGAACATAACAATCAAAACTCGTATATCACATCTAAAAATGTAAACTTGAACAGGACAATCAAAACAAAAACAAACAAACAAAAAATCACAAAGAAACAGTGGATTGCATTGAGATCCATGCGAACCGCATGAAACTGAGTGTCATGAATTGGACAATCAGCAGATGATCATGATAAACTCTAAAGTAAATTGTTCTATAAATCTAATGATCTACGTGCCTACATCGTGATGTTGTATTGTGGGCGTTTGATAAAGAGCTTATAACTGCTTTTCTCCAGCACGGAACACGCACTGTGCCCAGCCTCAAACATTTCGTTCACGAGTCACTCCTATGGTCACCCACGCATGAATGGACATTCTTTCATTTCCCAGCTTCCCCCTTTGTGTGCCAATAATTGACAGTCCTGTACAGTCACGCAGCTTTTGTGTGTCTGCACGCTTTGTGTTCGCGCCGGCTTAGATTATCTACCAGATTAATATTTACATAAAAATATTGCACAGCATTCCACTCTCAATTATTTGTCTGTTAAGTGTGCATCGGGCCGGCCGGCCGCGTGCAGTAATTAATTTTCGGTGTCAGCAGAAAATCAGATTCAAACGTCGATGTTATCTTCAAGTCTCTCGAGAGCCCACAATCCCTGCATCCTGCCACTGCTTCCGCCATGCTGAAAATTTTCTGATGTGAAATATAACAATGTTTCGCCTTGGTGTGACTAGTACAGCAAAAATATGGATCCACTGTTCCAAAAAGTGTGCTGTTTTTGTGTATATACGTTTTTTGTGCTGGACACTGGTTTTTTTTTTTTTTATTGAATTCAGAGATCTGGGTGTCACTTGTCCACCTTGGTACTAAATATTCATCGAATGTTGAAGCGATAATGCGCATGCGCTGTGCTAGCGTATTTCCGGGTGTTGAAATGCCCGCCATGAAAGGTCGTGCAGGCAAGAAACGTGAGATACTGAAAGTGATAGAACACAATTTTCTATGGTCAAAGCTCGAAAGAACATAAAAGTCATAGACTGAGCACTTTTAGATGTGAGAGAAAGAAAATTGACCTGAGACTTGAACCACGGACTCCAGTAGGACGAGCAACCGTCTTGCCACGAGAGAGTAGGGCATTAATCAAACCAGCTACCTCCCCCCCCCCCCACACACACACACACCTTTGATAAAGTGCCTGACAGCCAAGGCATCAACGCCTACCTGGTCGAAAATTGTGACACCCGGAAAGAAAACGAAGCCACGGCACAGAAACTCTGTAGCTTAGATTCAGTCACCCGCAGCCACCAACTTTTTGAGAGAGAGAGAGAGAGAGACACACACACACACGCGGTCTCCTGCACATATCTAGTGGACAACAAGAACAATGAATAAACATATACTGTCTTACATAAAGGTTATTTCAGTTTATGGTTTCAAATACCAATTTATATTATAATTATATTTCCGACTTGGTCCACGTAAACAGAAAATGCCAGATAAACTCCGGAAAGCTGTGTAAGCGGAACTTTACAGCTTCTCCTGAATTTTAACGTCGAAAGGGCCACCGAGCCTCCTCAACAGTCAGTAGATAAAACATGTGGACAGTCAACAGATACAACATGTGGACAGTCAACAGATACAACATGTGGACAGTCAACAGATACAACATGTGGACAGTCAACAGATACAACATGTGGACAGTCAACAGATAAAACATGTGGACAGTCAACAGATAAAACATGTGGACAGTCAACAGATAAAACATGTGGACAGTCAACAAAAAAACATGTGGACAGTCAACAGATAAAACATGTGGACAGTCAACAAATAAAACATGTGGACAGTCAACAGATAAAACATGTGGACAGTCAACAGATAAAACATGTGGACAGTCAACAGATACAACATGTAGACAGTCAACAGATAAAACATGTAGACAGTCAACAGATAAAACATGTGGACAGTCAACAGATAAAACATGTGGACAGTCAACAGATACAACATGTGGACAGTCAACAGATAAAACATGTGGACAGTCAACAGATAAAACATGTGGACAGTCAACAGATAAAACATGTGGACAGTCAACAGATAAAACATGTGGACAGTCAACAGATAAAACATGTGGACAGTCAACAGATAAAACATGTGGACAGTCAACAGATAAAACATGTGGACAGTCAACAGATACAACATGTGGACAGTCAACAGATAAAACATGTGGACAGTCAACAGATACAACATGTGGACAGTCAACAGATAAAACATGTGGACAGTCAACAGATAAAAGATGTGGACAGTCAACAGATAAAACATGTGGACAGTCAACAGATAAAACATGTGGACAGTCAACATATAAAACATGTTGACAGTCAACAGATAAAACATGTAGACAGTCAGTAGATAAAACATGTAGACAGTCAGTAGATAAAACATGTGGACAGTCAACAGATAAAACATGTGGACAGTCAACAGATAAAAGATGTGGACAGTCAACAGATAAAACATGGGGACAGTCAACAGATAAAAAATGTGGACAGTCAACAGATAAACATGCGGACAGTCAGTAGATAAAACATGTATACAGTCAGTAGATAAAACATGTGGACAGTCAGTAGATAAAAGATGTGGACAGTCAACAGATACAACATATGGACAGTCAGTAGATAAAACATGTTGACAATCACTAGATGAAACATTTGGACAGTCAGTAGATACAACATGTAGATAGTCAGTAAATAAAACATGTGGACAGTCAGTAGATACAACATGCGGACAGTCAGTAGATAAAACATGTGGACAGTCAGTAGATACAACATGTAGATAGTCAGTAAATAAAACATGTGGACAGTCAGTAGATACAACATGCGGACAGTCAGTAGATAAAACATGTGGACAGTCAACAGATACAACATGTAGACAGTCAGTAGATAAAACATGTATACATTCATTCATTCCTTTGCATGTCCCTTGCGGAACTTTGCCTCCCAAACAGCACTCCTGTAGGCCTCTCGGTTGTGAGCAAGATGGCCTGCTGCTGCTGCATCCATTTCCAGATCATCAACGATGTCTTGCAGCCATCTTCGTTTCGGTCTTCCTCTTTTTCTTTTTCCCTTTATGTATCCTTCCAATACGGTCTTCTCTAAATTATCATGACGTTTAATGTGGCCAAAATATTTAAGTTTTCTCTCTTTAATCCTCTTTACTAGCCAGCCTTCTTCAATATTAAGCTCTTGTAGTATAGATATATTTGTTCTTTTTTGTGTCCACGATATTTGGAGAACTCTTCTATAGCATTTACATTCAAAGGCATTTATGTGCTTCTCAGCTGTTTTGTTAAGTGTCCAGGTCTCACAGGCATATGTTGCGATGGGAAAGATGCATGCCCTTAAAAATCTTATTTTTGTGGTTCTGTCTGCTCCTCTCCACAGATTCTTCATTTGTTTTACTTTCTGAAGAGCAATAGATGTCCTCCTTTTAATTTCCCTCATTGTATCTCCATTATTAGTTAGTAGTGATCCAAGATATTCAAAACTCTCCACTTCTTCCAGTTTTTCCTCATTGATACATATTTCAGTTGCCTTGTTTGTTTTGTCAGTTGTCATCACTTTAGTTTTCTTTGCATTAAGATAGAGGTTCTGCTCTTCGCTGTTCTTGCGGACTGACATAATTAGTTTTTCCATTCCTTCTTGTGTTGTGGACAGCAATACTGTGTCATCAGCATATCTAATCTCTGGTATTTCATAACCTCCAACTGTTATGGCATCGTAATATTCTTTGTCTACATCTTCTCTAACATTCCTCATTATATTTTCAGTATACAAGTTAAATAAGTAGGGTGACAATATGCACCCCTGACGGACCCCTTGTTTTATGTCAAACCAACTTGTTGTTTCACCATTTATTCTTACTGCTGCTTGTTGGTCTGAATACAGCAGTGATGTTAATTGTATCAAATGTGTTGGAAATCCCATTTTTTCCATTATTTCCCAAAGTTTCTGGTGTTGTACACAATCAAATGCCTTTGAGTAGTCTATAAAGGATAAATATAGATTCACATTAAACTCCCTGCATTTCTCTATTATTAATCTTAGATTGAATATATGATCTCTTGATCCTCTTCCTTGCCTGAAGCCAGCTTGGACCATATTGACTTCTTCTTCTATTTTCTTTCGAAGTCTACCCATTATGATTTTTAACAGAATTTTACTGGCATGACTAATCAGGGCAACAGTTCTGTAGTTGGTGCATAATTTCAGGTTACCCTTTTTTGGCAGTGGTATGAATACAGTTCTTTTCCATTCTTTTGGCCAAATACCTGAATGCCATATCTTTTTACATAGTGCATGATAGATTGTTGCACACTCCTTTCCTCCTGCTTTAATAAATTCAGCGGTTATCTCATCACATCCTGGTGATTTACCATTTTTCAGACTCTTTATTGCCCATAAAACTTCTTCCATTGTCGGCTCGGGTTCTTTCTCCTCCAATAATAATTCACACTGTTGATTTCTGCTTCCACAGTCGGTTGTTTCATACATTCTTTTGCAATATTCCTTCCATCTTTCCAGAATTTCCTCTGTCTCTGTCAGGGTATTCCCCATCTCATCACAAATTACATTTAGCTTAGGTGTGACATTTCTCGTCAATGTCTTCATTTCTTTAAACATTTCACTATCTCTTCCACACCTCTGATGTTCTTCTATTCTTTCACAACAATCTTGTATGTATTGTTTTTTGTCTTTTCTTATGTTTCTTCGTACTTCTTTTGTTAAAGATTTATATTTATCTTTGTTGTTGTTTGTCACTCTCCATTGCGTCTTCATTTCTCTACATTGTTTTATCAGTTCTAGTGTACCTGCTGTGATCCATCTATTCTTTTGTGTTTTCTTTACTGGAACCATGTCTTTAGCTGTTGTTACTAAGATAATGACAGATAATGTTGGTTATGGTCACCATTCTATGATGGTAGGCAGATGATCTCAATGTAGGGACAATGGCTACGATCACTGACTAGTACAGTCACTGCCCGGAAGGAAAGCAATGGTAAACTACCTTCTGGAAACATACCAAGAAACCCAAGCAGCAAACATGTATACAGTCAGTAGATAAAACATGTGGACAGTCAGTAGATAAAACATGTGGACAGTCAACAGATACAACATATAGACAGTAAGTAGATAAAACATGTGGACAGTCAGTAGATAAAACATGTGGACAGTCAACCGATACAACATGTATATAGTCAGTAGATAAAACATGTGTACAGTCAGTAGATAAAACATGTGGACAGTCAACAGATAAAACATGTGGACAGTCAGTAGATAAAACATGTGGACAGTCAACAGATAAAACATGTGGACAGTCAACAGATACAACATGTGGACAACCAGTGGATAAAAAAGTGGACAGTCAGTAGATAAAACATGTGGACAATCAGTAGATAAAACATGTGAACAATCGGTAGATAAAACATGTGAACAGTCAACAGATACAACATGTGGAAGTCAGTAGATAAAACATGTTGACAGTCAACAGATAAAACATGTGGACAATCAGTAGATAGAACATTTGAACAGTCAACAGATACAACATGTGGACAACCAGTGGATAAAAAAGTGGACAGTCAGTAGATTAAAAAATGTGGAGAGTCAGTAGATAAAAATATGTGGACTGTCAGTAGATAAAACATGTGAACAGCCAACAGATACATGTGGATAGTCAGTAGATAAAACATGTAGATAGTCAGTACATAAAACATGTGGATAATCAATAGATAAAACATGTGGATAGTCAGTAGATAAAAGTTGTGGACAGTCAGTAGATAAAACATGTTAACAGTCAGTAAATAAAACATGTTAACAGTCAGTAGATAAAACATGTTGACAGTCAGTAGATAAAACATGTGGACAGTCAGGAGATGCTAGATGTGGACACGGAGCAGATACAACACGTGGTCACGGAGCAGATAAAGCATGTGGACAGTCAACAGATAAAACATGTGGACAGTCAACAGATAAAATATGTGGACAGTCAACAGATAAAATATGTGGACAGTCAACAGATAAAATATGTGGACAGTCAACAGATAAAATATGTGGACAGTCAACAGATAAAATATGTGGACAGTCAACAGATAAAATATGTGGACAGTCAACAGATAAAATATGTGGACAGTCAACAGATAAAATATGTGGACAGTCAGCAGATAAAATATGTGGACAGTCAGCAGATAAAATATGTGGACAGTCAACAGATAAAATATGTGGACAGTCAACAGATAAAATATGTGGACAGTCAACAGATAAAACATGTGGACAGTCAGCAGATAAAATATGTGGACAGTAAACATATAAAATATGTGGACACGGAGCAGATAAAACATGTGGACAGTCAGCAGATAAAATATGTGGACAGTCAGCAGATAAAATATGTGGACAGTCAGCAGATAAAACATGTGGACAGTCAACAGATACAACATGTTGACAATCGGTAGATGCTAGATGTGGACAGTCAACAGATACAACATGTGGACAATCAGCAGATACAACACGTTGACAATCGGTAGATACTAGATGTGGAAAGTCAACAGATACAACCTGTTGACAATCGGTAGATGCTAGATGTGGACAGTCAACAGATACAACATGTGGACAGTCAGCAGATACAACATGTTGACATTCGGTAGATACTAGATGTGGACAGTCAACAGACACAACATGTTGACAATCGGTAGATGCTAGACGTGGACAGTCAACAGATACAACATGTGGACAGTCAGCAGATACAACATGTTGACATTCGGTAGATACTAGATGTGGACAGTCAGCAGATACAGCATATGGACAGTCAACAGATACAACATGTGGACATTCAACAGATACAACATATGGACAGTCAACAGATACAACATATGGACAGTCAACAGATAAAACATGTGGACAGCCAACAGATACAACATGTGGACAGTCAACAGATACAACATGTGGACAGTCAACAGATACAACATGTGGACAGTCAGCAGATACAACACGTGGACAGTCAGCAGATACAACATGTGGACAGTCAGTAGATACAACATGTGAACAGTCAGCAGATACAACATGTGGACAGTCAGCATAAAAGAATGAGCACACTTCATGAATGCAGACACGCACAGACACAAAAAGCTCTGGAGAAATCGGTGTTACCAAGTCCAGGCAACATAAACCTGTACAGGCTTTCTGCAGAGACTTAAGAACTGAGACTTAGCGCTAGGACAAGAACCTGGATTGCAAAATGTGTGGCGCACAAGAAATGAATGTAAAAGAAGAAGAAGAAGAAGATGATGATGATGATGATGATGATGTTGATGATGATGATGATGATGAATATGATGAATTTCATTACTTTAGCAACCACTGCATATTTCTATTTGGTTCTTTCCCTTACGAAAAAAAAAATCCGCTAGCCCAGTTTCGTGCTCAAAATATTTTCCAAACTTCCTTCGATGTCTGTGACTGGTTGCACTGGTTTATGTTGTACTGGTTGGACCGGTTTATGTTATACTGGTTGCACTGGACTGCGTTGTACGCGTTCTCTAACACAGACTGCTCCAGGTAGTTTTACTTATGCTCACACCTGCGCACGTGTCAGAATGTGCTCACTGAGTAAGCCGTATGAAACAACATCTGTGCTAAATATTACAAATATTCGGCCTGGGAATAAATATATTAAGTGGTTTAGTGTTTGTCGCTGTGGTAATTTATAACTTTAAAGTGTTATGTCACAGTGTGGTACGGTTAAACGTCGAAAAACAGCAGGCAAAGTACTTTAGACGTGTGAGAAAAGAGCTGTATTCTGTCACTTTACTGTGTGGGGGGAAGGTTCCGCTGTTTCTTATGTGAAAATTGTATAATGATAACACGAGAATGTGTCCGCGATGATCTGATGCGTGCCTTGCGTTTAGTTTTCTCGTGTTAACTCTTTAGTTCCAAAACAACACAATATATATATATATATATATATATATATATATATATATATATATATTCGTATATCTGGCACAAACGGGTCGGTGCTCAGAGCAATATTTAGATAAAGTCTAAATAAAATATGAAGCCCCAAGCCATGTTTTAACATTTTACAGTAACGTTCGTCTAGTTTCTTTCTGCCAAAATGTCTCGTCAAAATTATTTAGACAGAGCACGGGGAATTCATTCGGAGTGAAAGTGTTAAGTTCGTTCGCTTTTCCTGTTGTTCAGCACAGTAAATGAGTGTTTTGTTTTTTTTTTGCTTCGTATTACCAGTATTTAGATTTTAAATTATGTTGAGGGCGTCACAGTTATGCAAGACACTTCGATTTCTGATATCACGTTTATCATCGGCATATTAAGTTATCTGATGTCCTGTATTTGAAAGAGACACATTTAGTTTCATTGTGTCTAGCAAGTCACAGAGTTATATTTGGTTTTAATGTAACGAGTAAATAAGTCACAGAGATATATTTGGTTTTAATGTAACGAGTAAATCACAGGTATATTTGGTTTTAATGTATCGAGTATGTCACAAACATATTTGGTTTATTGTGTCGAGCAAGTCAGATATATATATATATATATACTATATATATAGTTTAACTGTGTCGACCAAGTCACAAACATATTTGTTTTTTTTTTGTGTCGAGTAAATTACAAACATATTTGATTTTATTGCATCGAGTAAATCACAAATATATTTGGTTTTACTGTGTCCAGTACGTCACCGATATTTTGTAGTTATAACTGAGAACACAACATCAGCATGTATATGTAGTGAGCTGTCGTATTTCTAATTGAAACTATCACAAAAATTAACACATCATTCACTTTTAAGTTAAAACACTTCGTTGTTAAAATACTGAAACCATCACGTGCTCAAAGCTGAAGCGACCTTCGGCCAACCAGGTATATTTCGGTTTTGTTTTGTTTCGTTTTTTTAAGCAAATATATGTTTTTTAATCGGTACCCGCGGGAGAAGAGATTCACAGGAACGTTTTGTAAAATCTGTAGCCGAGATTAAACTTTCAAGCAAAAGCTGATTAAAACATTGCTGGTGACGTTTGTCTTGTCTCTCTCCCCTGGAATATACTACAGACAGAAGGCTCCGAAGACGCTATCCCATGAGGCAATCAGCGACCCAAAGCTGAAATGCTAGTGTCAGGGTTACCTAACAATAGCTGACCAAGACCCTGCCCCGCCTCTCCGTTGGTCCCCCCCCCCCCCCCCGTAACAGGCCTAGCCTGGCTAGCGTGACAGGGATGGTCATAGTTCACATGGTGGTGGAGTCTGCTAAAGAAGCATTGCACATCCCCTGCTTTTTAGCTGTACTCTGGGGCCGAAAAGGTAGCTGCCATAACCCGCTCCCACGCCGACACGCCTCACCACCTCCACAGCATCGGCTGCAAAGAACACCAGCTCACAGTTACAGAGAGACAGCGCAAGACAAGACTTGAGACAGAATTTTAAAATTACAATTTTGCTACTGGCATACATGCATGGAAAAATTCTCCATGTTTTAAAATGTATAAATATCATATTATTCGTGTATAATTTCGTATATACTTTTCCAAGAATCATTTCTGAAGGAAATCTGGAACTAAAATATGTTTTTCCAGTACATGTGTGCACAGTTTTGTGTATACTGGTACTCGAAGCCACATACATATTATACATAGTTTTGTGTACACTAGTACGCACCCATATGCTTATTATACATAGTTTTCTGCACGCTAATACTCAGCCACATGCCTATTATACATAGTATTGTGTACACTAGTACGCAGCCACATGCCTATTATACATAGTATTGTGTACACTAGTACGCAGCCACATGCCTATTATACATAGTATTGTGTACACTAGTATGCAGCCACATGCCTATTATAACTAGTTTTGTGTACGCAGCCACATGCCTATAATACATTTGCCTCAGTTTGCCTCATAGAGGAGCCAGGTTGCCTGATGAGTTCTTGATGGCATCTTCACGTGCTGTTCTAGTTCACATAATTTTTTTTACAAATGTGCCAGGAATTATGTTACCATGTATTTACCTTTCTAGCGACAAGCGGTTAAAAATAGTTTTATTGATTTCTATTGCAAGTTTACACATTTGGTCTTTCGTCTCAGTTTCAATGTGGGCAATTTGTAGAATCTTCTATTTTTCTTGTTACCGTGTACTTAAAGAAAGGAAGTTAAAATTCGAGTTGCATTGACCTTCAAGAATCTTGAGAACATATGACATTCAAAAGTTATAAGCACAAAAACCAAGTTAAGATTATTCAATTCAGATGTAATATCCACCCTCATTTATGCATGTGAAAGCTGGAAAATAACTAAAGAAATGGACAAGAAATTAGACTCTTTCGAAAAGAAATGGCTAAGGAAAATAATCGGTATAAAGTGGAACGAATCCAAGAAAAACGCAGAGATAAGACAGATGAGCAAACAACAACCTGTCTCATGGATGATCAGAAAAAGGAGATGGCCATGTGTTGAGAAGAAACAATTAGATGATCCCTAAACAAGCTATCAAAAGTGGAACACAACAGGTCGAAGAAAAAGAGATCGACTACGTGAAACTCTAAAGAGGACATTGTTAAGAGAGGCCAGCTCAGTGGCCATAACATCCCTTGATGAGATTGAAAAACTCGCCGAAGTCAGGAAATCTTGACGAACTACCATGCGAGCCCTATGTGACGTTTAGCGGCACGGGAAGGATGTAAGATGTACTTAAAGTGCTCTTAGGTAGCGAAAAGGTTAGTGTACACCTTTTTCGTGTCATTCGATGGGGGTTTGGGTGTCGTTCCTGGGTCTCTGGCAGCACTGTGGGATGAAATGTAGCCAGACGTAACACTGACCGCACCACTACATTAGCCAGACGTAACACTGACCACACCACTACATTAGCCAGACGTAACACTGACCACACCACTACATTAGCCAGACGTAACACTGACCACACCACTACATTAGCCAGACGTAACACTGACCACACCACTACATTAGCCAGACGTAACACTCACCGCACCACTACATTAGCCAGACATAACACTGACCACACCACTACATTAGCCAGACGTAACACTCACCGCACCACTACATTAGCCAGACATAACACTGACCACACCACTACATTAGGCAGACGTAACACTGACCGCACCACTACATTAGCCAGACGTAACACTGACCGCACATAGCACGCTGACCGAGGAAAGGAAAAGATAGGAACTAACAGCACATTATTTATGCTTCAGTAGCATAGATCAAAAGGAAAAGATAGGAAACGCCTCTAGGTCACATCCCTAGTGCGCCTCTCCTCCTCCTAGGACACATCTCTAGCGTCCCTCTCCTCTTCCCAGGTCACATCCCTAGATTCCCCTCCTCGTCTCCCAGGTCACATCCCTAGTGTCCCCTCCTCGTCTCCCAGGTCACATCCCTAGTGTCCCCTCCTCATCTCCCAAGTCACATCCTTAGTGCGCCTCTCCTCCTCCTAGGACACATCCCTAGCGTCCCTCTCCTCATCCCATGTCACATCCCTAGATTCCCCTTCTCGTCTCCCAGGTCACATCCCTAGATTCCCCTCCTCGTCTCCCAGGTCACATCCCTAGTGTCCCCTCCTCATCTCCTAGGTCACATCCCTAGTGTCTCCTCCTCGTCTCCTAGGTCACATCCCTAGTGTGCCTCTCCTCACCTCCTAGGTCACATCCCTAGTGTCTCCTCCTCATCTCCTAGGTCACATCCCTAGTGTCTCCTCCTCGTCTCCTAGGTCACATCCCTAGTGTCCCCTCCTCATCTCCCAGGTCACATCCCTAGTGTGCCTCTCCTCATCTCCTAGGTCACATCCCTAGTGTCCCCTCCTCGTCTCCCAGGTCACTTCCCTAGTGTCCCCTCCTCGTCTCATAGGTCACATCCCTAGTGTCCCCTCCTCGTCTCCCAGGTCACATCCCTAGTGTCCCCTCCTCATCTCCTAGGTCACATCCCTAGTGTCTCCTCCTCGTCTCCTAGGTCACATCCCTAGTGTCCCCTCCTCATCTCCTAGGTCACATCCCTAGTGTCTCCTCCTCGTCTCCCAGGTCACATCCCTACCCCCCCCCCCCAATCTCAAATACTAGGCCCCCCCCCCCGGGATAGGATGCTAAGGGCGTGTCCCGGGAGACGTTTCAAGTTTCACCCCGCCCCCTTTTTTATGCTGAATACAAGAGACAAATATTCTTGTCACAGGATGATGATTGTGGAATGTGGTATCGGGCCCCATAAAACTTTCTTCACCTGATGCCTGATTAGAAAGTGATATGGTCAGTATCACGCCTGGCTACCTTTCACTCCCCCCCCCCCCAGCCTCAGAAAAAAAGCCAGGTAACCGCTTCTACAACTGGGTTGCTGGGACACCCCCACCCCCCCCCCCCCCCCAGCTGGAGTCGAGCCACAGAGATATGCCGCTAAAGACGACGAAACTAGCCACCTGGCACCTCGGACGTTTATCACAGGTAACAAAACTATCGGGGCCCCTTACCCTCTTGCTCCCACGCGATTACTGATCATTGCGGAGCTAATGCAGGCATACAGTCTTTGTATCCCGGGAACTTCTAATTACGGTTTGTTTCGGTTAAAGTTTTGCGGAGTCGTACTCACAGTTTTTAAATGTGCTCGTCTCTATAAAGAAAAGGAAAAAAACATTTCCACGCTTACTTCTCTTCGTTCCACCCCCACCCCACCCCAAATCTTTCTATTCACATCGAACCGCCTTGATCCACGCAGGAAAAAAAGGAAGAAAGTGATATTTTTAATGGCCTCGTAAAAATGTAATAAAGTCGGGAAGGATATAAATAACGTTTTAGTTTTTGTTTCCTTTCTTTTTCTTTCGAGTATAATTTTAGAAACGCTTTTACCCCGAGCGGCAAATTCCCGTGTATTGGACGCAAATAAGGTTTGTTTCGTTTCCGAGTTTCGTTTATCAGCTTTCCGAGTTTTAGTTAGGATAAGTTTAGATTCTCTCTCTCTCTCTCTCTGACTTTCTCTGTCTCTCTCTCTGTCTGTCTGACTTTTTCTGTCTCTCTGTCTCGCTGTCTGTCTGTCTGACTTTCTCTGTCTCTGTCTGTCTGTCTGTCTGACTGACTTTGTCTGTCTTTCTCTGTCTGTCTGTCTGTCTGTCTGCCTGACCTTCTCTATCTCTCTCTATCTCTCTGAGTTTCTCTCTCTCTCTCTCTCTCTCTTTGTCTGACTTTCTTTGTCACTCAATCACTCTCTCTCTCTCTCTCTCTCTGTCTGTCTGTCTGACTTTCTCTCTCTCTGTCTCTATGTCTGACTTTCTTTGTCTCTCAATCACACACACACTCTCTCTCTCTCTCTGCCTGTCTGCCTGACCTTCTCTATCTCTCTCTCTCTCTCTGTCTCTCTGAGTTTCTGTCTCTCTGAGTTTCCTCTCTGTCTCTATGTCTGACTTTCTTTGTCTCTCAATCACTCTCTCTCTCTCTCTCTCTCGCTCTCTCTCTCTCTCTGTGTCTGCCTGCCTGACCTTCTCTATCTCTCTCTCTCTCTGTGTGCCTGACCTTCGCTCTCTCTCTCTCTGAGTTTCTCTCTCTCTCTGTCTCTATGTCTGACTTTCTTTGTCTCTCAATCACACACACACACACACACTCTCTCTCTCTCTGTCTGTCTGACTTTCTCTCTCTCTCTCTGTGTCTCTATGTCTGACTTTCTTTGTCTCTCAATCACACACACACACACACACACACACACACACACACTCTCTCTCTGTCTGTCTGACTTTCTCTCTCTCTCTCTCTGTGTCTCTATGTCTGACTTTCTTTGTCTCTCAATCACTCTCTCTCTATCTCTGTCTGACTTTCTCTCTCTCTGACTCTCTTGGAAGCAGGCGCTAAGGATGTGACCCGGGAAGGGGCGCTATGGATGTGACTTGGGAGCAGGCTCCAAGGATGTGACCTGGGAACGGGGATGGGCGCTAGATATGTGACCTGGAAACGGGGATGGGAGCTAGATATGTGACCTGGGAACGGGGATGGGCGCTAGATATGTGACCTGGGAACGGGGATGGGCGCTAGATATGTGACCTGGGAACGGGGATGGGCGCTATGGATGTAATTTTGTTTGGGAGCGCTAGGGGTGTGTCGTGGGAGGCAGGGAGGAAGCACTAGGGATGTAACCTTGGAGACGGGGGCGCTGATTATGTGTCCTGGGAGACGGGAGGGATACATGAATGTGCTCTGAGAGGCTGGAAGGGGCGCTAGGAATGTGATCTTGGAGACGTGGAGACGTAAATTAGCTGATGCTAAATCTACATTTTATGGATAAATTGGGAAGAAATAGATCAGCTCATCTATTCAGTACTACCGTAGTGCGCGGTCAAGATCTCGCGACCCCCATGACCGCCAACCCAGATCCCCCCCCCCCCCCCCAGTAAGGATACTGCATGCCAGTTAATTCAGCATATTACGTTCACACATCATATCAACATGAAATACATATTAGCAAGTAAGACATCAATTTACATCCATTAATTAACATTCTCTACATATATTATAGTGACGCCACCACAGACCTTTCATAGACAGGACATCAACATGTATCATCATGATAATCAGGGCATGACATAAATACAATGTATTATCTATAACTAAATCGGTGAACCAGATTGGCCTAGGCCCTACTAAGCAATTATACATTTATCGCAATATTGTGCCGATGCACTGGTAACACATTTCAGCCGCTGCTGCCACGAAACTCACCTCCCTATACTGCACAGATCTCCATGTGCTAATGCACTGAAATACTACACAGATCATGTGCTAATGCACTAAATTCTCACAAAATCTCCATTTTTGTTAATGCACTGAATTCTCCCATAATATCCATTTGTGCTAACGCACTGAATTCTCACTATATCTCTCCTCCCATCTCCATGAATCACCATGTGCTATGCACATCATTGATGATGCAGCTGCCTGCTGCCGGGTTACTATCTCCTGATATCTTGACGTAGTATTATCCATGCAAATGAAACATGATGGACTGATGTGTGCCCATCCCACATGACAAGACTCAACAGAATCACCGAAATCTTCACGTACGATGACAGTAACGATAATCCACCAGCACAGTATGATATCACGACACATCATATAATCTACAGTACATAGAACCACATAGTCAGATCGGCTGGGGCTAAGCAGAGACGAGAATCATAAGCACAGACGAAAGACTCAACCCCGACATCTTTCCTCTGGAATGTCTCCCCCTTTTTAGCAAGCTTTTCCTCGCTATATACATGGTCCTTCCACCCCCGGAGTTACGTGAACGGCCAAGCTCCGCCCACGTCATACAACCAATGAGCTTCGAACTGGTCGTTCGTTAAGGGGCGCTAGAATGCTACCTGAGGTGAGGGGAGGGGCTCTAGGGATGTGACTTGGGATGCTGAGAGGGGGCGTTAGGAAAGTGACCTGGGAGGCAAAAGAGCGGCAGCCAAGAAAAAAATATTTACGAACCAGTTCTTCGTTCGAGGTTGTTGGTCACATCAGATCCTGATCCCAGTCGACATGGCAAAACCCGCAGTTCTCTCCAGATCCTGATAGAAGCCCCAAAGCTTTTGCCCCAAGCTTGTGTCCTCTGGGTATTTCTCTCTTCTCAGGCCCGTATGGTTTGGGCACTCTTGAAGGATATGTTCTATAATCTGGACTCCACTGCCGCATGGGCGCTCGTCTATGTGAGACACTTTGAGTCGATGCAGGTGGCTCAGTAGGAACAAATGATATCTATCAAAGAAACATAAAATACGTGAAAATAAAAGCCACTCATTGATAGAACAATGAGTAAGATAATAAATAAAAGCCACTCATTGATAGAACAATGAGTAAGATAATGAATAAAAGCCACTCAGTGGTAGAACAATGAGTAAGATAATAAATAAAAGCCACTCATTGATAGAACAATGAGTAAGATAATAAATAAAAGCCATTCATTGATAGAACAATGAGTAAGATAATGAATAAAAGCCACTCAGTGGTAGAACAATGAGTAAGATAATAAATAAAAGCCACTCATTGATAGAACAATGAGTAAGATAATGAATAAAAGCCACTCATTGATAGAACAGTGAGTAAGATAATAAATAAAAGCCACTCATTGATAGAACAATGAGTAAGATAATAAATAAAAGCCACTCAGTGGTAGAAGAGCGAGCCAGCTGAGTGTGACAAATAAATGCAACAAAGAAACATGAAACAATGAAACGAAACCACATATCGAAGCCATGATCAAGGCTATTGTGACACGAACAGAGAAGTTCACTAGTGAAAGATAGCACAGATCAGGAAAAAAACCCCCCACACTTTTTGAATATATGAAAGTAACCAGTTTTGCAACACAGAAAAGCTAGCAGAAACTGGCGGCAGATTACTTAGCAGCAGGAGAGCTACCAGGATTGCTGACGCCTTGGACAAAGTTGAAACCTGGCGCCCCATTAAAAAAAAGTGCCCTTTACATAAGGGAAATTGGTTAAAAATAAGCAAATTTTGCTGAAAGTCAGAGAACTAACATGGCGACAGTAACAACACAAAGAAACACAGCAGACGTAAACAGGGCCACAACTCGGTTACACGTTTCTGTAAAGACAAAGTAAGGGAAGTAACAACAGTATTATGAAATAGAAGACAAATTTACAGACAAACGGGAAACTTGTGTAAGCACGTACAAGTGCAGAAATAAAGACATTAGTTCATAAGTGAAACTGTCCTGTTTTCACATCCTGTTTTCCCCCTCTCTGCCCGATCTCGCCATTGTTGACCGCACGAACAGACTTGCCAGTTTGCCAAGGGTAGACAAAACGTTCGTTCCGAGGGTTGGCTTGTTAATTAACTGAAAGCAGGTTGTTATGACAACTCTTTGAGAAAGAGGCATTGTTCGTTTCATGTGCCCTGAGTAACAGAAACGATGACCTCTCTGTGAGTAATGAATGAATGAATGAATAAATGCACGATGCTTCTCACAAAAGACGGATTAATTAATTGCCTGGTTTTTTTTTTCTTTATAACTTTCCCAGCGCTGGAAACCTGGCTATGATAAACTGATGCCTGGTTTCCTCAAAGATCCTTCATTTGGAACTTGCGATATTGATATTGTTAACACTGACCTTGCACATATCTCTAGTATATGCAAGAACTGATACCAAATTACAGACTATAGGTAGTCAGAGATATATGGTTTAGCTTCACAAGTACAGGATACAGAGCAAAGAAAAGAGACAGAAATAGTAGGAGTAAAAAATATGATTAATATCTTATCTTATATCTTATATCCTTCCCGTGCCGTCAAACGTCACATAGGACTCGCAAAGTAGTTCGCCAATTTTTCCTGTCTTCGGCGAGTCTTTCAACCTCATCAAAGGATTTTATGCCTGTTAAGTTGACCTCCGTTAACAATGTCCTCTTCAGAGTTTCACGCAGTCTGCCTCTTTTTCTTCGGCCTGTTGTGTTCCACTTGATAGCTTGTTTTGGGATTCTCTGATCATTTCTTCTCATCACGTGACCAATATGATTAATATACGGTAATGAGAAAGACAGAGAGTAAATCCAATATTTCAACACAATGCCTTTGTCAAGTACGGCAGAAAAGACGGAAAAAGCAGATAAATACATGTTGAGAGTGAGAGAGAGAGAGAGTGAGAGAGAGAGTGAGAGAGAGAGAGTGAGAGAGAGTGAGAGAGAAAGAGAGAGTGAGAGAGAGAGTGAGAGAGAGTGAGAGAGAGAGTGAGAGAGAGTGAGAGAGAAAGAGAGAGAGTGAGAGAAAGAGAGAGAGTGAGAGAGAGTGAGAGAGAAAGAGAGAGAGAGAGAAAGAGAGAGAGAAAGAGAGAGAGAGAAAGAGAGAGAGTGAGAGAGAGTGAGAGAGAAAGAGAGAGAGAGAGAAAGAGAGAGAGTGAGAGAGAGAGTGAGAGAGAAAGAGAGAGAGAGAGAGAAAGAGCTTGATAACAGAGCTCATTCTAGTAAGAATGTCTGTCACTACATGTGTCACGACAGTCTTTTACCGGCTAAGTACAGCACCCTCTCATATTATGAGTCGTTTTTCTCCCTTTTCCTTCTTCTTTCTGTTTCTGTTTTGTAAAATCGAACTATATATCTTTGTGTGCATCAAGTCCACATTTAGTGAGCAAATTTGGCTTCAGTTTTTAAATAACTATAGGCCATACAAGGAACAGAATCTAGGAATCACTTCTGCATACTTCTAATCTATCAATATCAATATTAGCACCTCTGTTTCCCTGGGAACAACTGTGTTAAGAACACACTTATCTTAACATAGTCTTTGTGAGACAGGGAACATAGATCTGATTGCTTAAAACTCTGACCTACTTCTGTAGCCCAGAAACCTGTAGCAATCAACACTAATTATAATGTCAGGTTGGTGGACAGATACGGATATGGAGATCACAGGCAGGGATGAGGAAAATCTGGTGTGAAACCAATGAATCCAGGACACGACAAGCCTATGGGTCTCTACAACAATGGCTACAAGAATGAGGTAAACAAAACAAAGCCAGCAGACTATAGATGGCAGGGAATGGATATCGTTGAAGCACTCATCGGATTCCTCATCCTAGAGATGGAGTGTCTCTGTGGAACTGTCTCAAAGCCGTTGGGCCTGATGTGGAGAAAGGACTTAAATACAGCCACCGGAGGCTGGAAAACAAAATTTTGGCCAAGCCAGCCTACACCACTGTCTTCATGGCAGTCCGAGCAAGACCAAAGTCTGCCCTAGCAAGGAAAGGTGCTGAAGTCCGAGCAAGACCAAAGTCTGCCCTAGCAAGGAAAGGTGCTGAAGTCCGAGCAAGACCAAAGTCTGCCCTAGCAAGGAAAGGTGCTGAAGTCCGAGCAAGACCAAAGTCTGCCTTAGCAAGGAAAGGTGCTGAAGTCCAAACAAGACCAAAGTCTGCCCTGGCAACGAAAGGTGCTGAAGTCCAAACAAGACCAAAGTCTGCCCTAGCAAGGAAAGGTGCTGAAGTCAGCAAGACCAAAGTCTGCCCTAGCAAGGAAAGGTGCTGAAGTCCAAACAAGACCAAAGTCTGCCCTGGCAAGGAAAGGTGCTGAAGTCCAAACAGGACCAAAGTCTGCCCTAGCAAGGAAAGGTGCTGAAGTCCAAACAAGACCAAAGTCTGCCCTAGCAAGGAAAAGTGCTGAAGTCCAAACAGGACCAAAGTCTGCCCTAGCAAGGAAAGGCGGTGAAGTCCAAACAAGACCAAAGTCTGCCCTAGCAAGGAAAGGCGGTGAAGTCCGAGCAAGACCACAGTCTGCCCTAGCAAGGAAAGGTGCTGAAGTCGGAGGTACCCAGCCAGACGGTGCATCGCGAAAGTCAGGGTACCACGCATTACCGCTAAATGCAGAAGAAGAAGAAGAAGAAAAAAGAAGAAGAGGAAGAAGAAGAAGAAGCACTCTCTAATCTACAAGTATCAATATTAACACTCTTGTCCACCTCTAATCTACAAGTATCAATATTAACACTCTTGTCCACCTCTAATCTACAAGTATCAATATTAACACTCTTGTCCACCTCTAATCTACAAGTATCAATATTAACACTCTTGTCCACCTCTAATCTACAAGTATCAATATTAACACTCTTGTCCACCTCTAATCTACAAGTATCAATATTAACACTCTTGTCCACCTCTAATCACAAGTGTCAGTATTAACACTCTTGTCCACCTCTAATCTACAAGTATCAATATTAACACTCTTGTCCACCTCTAATCTACAAGTATCAGTATTAACACTTCTGTCTACCTCTAATCTACCAGTATCAATATTAACACTCTTGTCCACCTCTAATCTATTAGTATAGTCTTACCGCAGACATCACCACACCTACCTTTCAGTCTTACCGCAGACATCACCACACCTACCTTTCAGTCTTACCGCAGTCATCACCACACCTACCTTTCAGTCTTACCGCAGACATCACCACACCTACCTTTCAGTCTTACCGCAAACATTATCACACCTACCTTTTAGTCTTACCGCAGACATCACCACACCTACCTTTCAGTCTTACCGCAGAATCACCATACCTACCTTTCAGTCTTACCGCAGACATCACCACACCTACCTTTCAGTCTTACCGCAGACATCACCACACCTACCTTTCAGTCTTACCACAGACATCACCACACCTACCTATCAGTTTTACCGCAGACGTCATCACACCTACCTTTCAGAAAAATATGACATTGTTTCGTTTCTCTGTCCACTAGATTCTCTTCCCTTATTTAAAATCCCCGCCAGACGCAGAGGAAAATTCACATTTTGAACTTCATCACATTTGTGAAAGCTATGTGTAAGTTCTGAAGAAACTATCCATCTATCACCGGAGTCCTTCGCAAAGTCCACAAGATTTGTTCCACATTTGACCAGTTGCTGTTTTTAGATTCATTGCTCACAATATAGTTCTTGCCTATATCTCTCACCCAGGCTGCCCCATCCCTTTCATCTGCCCCACGAACTACTTCACAATTAAATAACTCCGGCAGTGTTTATTTACTGAATATTGACTGGGAAAATGACAGAAGTTGACCCCATTTGTTGCTAGCCAATCAGACACTGGGGACGCGTGTGGTCTATTTTTAGGCGTGATTCACTGGAAACTTGTGTGATTGGTCTGTTTACTTTCGCTGTCGTAATCGATGCTCGGGTTGGTCCCACGAAGATTAAAATGTCCTCACATTTAACAGGTCCTGGTGACTCGTCTTTAGTCGGTACCTTTCATTTCGACAACGTGTGTGTTTCGTTGGGAGTGTTTCAACAGTTTTAGCATAGGACAATGTTTTAGGAAATACAACATGAGAAGAAACTGTGTTATAAACAGGTAACAATGTTCATAGGAATGTTTCTCTATTTTTTTTTTTTTTTGCGTTACCTTTTTAAAAAAAAGATTTCTTACTATTGTACTGTTAAGGCATTTTTTGGGGGTATCTTATATCTTATCTTATATCCTTCCCGTGCCGTTAGACGTCACATAGGGCTCGCAAAGTAGTTCGCCAATTTTTTCTGTCTTCGGCGAGTCTTTCAACCTCAACAAAGGATTGTATGCCTGTTAACTTGGCCTCTCTTAATAATGTCCTCTTCAGAGTTTCACGCGGTCTGCCTCTTTTTCTTCGGCCTGTTGTGTTCCACTTGATAGCTTGTTTTGGGATTCTCTGAACATTTCTTCTCATCAAGTGACCAACATATGTCCATCTCCTTTTCCTGATCACCCGTGAGACTGGTTGTTGTTTTTGGGGTATATTTTAGTCTATATTTAACAGTAGATTTTGAATGTAGGTTGCTTGTTTCTTTTTAAAATAAAGGAACGTACGACAGAACTTAGCACAGTGTTGTATAGTTAGCACTCGGGGGAAGAAACACCGCGCTAAAGATGAAATGGGCGTCTGAGTGGCGAAGTGGTTAGTGCACTGGCTTCTCATGGCGAAGGTCGGGGGTTCGAATCCGGCCGGAGGCGCCCCAGTCACCCAGCTGTAGAAACGGGTACCCGACTTCTTCTGGGGTTGTGGAAGGAAAGGCAGCCAGGCGTGATGATGACCATATCACCCTCTAGTGTGCTGACAGGTCAAGGAAAATATGGGCACTAACACCATATCCCTGTGTGCCTCTAAGGCATGACAGGATTACCTTTACCTTAAAGCTGGAATACACTGTGACAACTGGAAAAGAGATCGAGGTAGACAGTGAGAGAAAATGCTGGGTGGACTAACTAGATGGCACGGACAAAGAACACCAACACAACTCTCGGAGCAGGGAGTTGTGGGAAAGCATGATAGCCAAGGCCAGCCGGCAGGGCAGCAGATAGAGATATAGATATATAAATCACTTTCCTGTGGACAGCTTAGTTGTTTCTCGTTTGAACAAAAAAATTGTGATAAAACTTTGGACATGAAGACCGTGTCTATACCACAGTATAGGGCCCTCACAGTCCGCAAGGCCTCACAAAACTTCTCAAGTGGTGCTACTTTTTAACAAGGGGGCCCCCATGCTTTACATGGCGTAGGGCCCCGTGAAGTCTAAATCCAGAACTGAGCTTAGGACGTCACCAAATGCAATTCCTGTCCGGGGGTGACAGGTTGGACGTTGTAGATCCTACATCTTGATGACCTGATTCTCGACTGCAAAGTTGTGAGTGAGATAAAGGCGGGTTATTTCAGTTTTCATTACTTGCATCCTGTGTGTGCCTATATGTGTGTGTGTGTGTGAGAGAGAGAGACAGAGAGAGAGAGAGAGAGAGAGAGAGAGTCATACAATGCGTTCAATAACGAGAAACGCCCACCAGTGACAATATGGCTCAGGATAAATAACAGGTGGTAGATATTTCCACCACGTCTGTGCATACGGCTACCACACGATACCCACGCTTGATGTTGAGGAACGTGCCAAATGGTCTGACTCCGGTACACCAACTCGCCGTGTGAGCGCGTGGTGACTACATTGCCGTGAGCTGCAGCTTGCTATCACATACTGCTCGCTGTTCAGTTTTTATTTGATGAGAATTCCTTTA
The DNA here is from genome assembly GCA_009760885.1 of Achatina immaculata. NCBI lineage: Eukaryota > Metazoa > Mollusca > Gastropoda > Stylommatophora > Achatinidae > Lissachatina > Lissachatina immaculata. The sequence goes on from CM019699.1 coordinate 24,537,401, forward strand.
CTTTCCTTGCCCGGACAGATCGATTATTTTTCGCGTTATTTATTGAGTTGTATTTCAATGTACGCAGGTCATTGTGATCGCTGGTTTTGGTATAAACAGAAGCTACAAAACTGAGAACTTGTGCAAAATGTGTACAAATGTGAGTTTGATTTTAATTAAAACTGTTTTTTTAATCGATAATAAATAAACCATAGGAAAATATTTATTCCACAGTCATAATCCGGTAATAAGTGGTGAAGTGATTGATTATAAGTGGTAATATGACTGATTAAAGTAGTGATGTGTCAGCGTAGGATGACTGATTAAAGTAGTGATGTGTCAACGTAGGGTAACACGAGACTAGATCAATAAGACTGCATTTACTTCCTTGAAGAACTGGACCCAAGGGCGGTCATGTCCCGGTGAGATTTCTTTTGTTTGTTCCAAGACGGAGCAGTTGTGTTGCTAGCAGGGAGCCATTGTGTTGCTAGCAGGGAGCCGTTGTGTTGCTAGCAGGGAGCCATTGTGTTGCTAGCAGGGAGCCATTGTGTTGCTAGCAGGGAGCCATTGTGTTGCTAACAAGATAACTGTTTTAAAGGAAGGTTAATCTTCTATTTTTTAGTCTTCTCTATCGTCTTAAAAATGGTCATTCTTCAGTACAACAATAACAATAACAACAGCGGCAGCAGCAACGATAACGCTAACAGTATGAAAGCTCTACATCCAGAGGCAGGTGTGCTGGTGGCTGGTGGAGTGCCCAGTCTGAAGTCGCTTCCTGTTGGAGCCAGGGACGCTAACGCTAGTTCCTCCACGCGTTCAGACATCACCGGGGTGGCTACTTCACCTGGCTTGTCCAGCTTCGAGAGTGTGACCAGCTTCCGGTCAACCAGACCAGGCCAGTCTCAGGCTCAAGGCTCCAAGAAACAGCCCCCAGCGCCTCCGCCTAAAACATCCGCCAGAAAACCCAGGATGGTGAGCTTCAAGGACGAGGTAGACTCGGAGCAAAAGTCGGTGTCGGACATGAGGAAGGTCTTCGCTGAACTTTCTCGAGAAATCGTGGACAACCAGTCCCCCGTGATGAAAAACATTTCAACTTCAGAAGATACGACAACCTGTCATTCAGCGAAATCAAATACCACAGACTCTTGTCCAGTGACATGTGAGAAAGTTGTAACAAAATTTCCAAATTCTTTTGTTGCGACCAAGAAAAACAAACTTATGCCCAGATCACAGATGGCGTCGCCGGCTGTCAGCTGTCACATGTCGCAGTCGTCAGTACTATCCGATTCCTCTGATTCCTCTTTTGGAAGTGCTAAGACGCCGTACAGTTTCGAGGCTGAAGAGGCCGTGACCTCCTTTCAGTCGGTGGAGAATCTAGAAGCCATGCCGCTGCTAGCTTTGAACAGATCGTTAGGGCACTTGTTCTCCAGGTCATCCATGAGCTCCACGTGCTCATCCTCGTCATCCAACTCGTCGAGATCCTCGGGGTTCGCCGCCTCGTCTTCTGCATCGTGCGGATCGTCAGTGCTGTCCGCCTCGTCGCCTTTGTCGATCAAGACGTCCCCGGTTTTGCCTCACGGACTCTCCCCGATGCTCTTATCTCCGTCATCCTCGTCGCTCTCATCAACCTCCTCCCAGGGACTGAGCTCGCTGGATGCATCATCCGGGTCGGTGATTATGCTGGAGAATCGGTGCTCCGACCCCATACCGGAAGTACCAGAATACGACGAAGTTGGGGCCTCCTGCTGCGAGAAATGTTCTGAAGGAAAATGTCGGACCGTGTACCTTCATATACCAGGCAGGTTTCTCTTTTCTTCCTCCCAACCTCTTCCTTACTTCCTCCCAGTCTCTTCCTTACTTCCTCCCAGTCTCTTCCTTACTTCTTTCCAGTCTCTTCCTTTCTTCCTCCTAGTCTCTTCCTTACTTCCTTACTTCCTCCCAGTCTCTTCCTTACTTCCCCCCAGTCTCTTCCTAACTTCCTCCCAGTCTCTTCCTTACTTCCTCCCAGTCTCTTCTTTACTTCCTCCCAGTCTCTTCCTTACTTCCTCCCAGTCTCTTCCTTACTTCCTCCCAGTCTCTTCCTTATTTCACATTGTCTTTTGTGTCTTTTTTTTTCTTAACATTATGACATATTTATCATTTTTTGTATGTATACATGGACATATATATATGGGGCTGTCCTGAATGCAATGGCATCAGCGTCTAATTTTGAACCTTTGTATGTACCCTTGTGTAATGGTTTAGTAGTTAGTGCAATCGTTCATCGGACCAGACGGTCCTGGGTCGATTCCCAGTCAAAAACTGGACTTTCTCGGACCCATGGACCCCAGCCGTGAGATCTGGGTAACTGCAAAGTTTTCATGTTGGGGCGGGGGGGGGGGGAACAACAATTCCGTCATCCCTACCTGGCAATTTTGTGACATGAAACAGTTTTGGGGGTGGGGGGGGGGGGGGTACAGCCGGTGCATGGTTCCGTGGACATGGGTATCTTCCCCTTTCTAAGGAAGGGCCCCCGTAGAGCTTCGAGAAAGAGCCTCACCTGTTTAACTACTAATGCCCCAGAGCCTGTTTGTTCAAACGTCTAAGTCAGTTCATTTGGGGTGTTCCACGTCGAATTTTGTTCCCAGATGTGATGGCTGAAGCCGGAAGCCGAAGCGCCATTTTCGAAGCGGAGTGGGGGGGGGGGGGGAAAGACTTCTCCCAGGTAAAATCTTGCGTCAAACTTTTTTTTTTTTTTTTTGGTTTAAATTCTTGAACTTTCCCTTATCATGTAAGGTGTCTGTCTGGCGGGACTTGGCTTTAACCCGGCATAAATTCTGCCATAATTGTTATTTTTTTAAAAAGTAAGCCAAAAAAGAAAAAAAAAATCTGGCCAGCGTAATTCCGGGAAAGTAAAAATGTGTGAACTGAAAAAAATAGAGAAACAAAAAATGTTGAAGTGTTACCAGAGACAAGAATGATTTTATGTCTCGTCCTGGGCGCGTGATTGTGATTTCCGTTGCAAGTCATCATTTGTTGTACATAGCGCTTGAGATCCTAGCATATCATTTGTTGTACATAGCGCTTGAGATCCTAGCATATCATTTATTGTGTATAGCACTTGAGATCCTAGCATATCATTTATTGTGTATAGCACTTGAGATCATATCATATCATTTATTGTGTATAGCACTTGAGATCCTAGCATATCATTTATTGTGTATAGCACTTGAGATCATATCATATCATTTATTGTGTATAGCACTTGAGATCATATCATATCATTTATTGTGTATAGCACTTGAGATCCTAGCATATCATTTATTGTGTATAGCACTTGAGATCCTAGCATATCATTTATTGTGTATAGCACTTGAGATCCTAACATATCATTTATTGTGTATAGCACTTGAGATCATATCATATCATTTGTTGTGTATAGCACTTGAGATCCTAGCATATCATTTATTGTGTATAGCACTTGAGATCCTAGCATATCATTTATTGTGTATAGCACTTGAGATCATATCATATCATTTATTGTGTATAGCACTTGAGATCCTAGCATATCATTTATTGTGTATAGCACTTGAGATCCTAGCATATCATTTATTGTGTATAGCACTTGAGATCCTAGCATATCATTTATTGTGTATAGCACTTGAGATCATATCATATCATTTATTGTGTATAGCACTTGAGATCCTAGCATATCATTTATTGTGTATAGCACTTGAGATCCTAGCATATCATTATTGTGTATAGCACTTGAGATCCTAGCATATCATTTATTGTGTATAGCACTTGAGATCATATCATATCATTTGTTGTGTATAGCACTTGAGATCCTAGCATATCATTTATTGTGTATAGCACTTGAGATCCTAGCATATCATTTGTTGTGTATAGCACTTGAGATCATATCATATCATTTGTTGTACATAGCACTTGAAATCCTAGCATATCATTTGTTGTATATAGCATTTGAGATATTAGTATATCATTTATTGATACTTTGTTTCGGTTTTTTAAACAAAGCAAAGTTTTGTGTATGTGTGTGTGTGTGTTTATTAATCTGTTTCAGTGTTTCCCAACCTGGGCGGTGAAAGAAAAAGGGTCTGTAAGCGGGTAGAAAGGGGATGGGAGTGTGTAGGGGAAGAGGGGTGCTGAAACGAAGCAGCAGACGGAGGCAGTAATACCTTCCTTCTTAGACGAGGACAGTAATACCTTCCTTCTTAGACGAGGACAGTAATACCTTCCTTCTTAGATGAAGTCAGTAATACCTTCCTTCTTAGACGAGGACAGTAATACTTTCCTTCTTAGACGAGGACAGTAATACCTTCCTTCTTAGATGAGGACAGTAATACCTTCCTTCTTAGACGAGGACAGTAATACCTTCCTTCTTAGACGAGGACAGTAATATCTTCCTTCTTAGACGAGGACAGTAATACCTTCCTTCTTAGACGAGGACAGTAATACCTTCCTTCTTAGACGAGGACAGTAATACCTTCCTTCTTAGACGAGGACAATAATACCTTCCTTCTTAGACGAGGACAGTAATACCTTCCTTCTCAGACGAGGACAGTAATACCTTCCTTCTTAGACGAGGACAGTAATAACCTTCCTTCTTAGACGAGGACAGTAATACCTTCCTTCTTAGACGAGGACAGTAATACCTTCCTTCTTAGACGATAACAGTAATAACCTTCCTTCTTAGACAGGGGCAGTAATACTTTCCTTCTTAGACGGGGACAGTAATACTTTCCTTCTTAGACGATAACAGTAATACCTTCCTTCTTAGACAGGGGCAGTAATACTTTCCTTCTTAGACGGGGACAGTAATACCTTCCTTCTTAGCACTTTTCAACCTGATATTGAGAAACTTGTGTCCCTACATGAAACTCATCCATCACATTAAAAGCTGAGAAAATAATGTAGTAGGTGAGGTGTAAATGTGCTCATTCATATTGTTAAACAAACTGGTTTGCTGGCTGAAGTTTGTTGTTGTTGTTGTTGTTGTGTAATGCATGGGCATTTAAAACAAACAAACAAACAAACACAAAATCAGTTAGCAGACCAATTTATTTAACAATATGAAGAGTGGAAGAGATAGTGAAATGTTTAAAGAAATGAAGACATTGACGAGAAATGTCACACTTAAGCTAAATGTAATTTGTGACGAGATTGGAAATACCTTGACAGAGCCGAGGAAATTCTAGAAAGATGGAAGGAATATTGCAGAGGAATGTATGAAACAACCGACTGTGAAAGCAGAAATCACAGTGTGAATTATTATTGGTGAAGAACCCGAACCAACAATAGAAGAAGTTTTATGGGCAATAAAGAATCTGAAAAATGGTAAATCACCAGGATGTGATGAGATAACAGCTGAATTTATTAAAGCAGGAGGAAAGGAATATGCTACAGTATATCGTGCACTATGTAAAAAGATATGGTATTCAAGTATTTGGCCAAAAGAATGGAAAAGAACTACGAGTATATTCATATCATTGCCAAAAATAATGGTAACTTGAAATTATGCACAAACTACAGAACTGTTGCCCTGATTAGTCATGCCAGTAAAATTCTATTAAAAATTATAATGGGTAGACTTCACAAGAAAATAGAAGGAGAAATCAATATGCTCCAAGCTGGTTTTAGACAAGGAAAAGGAACGAGAGATCATATTTTCAACACAAGATTAATAATAGAGAAATGAGAGAATTTAATGTGAATCTATATTTATCTTTTATAGACTACTCAAAGGCATTTGATTGTGTACAACACCAGAAACTTTGAGAAATAATGGAAAAAAAATGGGATTTCCAACACATTTGATACAATTAACATCACTGCTGTATCTAGACCAACAGGCAGCAGTAAGAATAAATGGTGAAACAACAACTTGGTTTGACATAAAACACGGGTTGCGTTAGGGTTGTATACTGTCGCCTTATTTATTTAACTTGTACGTTGAAAATATAATGAGGAATGTTAGAGAAGATGTAGACAAAGAATATTACGATGCCATAACAATTGGAGCGAGAAATGGAGGCCATGGAAATGTGGTTTATAAGAAGAATGTTGAGTGCCATGGGCAGCCAAGAAAACCAACGAAGAAGTCTTAAGAGAGGCTGGAAAGGCAAATTACAGCAAAGATCAGAGGCAGACAAGTGAGATTTATAGGACATTTCCTGAGACGAGGAAAATTGGAACACACTGTGGCAACTGGAAAAATTGAGGGAAGAAGAGACAGAGGAAGACAGAGAGAGAAGTTACTGGATGGCCTGTCAGTGTTGCTAGGAATAAAGTCATCAGCGGATCTCATAATCAACGCAAAAGACAGGGAATTGTTGAGAGAAGTGATCGCCTACGCCACGCGGCATGGCATTTAGATTAGATAACAATTGGAGGCTATGAAATAACAGAGATTAGATATGCTGATGACACAGTATTGCTATCCACAACACAGAAAGGAATGGAAAAACTAATTATGTCAGCCCGTAAGAACAGCGAAGAGCAAAACCTCTATCGTAATGCGAAGAAAACTAAATTGATGACAACTGACAAAACAAACAAGGCAGCTGAAATATGTATCAATGAGGAAAAAATTGGAAGAAGTGGAGAGTTTTGAATATCTTGGATCACTACTAACTAATAATGGAGATACAATGAGGGAAATTAAAAGGAGGACATTTATCGCTCTTCAGAAAGTAAAACAAATAAAGAATCTGTGAAGAGGAGCAGACAGAACTATAAAAATAAAGATTTCTAAGGGCATGCATCTTTCCCATCGCAACATATGCCTGTGAGACCTGGGCACTTAACAAAACAGCTGAGAAACACATAAATGCCTTTGAATGTAAATGCTACAGAAGAGTTCTTCAAACATCATGGACACAAAAAGAACAAATATATCTATACTACAAGAGCTTAATATTGAGAAAGCTGGCTAGTAAAGAGGATTAAACAGAGAAAACTTAAATATTTTGGACATATTAAACGTCATGACAATCTAGAGAAGACCGTCTTGGAAGGGTACATAATGGGAAAAAGAAAGAGGAAGACCAAGGTAAAGATGGCTGCAAGACATCGTTGATGATCTGCAAATGGATGCACTAGCAGCAGGGCATCTAGCTTACAATTGAAAGGCCTACAGGAGAGTTGTTAGGGAGGCAAAGTTCCGCAAGGGACATGCAAAAGACGACTGACTGCCTGATTGCATAGGTCATTGTACGAGTATAAAGGGGTTGGGAAGGGGGTATGATGATGTGACCTGGAAGAAAAGGGGGCGGCAGCCCAAACAAACATGGGAAACACTGTTTTTTATATAAAAAAACAAACATGGGAAACACTGATCCATTTATTTCTCTTCTGTAAAGATGCTTTTGCCGAAATTGCAAATGTTGCCTGGACCTTTCCTTCTTCTTTCTGTCTTTTGTAAAATATACCTTATACACGGTGCTGTCTTAATGCTTGGGCCCACCTGTGCACTGCATGGGGGCCCCAAGTGCATGGGGCCCGACCAGTCCATGAAAATCTATTAATTCCTAACGTTACTTGCATAGGATAGAGAGGAATGACGGGGGCCCAGTGCATTACTTTGCCCAAGGGCCCCTGATGCTGTTAAACGGCCTCGCTTATACATCCGCCTGACTAATTCTTCACAAAAAGACTTCATGATTAATGATTATCATTTTCAGTTTTCCTTTAGCAGATCTTTGTTTTGTCATTGTCAGTAAAACATGAGTCATTTCCCGCGTTTGCAATGGTTACCACAGCAACCTGGAGATTAGGTCTTTTGTGTGAAATTGTGCTTCCTTTGCTGAATTTCTGAAAATGTATGAAGAACTAACAATTATCATAGTAGTGGTGAACTATGGAGAAGGACGTGGAGTTTGTATCTTCAGAAAAAAAAAACGTGTACAGGGATAGCGGTTTGTAGGTGAGGGCTGGTTGAACCGCAAAATTAGGTCAGAATACCAAAGCAAGGGATATTACTTTGAAATATTTTAACACTCAGTGAAACATGATTTATGTCCCATGTATTAATACGGCCAGAGAGAATGGCTCCTGTTGCTGGCTTATTCTGTCTTTCTCAATTTTTTTTTTTTCTCGGGAAGTTTTTCTCACGTTCTTCACTCTATATCTCTCTGTCACACACATACACACACACACACACACAGCTTCTGTCACTGTCTTTTTCATTCACTATTCTTTCATTATTTCGCTCTTTATTTCTTGTACCAGAAGGAACATGACATTGTATTGAAACAGTTCTGACATTTACTCAGTCCATGTTTCACTGACATTTCTATGACAGACAACTCTCAGGTCATCTGCCCGTGTCAGCATGCTCTGACCTGGGCACAGGTAGATACAACAATTTGTAACTGACATTTCAGTCCTCTTAAGCGGGTGTATGTGTGTTTTGTTCTTCTTTTTTTTTTAATCCAAATGTCAGTCATTAGACTTTACCACAGTTTTTCTTTCTTTCTTTCTTTCTTTCTTTCTTTCTTTCTTTCTTTCTCTGTTACGAGGATATTTTAAATTTTAAACAATCTACTATACTATCGTCTTATAAACTACTGGGCTTTCGTTACTTTTACAGTTTTATGTAAGTGATTTGTGGTGACAATGTTTGTAGTTTGTGTAAGCTTATGTAAGTGATTTGTGCTGACAATGTTTGTAGTTTGTGTTGACAATTTTTGTAATTTGTGTAAGGTTATTTTCTTATCTTTTATCATGCGACTTTTGTAGCTTTATGCAAGTTACGCACTTCTCTCTCTCTCTCTCTCTCTCTCTCTCTCTCCTCACTCAATGCCTCTCTTTGAGTTTTCATTAGTTCCTGCTTTGTTCCATGAGTTACTTTTTTTTTTTTTTTTTAAACCCTACTGGAAGAAGGGTTGTGTACAACACCAGAAACTTTGGGAAATAATGGGAAAATGGGATTTCCAACACATTTGATACAATTAACATCACTGCTGTATCTAGACCAACAAGCAGCAGTAAGAATAAATGTTGAAACAAAAACTTGGTTTGACATAAAACAAGGGGTCCGTCAGGGGTGCATATTGTCGCCTTACGTATTTAACTTGTATACTGAAAATATAATGAGGAATGTTAGAGAAGATGTAGACAAAGAATATTACGATGCCATAACAATTGGAGGTTATGAAATACCAGAGATTAGATATGCTGATGACACAGTATTACTGTCCACAACACAAAAAGGAATGGAAAAACTAATTATGTCAGTCCGTAAGAACAACGAAGAGCAAAATCTCTATCTTAATGCAAAGAAAACTAAATTGATGACAATTGACAAAACAAACAAGGCAGCTGATATATTTATCAATGAGGAAAAACTGGAAGAAGTGGAGAGTTTTGAATATCTTGGATCACTGCTAACTAATAATGGAGATACAATAAAGGAAATTAAAATGACATCTATAGCTCTTCAGAAAATAAAACAACTAAAGAATCTGTGGAGAGGAACAGACAGAACTACAAAAATAAGATTTTTAAGGGCATGCATCTTTCCCATCGCAACATATGCCTGTGAGACCTGGACACTTAACAAAACAGCTGAGAAACACATAAATGCCTTTGAATGTAAATGCTACAGAAGAGTTCTTTAAATTTCATGGACACAAAAAGAACAAATATATCCATAATACAAGAACTTAATATTGAAGAAGGATGGCTAGTAAAGAGGATTAAAGAGAGAAAACTTAAATATTTTGGACACATTAAACGTCATGATAATCTAGAGAAGACCATCTTGGAAGGGTACATAATGGGAAAAAGAAAGAGAGGAAGACCAAGGCGAAGATGGCTGCAAGACATCGTTGATAATCTGCAAATGGACGCATCAGCAGCAGGCCATCTTGCTCACAACCGAGAGGCCTACAGGAGTGCTGTTTGGGAGGCAAAGTTCCGCAGGAGACATGCACATGAATGAATGAATGACTGAAAGAAGAGTAAACAAGAATTCGGTGTTTCCCTTACGTGTTCTTATTTTCCGTAAAAAAAATCCCCATAAAAATAGTAGTTAAAATGACGTTAAAAACTGTAAGTACTTGGTCAACGTGAGTGGTTAGAAGAGTTCTAGCGCTGAATGAACACAGTGCGCGCGTTGATGAAAGGTAAATGTTGATTTCTTGAGACGTGTGCCCTAGAAGAAAGTGTTCTGTGTAGGTCTGGCAGGGCGCGGGTTCGTGCGTGAGTACTACATCACTGAATTGTAATGGTTGCTCAGTGTGTATGTATGTGTGTGTCTGCGTGCGGTAGTGAACTTTGTGACTTTAGTTCACGTGAAAACTTTTGTTCAGCGCCGTATATGTTCAGATTGGTGGAGGTGATGGTATACGCGCATGCGCGCTTGGGATTAGGGCGAATTAGTTCATATGAAGATTGCGTCCATTCTCGGCTGTGTATTGGAATAAGTAAAGCGTATAGGGATGTAAAATAGCGAGAAATTCAATGTTTCGTCCCGTATATATGCGTAGATACGAGCTGTATGTGCTTTGAAAATTATAAACGATGTAGTTTAAATTAATGATATTTTAACTTCGATTTGGGCGCTTTTTTTTTTTGGGGGGGGGGGGGGAAGATACATTGCTTGAGAGAGTTCGCTGTAGAAAACATTGTTGTTGGTTGTTTGTTCGTTAACACAAGAATTATATTCATTGTTGGTTGTTTGTTCGTTAACATATGAGTCATATTCATTGTTGGTTGTTTGTTCGTTAACATATGAGTCATATTCATTGTTGTTGGTTGTTTGTTGGAGTTTAGGCGGAAGTTAGAGAGTTTGATGGATGTCGCCTGATTGGCTGGAGTGTCCCTAGGTAAGGAATGTTTGTTGGAGGAATTCAGTTGCTAGTAAGAGTGTCTGTTGAGAATGAGGAATTCAGTTGCTAGTAAGAGTGTCTGTTGAGAATGAGGAATTCAGTTGCTAGTAAGAGTGTCTGTTGAGAATGAGGAATTCAGTTGCTAGTAAGAGTGTCTGTTGAGAGTTCAGTTGGACTTTGAGCGTTTACAAGAATTCTGCTTGATGTAAAGTGTTTACTCGGAGTTCATTTGAAAGCGTTTGCAGGAGTGGATATCAGAAAGGGGCCCACAGCTGTTCTCAGATCAGAAAGGGGCCCACAGCTGTTCTCAGATCAGAAAGGGACCCACAGCTGTTCTCGGAATAGAAAGGAGTCAACAGTTGTTATCAGATCAGAAAGGGGCCCACAGCTTTTCTCAGATCAGAAAGGGGCCCTCGGCACAAAAGAAAAAAAAATAAAGAACCACTAATCTAGATCCTTGCTAAGCCCATGTTTAAAGCCTTCTCACAGCCCAGAATTCATATTCTTCCGCGCCAGCACACCTTCGGCATCCTCACAGAAAAAAACCCACATACACACGCACACATATGTAGTTAATCATCCTTGTCTAGAGGGAGTAATCAGTAAATGTTTCGCTTGGAAACTGAGCTGTGAGTAAATTCTAGAAGAAAACTTATCTCCCACGTTTGTATATAACCTTTTCCTATCCTGGGTGGAATATATGGTAGAAAAATAAAATGAGTTCTGACTTTTTTTGTTTTGGGCCAAAGAGTTGCGAAAGATGAATGACATGGTTCATTGCAGATAGAAAGGCATTAATTGGATATGTAGAGTAAAATGTGTGGGTTAGTTCATTTGTTAGAGATGAATGTGTGATCTTTCTCACCGTTTTAGCCGTAGTTAAATTCATCGTGTAGTAGAAGCAGTGTCGTTTCTGTCTATGTGATCTAGTAATCATAGCTGTCTATATGATCTAGTAAGCAAAGCATCCTTTCTGTCAGTAACAAGTAAACCCAGTGTCCTTATTATCTAGTAAACTCTATCTATCTATGTGATCTAGTGGACGCAGTGTCGTTTCTGTCTATGTGATCTAGTGGACGCAATGTCGTTTCTGTCTATATGTTCTAGTGGACGTAGTGTTGTTTCTGTCTATATGTTCTAGCGGACACAGTGTTGTTTCTGTCTATATGATCTATTGGACGCAGTGTTGTTTCTGTCTATATGATCTATTGGACGTAGTGTTGTTTCTGTCTATATGACCTATTGGACGCAGTGTTGTTTCTGTCTATATGACCTATTGGACGCAGTGTTGTTTCTGTCTATATGATCTAGTGGACGCAGTGTTGTTTCTGTCTATATGATCTAGTGTATGCAGTGTTGTTTCTGTCTATATGATATAGTGGACGCAGTGTTGTTTCTGTCTATATGATCTATTGGACGCAGTGTTGTTTCTGTCTATATGATCTATTGGACACAGTGTTGTTTCTGTCTATATGATCTAGTGGACGTAGTGTTGTTTCTGTCTATATGATATAGTGGGCGTAGTGTTGTTTCTGTCTATATATTCTAGTGGACGTAGTGTTGTTTCTGTCTATATGATCTATTGGACGCAGTGTTGTTTCTGTCTATATGATCTATTGGACGCAGTGTTGCTTCTGTCTATATGATATGGTGGACGTAGTATGTTTCTGTCCATATGTTCTAGTGGACGTAATGTCGTTTCTGTCTATATGATCTATTGGACGCAGTGTTCCTTCTGTCTATATGATATAGTGGACGCAGTGTTGTTTCTGTCTATATGATCTATTGGACTCAGTGTTGTTTCTGTCTATATGATCTAGTGGACGCAGTTTCGTTTTTGTCTATATGATCTATTGGACGCAGTGTTGTTTCTGTCTATATGATCTAGTGGACGCAGTTTCGTTTTTGTCTATATGATCTAATGGACACAGACCACATTGCTTGTTTATTGTCGTATTTTGAAGACCTAGTGGATGCAGTGCTAGTTATGTCTGTATGTTGTCATATGTTGATGATCGCTCTCTAAGATCGTGACACAATGTCGCCTTTTACCTTTAACCTTTAACCATTGCACTCTATAATCCATCCTCTTAAGGAAGTATGTTACTTTAAAGCACATTTCTAACAAACCTCCTCGATGACATTCAAGAATCTGTGGAATCTAATTTGCACTTTACTTCACTGTCACGGAGAGAACTTATGCAACAAAAACAACAGGTGCCAGCTGGCGAAGTAGTTTAAAATATTCTAGGAATCATTTAGTTCAGTAGAATTTTCAAATGACAGTCTGGCAACTCTTCTGAAGATGCTTGACCTAAAGGTGCTAAACGTTGCAGAACTTGTGCTGCTAATTTCATCACGACTTTCGTGTCAGAGGGTAGAGGTCAGAGTTCTAAGTTCAAAACATTCGAATTAAAGCGGATGTTGATGAATCGGATGTTGTTTGTTAGTTATTTCAAACAGCGCCCTCTCCTTCAAAGCAGACCAGTGTCTACACAGTTCCCAGTAACCACAGAAGACTTGACTCAGTTATAATTCAATTATAAATCTGTCCGGTACGTCCCGTATATAGGTAGGTGCTTCATAATCCTTTTGTAGACGCAATCTTTTTGTACGCTGCAGATATCAAGACACGGAGATGCAACAAACTTTTTTTTTTAATTCTGAAATTATTTGCACGCCTTTATTTGTATGTTTTAACATTCTTTCTCTCGGCACACGTCCCGTACCGGTTGGTTATTTTAAAAGTCACATTGTGACATGTTATGATTTCCATCTATCGTGTCACGTTACCTACTGGTTATTTCAAATGTCACATTTAAAGCTGTTTGAACGTTGACTGTAAATTAGAATTTTTTCAGTACAGCTAAACATTCATGACCTTGAACAGGTAAGGAAACTTACCTGGAACTAAGAAACAGATAAACATCTACCCGTATTTCTATTTTTTAAAAAAAGTTCAAAATCAATTTGTTTAAAAATACAGAAAGTCTTGTTTTTTTTTTTTTTAGATTTTTAAAACTAAAGAAAATAATCTTTGAGCTAATTAAAGTTGGCATCCATAGCAAATATTTGCCTTGGATTAAAGAGCTGACAGTATTCCCGATAAATTATTTTTATCATCTGTTTTTATCGTCTCTTCTTCGCGGAGGGCGCCGCAACTGTACCAAGCTTGTTTTAGACGCAGTTAAAAAAACTGCAGCAGTGAAAATAATAGCAGACAAAGCCACGCCGAGAGGTAAACAGTCTTCTCCACAGATTCACAGTCCGTAATGTAAGCACTGAAACAGTGTTAAAGAACTTGACACCCTGACAGAAGCCATATCACTAGCAAGCATAACATTCAGCAGTCATACAGTGGATATATCCAAGGAAATGAAAAGGCAGGCAGACTGGCAAAAGAGAGAGGAAGAATGCAACAGATTGATAGAAGCACAACAAATGAACGTACAAAAAAAAAACAGACCAAAAACAGAGACAAATGGACAGAACAACACCACCACAGAAGAAAAAAAAAACAACAACGGATGACAAGAAACTGTCAAGAACTGGTCAAGTGATAATCTTCTGACTGGGAACAGAACATTGCAGGCTGAGACACCATCGTTACCAGAAGCTGAAAATGTGCACAACAGACTGAGGCAAAGAGCATTAGACACCACATCACATCTTCCAGAGTTGCCAGCAACACAACCTACTCAGGCAGAGGGCCTGGCCAGACCACAGCCCCCTACAAGAGAAGCTCTACGGTGAAGCTGGCCAGACCCCCAGCCCCCTACAAGAGAAGCTCTACGGTGAAGCTGGCCAGACCCCCAGCCCACTACAAGAGAAGCTCTACGGTGAAGCTGGCCAGACCCCCAGCCCACTACAAGAGAAGCTCTGCGATAAAGCTGGCCAGACCCCCAGCCCCCTACAAGAGAAGCTCTGCGGTGAAGCTGGCCAGACCCCCAGCCCCCTACAAGAGAAGCTCTGCGGTGAAGCTGGCCAGACCCCCAGCCCCCTACAAGAGAAGCTCTGCGGTGAAGCTGGCCAGACCCCCAGCCCCCTACAAGAGAAGCTCTGCGGTGAAGCTGGCCAGACCCCCAGCCCCCTACAAGAGAAGCTCTACGGTGAAGCTGGCCAGACCCCCAGCCCCCTACAAGAGAAGCTCTACGGTGAAGCTGGCCAGACCCCCAGCTCCCTACAAGAGAAGCTCTACAGTGATGCTAGTCAGACCCCCAGACCCCTATAAGAGAAGCTCTGCGGTGATGCTAGTCAGACCCCCAGACCCCTACAAGAGAAGCTCTACGGTGATGCTAGTCAGACCCCCAGACCCCTACAAGAGAAGCTCTACGGTGAAGCTGGCCAGACCCCCAGACCCCTACAAGAGAAGCTCTACGGTGATGCTAGTCAGACCCCCAGACCCCTACAAGAGAAGCTCTACGGTGATGCTAGTCAGACCCCTAGACCCCTACAAGAGAAGCTCTACGGTGATGCTAGTCAGACCCCTAGACCCCTACAAGAGAAGCTCTACGGTGATGCTAGTCAGACCCCTAGACCCCTACAAGAGAAGCTCTACGGTGATGCTAGTCAGACCCCTAGACCCCTACAAGAGAAGCTCTACGGTGATGCTAGTCAGACCCCTAGACCCCTACAAGAGAAGCTCTACAGTGATGCTAGTCAGACCCCCAGACCCCTACAAGAGAAGCTCTACGGTGATGCTAGTCAGACCCCCAGACCCCTACAAGAGAAGCTCTACGGTGATGCTAGTCAGAACCCCAGACCCCTACAAGAGAAGCTCTGCGGTGATGCCGAAAACCTGAGACGAGCTTCTGCGTCTGTGACAGAGTCTGGCGTCGATGTCTGAACTTAAGAAGAAGAAGATAGTCTTGTTTTCTTGGTGTAATAGTTTAAACAGAAAAAAAACCTACTACTGATTGTAGTATCACATGATTGTGATGATAACGTGAGAATTTTTGCGTCGGGGATTCATTTCGATTCTGCTGTGGGAAAGACTCGAGATGGAAAACAAGAGTAGTCTGCCCTTAAACGTGAGAGAAACTGAGCAAGAGAGCATACTCTCTCTTTCTCTCTCTCTCTCTCTCTATCTCTATCTCTCTCCCTCTCTATATCTATCTCTCTCCCTCTCTCTCTCTGTCTCTCTCTGTCTCTGTCTCTATCTCTCGATCTCTCTCTCCCTCTCTCTCTATATCTCTCTCCCTCTCTATCTCTCTCTATCTCTCTCTCCCTCTCTCTCTAACTCTATCTCTCTCTCTCCATCACTCTCTCCCTCTCTATCTCTCTTTCTCTCTCTTAAACTCCCTGCCGACGGACTAGGATATCATGTCCTTCCATAACCCCCGATCCCTTGTGTATCTCAACAGGCTTGTCACTCAGTATTCCCCGTGCCAGGATGCCGAACCATCAAACATCTTTTCTCTCTGTCTTCCTCTGTCTCTTCTGCCTTTGATCTTCCCTGTTGCCATTAGCTGCTCTAGTCCGCCTCTCCTCCAAACATGCCCCACAAATCTTGGTTGTCGTTTTCTGATCTTTGTTATAATTTTCCTTGTTTCTTGTGCTTCTTTCAGAGCATTCTCCTGCTGTCCTTATTACCTTCAGCACTCTTCTTAAGAACCACAGTCCAGCTGATTCTTGCCTTCTTTCTATCTCTTTACTGGCCGTCCTAGCTTCTTTGTATCTCTTTACTGGCCGTCCTAGCTTCTTTGTATCTCTTTACTGACCGTCCTAGCTTCTTTGTATCTCTTTACTGGCTGTCCTAGCTTCTTTGTATCTGTTACTGACCGTCCTAGCTTCTTTGTATCTCTTTACTGGCCGTCCTAGCTTCTTTGTATCTCTTTACTGGCCGTCCAAGCTTCTTTGTATCTCTTTACTGGCCGTCCTAGCTTTTTTGTATCTCTTTACTGGCCGTCCTAGCTTCTTTGTATCTCTTTACTGGCCGTCCTAGCTTCTTTGTATCTCTTTACTGGCCGTCCTAGCTTCTTTGTATCTCTTTACTGGCCGTCCTAGCTTCTTTGTATCTCTTTACTGGCCGTTCTAGCTTCTTTGTATCTCTTTACTGGCCGTCCAAGCTTCTTTTATCTCTTTACTGGCCGTCCAAGCTTCTTTGTATCTCTTTACTGGCCGTCCAAGCTTCTTTGTATCTCTTTACTGGCCGTCCTAGCTTCTTTGTATCTCTTTACTGGCCGTCCTAGCTTCTTTGTATCTCTTTACTGGCCGTCCTAGCTTCTTTGTATCTCTTTACTGGCCGTCCTAGCTTCTTTGTATCTCTTTACTGGCCGTCCTAGCTTCTTTGTATCTCTTTACTGGCCGTCCTAGCTTCTTTGTATCTCTTTACTGGCCGTCCTAGCTTCTTTGTATCTCTTTACTGGCCGTCCTAGCTTCTTTGTATCTCTTTACTGGTCGTCCAAGCTTCTTTTATCTCTTTACTGACCGTCCTAGCTTCTTTGTATCTCTTTACTGGCCGTCCAAGCTTCTTTGTATCTCTTTACTGACAGTCCTAGCTTCTTTGTATCTCTTTACTGGCTGTCCTAGCTTCTTTGTATCTCTTTACTGACCGTCCTAGCTTCTTTGTATCTCTTTACTGACCGTCCTAGCTTCTTTGTATCTCTTTACTGACCGTCCAGATTTCGCACCCATAGAATAGAATTGATTCAAAGTAGCACTTTCTTCCTGACTCTCACAGACAGTGACTTATTACAATGTAGCACTCTCTTCCTGACTCTCACAGACAGTGACTTATTACAATGTAGCACTCTCTTCCTGACTCTCACAGACAGTGACTTATTACAATGTAGCACTCTCTTCCTGACTCTCACAGACAGTGACTTATTACAATGTATCACTCTCTTCCTGACTCTCACAGACAGTGACTTATTACAATGTAGCACTCTCTTCCTGACTCTCACAGACAACGACTTATTACAATGTAGCACTCTCTTCCTGACTCTCACAGACAGCGACTTATTACAATGTAGCACTCTCTTCCTGACTCTCACAGATAGCGACTTATTACAATGTAGCACTCTCTTCCTGACTCTCACAGATAGCGACTTATTACAATGTAGCACTCTCTTCCTGACTCTCACAGATAGCGACTTATTACAATGTAGCACTCTCTTCCTGACTCTCACAGATAGCGACTTATTACAATGTAGCACTCTCTTCCTGACTCTCACAGATAGTGACTTATTACAATGTAGCACTCTCTTCCTGACTCTCACAGATAGTGACTTATTACAATGTAGCACTCTCTTCCTGACTCTCACAGATAGTGACTTATTACAAAGTATGTACTTCAGCTTCTGAAACAAACTGGTGCAACGAAAACCACGGTGTCACGCAATTCCGCTTCTGAGACCCACCAAAAATACAGGCTCAAGCCCTCCGATACTATGAACCTCTTGTGGTCCTCTCGAGGATCTCGTGTGGTCCTTTCGGGGACTTAACGAGGATCACAGGCGTAAATTCAGTAGAATCACAGGGCGGTCTTGGTGGTAGAAGCGAACGAAGAAGAAGCTTCTGAAAAGAGGTCCTGGCTTGTGCAGTTCTGCCTTTTATTTTAGTGGTACATCTTCCTTCTGTTCTCGAACATCTTCCTTCTGATGTTAGTAAAGTGCCCAAGTACTTGAAACTGTCAACTTGGTTTAATTTTGTGATTTTTTGTTTGTTTGTATAAAGCACTTTGGTTGGGGGGGGGGGGGAACGTGATTAGTACTAGAGTACTAGGACAGAAAGCGAGAGTTGACAACACTTCTTTCCCCGAGTTGGTAATATTATTTCGCTCCAGACTCGAATATTTCTCCTCGTTCTTTTTGGGTCCTCCCTTCCATCTTTTATCTCTCCGCTTTCCCCGCCCCCCCCCCCATACATCCACCCTCCCCTGGCCAGAACCCAGTGCTCTCCGCTGTGCCTCGGATTTTAATTACAGCGAAATAACCAACCCAGCCTAGGGCACCATACACGCTACAAGCAATGTCTGGCTGGGCAGACAACTCCGCCACAATCTTCTTCTTCTACTGATTTTCTCCCCTTGTTGCAATCGTCCAGGTTTGGTAAAGAGGTTTAAGATTTATCATATTTTTTTAGGGGTCGGGGAATCGGGGGGGGGGGGGGGGGGGTGGGGAGAGGGGAGTGGAGTCTTAGGAACTTCTTAAAATCGGTTACTTTTCGTCCGGTTTGAACCATGTGTGCGAGCAGGCAGGGCCGGGACGGGCAAGGGGAGGTAATGTGCTGACTGTGTAGAAACGTGTGAGGGATCGTTGTGTGCCCGTGCTGGGAGTTGGTGGGGGAGGCTGGGGGACCTGGTGTGCTGCAGCTGTTGTGACCATGACCTGGAAATAGTCTTTCGGGGATGTATTGTTCCCAACTGTGTCTCCTCGTAGTCAAACAATCGTTAGGCCCTGGTGCCACATGGGCTGTAGTCTTGTGCTTTTAAATCTTAAAAAAAATATTAAACACAGCTTGGACAACGGGATACAGAGTTCGGACATCGTGCCACACAGTCCGGACATCGTGCCATACAGTCCGGACAATGTGCCAGTGCTCTACTTATTGATGTAGAAGTTTATTCTAGTTTTATAATCATTTCTTGAACGACTGTGCTATATTTGGATATATTCCTGATATTTACTTAGTAGCTTTTTGTACAACTCTGTGCTATATTTGGATAAATTCCTAATAGTTACATAGCAGCTTCTTGTACAACTCTGTGCTATATTTGGATAAATTCCTAATAGTTACATAGCAGCTTCTTGTACAACTCTGTGCTATATTTGGATATATTCCTAATAGTTACATAGCAGCTTCTTGTACAACTCTGTGCTATATTTGGATAAATTCCTAATAGTTACATAGCAGCTTCTTGTACAACTCTGTGCTATATTTGGATAAATTCCTAATAGTTACATAGCAGCTTCTTGTACAACTCTGTGCTATATTTGGATAAATTCCTAATAGTTACATAGCAGCTTCTTGTACAACTCTGTGCTATATTTGGATAAATTCCTAATAGTTACATAGCAGCTTCTTGTACAACTCTGTGCTATATTTGGATATATTCCTGATATTTACTTAGTAGCTTCTTGTACAACTCTGTGCTATATTTGAAGAAGTTACTTCAATATTTGATGCTGACTACAAGAACTGTTGTGTTCTGTACTTGAGGAAAAGTTTTACAGTAAAAGACTGTTTACTGCGGTCCAAGAGTTACTGAAAGAACTACTGTAAACATTGCATAGTTTTAAAGTTTTGTTTCTTCGTATCTTGACTAAGGCTGAAAATGAGCACAAGCAAAATACGGTCACAAGATATTTTAAAGCTGATTTTAAGGAGGTCCATCCAGTTTCTGCCATCGTGGTCTGGTTCAGTTTGAGCGTGAGCACTCGTCTAGAATACTTCACGACCTGGCCTCGGGTTCCCAGTAATGAGAGAATACTCTCGTGCCTTCCTGGGATTCCCTGCCTGCGTCTTCTCGTTCTTTTACAAGGCCCAAGGATCCGCGTCATTCCGCGGATATGGAAATCTCATTAGCGAGTTCCTGCCTGTGTTTTGCCGTTCAAACAGCCAGGCTGTAGCGAGTCTTCCTGTTTTATTCCTGATATATTTCAGTCAGTCTTTGAATCTTTCGGGAAGGAAAGCCAAAAGGAAGGAACGAATCTGTGGATGTAGTTCGAAGTGGATGTAACCCAGCACTGCTATCGTTTAATCTCGGAGAATTTTTCATCAAAGAGGAATGTGTGTTGTTGAAGTAATATTTTTTATGTTTGTGTTAGCTTAGGAAATGTGTCAGCGAATTTTATTACACTGACTTCCCATTGTTGCACCTGTGTATATGTGCATGTATATGTGTGTGGGAGAAACCAAACAATGGCTTTCTCAAGAAGGAAAAGTCGAAGTATGTTGTTTTTCTTCTCCAAGTCGAATAAAGCAAAAAGGAGGTCGATATCAGGTGAGTGATAATCTACAGAGATTGCTGAAGTTGGATAACTGACTCTGACAACTGACACAAATAACAACTGACTGACATATCCATGACATCCAGCTATCCTTGAAAGTTTCTGATAATCTCTTTATTATTATTATTATTATTATTATTATTGTTATTATTATCTTATCATAGTCGCCGTGCCTGCAGAAAGATTTCTTGATGTAGTTTTGATGTTGCTTGTTGATACTTAGATGATGAAATCATGTTAGGCTTTTCAGAGAGTGGCTTTTTCTTTTTTTCAAAACAAAAGTGATATCAATTTATGATTTTAGCAAAGTGAAGGATATACTGGAACACAAAGAGTTCACAATATTTGTGAGCTAAGCTGTATCTTCCACGCCATTTCTGTGATTTCTTAACATTGTGTTTTAAACGTTCACTTTTTAGAAACGGGGTGTGAAATTTAACCTATTAGAAAAATGATATAAACTTTAACCTGTTATTCAGCTTCGAGTCATTACTAACACATACGTATAAAAACACTTAATCATCAATATTTTGTTATGTAGAAGTAAAATCATCAATATTTTGTTATGTAGAAGTAAAATCATCAATATTTTGTTATGTAGAAGTAAAATCATCAATATTTTGTTATGTAGAAGTAAAATCATCAATATTTTGATATGTAGAAGTAAAATCATCAATATTTTGTTACGTAACCGTATAAGTATTTGATCTGTTTCGTGTTTGCAAATTTCTTCTTATTATTATTATACAGACTCAGTGTGGCAACTGATGAAGACAGTTTTATCGATAAATATTTTTGTGACGTAATTTTAGTCGATGTCCGCTGTGGCAGTTAGCGACCCGTAGCTGATATTCTAGTGTCAGGGTTGACAAACTATAACCGACCAAGACCCTGTCTCAGCGACCCGTAGCTGATATTCTAGTGTCAGGGTTGACGAACTATAACCGACCAAGACCCTGTCTCAGCGACCCGTAGCTGATATTCTAGTGTCAGGGTTGACGAACTATAACCGACCAATATAGCGCGTGATATTGCTGATAGTGGCCTTGTACAGCGCGTGATATTGCTGATAGTGGCCTTGTATAACACGTGATACTGCTGATAGTGGCCTTGTATAGCGCGTGATACTGCTGCTGATGACTGTGTATAGCACGTGATGTTGCTGACGATGATGATCCTGTATCGGGCATGATATTGCTGATGATGAGGATCTTGTATAGCGCAATATTGCTGATGATGACATTGTATAGCACGTGATATTGCTTATGATGACCTTGTACAGCGTGTGATCTTCTTGGTGATGACCTTGCATAAAACACATTTTAAAAAACTCGGGTAATATTGAAAACAGTAATGAAAATCTTTCTCCCTTACTCATTAAAAAAAAAGCCATTAAAAATAAATTAAAAGGAAGGTTTATAACTAATACAGAAAGCTGCTGATGCCAGACTGTATCTTCCACGCCATTTCTGTCATTTCTTAACATTGTGTTTTAAACGTTCACTTTTTAGAAACGGGGTGTGAACTTTAACCTATTAGAAAAATGATATAAACTTTAACCTGTTATTCAAATGATGTAAACATTAACATATTAGAAACATGATGTAAACTTTAACCTATGAGAAACATGATATAACCTATGAGAAACATGACGTAAACTTTAATGTATTAGAAACGTGATGTAAACTTTAACATAAGAGAAACATGACGTAAACTTTAATGTATTAGAAACTTGATGTAAACTTTAACATAAGAGAAACATGACGTAAACTTTAACCTATTAGAAACACGATGAATGTTTTGACACCTAAAAAAGAAACGTGATGTAAGCAAAATGATGTAATCTTGACCAAAAACGTGATATAATCTTTAGCATCTCATTAACGAAAGGTGAACTTTAACCTATGAGAAACATTATGTAAACTTTAACCTCCTGGTAAACATGATGTAAACTTTAACATTGTAGTAAACGTCATGTAACCTTTTAGCAAACGTGACGTAAACTTTAACCTTTTTCGTAGTAAAAGCGATGTAAACTTTAACCTCTTAGTAAACGTGATGTAAACGTTAATCTCATAGTAAAGGTGATGTAAACTTTAACCTCGCAGTGAACATGATGTAAACTTTAACATCGTAGTAAACATGATGTGAACTTTAACCTCGTACTAAGCATGATGCAAACTTTAGCCTCGTAGTAAACATGATGTAAACTTTAACCTCTTAACAAACGTGATATCTTTAACCTCGTAGTAAACGTGATGTAAACTTTAACCTCGTAGTAAACGTGATGTAAACTTTAACCTCGTAGTAAACGTGATGTAAAATTTCATGCCTTGTTATATCCCCTTACGTGTATAGATCTGTGCTCTTCCAAAACATCGGTCTTGCGCCCCTCTAAAGGGTACGCCCATGGTGGCTGCCTGGTTGGTCTAATGGCAGCACCATCCTGATCACATGGCACCATTCAAACTCTCGCATTTTGCCTCCTAGATGGAGTGATGAAGGGCAGAATGTAAGACGGGCCTGCATGCCCAATTCTTTACCCTTGAAAAATAAAGGTTATTCATTCATTCATTCATTCATTCATTCATTCATTCATTCCTGTAGATGCCATTCATATTTGTGACTTTCTTATATGTCCCGTTGGGTTTGGCTTCGTATCTTGCCGATATCTCTACAGATAACAACATTTTAGTAAGGTTGAATGTGACGAGATTCTCAGTATCATCGTGGGAGGGACACTCCCAGAATATCTCCACCGTCTGCGCCACTGAATATCGCACGGAACGCTCATCGACGGTCATTCGTTTTAGATCTTGATGATGTACCACCCAGTGAGGGCGCCATTTTAGGAACTACAAAAGTCCAAATGCGAAACTAGTCAGCATCGCTCCCGGCACAAACTCTGTAGCTAAGACGCCAACCCGAACCAGGACACACAAAAGACTACATAGTTCGCCACTGGGCGAGTAGACATCATGAAGAATCATGAATACTGTCTATACGAAGTTCACAGCTCACAGTGGTGCCACAGCACTAAGCTCAATAGCTCGGCACACAGAACCGACCTCCATCTCGAAAGCAGTGGCGACATTGTTTCTGATTTGGCACCTTCGTGCGTTCCTGTTCGCATCACATTGTCAAACTTCGAAAGAACCACAACAGGGGACACAAGCACTTTCAATCAGCAGCGAGAAAATCCAACTCCACATCCAATATCACAACAGTCAGAGTGTCGCTTGTGGGAGCGTGAAATGGTCAAATGCGACCTACCGCCATTGTTGAACCGGAAGTCCAACAACATTATAACACTAATTGTAATACTATTAACAACAATAATAGTTCACACTGAGTACGGTGTTCTATGTGGGAGGAATCTGTAATACTAGTAGATATCATCTTTTTTTACAGATGTCAAAAGATTCTGTAAATATCTCAGAGATGTTGTTGAACTTTTGAGGTACGAGTATTAATGTTAGCACTGGCTTATAACGTCAACATCTCGAGCCTCAGGGAGGGTACGTACGAAAATGTGAGTAAATATAATGGTGGTGATATGAGGGAAGGGGGAAGTACAAAGAGGGGAGGGGACGCGGGAGGAGGGGGAGAGCTAGCACAGGTCCAGATAAAACACACTCCCGCAGGAAGAAAAAAAAATGAAAAAAAAAAATCTCAACAAAATGGCGAAGAATTGAAACAGACTCCGATAGTATGTAAAACTTGTTGGTGCAAGTTTATATTTTATAACTAGTGGGGGGGGGGGGAATATTTTATCCTGATGTTACAGACCAACAATCCCTTGGCAATGTACTACTGTACTTGAGGCCAATCTAGCTCCTTCATTATGACCGCCAACCCAGGTTCTCCCCCTTCCTTGGTTTATTGTATGTTAATTTTACCTAAATTTAGAGAAGACCGTCTTGGAAGGGTACATAATGGGAAAAAGAAAGAGAGGAAGATCAAGGCGAAGATGGCTGCAAGACATAGTGGATGATTTGCAAATGGATGCGTCAACAGCAGGCCATCTTGCTCAAAACTGAGAGGCCTACAGGAGTGCTGTTAGGCAGGCAAAGTTCCGCAAGGGACATGCAAATGAATGAATGAATGAATGAATTATGCATAAATCCTGAGCATTTAATCAATACACAACACATTGACATACAGTACAAATCACCAAGTCTGAAATTAAGGACACATCATTATATTCTTACTATACGCCAGGACAACACATACAGTTGACACTGACAACAGCATGACATCAAGACAGGTGTAATTATAATGATAATTAAGCATGATGTTATATGATAATGACTTCTCATGTTGTATTATTGAAAACCTGATGGACCCGGGGTTCCGGTATCTCTTGGCCCTATACGTAGCCTACACTACGAATTTAATGTGTAGTGGCAACCGCTGCCATGACACACCTCTATATAACCGCGTTGCTGCAGCACAAGATCAGTCTACACGAAAGCATAATAACGAATAAAACATATTGTCCATCCATTGTACCTATACATCACACTGAAAATCATGTGCATATTGATACGTAAACACAGAAACCTACATCACAGATTACTGCACAACTACATAATCTACACCACATGAGGTGGGCACGGGAGAAATATATCCAACGATCACCATAACACAAGGGAATTTACAGCACATCCACAGCCACAACTAAACAAGACATCGCCCGGCCATTGCCTCTGCCTACACTGAATGCCAGCCAGTGTTTCTATATCTATATCCCCCGAAACCGACTACCAAATCACGTAGACGAAGACGCTGCGATCAAGTCGTACACCCCTCGATCTAAAAGTGCATCGTCCACAAGTACGTGAGCCCGACTAATCACAAGAGGACAACTCTGCCAACTAGGCCACCTTTTATACCCCACCGATTCTACGCAGAGCCCGCCCCAGATTATTTACTTCATTATTTATAGTTTGCCGTGTCACGTGACAAACAACACGGAAAACATGGCAGCTGCAGGGACCAGATATATAAATATATGCACGTATAGGTTTGTTTGCAAAATATCTAGTACTGTATAAACGGGACATTGACTTTGGGGTTGTTTCTGAAATAAAACGGTTCTTGTTCCCACAAAATGTTATAATAAATAGTTTGCAACAACCAGGTTTAAAAACACTTTGTATGTGAATGTGGTTAATGTATGTGTGATACATTACTCCATAATCCAGAACCTTCACTCACTCACTCACTCACTCACACACACACACACACACACACACACACACACACACTCACTTACTTCACCTTTTCTTCCCATCCACCCTCTTCTCACGACTCCTATGCCCACAATCTTCCCATCCCCTAAAACAGAATGATGAATCTACAACGCCGGCGGAAAGTATAGTCACAGAAACCATGTGAAATCTGGGTTCTGCGTTTAGCTCACACGCCAGTCGGCCTTTCCCAGGTGTAAACACAACAGCCAGGAGTGAGAGTAGATGAGTTTTCTTTAAATGATAGAATGGGAGTAGCCAAAACATTTACTTCCTCGCGGATGAGTTTCTCACGTGGTCAGAACTACTACGGAACACCGAAAACATCATCTTTTCATTATTCCTATTTCTTAGAAATAAGTGTTTTGTTTTTTTTTTTCGGGGTGAAGATTGTAAAATCGTATTGTTACTTACCTTTGTTACTTTCCAAAATGATTTGTTTGACAATATTCGTTTGCGTTAAGTGTTATTTCTTGTGTCTGTTCCCTGTTTCTTTATGTCTCGGTCGAAATATGTGAAACAGGTAAAGAAGCATGGCTGACCTACCTTACTGTTTAGAGATAAGAGAGATGACCACTGTGGTATAAAACTGGTTCTAGTAGTGAAGGTACACACAGCTATATGGTTCAGTTTTATTTTATTTTTAAAAAAAAGATAGAAAGAGTGAGGAAAGTGGCCAGAATGGCAGAAAGTAAAATGAGCACATTTGAATAAGAACGTACAACAATCCAATATTTCGACAAAAACTTTTTTCAAGGATCACATTTAAAAAAATACAACAGATAAAAACACGAAAAAAAAAAAACCACATGAAAAATTAATGGCATAGCTCTTGTGGTCCTTCACTGTTGAGCATTATTTCCTAATCTACTTTCTTTCTTGTATTCTAAACTGCTGTCTCGCTGAATGTTTTCGCTATTTATATTCTACCTACTTGTTTTCTCATTATCTTCTACTTACATGTTTTCTCATTATCTTCTACTTACATGTTTTCTCATTATCTTCTACCTACATGTTTTCTCATTATCTTCTACTTACATGTTTTCTCATGATCTTCTACTTACACGTTTTCTCATTATCTTCTACTTACACGTTTTCTCACAATCTTCTATCTACGTGTTTTCTCACAATCTTCTACCTGCATGTTTTCTCACAATCTTCTATCTACGTGTTTTCTCACAATCTTCTATCTATCTGCTTTCTCACAATCTTCTACCTAACCCAGGGCTTTGTGGGCGGCTCGCGAGGAACAAAGACTACCGGAGTGAATCCCGGAAAAAATATCCCCACGGGAGACCCTAAGACAGCTGGCGGCGAAGTTATCCCGTCTACCCCCCCCCCTTCTATCATCCCCCGCCCCTCTGCCTAGACTTTTCAGACGTATAGACCTTGTTCTTGCTTCTAAAGCAGAGTCGAGAAGGGGAATCTTAAGTCATCTGACAACTTAGGAAAATTAACTGCTGTCTACGGGACAGTCTCGTGATCCTGAACTTGTTTTTCTTTAGCTTTTGAGATGCATGTTCAGCCATTAGTTCTAACATAAGATAAAGTAAAGCTGGCCCTGTTGTGTCATGTAAGCATCTCAGAGAAATGCTATCAGTGTCCTTACTTTCCTTGACCTGCTAGCACACTAGAGGGTGATGTGGCCGCCTTCCTTGACCTGTCAGAACACTAGAGGGTGATGTGGCCGCCTTCCTTGACCTGTCAGAACACTAGAGGGTGATGTGGCCGCCTTCCTTGACCTGTCAGAACACTAGAGGGTGATGTGGTCAACATAATGCCCGGCCGCCTTTCCTTCCCAGCTCCAGAAGAAACGGGGCGCTTATTTCTACGGTTGATTGACCGGGGCGCCTACGCCCGTGTTCCAATTATCCACCTTCACCACGAGGGACTAGTGCACTAACAGCTACGCCACTCGGGCGTGACGACCTGTTATGAATTCCTATTTGTCCTCCCATAGACAACTAAAATACCGACAAGGAAGCTCATTCTGTTATAAATAAAACTTGCTTAGTAATGATTTACAACAGACTAACTGCCACTAAGAAAAGCTGACAATATTCCGCTGACATCAGTGACAAACTTGTTATATAACAACTCGTGATATGTAATCCCTCTTCTTCTTTGGGCAGCTGTTGATCTCAGCAACGTCCCGAGCCACTGAGGCTGACTGCTTCAGACACAAGAAATGATACGTGCCCAGACCTCTCTGTTCTTGGCCCCTTCTTGCGAACTGTCGACTCCAAGAACGCGTACATCTTCATATTCCATGTTCCGATCTTCATGATATGTTTGGTGTTCCAAAGTCGTCCACCGACCATAGCTGTCCGATTTCGAAGCCTTCCTGTCTGTTTCTTAACGCTAAACAGCTTTACAGAGATGGGGGTCGTTGGCCCCATGTTCAAACCCCCCAACATGAAGGGCCTGGATGCTAGCTTCGTCTAAGGCCTACCAGGACAGATCTCCCTAGCTATGTAGTTATGACTGTGAAGTTGCATATACAACACTTTAGACATCACAGGAAGAAAAAAGCTGCAAGAGTATGGCTGAGAATGGAACCCCAGCTCCGTCTGGGGGTCTCTTATGGGTCTGTTTTCCTCTATTGAACCGTTAATACATTTTGTGGCTGATGCTTGTGATGGCAAACGTATCAGTATCGCCTGGTGCTATAAGGAACCGATACTTGATGAATCAATACGTTTTGTTGTCAGAGTTTCTAAGTGCTTTTCTCAAAACTTTGAGTATCGATTTAAAATAATCGCAGCGGATAAGAATTTGTAAGTTAGTTACAGTGCAGGAGATTACCTGCAGGCGAACGTTACTGGCGCAGGGCAGATGTTCGCCATCTTCTCATCCTTCATGTGCCAGCTTTGCTAACATATTTTACTAACTGCTCTTTTAAGAAGTACATGAGGAAACGATCTGCACTAAATTAGGTTACACGGAGGCACAGAGGTCTGTGTTAGATTGATGTGGGCCACCTGCTGTGTCTGATGTTTGTTTTTAATAATGTGAGCTGGGAGGGGGAGGTTGGGAGGAGAAAGAGTAGGTTGTGGGGGGGGGGGAGAGATGGGAGGAAAAAGAGGTTGTAGGGGAGGGTTGGGAGGAAAAAGAGCTTGTCGTAGGAGGGGGTTGGGAGAAAAGGAGTAGGTTGTGGGGGGGGGGGGGTGCGAGGTTGGGAGGAAAAAGAGTAGGTTGTGTGGGGGGAGGTTGGGAGGAAAAAGAGTAGGTTGTGTGGGGGGAGGTTGGGAGGTACAAGAGTAGATTGTGTGGGGGGGGGGGAGGTTGGGAGATAAAAGAGTAGGTTGTGTAGGGGGAGGTTGGGAGGAAAAAGAGTAGGTTGTGTGGGGGGAGGTTGGGAGGAAAAAGAGTAGGTTGTGTGGGGGGGGGGAGGTTGGAAGGAAAAAAAGTAGGTTGTGTGGGAGGGGGGAGTTAGGAGGAAAAAGAGTAGGCTGTTGGGGGGGGGGCGGAGATTATTGGACAGGTCTAATGAGTTACAAATAAGACAGATAGATAGACAGACAGATAGTTGGGCAAACAGGCAGATAGATAGACATATAGATATATAGACAGGCAGATAGATAGACAGACAGACAGACAGATAGATAGACAGATAGATAGACAGACAGACGGACGGACGGACGGATAGATAGATAGATAGATAGACAGACAGACAGACAGACAGACAGATAGATAGATAGACAGATGGATGGATGGATGGATGGATGGATGGATAGATAGATAGATAGATAGATAGATAGATAGATAGATAGATAGATAGATAGATAGATAGATAGATAGAAAGTGAAGCTGGTCTGAAAGAAAAGTTAACTGTAAAAGATTATTACCATATAATGTTCAGGCTGGGGGTAGGGGCGGGTAGGGGAGGGCGGGACGGGACACCGAGGTTGCTGTCTGGTTTGTTAGCCTCGGGTCTGGAGAACTGTAGCCAACCAAGACACTATCCCACCTCTCCGTTGTTACCCCTAGTAACAGTCATAGCCTGGCTAATGGGGGGGGGGGCGAGATCAATATGGTGGTGGAGTCTGTTAAAGAAACATTGCACATCCGGTGTTTTTTTTTTTTTAGCTACATTCTGGATCTTAAAAATATCCGCCGAGACCAGCTCCCAATCCGGCACGACGCTTGGCCTCAAAGTCTTCATCACATGGACTGCAAAGAACAGCTCGGAGTTCTAGGCAGATAGAAGAAGAAGAAAGAGGAAAACCACAGGTTCCCTGTCAGATGTAACTTAACATTCTCCAACATACCTGCGCAACACCTGTCTCACAAACGTAACCAGTCTAGGCACATGTGCGGAACCAGGAGAATCATTCTGTGGTTCTTTCATGAAGAAATTGGAACCTGGTTGACTCCCACAAACGCAGACTAACAGCAGGAACTTCTTAACTGACAGAAACTGACCTACTTAAAGATACCTGTACAGTAGATTTTACCTGTAATTTGTCAGATTTGAGTATTCGTTGCAGATTTTTTTTTCATTTACCCTACGCTTAGGGTGTGTACGTTAAATGTTGTATGTTGGGTGAGTCAAGATGAGTTTCGGACCTTACGCTGCTAAATGTTGTGTAAACTTAGCGGTTGCTTAAGTTACTATGGGGATGCAATCGCGGTGGGATATAACCAAAACCCAGCTATCTCCGCAATGCCGTGACCTAATGTACTATCGTACTGGGTAGCCAGGCTCTAACTATTCTCCTACGACCAACAACCCAGGTTATACCTCCCCCCAGAATACTGTATGCCAGTTGGGTATCTTGTTACATATACCACAGCATTAAATCAACATTCACTACACATTACCAAGTCAGCCATTAAATACATAAACGTTTTATTACTCAGCTACATGGATCTTGGTAGTCACAGGTACATTACATAACACAGAACATCCAACACATATCATAAGATATTAACAAGCATAATATCAATATAAGGCAATAATTTTTAACTAACATAACTAAAGAACCAGATAACCAGGACTTGGCTATCCTGCCCCCTCCCCCCTTCCAAAAGAAATCACAATGCACATCTCCAAGTGTGCCACCGCACTTATGAATACTGCAACCAATGCTGCGAATCTAAGCCACTATCTCTCCACGAATTAATCCATGTGCCAGTGCACTTCTTCATCACACAGCTACCGCTGCTAGGAACTCTCCTCCTCCTCCTCCCCTACAAAAGTTCCACATGTGCTAACGCACTAATAATCACACAGCGACCTTGCTATGCTCACTCTCTCCACGAATTCACCTGTGCTACCGAGCTTACTGATGCAGCTGTTGCTGTCAGGAGACGTATCTCCAGATACATATTGAAACATATAATATCCACGTGAAATAACGGCATTAAGGCATCAACATGTGCCATTCAATAACCATCATGAATCACCGAGATATTTCTCCATATGACCGTGAATTCAACTTGCACATTCTGCACGTTACGCAGATATATGAATACACAATATGAGGACGGCTGGGGTGAAGTATTCCATAAAAATCACACACAGACGAGACCGACTTGCTCCGCCATGTCCTCTAGCTCAACTCCTTTCTTCCGCTCTTTCCTCGAAATATATATATATATCTATTTCCGGGGGTGGCAGGCTATATATATATAATCTAGGCTGACCGGGTGTACTATGGTGGGAGGAGCGTCATCGTTCACGTGCATCACACGCCACCCTCTGTGTACCGTCGTACACCCGGTCAGCCTAGAGTGATTGTTCACAGTTGTATGTTGATTGAGTCGAGATCAGCTTACAGACCAGAAGCTAAATGATATATGTTGGTAGAGTCACAGGTTTTACGGATTAGACCTTAAATGTTGTATGTTGATTAAATCAAAATAAGTTACGGACCAGATGCTAAATGCTGTATGTTGGTAGAGTCATTATCAGCTTACAGACCAGAAGTTAAATGTTGCATGTTGGTAGAGTCACGGTGAGTTTTACAGACTAGACCTTAAATGTTGCATGTTGATTGAATCAAAACGAGTTTACGGATAAGATGATTAATGTTGCATGCTCCTAGAAACAAGATAAGTTATTCGAATCAGGCGATAAATGTTGTATGTTGTTATAATCAAGACCAGTTCACGGACCAGACAATAAATGTTGTATGTTGTTATAACCAAGACCAGTTCACGAACCAGAGATAAATGTTGTATGTTGTTATAACCAAGACCAGTTCACGGACCAGAGATAACTGTTGTATGTTGGTTGAATACTTGTATTTCAGCCTTCCAAAAGCCTTTGTACCTGAAACTTATAAAAAAAAAAAAAACATTTCAGGTGCCTTTCAGTTCCTGTTGGTTTGATCAGCCCTCAAAGGTACTACTCTCTTGGCTTCCTTCTCTTTTCACTTTCCTTTGAGTTTTCATGTGATTGTCAAGTTCTGTAACTTTCCTGCCGTCGTGAATGGTTAAAAGAATGTATGATATATATTTATGGCCCTTGTTAGTTTTTAATGTACTGTAGCATAGCATCATTTCCTCGGTACTGTAAGATAGGATTGTTCCTTCGGTACTGTAAGATAGGATCATTCCCTCAGTACCCTAAGTAGGATCACCTCTCCTACAACCCCTGGGTTCTGTAAGAAAAGCTCGCCTTTTAGCTACTGTAAGATATGATCGCCTCCCAAAGGTACTTTAACATAGGATCACTCCCTCAGTACTGTAAGATAGCATCACACGCCACCCTCTCTGTACCGTAAAATGTGATATGTTTTATAATTAGAAGGCGCTGGTAATCATGTCCCTACTGTAAGATAGGATATGTTCTATGATTATAAGGCGCTGGTAAACATATTCGTCCTGTAATATAGGTTATGTTCTATAATTAGAAGACGCTGGTAAACATGTCCGTACTGTAAGATAGGTTATGTTCTATAATTAGAAGACGCTGGTAAACATGTCCGTACTGTAAGATAAGTTATGTTCTTTGATTAGAAGGCGCTGGTAAACATGTCCGTACTGTAGGATAGGTTATGTTCTATGATTAGAAGGCGCTGGTAAACATGTCCGTACTGTAGGATAGGTTATGTTCTATGATTAGAAGGCGCTGGTAAACATGTCCGTACTGTAAGATAGGTTATGTTCTATGATTAGAAGGCGCTGGTAAACATGTCCGTACTGTAGGATAGGTTATGTTCTATGATTAGAAGGCGCTGGTAAACATGTCCGTACTGTAGGATAGGTTATGTTCTATGATTAGAAGGCGCTGGTAAACATGTCCGTACTGTAGGATAGGTTATGTTCTAAGATTAGAAAGCGCTGGTAAACATGTGGGGATGAGAAACATAACTAACAGTAACTTGGTTTGAGAAATTCTGGAATTTTGAATGAACACTGATAGGACTGACGGGAAAGCCAGAAATCTGTAACAGGATGAAAGATACCAGAGCAGTGGGAACTGAAGATGAGAAACACTGGAATTATGGGATTCCACTAGAAATACTGAAATATCGTGACTGGAGGAGATATAACGGAACCGTAGAACTTTACTAGAAATATTGAAATAGCAGGGTTCTATTAGAAATGTTTGCTTTCTGCCCGTATCCATTGCTTTTCTTTTATGTAATCTCTATCAGTATCCACTGCTTTTTTATGTAATCTCTGTCAGTATCCACTGCTTTTTTAAATGTAATCTCTGTCAGTATCCACTGCTTTTTTAAATGTAATCTCTGTCAGTATCCACTGCTTTTTTAAATGTAATCTCTGTCAGTATCCACTGCTTTTTTTATGTAATCTCTGTCAGTATCCACTGCTTTTTTAAATGTAATCTCTGTCAGTATCCACTGCTTTTTTTATGTAATCTCTGTCAGTATCCACTGCTTTTTTTATGTAATCTCTGTCAGTATCCACTGCTTTTTTAAATGTAATCTCTGTCAGTATCCACTGCTTTTTTAAATGTTATCTCTGTCAGTATCCACTGCTTTTTTTATGTAATCTCTGTCAGTATCCACTGCTTTTTTTATGTAATCTCTGTCAGTATCCACTGCTTTTTAAAATGTAATCTCTGTCAGTATCCACTGCTTTTTTAAATGTAATCTCTGTCAGTATCCACTGCTTTTTTAAATGTAATCTCTGTCAGTATCCACTGCTTTTTTATGTAATCTCTGTCAGTATCCACTGCTTTTTTTATGTAATCTCTGTCAGTATCCACTGCTTTTTAAAATGTAATCTCTGTCAGTATCCACTGCTTTTTTAAATGTAATCACTGTCAGTATCCACTGCTTTTTAAAATGTAATCTCTGTCAGTATCCACTGCTTTTTTAAATGTAATCACTGTCAGTATCCACTGCTTTTTTAAATGTAATCACTGTCAGTATCCACTGCTTTTTCTTGTATGTAATCACTGTAAGTATCCACTGTTTTTCTTGTATGTAATCAGAGTTCATTTAAAAGAGCCTTACTGTACAAGGTAAACAGGAATGGAAAGTTGGATCAGTCTCTCTGACAATTCCGCCATTTATTTTTAAATTTCGAATCCTGCATGAAATAAGCAGCCTCTCTCACTCTCTTTTCTCACCCACTGACACTCTCCCACTTCCATGTTTTGCTTGTTTTTACACCCACAAACATCTTTCACCGTGTCCACAGTTGTTGACTGTTTTTCTCTTTGAAGATAGAAATGTAATGCTCGTTCCTTGGTTACACACCTCTTCGGGTGCACACTCCACCAAATTGCCAGATAGTATTGCTTGTTGCCAAAATTAGACTTGAATATTGGAGATATGGGTTTTAGCTTTTAAGTAGCAGCTGGCTATATTTTTCTGGTAGAAATGTTATTTTTATCTTTTAAAAAATGGCGTCTGTTTTTTTTAAAAAACTCATTCATTTTTTTTTTAAAATTCAGTGATTTGCACGACCCTTGTGGAACTCCCTAACAGCACTCCTGTAGGCCTCTCGGTTGTGAGCAAGATGACCTGCTGCTGATGCATCCATTTGCAGATCATCAACGATGTCTTGCAGCCATCTTTGCCTTGGTCTCCCTCTCTTTCTTTTTTCTATTATGTACCCTTCCAAGACAGTCTTCTCTAGATTATCATGACGTTTAATGTGTCCAAAATATCTAAGTTTTCTCTCTTTAATCCTCTTTACTACCCAGCCTTCTTCAATATTAAGTTCTTGTACTATGGGGATATATTTGTTTTGTGTCCATGATATTTGGACTCTTTTTAAAATTATTATTTCTTTTTTTAATAAGAGCCTTTATCATGATATTGCAATATTTCTAGTAAAGTACCCCTGCTATTTCAATATTTCCAGTAAAGTACCCCACTATTTCACTAAATCTAGTAAAGTACTCTGCTATTTCAATATTTCTAGTAAAGTACCCCGCTATTTCAATATTTCTAGTAAAGTACCCCCGCTATTTCAATAATTCTAGTAAAGTACCCCGCTATTTCAATATTTCCAGAAGAGTACCTCGCTATTTCAATATTTGTAGTTAAGTACCGCGCTATTTCAATATTTCTAGTAAAGTACCCCGCTATTTCAATATTTCTAGTAAAGTACCCCGCTATTTCAATATTTCTAGTAAAGTACCGTGCTATTTCAATATTTCTAGTAAAGTACCGTGCTATTTCAGTATTTCTAGTAAAGTACCGTGCTATTTCAATATTTCTAGTAAAGTACCGTGCTATTTCAATATTTCTAGTACGGTCCTACAATTCCACTATTTCTCATCCTGTCACGATATTTTAGTATTTCTGGTGGAATCCCATAATTCCAGTGTTTACGCAAGCTGCCAGTCGCCTGGCATAGTTATTTCTCTTACATGAGCGTAATCTATGACTAAGAAAAAAAAACAGGAATTTATGTCAGCAGTAGGAATCAGCATTTTCTTCGTGCATCATCATTTTCCGTACCTCAGTCGTTTTTTTTTTTTTTTTACCACCGTATTTCATTTCGTTATGTTTCTACGAAGTTAGAGAGACTGCCTCGTTCCTGCCTCTACCACAGTGACCTCCTAACCTTTACCCTCGCTTAAAGGTCAAATTACGAAGTTCCTCTCATCCCGCACGAGAAGGTGAGTTGTCGTGGCCTTGACAGAAGAAAGGAAATCCTCGGGGAGTCGTTCACGAGGCCCGGCCCCCCCCCCCCACCCCCTTCCTTGTTTCTGTGATGCGAACTTGGTGTATCCATGCGCCGGTTTCTTGACGCTGCTGTTTACAGTGTTGGCATACAACAGCGAGTCCCAATCTGGGAGGTCAGTGGACCCCTGAAGTTCCTCGAAGGGTCGTGTGTGCCTCCGCCGAATAAAGTATAGATTACACAGAATACTAGGCATATTTGAAGGCGTATAGTTGAATCGCTATTTCAATATTTCTAGTAAAGTACCGTGTACTACTCTATGGAAGTGAATGCTGGAAAATCACCAAAACCATATAAAACAAGTTGAATTCTTTCCAGACTAATAAATGTTTACGAAGAATTAGGAAAATATTCTGGCCAAACACCATAAGAAATTACATCTTATTGGCAGAAATGCAGATGAAGCCACTGACAGCAATTATTGAGGAAAGACGCTGGCGATGGTTGGGACATGTGGTCCGAATGACTGACAACTCACTACCAAAAATAGCACTAAGATGGACACCACAGGGGAACAGAAGTAAGGGTAGACCAAAAGAGACATGGAGAAGAACAACAGAAAGGATGTTGAGCAATAGAGGGCTCACATGGGCAAGAGCAGAAAAAAAGGCGAAGGACAGGCATTTGTGGAAAACCCTTGCGGAAGCCCCATGTGCCCTGGGCACTTAAGGTTCAGAGAGAGAGAGAGAGAGAGAGAGAGAGAGAGAGAGAGATAGTTGAATCCGAAATGAGTGAGAAGACTTGGGGCCGAGACAGTGAACCATCACTGGCTGTAGTGATCCGTGGTACGAACAATGTTTAGAACAACGTGGCTACAGAAGGTGTACTATCAAGACCCCAGACATTACACTCTTTTCTTCGTTCTCAACTGTTTCAAACCGTTCTTCTTACATGAATCACATACTCTCTCTCTCTCTCTCCTATCCTCCCTCCCCCCATTTGTGAATTACACTCAATTTCTGTGGAATTTTGTACCAGATTTAGCTCCTCTGCGAACACGAAGAGGCTGATTTCTCCCAACGTGTCGCTCTCCAGTTAAAGAAAACACAAACAAGACTAGAAGCTATTTTTTTCTGGGGGGGGGGGTAGAAACGTCGTGAAAACTTGACTGTAGATAATGATTTGATGATTAAGATCATAATTACAAGGAAACTGAATCAAAGAGTTACCAGCAGGTCATCTTTCAGTGTTCACCAACAACATCGTGTGTTTTCCTGCCAGCTTGTTCTTTCCCA
Source organism: Achatina immaculata (assembly GCA_009760885.1). Lineage (NCBI taxonomy): Eukaryota > Metazoa > Mollusca > Gastropoda > Stylommatophora > Achatinidae > Lissachatina > Lissachatina immaculata. Next base: position 24,574,768 of record CM019699.1, read on the forward strand.
CACGCGGTTTTGTTTTCACGTCGTGGGAGTATCATGTGATTAACATGTGATCACTGGTAGCGGGTCATCTCCTCCCTGCCTGTTCTTGCAGGTCACGTGACTGCTCCAGCGCCTGGCAAACATCTGACCCAGGGGCGGGTGTTTGGTCGTCTTTCTTAGTTTAATCACTTCCTTCACATCAAATAGTAAACTTTGTTAAATTTCTTTCTTTCTTTCTTTCTTTCTGTCTGTCTGTCTGTCTGTCTGCCAGGAATCATAATAGAGGGCAGTAAAAGTTCAATATAAATGATTCATCTTGACCTGATGGGAACTATTAGCAAACATACTTTTGTATGGCTGCTGCCGCACACGGCGGGGGCATATATAAGGCTGTCCTGAATTCAGTGACGCCGGAATCTGATTTTGAACCTTTGAACTTATTCTTATTGTTTCATGTCATGCTTTACTTCTTTTGCCAATCCATCACCGTATTTGACGCCACTGCTTTCAGTCGCTTGTTATTATGTTTCGTTACAGATGCGAAGCAGACAGTTTCAAAAGTCAGCTTAAAATATCTGCCTTTCCTACGTCATTATATCACGCAGTATACTTTCTGTCTATTATATACCTTTGTACATACTGTATACTTTCTGTCTATTATGTACCTTTGTACGCACTGTATACTTTCTGTCTATTATGTACCTTTGTACGCACTGTATACTTTCTGTATATTATGTACCTTTGTACGCACTGTATACTTTCTGTCTATTATGTAGCTTTGTACGCACTGTATACTTTCTGTCTATTATATTTATCTTTGTACATACTGTATACTTTCTGTCTATTGTATACCTTTGTACACACTATATACCTATATTAAATAATCATCGTTTCACTTCCACAGATCTCCCTTTTGGCTGGGAAAAAGTTGATGACCCTCACTATGGAGTCTACTATATAGAGTGAGTAGCCATGTTTGTTTTCTATTACAACTAGTTACGATGAAGAAATAAAAGATTTGAACGAAAGGAAAGATAATAGACGAACAAAAAGAAGAAGAAGAAGAAGAAGATGATGATGATGATGATGATGATGATGATGATGATGATGGTGGTGGTGGTGATAGTGGTGATGGTGATGATGGTGATGATGGTGGTTGTGATGGTGGTGGTGGTGATGATGGTGGTGATGGTGGTGGTGATGATGGTGGTTGTGATGATGGTTGTGATGGTGGTGGTGATGATGGTGGTGATGGTGGTTGTGATGGTGGTGGTGATGATGGTGGTTGTGATGGTGGTTGTGATGGTGGTGGTGATGATGGTGGTTGTGATGGTGATGATGGTGGTTGTGATGGTGATGATGGTGGTTGTGATAGTGGTGATGGTGATGATGGTGGTTGTGATGGTGGTGGTGGTGATGATGGTGGTTGTGATGGTGATGATGGTGGTTGTGATGGTGATGATGGTGGTTGTGATAGTGGTGGTGGTGATGATGGTGGTTGTGATGGTGGTGGTGGTGATGATGGTGATGATGGTGGTGATGATGGTGATGATGATGATGATCATGGTGGTGGTGGTAGTGGTAGTGATGGTAGTGGTGATGATGATGCTGGTGGTAGTGATGATGATGGTGGTGGTGGTGGTAGTGATGATGATGGTGGTGATGGTGGTGGTGGTGGTGGTGGTGGTGACATGGCAGATTTGCAAGAGAATAACTTTGAAATAAAGCAAGAGACTGAAGAAGAGTTAACACATAAAGCTAAATATATTGTTTTAAGGAGAATAGAGGAGATTGGAGATAATAAGTTGTGAAAGAGAATGTAGGAGATACGAACATAAGTAAGCTTTATAAACACAAGGACGGAATAGCCTGCAGGTAATACAGAAAACCTGCACGCCATTTCAGCATCTTTACCTGAATACTGATGTCAAGGTTATAGACTTAACGATGTGTTATAAGCGAGCAAGACAGATGTTTGTAGTAACATTGGTACACAAGCTATTTCTAAAACCTGGATCTGGTGTTTTGCCAATTTCGAGTTACAACGACCTCACGACTGGCATCGAATTCTTCACAAAAACTCTCAATGAGGAAAATTTGAAAGAAGTGGAGAGTTTTTAACATCATCGATCACTACTAACTAATAATGGAGATACAATGAGGGAAATTAAAACGAGGACATCTGTCGCTCTTCAGAAAGTAAAACAACTAAATAATCTGTGGAGAGGAGCAGACAGAACCACAAAAATAAGATTTTTAAGGGCATGCATCTTTCTCATCTCAACATATACCTGTGAGACCTGGACACTTAACAAAACAGCTGAGAAACACATAAATGCCTTTGAATGTAAATGCTTCGGAATAGTTCTTCAAATATCATGGACACAAAAAGAGCAAATATATCTATACTACAAGAGCTTAATATTGAAGAAGGTTGGCTAGTAAAGAGGATTAAACAGAGAAAACTTAAATATTTTGGACACATTAAATGTGATGATAGCTTAGAGAAGACTGTATTGGAAGGGTACATGATGGGAGAGAGAGAGAGAGAGAGAGAGAGAGAGAGAGAGAGCAAGAGAAAGGTGAAGATGGTTGCAAGACATCGTTGATAATCAGCAAATGGATGCATCAGCACCAGGGCATCTTGCTAACAGCTGAGAGGTCTACAGGAGAGCTGTTAGGGAGGCAGTTTCGCAAGGGACATGCACATGACTGACTGAATTAAACCATTAAAATGTATCTCTACAGCAGGTTAGAAATAAGGACTTATTGCAGTTTATTTCATCAGCGGATGCAGGTTTTAAAAAATTTTATTGAGCTTTTGGTTTAGAAGTAGAGTTGGTAACCCTGACCACAAAGGGATTTAATCCTCGCTGCTCTGTCACTGTGTTCCACGGTTACCGTTCCTCTTTGGTGAAAGATAACTCTTTCAAATCAAACGTATTTTATGAGTGACGTTTAAAGCACCAGGTACACAGACGTCATTTCTGTCTTATAAAGAAGCACAGACAACGTTTTTTTGAGCATAAATCAAAGAAATCAAAGATTTGCTAAATCAGCTGATCCCGGAAAGAGAAATAACTAATTTTTTTTTAGGCTAAGACCCTGTCTTGCTTTTCAGTCCGCTACCCACAGCTGACACGTTGGCTGTCAGGGTTGGCAAACCACAGCTGACCAAGACACTGACCTATAGCTAACTTGATACCCCCAGTAACAGGCCTAGCCTGGCTAAAGAGCAGGGATCGCCATACTCCCCATGGTGGTGGATCTGCTAAAGAAGTACTGCATGGCCTCTGCTTCTTAGCTCCACTCTGAGGCTGAAAAAATATCGCGGTAACCCGCTCTTAATCCGACATGATGCAGTGCCTGGACGTCTTCCTCACTCGCAGTTATAAGAAGAACGAAGAGACTTTATTTTCAAAGGATTAAGAACTGGGCACGCAGGCCCGTCTACCCTTCTGCCTTTCATCATACAACTTTCATTTAGTCACAGCCATTCAGCATTTATTAGTGAACATAATAAGCATGAAAAAGTAAGAAATGAATAAGTAAATAATTAGTAATGTTTTGTCTTTCCCAGCCATGTAAACAGAAGAACCCAGTACGAGAACCCAATTTTGATGACGAAGAACCAAGCAGGTTTGTATGGCTACTTCATACTTGTAACACACCCACATCCACACCCACATCCACAAACTTGTAGTCCAGCTTGGCAAAAAACATGTCACACAGTTGTATAAACTGGGAAAAGCTATATGTGGAATGTATGGAAAGGAAGGGTTTATTAATTTGTAATGTAACAAGTTGAGAACCTCTGGTACCTAGAATTGTAATGTAACAAGCTAAGAACCTCTGGTACCTAGAACTTGTATATAGCAAGCTGAGAACCTCTGATACTGATAACTTTTATGTAACAGGTACCTCTGGTACCTAAAATTGTTATGTATCAGTCTGAGAACCCTTGGTACTTGGAACTGTAGTGTAACAAGCTGAGAACCTCTGGTACTTAGAACTGTAATTTGTCAAGCCAAGAACCTCTGATACATAGAACTGTACTGTATCAAGCTGAGAACCTCTGATACCTATAGCTGTAATGTATCAAGCTGAGGACCTCTAGTACTAGAACTGTAATGCATCAAGCTAAGAACCTCTGGTACCTGGAACTGTAATGTATCAAGCTAAGAACCTCTCGTACCTGGAACTGTAATATATCAAGCTAAGAACCTCTGGTTCCTAGAACCGTAATGTATCAAGCTGAGAACCTCTGGTTCCTAGAAATGTAATGTATCAAGCTGAGAACTACCTAGAACTGTAATGTAATAAGCTGATAACCTCTGGTACCTAGAACTGTAGTGTATCAAAATAATAACCTCTGGTATCTAGAACTGTAATGCATCAAACTAATAACATCTGGTACATAGAACTGTAATGTAACAAACTAAGAACCTATGGTATCTAGAAGTGTAATGTAATGAAATGAAAACACTATTTTCCAGAACCAGTCCCTATTTGTGTACTGATATACTCATTCTTGAAACCCCGGAGAAAGACTACCTTCTAACTTTTTATATTGTTTTATTTCGTTCTGTTTAATCTTGAGCCAGATACCTGCAGGCTTCCATACAGGCTTAATCTGCGGAGACACAAGCAATCTTTGAAAAGATCTGTGATATTTATATTAAAGATTAAAGTGACCCTTCACGCCGATCAAAGAGATGAGAACCGCTGTTTATAAACACCAGAATGGCATTTCCTTTGCTATCACTAAATATCATATTTGTTTCCCTGAACTTGGTAGGAAATAAGATTTTCTATCTCATGCCACGGTATTGCCAGACACAGAAAATATATTAGATTGAAAAGGCAGACAAAGATAAGACATTTCTGGCATCTAATTATTGGGAGTTCCCAAGTGTTTTATCTTCTCATGTCTTTTAGTGTTTGCCTGTTTAATCAGTCTGTCTTTTCTGTCTTATTTATTATTTATTGCCGATTATTTCTGTGTTGTTTATGATTCGAAACTGAATGACTACGAAGGGATAATCATGTTTTATACTTCGGTATCGATTCTTCGTGAGCTGTCTTGGTATTACCATCAAGTGTTTGATTTGTGGCATAGGTTACCGTGCAGTACAAGTATATTTTGTATATCTAATGCCATCTGGGTATAGTTCGTATGTTTCTGTGTAATAATATAGTTTGTGTGTTTCTATGTAATGATATAGTTTGTGTGGTACTGTGTAGCGATATAGTTTGCATGTTTTTTGTACAGTTCGTGTGTTTCTCGCCATATTTCGTGTATTTATAGGTACATTTTTATGTTTATGTACAACATTTGCCAGTTTCTATGTACAGTTTTGACCACGCAAGTGATGTACACCGCGCGTATGTTTTTGGATACATTTTGTTTCTGTGTTCTATCTGCATGTTTCTAGATATGGTTTGTATGTTTCTTCTACTCACATTACAGCCTATGTGACTTTCGACTAGTACAGCTCCTGCCTTATGAGGTCTCATTTTATTGTTTTGTGTATCTGTGTATGTCTCTGTCATGTTATCTGTTAGCTCACAGAGAGTCGGTGATGGAAGGGTTGTTACGGTAGAAGATTAGCCAGCAGATCTTCTAGTACAGGGGTTACTTGACCGTTTTAGAATTTAAGACCTTGTAAAGGATAATTTGATATGCCATCCTATACCAAACAGATCATCATCATCGTCATCATCATCATCGTCATCATCATCATCATCGTCATCCCTTTAAGGTACCTGCACAACTTCAAAACAATTCAATAACTTTGTTTTACTTTGCATTTGGATAGCTAGGAGCAGATCAAGTGAAAGAAATTTTTGTTGAGAGAGTCCCAAACCCCCATCATTTGGTTTCCACACCCCTTAGAGCTTCTCTTGTAGGGGGCTGGGGTCTGGCCAGCATCACTTTAGAGCTTCTCTTGTAGGGGGCTGGGGTCTGGCCAGCATCACTTTAGAGCTTCTCTTGTAGGGGGCTGGGGGTCTGGCCAACATCACTTTAGAGCTTCTCTTGTAGGGGGCTGGGGTCTGGCCAACATCACTTTAGAGCTTCTCTTGTAGGGGGCTGGGGTCTGGCCAACATCACTTTAGAGCTTCTCTTGTAGGGGGCTGGGGTCTGGCCAACATCACTTTAGAGCTTCTCTTGTAGGGGGCTGGGGTCTGGCCAACATCACTTTAGAGCTTCTCTTGTAGGGGGCTGGGGTCTGGCCAACATCACTTTAGAGCTTCTCTTGTAGGGGGCTGGGGTCTGGCCAGCGTCACTTTAGAGCTTCTCTTGTAGGGGGCTGGGGTCTGGCCAACATCACTTTAGAGCTTCTCTTGTAGGGGGCTGGGGTCTGGCCAGCGTCACTTTAGAGCTTCTCTTGTAGGGGGCTGGGGTCTGGCCAGGTCCTTTACCAGAGTGGCTGGCAAATCTGAAGGATAGGGTGTAGTGCCGAACCGGCAATAGAAGAAGTTTTATGGGCAATAAAGAATCTGAAAAATGATAAATCACCAGAATGTGATGAGATAACAGCTGAATTTATTAAAGCAGGAGGAAAGGAGTGTGCAACAATCTATCATGCACTATGTAAAAAGATATGGCATTCAGGTGTTTGGCCAAAAGAATGGAAAAGAACTGTATTCATACCACTGCCAAAAAAGGGTAACCTGAAATTATGCACCAACTACAGAACTGTTGCCCTGATTAGTCATGCCAGTAAAATTCTGTTAAAAATCATAATGTGTATACTTCGATAGAAAATAGAAGAAGAAGTCAATATGGTCCAAGCTGGCTTCAGGCAAGGAAGAGGATCAAGAGATAATATATTCAATATAAGATTAATAATAGAGAAATGCAGAGAGTTTAATGTGAATCTATATTTATCCTTTATAGAATACTCAAAGGCATTTGATTGTGTACAACACCAGAAACTTTGGGAAATAATGGGAAAAATTGGATTTCCAACACATTTGACACAACTAACATCACTGCTGTATCTAGACCAACAAGCAGCAGTAAGAATAAATGGTGAAACAACAACTTGATTTGACAAAAAACAGGGGTCCGTCAGGGGTGCATATTGTCACCTTGCTTATTTATATTGTATACTGAAAATATAATGAGGAATATTAGAGAAGATGTAGACAAAGAATATTATGATGCCATAACAATTGGAGGTTATGAAATATCAGAGATTAGATATGTTGATGACACAGTGTTACTGTCCACAACACAAAGAGGAATGGAAAAACTAATTATGTCAGTCCGTAAGAACAGTGAAGAACAGAACCTCTATCTTAATGCAAAGAAAACTAAATTGATGACAACTGACAAAATAAACAAAGCAGCTGAAAAATATATCAATGAGGAAAAATTGGAAGAAGTGGAGAGTTTTGAATATCTTGGATCACTACTAACTAATAATGGAGATACAATGAAGGAAATTAAAAGGAGGACATCTATCGCTCTTCAGAAAGTAAAACAAATAAAGAATCTGTGTAGAGGAGCAGACAGAACTACAAAAATAAGATTTTTAAGGGCATGCATATTTCCCATCGCAACATATGCCTGTGAGACCTGGACACTTAACAAAACAGCTGAGAAACACATAAATGCCTTAGAATGTAAATGCTACAGAAGAGTTCTTCAAATATCGTGGACACAAAAAAGAACAAATATATCCATACTACAAGAACTTAATATTGAAGAAGGCTGGCTAGTAAAGAGGATTAAAGAGAGAAAACTTAAATATTTTGGACACATTAAACGTCATGATAATTTAGTGAAGACCGTATTGGAAGGATACATAATGGGAAAAAGAAAAAGAGGAAGACCAAAACGAAGATGGCTGCAAGACATCGTTGACGATCTGCAAATGGATGCAGCAGCAGTAAGCCATCTTGCTCACAACCGAGAGGCCTACAGGAGTGCTGTTAGGGAGGCAAAGTTCCGCAAGGGACATGCAAATGAGTGACTGAATGAGGGTGTAGTATCTACGTCACACAGTCGCACGGGTCTTGTCGAGCCCGTTTGTCTGGTTAGAAAGAATGGACCAGAAGAACTTTTTTGAATTGACTCCTTGCCCAGGAGAGCGACTACATTCACTGAGGCTTGGCTTCATCACGTGACCAGCCGAACCTGTAACCCTCCACCCCATGTCGCCGTGACCAGCCCATAAAACTGGCAACCAACAAAACCAGACACACAAATAACGGGCTCTCTCTACATGCGCTATGCCTGGACTGAAAGCGCGTGAGCGAGGACCAAACATTCTTCCTTCAAGCAACAAACTTAAGATTCTCAACACTTCCCCAAACACTGTCCGTCTTCGGGTGACCCGTTTTCCGAGCTGTCTGGCTTTTCTTCAGCAAAACACCACACACACACACACACACACGAAAACCCAGACTTTTAAATTTCTTTGTTCCCTGCGTCCTCCAACTTCCCCTTAGTTTACAGTTCCAGGCCGACATATTTTGACGGGGCAGAAACGCGCCTCCAAGCAGGACACGCCCATGTTTTACATCTTAAATATATCTACTGTACCTTCCCGCGCCTGCTCTAAGTTCCATAACTCTGTTCTCAGAAGTTCTTTATTCTCGGACTAGCCCGGCTCAGTTTACGTTCTTTCTTGTAGCCCTGGAGCCTGTAGAGTTCCCTGCTTCTGGAAGTCTAGTGACCTTGTCACGAAAAATGATAAATGGCAGGGAGATTTACACTTAACGGTCTTTGAGAGTGAAGAATCGTGGAATCCCAAACTTTGTGCTTTTCTTCGCAAACTTTGCGTTGTGGATTTTAAACTTCATGGAAGCCCGCGATGTGTTCAGATACGAACTGCCAGTTTGATTGCTGATATTTTCATGCTGCCACGGTGAATGCTGATACTTGTATTGCTGTAAGCACGTTACAGTTGAGCTGTATTTTGCTTTGTTGCATGTTTGTTCTTGAAACTTACAGCTGTAGTGTAATGAAAATGTTGAAGTCTGTGGTTGTAGTGTAGTGAAAATATTGAAATCTATGATTGTAGTGTAGTGAAAATGTTGAAATCTATGATTGTAGTGTAGTGAAAATATTGAAATCTATGATTGTAGTGTAGTGAAAATATTGAAATCTATGATTGTAGTGTAGTGAAAATATTGAAATCTATGATTGTAGTGTAGTGAAAATGTTGAAATCTATGATTGTAGTGTAGTGAAAATGTTGAAATCTATGATTGTAGTGTAGTGAAAATATTGAAATCTATGATTGTAGTGTAGTGAAAATGTTGAAATCTATGATTGTAGTGTAGTGAAAATGTTGAAATCTATGATTGTAGTGTAGTGAAAATATTGAAATCTATAGTTGTAGTGTAGTGAAAATGTTGAAATCTATGATTGTAGTGTAGAGAAAATGCTGAAATCTATAGTTGTAGTGTAGTGAAAGTGTAAAAATGTAATTCTAACAAAGGTAAGCAGAGTGTGTAATTAGGGCAGGCAGTTCTAGAGAAGTTACATAAAATATGATATTTCTAGCGCAGTTACACCAAGGTTAAAACTAGAAAGCGCTGTGACAGTGAAATTAAAACAAAGTATAGAGCCAGAGCATGACGTTATAGTGAAGTTACACAAAGTATAAAGATAAAATATGAAGTTATAGTGAAGTTACACAAAGTATAAAGATAAAATATGAAGTTATAGTGAAGTTATACAAAGTATAAAGATAGAATATGAAGTTATAGTGAAGTTACACAAAGTGTAAACCTAGAGCATGCAGAACCACAAAAAACAAATATAAACACGCAAGTTCTGACCCTAGATATAAATACGTAAGTTCTGGCCCTAGATATAAACACGTAAATTATGGCTGTATATACAAACACGTAAGTTCTGGCCCTAGATATAAACACGTAAGTTCTGGCCCTAGATATAAACACGTAAGTTCTGGCCCTAGATATAAACACGTAAGTTCTGGTCCTAGATATAAACATGTAAGTTCTGGCCCTAGATATAAACACGTAAGTTTTGGCCCTAGATATAAACACGTACGTTCTGGCCCTAGATATAAACACGTAAGTTTTGGCCCTAGATATAAACACGTACGTTCTGGCCCTATATATAAACACGTACGTTTTGGCCCTAGATATAAACACGTAAGTTCTGGCCCTAGATATAAACACGTAAGTTCTGACCCTAGATATAAACACGTAAGTTCTGGCCCTAGATATAAACACGTAAGTTCCGACCCTAGATATAAACACGTAAGTTCTGACCCTAGATATAAACACGTAAGTTCTGACCCTAGATATAAACACGTAAGTTCTGGCCCTAGATATAAACGATTTCGTTCTGGCGCGGGAAATAAACACGTAAGTTCTGGCCCTAGATAAACACGTAAGTTCTGGCCCTAGATATAAACACGTAAGTTCTGGCGCTAGAAAAGAAAAGTAAACGAGAAAAACTACAAACAGCAGAAACAGGCATACAGTCTGTGAACAGAAAAAACATACAATCTGTGAACAGAAACAAGCATACACTCCGTGCAGGCATACAGTCTGTGAAGAGAAACAAGCATACAATCTGTGAACAGAAACAAGCATACAATCTGTGAACAGAAACAAAAATACAATCTGTGAACAGAAACAAGCATACAATCTATGAACAGAAACAAGCATACAATCTGTGAACAGAATTAAGAATGCAATCTGTGAACAGAATCAAGCATACACTCCGTGCAAGCACACACTCTGAGAACAGAAACAAGCATACAATCTGTGAACAGAAACAACTATACACTCCTTGCAAGCATACAATCTGTGAACAGAAACAACCATACAATCTGTGAATAGAAACAACCATACACTCCTTGCAAGCATACAATCTGTGAACAGAAACAACCATACACTCCTTGCAAGCATACAATCTGTGAATAGAAACAACCATACACTCCTTGCAAGCATACAATCTGTGAACAGAAACAATCATACAATCTGTGAACAGAAACAATCATACAATCTGTGAACAGAAGCAAGCATACAATCTGTGAACAGAAACAAGCATGTAATCTGTGAACAGATACAAGCATACACTACATGCAGGCATGCAGTCTGTGAACAGAAACAAGCATACAATCTGTGAACAGAAACAAGCATACAATCTGTGAATAGAAGCAAACATACAATCTATGAACAGAAACAAGCATGTAATTTCGAGATCCTGAAGTCCTGCTTTAATTAGAATGTAGAGTGCCATATCTGAGAATGTAGAGTGCCATATCTGAGAATGTAGAGTGCCATATTTGAGAATGCAGTGCATTTTTTGTTAGAGAATTTGATGTTTTGTATTTGAGATTGCAGCATGTAATATTTAAGAACGTAATGCGTCGTATTTGAGAATGTAGTGTATCGTATTTAAGAGTGTTGTGTGTGATATTTGAGAATGTAATGTGTCATATTTGAGAATGTAATGTGTCATATTTGAGAATGTATTGTGTTGTATTTAAGAATGTAATGTGTTGTATTTGAGAATGTAATGTGTCATATTTGAGAATGTATTGTGTTGTATTTAAGAATGTAATGTGTCATATTTGAGAATGTATTGTGTTGTATTTAAGAATGTAATGTGTCGTATTTGAGAATGTATTGTGTTGTATTTAAGAATGTAATGTGTCATATTTGAGAATGTATTGTGTTGTATTTAAGAATGTAATGTGTCGTATTTGAGAATGTATTGTGTTGTATTTAAGAATGTAATGTGTCATATTTGAGAATGTATTGTGTTGTATTTAAGAATGTAATGTGTCGTATTTGAGAATGTATTGTGTTGTATTTAAGAATGTAATGTGTCATATTTGAGAATTTATTGTGTTGTATTTAAGAATGTAATGTGTCGTATTTGAGAATGTATTGTGTTGTATTTAAGAATGTAATGTGTCATATTTGAGAATGTATTGTGTTGTATTTAAGAATGTAATGTGTCATATTTGAGAATGTATTGTGTTGTATTTAAGAATGTAATGTGTCATATTTGAGAATGTATTGTGTTGTATTTAAGAATGTAATGTGTCATATTTGAGAATGTATTGTGTTGTATTTAAGAATGTAATGTGTCGTATTTAAGAATGTATTGTGTCGTATTTAAGAATGTAATGTGTCATATTTGAGAATGTAATGTGTCATATTTAAGAATGTAATGTGTCGTATTTGAGAATGGAAAGTGCCATTTTTGATAATTTAATATTGTATACTTGGGATTTCCAACACATTTGATACAATTAACATCACTGCTGTATTTAGACCAACAAGCAGCAGTAAGAATAAATGGTGAAACAACAAGTTGGTTTGACATAAAACAAGGGGTCCGTCAGGGGTGCATATTGTCACCCTACTTATTTAACTTGTATACTGAAAATATAATGAGGAATGTTAGAGAAGATGTAGACAAAGAATATTACGATGCCATAACAGTTGGAGGTTATGAAATACCAGAGATTAGATATGCTGATGACACAGTATTGCTGTCCACAACACAAGAAGGAATGGAAAAACTAATTATGTCAGTCCGCAAGAACAGCGAAGAGCAGAACCTCTATCTTAATGCAAAGAAAACTAAAGTGATGACAACTGACAAAATAAACAAGGCAACTGAAATATGTATCAATGAGGAAAAACTGGAAGAAGTGGAGAGTTTTGAATATCTTGGATCACTACTAACTAATAATGGAGATACAATGAGGGAAATTAAAAGGAGGACATCTATTGCTCTTCAGAAAGTAAAACAACTAAAGAATCTGTGGAGAGGAGCAGACAGAACCACAAAAATAAGATTTTTAAGGGCATGCATCTTTCCCATCGCAACATATGCCTGTGAGACCTGGACACTTAACAAAACAGCTGAGAAGCACATAAATGCCTTTGAATGTAAATGCTATAGAAGAGTTCTCCAAATATCGTGGACACAAAAAAGAACAAATATATCTATACTACAAGAGCTTAATATTGAAGAAGGCTGGCTAGTAAAGAGGATTAAAGAGAGAAAACTTAAATATTTTGGCCACATTAAACGTCATGATAATTTAGAGAAGACCGTATTGGAAGGATACATAATGGGAAAAAGAAAAAGAGGAAGACCGAAACGAAGATGGCTGCAAGACATCGTTGATGATCTGGAAATGGATGCAGCAGCAGCAGGCCATCTTGCTCACAACCGAGAGGCCTACAGGAGTGCTGTTTGGGAGGCAAAGTTCCGCAAGGGACATGCAAAAGAATGAATGAATGAATGATACTTGGAAATGCAATGCGTCAAATTTGGGAATGTAATGTGCAGACATGTTTCTGGGAAATCTGAACACGCCGTGAAAGACTGGTCCAGTCTCGGGCAGGCGGACTTCTCAGAGCGTATCATAACCCAGGGGTGGAAGTCACTAGCTGCGAGGATTCGTCCTCCTGGACAAAAGCTCTATCCTGATCACAACTAGGAAGGGTAGCGGCCACGACCACAAAACTCTGATGTCGGAGACACTGGACCAGGGCAGTCTAGATAGGCAACCACCTCTCACCCGGCGGGGATGTATGCGTATCCCAATCACCCTGAGGTTTTCCGGTGAGAAAGTCCAACGCCGGAATGGAGGGCCAACAACCTCTCACCAAGCGGGGATATACTGATATCCAAAACACGTCGAGGTTTTCCGAAGAGAAAGTCCAGCTCTAGATTAAACTGGTGCAACGAAAACCACGGTGCTACGCAATCCCGCTTCTGAGACCCACCAAGAATACAGGCCCAAGCCCCGCGATATTCTGAACCTCATGTGGTCCTCTCGGGGATCTCTTGTGGCCCTCTCGGGGACCACAGGAGGATCACAGGACCTATCGAGGACCACAGGAGTAAATTCAGTATGATCACGGGGCGATCGTGGTGGTAGAAGCGAACGAAGAAAAAGAAGGTATCTGATCCATCACCAGATTTTTTTATCGTTTATTTATCGTTTACCCTAGTGTGATCTTCAGTTTCTTCTTTTGTATTTCATTTTTGACCGTGAACCCCCCCCCCCCCCTTTTTCCTTTGAAGTTGCGCTGTGGACCTCCTGTTCTGTCTGAGAACGCCTGTGGACCTCCTTTCCTGCTAAATTCAACTGTGGAACACCTTTCATGTCTGAGAACAGCTGTGGACCTCCTTTCCTGTCTGAGAACAGCTGTGGATCCTCTTTCCTGTCTGAGAACAGCTGTGGATCCACTTTCCTGTCTGAGAACAGCTGTGGACCCACCTTCCTGTCTGAGAACGGTTGTGGATCCTCTTTCCTGTCTGAGAACAGCTGTGGACCCACTTTCCTGTCTGAGAACAGCTGTGGACCCCCTTTCCTGTCTGAGAACAGCTGTGGACCCCCTTTCCTGTCTGAGAACAGCTGTGGACCCCCTTTCCTGTCTAACAGCTGTGGACCCCCTTTCCTGTCTAACAGCTGTGGACCCCCTTTCCTGTCTGAGAACAGCTATGGACCCCCTTTCCTGTCTGAGAACAGCTGTGGACCCTCTTTCCTGTCTGAGAACAGTTGTGGACCCTCTTTCCTGTCTGAGAACAGCTTTTGACCTCTCGTTAAAAATAAAGCTATAAATAGAACCCAGATGATGATATTTTTTTTTTCAGTCGAATCAATCCATCTGCTGATCCATGAGCATATAAACATCCTTCCTTGGGCTCGCGGGTCAGTGGACCCCAGGTTAAGATCCACTGCATTATGAAGAAGTTGTATATATTCTGTTCCATAGACAAATCTGCTTGCTTTATATCTATAGAGAAGTTTCCTATGTTTAGTTTTTTTTTAAAGACAGATGCGGACTAAAGTTTACTTTGTTCGCCTGAGGGTTAATGTATTTAAAACAGTTACAGACTCAAAAGATTACATTCACATTTTATTGATAACAAAACATCACACATGCGGTTTCCAGGATAAAAACAAGCTAATTATACAGTCAATTGTTGAGTTCTCAAAGTTCCGTTAATCAGAAAAGGGACACACTGCACCCAGGTGTTGGGACGAAACATCGTAAACAATGGATCGAGTTTATGTCTACCGGCGACCCGAGAATACGGTGGGACTGATTGTTTACGTCGGTCGTTATGGAGAAAGTTTATAATTTGCCACAGCTGGAGTGAAGTTTATGTTGATCCTTGGCAAGTCCCGCCTTCATTGTGTACCTGGCTTCAGAAACTCATTCACCAGAACGTACTGAATTAATTCATTAACAAAACTCATTCACATGTTTATCTCTGTTTATCCCCCCCCCCCCCCCCCGGCTGCTATAAATACTTCACCGTCTTCATTAATTAGTTGAAGTTGATTTGTTTTTTTTCCCTCAAGTTTTCCATCGTGACTGATTTACATACCTAAACCTATCGTTGCTTTTCCCTTCTATTTTGCTGTGTCGTCTCAAATGTTCAGCTTCTGTTCTCTGTGTGCTGAACAAGTCCACAACAAACAGCTGCAGGCCTTGGCTAAAGAAAGGTAGTACATGTTCTAAGATGTGTAACAACGTATGAGGTCAATGTAACAGTTGCTATGTTGAGTTGTAACGTTTCATATGATGGCTATAACAGTTGCTATGTTGAGTTGTAACGTTTCATATGATGGCTATAACAGTTGCTATGGTGACATATAGCATTCTGTATACAAAATGGCAGCTACAATTGCTACCGTAACGCGTAATATTTACTACAGTAGCGTGCAATATTTTCTACTGTAGTTGTACAGGCTCCAGTGATGAAATAGTCGTTTATTATTTAATAATAATAATAATAATAATGTAAAATTCCCGATTCCATGCCATCAAGGCATATTGGGGACTGTGTTAGGCCTGTATTTTCCATGAGCTTCGGCACATGAAAGTCTGATGTGGTCACGTATCACGCCTGGCCGCTTTACCTTCCCAGATTTCTCTGGTACCCATTTTTAGAAGCTGGGTGAACCCTGGGGATTGTGTATGTGTATGTGGGTGTGGGTGTGTGTGTGTGTCCCACTGCTGGGACTGAACCCGGTACCACCAGATTACTGAACCAATCGCCTAACCACTCAGCTAACCAGACCGCCAATAATAATACTCTCGGTTGTCTATGAATTGCTCCGCTGTCGAAGGGAAACAACCGTAAAATATCTGCTCATAAATCTAACTAACAACAGTAAGTGATCTTTATCGAACATCAGGTGCGATATTTTCAGGCTATATATTCATGCGTTTTATCTTTCACTTGCTGTTCTATCATTGATTCAGTTTTCCTGTTTGAACTTTCGTCAGTGGAGCGAGAGTTGTACGAAGCATCTGGCGCAGTGATAATGTACATGTATAGTGGCAGCAACCAAAGAACTTAAAGTTCAACTTCAAATACAAATCATCATCATCATCATCATTACTGTTAATATGATTATTATTATTATTGCAGCAACAGTAGCATTTACAACAATAATAACAGCAGAATAATAACAGCATCAGCAACAACAACAATGATAAGAACAAGAATAGTAGCAACAATAGAACAATGATAATGGTATAAAATAATAACAAAGCAATAACAACAAGAACAATGAAACATCACTAATAATAATAATAATAACAGTAATAATAATAGTAAAAGCCCTAATTGTTTGTTTTTAAAAAATTTATCAGTAATAAAAGTCCTGAATTGGTTTTGAAGTTTGTTTACAGTATAACACTTTCCTGTCCTTGTTTGATACACTCGTATGTCTGTAAATAGGCACATTCATATTCTTGTCGCTGCAGGTGACGAAGTGACGAACACATTTCCTCGTCACAAGAAAGCCTCAGAAAGTGGAGCAAAACGATCAGCAAGCGAGAACAACATGCAGAGCCAGCTCTCATCTCCAGGTAAACTTTCAGTTCTAACAGAGCCAGCTCTCGTCCTCAGGTAAACTTTCAGTTCTAACAGAGCCAGCTCTCGTCTCCAGGTAAACTTTCAGTTCTAACAGAGAATATGGAGTCATGTAGGCAGCTACAAAAAATTTCGCTGCGAGACAAGAAACTCACATCGGAGAAATCGATGAGTTCCCAGCAGCAACAGACAGGAACCAACATCAGAAGTTAGCAGGGAACCAACATCAGAAGTTAGCAGGGAACCAACATCAGAAGTTAGCAGGGAATGAACACCGAGAGTTAACAGGGAGCAAACACTAGGAATTAACAAGGAACTAACAGGGGGAACTAACAGAGAACCAGCATCAGAAATTAGCAGGGAACAAACACTGAGAATTAACATGGAACTAACACAAGGGATTATCAGGGAACTAACACCGAGAATTCAGACTCTGTGGAAAAATTAGAGTAAAGCTAAAGAAGGCATGCAGAAAAGTGAGAAACATCAAACTGAATACAGAACTCCTTAAAAATGACCAAGAACTGCGAGAACAATACAAAGTTATTATAACAAATAGATACAATGCAATAGCAAAGATAAATAGTATAGATGAACAATGGGCAATGTTAAAAGATTCTATCCACCAAACTGTTAAGGAGATAATACCACCAAAAAAGAAGCCCCTAAAAATAAATGGATGACAGACGACATCTTAGGACTGATGGACAAGAGGAGGAGGAGTAAAAATAACGAGGAAAAATATAGCAAGATAAATAAAGAAATAAGACACAAATGCAGAGAAGCAAAAGAAATGTGGTTAAATGAACAGTGCAGACAGATAGAGGACTCTCATAATAAAGACAGGAAAAACATGCACAAACGAATTAGTGAACTCACAGGCAGGAAAACAAAATATACCACAGGATGCTTGAAATCGAAAGAAGGTAAAATGTTAATGGGAAAAGAAGACATTGTGGACAGATGGACAGAGTATATCGGTGAGCTATATGGAGGAGAAAGACCAGAATTAACACCAGATACTGAAAACTGTGATGGACCACCAATACTTGAAGATGAAATCATAGATGCCATCAAACACATGGAGAAAGGAAAAGCGACTGGGCCTGATAATATAACAATAGAAGAGATAGAGGCACTAGAGGAGACAGGAATAAAAATAATAACCAAGTTACTGAATGACATTTACAACAGTGGTTATATTCCCAGTGACCTGATTAAATCCACGTTTATAGCACTACCAAAGAAACCAGGTGCAAAGGAATGTGATGACCACCAGACTATCAGGCTCTCATGTCACATAATGAAGCTACTTCTGAGAATCATTATGAGAAGAACAAGGAAAAAGATAAAAATGGAAATAGCAGATGAACAGTTTGGATTTGTTGAAGGAAAGGGAACACACAATGCCATTTATGCTTTACGAACACTAACAGAAAGAGCTTTAGAAGTACAGAAAGATCTCTACTTATGCTTCATTGATTACACCAAGGCATTCGACAAGGTGAAACATAACGAAATTATTAAAATGCTTGAAGACATCAGTATAGATGGCAAAGACCTGAGGGTTGTAAAACATCTATACTGGCAGCAAGAAGCAGCAGCTCGAGTTGAAAATAGAATTGGAAAATATCAACCTATAAAACAAGGGGTGCGACAAGGATGTGTACTATCTCCAGACTTTTTTTCTCTGTATAGCGAGAATATTCTAAGAACGATCATCACAGAACCAGGCATAAAAATTGGAGGATACAATATTAACAACCTTCGGTATGCTGACGACACAGTACTGATAGCTGAGAACCAACAATACCTGCAAAATCTCTTGGATAAAGTGGCCAAAGAAAGTGAACAGAAAGGCCTTACTTTGAACATCAAAAAGACAGAGACTATGGTTATATCTAGGAAACAGAATCCACCAACATGCAGTATAAAATTAAACGGAACTATTCTAAAGCAGGTGCAGAAATTCAAATACGTTGGAGCAGTAATAACTTCAGATGGGAAATGCAGAACAGAAATTAGGAACAGAATAGGCCAAGCAAAGACTGCATTTCAGAGAATGAGAAACATATTAGCCAACACATCTTTATCAATGAATGTTAGAAAACGAGTCCTAAAATGCTATATTGAACCTATCTTGTTATATGGAAGTGAATCATGGACAATAGGCAAGTCTGCACAAAAATCATTGGAAGCAGCAGAAATGTGGTTTATTAGAAGAATGTTGCGAATCCTCTGGACAGCAAAAATAACTAATGAAGAATGTAGGAGAAGAGCTAGAGAGACAAAAAACCTTGTAAAAAAGATAAGAGAGAGACAATGTACTTTCATAGGACATGGAATGAGAAGAGGGGGCATAGAAAATATTATAACAGGAAAAATAGAAGGAAGAAGATCAAGAGGAAGACCAAGAGAAATGATACTGGACAATCTGATGGGGTGGTGTGAGAGGAGATCACCAACTGAGCTGATGGCCTGCATGAAGGATCGTGTACTCTGGAGAAGCATAATAGCCAACGTCAGTCGGCACGGCACCTGATGATGATGATGATGATGATGAACACCGAGAATTAACACGAGACTAACACCAGGAAGTAGCAATGAACAAACTCTGAGAATTAACAGGGAACTACATCAGGAATTAACAGGGAACTAAATCAAGAATTAACAGGGAACTAACACCAGGAATTAACAGGGGACAAACACCAGGAAATAACAGGGAATCAACACCAAGAAATAACAGGAAACTAACACCAGAAATTAACAAGAAACCAACATCAGGAATTAACAATAAACTAACACCAAGAGCTAACAGAGAACCCGCATCAGGAATTAACAGGGAACCAAAACCAGAAATTAAGAGGAAAACAACACCAGGAACTAATAGAAAACCAACACCAGGAATTAAGAGAAAATTAGAAAAACACCAGGAATTAACAGGAAAACAACACTAGGAAGTAACAGTAACCAACACCAGGAATTAATAGGAATACAGCACCAGGAACTAGCAGGAAACCAACACCAGGAATTAACGTGGAACTAACACTGGGAATTAACAGTAAGAAGCACCAAGAGTTAACGGGAAACCAAAACACGGAATTAACAGGGTACCAACAGCAAGAAAGTACTGGAGTCAACACCGATAGCAAGCAGATAAACAGTACCTGGCAGAAGCAGAAAACCAGCTCTAGGAACAAACATAGAAACCAGCTCTTGGAACAAATATAGAAACCAGCTCTAGGAACAAACATAGAAACTAGCTCTCGGAACAAATATAGAAACCAGCTCTAGGAACAAACATAGAAACTAGCTCTAGGAACATGCAAGAACTAACACCCAAAGTAAACATCAACAAACAAGGAATTAGCCACCAAGGAAAATATGCACTAACACCAGGAAGAATTAGGGAACTAATTCAGCACAAACCAGAAAAAAAAACAGAAAGAAGAAGTGATTGATTGATTGATTGATCTTTATTTCAAAAGGGTTAAGAATTGGGCATGCAGGCCCATCTGACATTCTGCCCTTTATCATACATCTTTCACTCTATTCCAGACATTCTACAAAAATGCTGTTCATATAACAAACATAACTAACATTGAAGCTGAGAGACATAAAATAAAATATAACATTTACGTTTCACTCTTAAACATTCAGTCAGTACAGAAGTAACTACATACATTATAAATGACTATCTACTAAACAAAATTTTGGGGACTATTCAGAAAACAATTAATTGTATTCGGTGTCTGTAAAAGCAGTTTAAGATAACTTTTAAGTTTTATAATTCATGGAGGCATGTAGTCGACATCAAATAGATATTGGGAAAGCTTGTAGTTGTAGGAGGGAGTATAATTTATATTTTTTATATAGGATGGGAGGGCATTCCAAAGATGAGCAGCAGAATAACTAAGGCTTTTCTTGTAAAGATCAAGTCTAGGTTTTGGAAGACATATGTTGTTCAAGCGTTGGCTGCACTTTGGGCTAAATTTAAACAGGTTCCATAGATAAGGCGGGGCATGCCGTGAAAGAATTTGATGTACTAACTTGGCTTTGTTGAAGAGGAACCTGTTCTTTAGAGGTAGTATTTTGAAACGTTTGTGATGATTAGTTGTTTGTGCTTGATCTTTGTCACTAATAAGCTTTACTGCTCGCTTTTGAACTAACATAAGCACATACAGGAAAAAAAAGAACAGAAAGAAATATGGAACAAGGGAACAAGCACCAACACATACAGAAAATAGAAACAAAAAAAAATAAGGAACTAATACTAACACAAAGAGAAAACAGAAAGAAGCAGGGAATTAACACCCGCACAAAGAAGAAACTGAAATAGAAAGAAGCAGGGAACTAACACTCGCACAAAGAAGAAACTGAAATAGAAAGAAGCAGGGAACTAACACTCGCATAAACAGTAAAAGGAAATAGAAAGAAGCAGGGAACTAACACTCGCATAAACAGTAAAAGGAAATAGAAAGAAGCAGGGAACTAACACTCGCACAAAGAAGAAACTGAAATAGAAAGAAGCAGGGAACTAACACTCGCATAAACAGTAAAAGGAAATAGAAAGAAGCAGGGAACTAACACTCGCACAAAGAAGAAACTGAAATAGAAAGAAGCAGGAAACTAACACTCGCACAAAGAAGAAACTGAAATAGAAAGAAGCAGGGAACTAACACTCGCACAACCATAAAACAGAAGTAGAAAGAAACAGTAAGCTAAAACCAGGAAAAACTTGAAAACAAAAAAAAAAACAAAACAAGAAAAGCAAGGAGCCAACACTATGAACACCTAGGGAACGAACACCAGGATCAGCCAAGCAGAGATCCAACGTCAAGTCACGGTAGGAACACACAGAAGATGAGCACGCGAAATCTGAAGATTTTTTTTCCAGAGAGAATTTGAAATCCATGAGTAGACGATGTAGCGTGAGAAGCTGGTAGCGCTGTTTGTGCTGGAGATATCGTGGTTGTTTTGTTTTGTTTTGTTTTCAAAAACTTGAAGAGAGGAGAAAAATTTGTCAGATTACAGGAAGAAATGTTGACATTTTTGTTATATTTTTCTTTCCTCATTCTTATTTTTTTAAGTGAAAAAAAAAAAAAAGTCTGATCCTCGATTCCTAAAATAGATTGGTTACACAAAGATGATCTCTTGAGAAACAAGAGCTCTCACTTAGTTCTGACACCAGAAACAAAAAAAAAAAAAAAGTAGCTAAACAGGATATTAAATTATTTTCCAGTGACACGTTATTGGAACCGCATCACGATGATACATGGGCAATGAAGAAGCCTCCCCCCACCCCACCCCACCCCCCATCCCACCCCCCTCATATATTGGTTACGTGTGTTGTTGAGTCACTTTCCCGCCATTCTTTTTTCATTCTCATTTGATTTATCTTCTTCTACGGTTGTCTCTTATGTCTTCTTCTACATTTCTTTCAAAGTTGTTCTACCATGGAGATGCATATAAAAGCAGAAAGCATGATGTATGTTTGTTCTTCACAGTACAGTGTTTCTGTAATATGTGATGTTTGATCTGAAAAAAGGCCGATGTTTTCTTGTAGAGCTGTGAAACTGCGGACAAACTTTTCTAGCTGCTTCCCAACTTGTCTGATTGGATGGTCAGGGTCTCTTGTCTGATTGGATGGTCAGGGTCTCTTGTCTGATTGGATGGTCAGGGTCTCTTGTCTGATTGGATGGTCAGGTCACGTGGCTGATTGGATGGTCAGGGTCTCTTGTCTGATTGGATGGCCAGGGTCTCTTGTCTGATTGGATGGCCAGGGTCTCTTGTCTGATTGGATGGTCAGGGTCACGTGGCTGATTGGATGGTCAAGGTCTCTTGTCTGATTGGATGGTCAGCCTCACGTGACTGATTGGATGGTCAGGGTCTCTTGTCTGATTGGATGGTCAGGGTCTCTTGTCTGATTGGATGGTCAGGGTCACGTGGCTGACATGGCTGCCCCCAGTACTGGTACAGCATGGCTGACCAAGACCTAGTAACAGGCCAAGCCCGGCTAACGGGGCAAGGATCACTATAGCTCCCAAGGTGGTGGAGTCTGCTAAAGAAGTATTGCACCCTTCCGGTTGTTTGGCTCCACCCACGGGCTGAAAAGATAGCTCCATTCGATAGAGCTCTCTGCCTCACCACCTTCTCAACATCGACTGCAAAGAACATCAGACTTGCAGCCCCAGAGTGACAGAACAACAACAACAACAAGAGCAAAAGTCTAAAATGATAAGAAGAAAGATAATAATTCTGCATACTTTCTTGTGCATTTGTGTGTGTGTGTGTGTGTGTGTGTGTGTGTTTTCGTGTTTTAATGCTTACAACATTGTCTTCTTGTGCCTGCGTTGTTATCCCTGTCAGTGTTGCCAAGTCTGACTCCAGATCATGGAGTCTAAAAAAATTTTTAATGTCTGACAGGAAGAAACAAGAACAGTCTTGAGAAAATTTCTATGCATCAAATAGTTAGAAAATAGTTAGAAAATAGAAGATTTTAAGATATACGTGCAGCATTATTTGTTAAGGAGGCGCACAGCTGTAGCATGTCGGTCTTATTTATGCATTACATACAGACCAGAGACTTTTAGATGAGTTCTGGAATCTCTCTCTCTCTCTCTCTCCTTCTCTCACTCTCTCTCTCCTTCTCTCACTCTCTCTCTCCTTCTCTCACACACTCTCTCTCCTTCTCTCACTCTCTCTCTCCTTCTCTCACTCTCTCTCTCTCCTCTCACTCTCTCTCTTTCTCTCACTCTCTCTCTCCTTCTCTCACTCTCTCTCTCCTTCTCTCACACTCTCTCTCCTTCTCTCACACTCTCTCTCTCCTTCTCTCACACTCTCACTCTCTCTCTCCTTCTCTCACTCTCTCTCTCCTCTCACTCTCTCTCTCCTTCTCTCACTCTCTCTCACTCTCTCTCTCTCTCCTTCTCTCGCTCTCTCTCTCCTTCTCTCACTCTCTCTCCTTCT
This sequence comes from Achatina immaculata, assembly GCA_009760885.1. Classification (NCBI taxonomy): domain Eukaryota; kingdom Metazoa; phylum Mollusca; class Gastropoda; order Stylommatophora; family Achatinidae; genus Lissachatina; species Lissachatina immaculata. Next base: position 24,598,576 of record CM019699.1, read on the forward strand.
CTCACTCTCTCTCTCCTTCTCTCACTCTCTCTCTCTTTCTCTCTCTCTCTCTCCTTCTCTCACTCTCTCTCTCCTTCTCTCACTCTCTCTCTTTCTCTCACTCTCTCTCCTTCTCTCACTCTCTAGCTCTTTCTCTCTCTCTCTCTCCTTCTCTCACTTTCTAGCTCTTTCTCTCTCTCTCCTTCTCTCACTCTCTAGCTCTTTCTCTCTCTCTCTCTCCTTCTCTCACTCTCTAGCTCTTTCTCTCTCTCTCTCCTTCTCTCACTTTCTAGCTCTTTCTCTCTCTCTCCTTCTCTCACTTTCTAGCTCTTTCTCTCTCTCTCTCTCTCTCCTTCTCTCATTTTCTAGCTCTTTCTCTGTCTTCTCCGGCTCACTACGGTTTACCTTTACTATCTTTACTATAATGATTATCCGTTGTGTTTTCATCCATCATGGGCTTCCCCCTCCCCCGCCCTCTTCCGAAATCACCCAAGCCCGCCCTTAAAACACAAAGCCCTCTGTGCCCCAGGGCAGTGCTCTGGTTGAAGGAGTAAAACTGAAGAAATGAAAAGGAAGAATTGAAAACTGAAATGACATACATCTGCTTGCTTGTAGACCGCTAGGGTGGATTAAAGAGCAAGGAGAATGGTGCGTGCCTAGGAATTGTGAGAGCCCGACTGGCTGGCAGTAAAGAAAGGGTAGAGGAGATGGTGGTCGAGGGAGGGTAGAGGAGATGGTAGTCGAGGGAAGGTAGAGGAGATAGTGGTCGAAGGAGGGTAAAGTAGATGGTAGTCGAGGGAGGGTAGAGGAGATGGTAATCGAGGGAGAGTAGAGGAGATGGTAGTCGAGGGAGGGTAGAGGAGATGGTGGTCGAAGGAGGGTAAAGTAGATGGTAGTCGAGGGAGGGTAGAGGAGATGGTGGTCGAAGGAGGGTAAAGTAAATGGTAGTCGAGGGAGGGTAGAGGAGATGGTGGTCGAAGGAGGGTAAAGTAAATGGTAGTCGAGGGAGGGTAGAGGAGATGATAGTCGAGGGAGGGTAGAGGAGATGGTGGTCGAAGGAGGGTAAAGTAAATGGTAGTCGAGGGAGGGTAGAGGAGATGGTGGTCGAAGGAGGGTAAAGTAGATGGTAGTCGAGGGAGGGTAGAGGAGATGATAGTCGAGGGAGGGTAGAGGAGATGGTGGTCGAAGGAGGGTAAAGTAGATGGTAGTCGAGGGAGGGTAGAGGAGATGGTAGTCGAAGGAGGGTAGAGGAGATAGCAGTCGAGGGAGGGTAGAGGAGATGGTAGTCGAAGGAGGGTAGAGGAGATGGTAGTCGAGGGAGGGTAGAGGAAATGGTAGTCGAGGGAGGGTAGAGGAGATGGTAGTCGAGGGAGGGTAGAGATGGTAGTCGAGGGAGGGTAGAGATGATGTTCAGGGGAGGGTAGAGGAGAAGGTGGTCGACGGAGGGAGTAGAGAAAGGAGTGGTGATACTTGGAATGAATATATGAACTGTTTAAAGCCTAGATGAATGTTAGAAACGTAAATGTAGCAGAAAATGTTCAGGCATATGTCTGCAGTGTGTGTGTGTGTGTGTTTGTGTGTGTGTGTGTGTGTGTGTGGGGGGGGGGGGGTTTCGTTCATAAGTAAAGCTGCTCCTGCTTTTTAAAGACTCCTCTTTATATCAGAGTTTTGCTGTAGTGCCCTTTGATATATTTATATAGCTAGTTACGTACGCGCAAAACTTCCTGCCATTTTGTCACACCTGGCAGTGTCCACCGCTTTCTCAACATCTCGTATTTTAGATTTCCTTGAAGCTTCCCTTCATCCTCCATTGCTGATCTTATGAACCTTTCATGAAGCTCCACCACATTTTCCTTCATCCACTTTCATTTTCTCCTTTGGTAAAAGAACACATCCATTCTCTACCGCGATAACAGAACACAAATCATAACAAAACAAAAATAATAACGGAACAAAAAATCATAACAGAATACAAATCATAACAGAATAAAAATAAAAAAGAACAAAAAATCATAACAGAGCATAAATAATAACAGAACAAAAATAATAACAGAGTACAAATAATAACAGAACAAAAATAATAGAACAAAAACCATAACAGAACAAAAACTATAATAGAACAAAAATTCATGACAGAACAAAAATCATAGCAGGACAAAAAAATCATCTCTCCAGTGTTCCTTTCATTGCAGGGCGACCATTCTTCACCAAAAATCCTGAAGAGCTGGAGGGGGAGATAACCCAAACATCTCTGGTCAAGTCGTCCAGGGGTCTTGGTTTCACAATTGTTGGTGGCAGTGTCAAGGACACGCAGTTTCTTCAAATAAAAAACGTTGTGGAGAACGGGCCAGCACACATCAGTGGCAAATTTAAAACTGGTAAGTTTGCATGTTTTTGTTTTTTTTTTGTAACAATGCAAGTCACTTGGTCAAAGACGTACATAGTTCTTTTTGGCAGATTAAAAAGTTGTACTACTTGATTTCCTGCAATACGTTAAGATATCTGATCCCAAAATGGTATTCATAAACTCATGGGGATCCTTGGAAGGACACTGTGGAATCTAGATTATGTAAGATACAAGAAATGTCTGATTTTAATTTAATGCCAAGAGTGGTGGAGCTTCTGGTCAGTCATCATAGGCTTTATGAATCTGTGACCTGAAACTATAATCTATCTATCTATCTATCTATCTATCTATCTATCTATCTATCTATCTATCTATCTATCTATCTATCTGTCTGTCTGTCTGTCTGTCTGTCTGTCTGTCTGTCTGTCTGATTTAACAGCATTAGTTCACACAAAAAATTTACACTGGCAATATTTGAACCATGGCGTCCTAAGGTAACTCTCCAGTGTGTCCATGCATAGAGAAGAGAGAGAGAGAGAGAGAGAGAGAGAGAGAGAGAGAGAGAGAGAGAGAGAGAGAGAGATGCCACATATCAAATATTACAATAAGAATTCTATCTTTGTAGGAACTTCCTGAATTAACGCAGGGAGAAGTTAGAAGGGACATAACTGTTTATGAAACTATCTATTAAAAGAATTATTCCATTTATTTCCCTTATGCCTTCACTAACCCCTAAACTCTACTAACGTAACCTGCTGGTTTCGTCAGCGACAGAATGGCAACCTTCCTATATCAATGACACGCGGCAACACGCAATGTGAAATAGAAAGTAACAGAAAAACTGAATTGGTGCGTATTTCAACACAAGGAGATTTACATCCAAACAAATAATAATCAGCCAATCAATGTCTTTAAACCGAGGATGGAAGAGAGAACAAGTACAGAGGAACTAAAGGTATGAAACTTAAAAAAGACAAATAATGAAAAATATAAGAAGAGGTCGCAGAAATGTTTTGCCCATATCAAGACACATGATATTAAAAACCATAACTGAAACTTGACCATAGAGAGCAACTGGAGAACAAAGATTGGACCACAGAGAGCAACTGGAGAACAAAGAGTGGACCACAGAGAGCAAATGGAGAACAAAGAGTGGACCATAGAGAGAAACTGGAGAACAAAGAGTGGACCATAGAGAGCAACTGGAGAACAAAGATTTGAACATAGAGAGCAACTGGAAAACAAAGAGTGGACCATAGAGAGAAACTGGAGAACAAAGAGTGGACCATAGAGAGCAACTGGAGAACAAAGATTTGAACATAGAGAGCAACTGGAAAACAAAGAGTGGACCATAGAGAGCAACTGGAGAACAAAGATTTTGCCATGGAGAGGAACTGGAGAACAAAGATTTTGCCATAGAGAGCAACTGGAGAACAAAGATTTGACCAGAGAGAGCAACTGGAGAACAAAGATTTGACCATAGAGAGCAACTGGAGAACAAAGATTTGACCATAGAGAGCAACTGGAGAACAAAGACTGGACCATAGAGAGCAACTGGAGAACAAAGACTGGACCATAGAGAGCAACTGGAGAACAAAGATTCAAATGGTTGAAAAACACCAAACATCTGTCAGGGTAAAGTTGACTGTGAGCGCTGTGACAGCAGGAGAGACAGAAAGGAAAAGCAGGAGAGACAGAAAGGAAAAGCAGGAGAGACAGAAAGGAAAAGCAGGAGAGACAGAAAGGAAAAGCAGGAGAGACAGAAAGGAAAAGCAGGAGAACAAAGCAGCCACGCTCACCTTGCCAGGTGGAGTGTAAGATGAAAACAAAATAGTTATCACATTACACAGGATGAAAAAATAAGGATGAAGAAAACAAAATACTTTGGCCATATCAAAAGACATAACAATACACCGAAGGCCGTACCAGAAGGAAAGCTGGAAGGAAAAAGAGCAAGAGGAAGACAGAGATGTAGATGGGAAGATAACATGCGAGAACGGACAGGACACAGCTTGGGTGAGTGCACCATTAAGGCAAGGGAGAGAGGGAGCTGGGGATTCATTACCACCACCCTTCATTCTAGAGAAGGCACATGATGATGATGATAATGATGATAGGATGAAGACGCTGTCCATTTTGGCAGTCAACAACTCATAGCTGACATGCTAGCATCGGGGTTGGTGAACCATAGCTGACCAAGACCCTGCCCACCTCTCCTTTAGTACCGCTGGTAGCAGACAGGCTGGGGCAGGGATCACCATAGTCCCCATGGTGGTGGAGTCTGCTAAAGAAATACTGCATGCCCCCAGCCTTTTGGCTGCACTCAGGGACCGAAACAAAAATAGCATCTTTAACCTACTCCCAATCCAACACGATGATGCGCATCAACACCTTCACCGCATCAGCTTCAAAGGATATCAGACTCACAGTTCCAATTAGATAGAAGAAGAAGAAAAAGAAGAAGAAGAATAATAAGAAGAGAAGAAGAAAAAGATAATACACTCCCAATCCAACACGATGACATGCCTCAACATCTTCACCGCATCAGCTGCAAAGGATATCACACTCACAGTTCAATTAGATAGAAGAAGAAGAAGATGAATTAGCAGAAGAAGAAGAAACAGTTATTGCAGCTTTTAATAATGTTTTTTTTTCATGTTCAAATGTTCGCTTTATTTGTCCAGCAATAAATAAGAATTTCTCTGCTTCTCATAATCTGTTTTTGATTCCATATATATGTTTTCTTCTCATTACAGGTGATGTTATTGTACGAGTAAACAATACGTGTGTTCTTGGCTTCACCCACCAAGATGCGGTCCGACTCTTCCAGTCCATATCCCCAGGTGAAACAGTTCAGCTGGAGACATGTAGAGGCTACCCTTTGAACTTTGACCCTGATGACCCCAATACAGAGATTGTCACAACAGTGGCTGTCACACCTACTCAGGACGTGGGCTCATCCAGTGGGCCATCCACGTCCATGGGAAATGGGATCCAGGATCCTCACAGTTACTGGGCGGGCATGAAGCCACTTCCAGATCTTACCAGGTCTGCTGTGGATCATGGCCACAACTCCACCCTCAGCCTGTCCCACTCCAGCAACTACAATGGGACTGGGGTGAATATTATGAACCACGATGATACAATTCCTGATCTGGTATCGCTCTCTATTATGGGGAGACCAGAAATATTGACAATCCCTATTGTGAAAGGACCTATGGGATTTGGTTTCACAATTGCGGATAGCCCTTATGGCCAGAGGGTGAAGCAGATACTAGACCCTGGCAGATGCAAGAATCTGATTGAGGGTGATCTTTTGGTGTTGATTAACTCGGTGAATGTCCGTGATTTACCTCATCAGCAAACTGTGCAGTTTCTGAAGGAATGCAAGCAGGAACAGGAAACAATTATTGTTGTACAGAGGGGAGGTAAGTGGCTTTGACCTTGTTGTTGTGATGCTCGGCCCTTAGGGAAGGGAGGCAAAAAATGCTGTTGGACCTCATTTTACTTTATCCTAGCTTTTTTTTGTGTGTGTTTATTTGAGTATTCAAGTGTTTCTTTTCTTTGTTTAAATACTCATCTTATTTGATTTTATCTGAGTATTCAACTGTTTCTCTGGTTTAAATACTCATTTTATTTACTTTTGTTTGAGTGTTAAAGCTGTTTCTCTGTTTAAACACTCGTCTTATTTGTTTATTTATGTATTGAAGCTGTTTCTTTGTTTAAATACTTGTCTTAATTGTTTATTTAAGTATTGAAGCTGTTTCTCTGTTTAATACTTTCGGTGCTGGAGGAAGAAACACGGACGTGTAGTTGGGTACCAGAGTAAAAGCGCGGGTCTTGATATGTTAGGGGGGTATAGTTATAAAATGGAATGGAAAACTTTATTTCCATGTACTTCCGTATACTTATTATGTTTCAAAGTATAACTAAATGAATGAAAATTTCATAAATGCAGAGTTTTTTAGGAAAAAAGACATAATGTGATGTTTTTAGACACTGACTGTGCCCAGCTCACCATCGGCTAGGTCTAGATATGCACTACTTACCATCTGAGATGTCTAGATCTACTTGTCAATCTCATATTCTGATTCTATGTTGCATTCTCGCTAAATTAATGTCTGAAATAACTCCTAACTACTTCTCCAGTCATCTAAATATGTCTAGATCTACTTGGGATACATTCAAGAGCAGTGGGGTGGTCACAGGCCATGTCCATACCCCTATCTACATCATCAAAAACTGAAAAATTTTGGTCTTTCTCTTCCTTTTTTCTCGGTCGGAATCACTCGTAACTAGGCACTCTTTCGCCATTTTGAAAAGTGTCACCGGAATCGCGGATGAAATATGTACAATCTAAATGTTACACTGGTTGTTTTATTGAAACAAACCAATGATCATTATAGTGACCATTGGTACGCAACGGGAAACCAGAAGCGTCATTATAATGTCCAAAGGCACGGAAAGTGTTAAACAATTGTCTTATTTGTTTATTTAAGTATTGAAGCTGTTTCTTTGTTTAAATACTTGTCTTATTTGATTTTATCAGAGTACTCAAGTGTCTCTCTGTTTAAATACTCATTTTATTTGTTTGTCTGAGTATTGAAGCTGTTTAAAAATTCTTTCATTCCTATGAATTTATAGAGTAAAAAAGGCTCTTCTTATTCACTGCACTATATCCTTTCCTGTCTGCAGAAAACATTAGCATTGTAGGGATATACTGCTTCTAGTCCAGAGCCACGTATAGTTATGGCGAAGCTATGGCAGGACTAAAAAACCAACTGTGGATTTTATTTTACATAAAGTGTGACAAAGAAAGATAAAAAGATTTAGCTAAACTTTCAAAATTCATAAATATAAGTTTATATAGAATATAAAGAAAACAAAAATGATGATCATGTCGAGAAAGAACATAAAAAACAGTCTCAAAGTGAGAGTTTTTGGTCCCTGTAACAGATTGCAATGTAAAAATCAAAGGAATAACATTAAAATAAGTGCACAAAATGAAGTATCTTGGTACAATGATAACATCAGATAATAGTTGTTTCACAGAGGTCAAAAACAGAATATGCCAGGCAAAGGTAGCATTTCTTCTTCTTCTTCTTCTTCAGCTTTCTGAGCTGTTAAGGCTCACTGCTGCAGATAAATCTTTTCTATTCCTAATCTTCTCTCTCCAGTTGGTGACACCAATTTCTTTTATATCTTCTTCTATATTGTCTTTCCATCTCTGTTAAGGTAGCATTTCAGAAAATGAAAACCATTCTGTGCAGTCTATATTTGTCAGTAGATACTAGGAAAAGAGTCTTGGAATGTTGTATTGAGCTAGTACTGCTACATGAAAGCGAATCATGGTCACTAACAACAACAACAAGAGCATTAGAGGCAACTGAAATGTGGTCCCTACGGAGAATGTTAAGAATACCAAGGACAGCCAAATTAACAAATGAAGAATGCATAAGGAAAGCCAGTAAGAAACGAACATTAATAAACACACTACGGGGGGAGACAGTCTAGATTCATTGGCCATATAGTGAGAAGAGGAGGGATTGAAAGTATCTTGACAACGGGGAAAATTGAAGGCAGGAAAGGGAGAGGTAGACCAAGAGAGAAAATCTTAGATGGCTTGACAAACTGGCATGAGAGAAGCACAACAACAGAACTGATGGACAACATGAAAGATCGGAAACTGTGGAGAGATGTGGTCACCGACACCTCCAGACAAGGCACATGATGATGATGGATCATCTAAGTTTCATAATGGAAAAGAAGTACAAACACACAGTTAAGAAGCAGAGTACAGAGTATTAGCTATTTTACAAGTGCTTGAACTTTATGATGATGATGATGATAATGACATGAACTGTCCCGTAAATTGTGGTATGTGTGATACAAACAGAAAAGTGAAGATTTTACAGAATAAAATATGTTTATGAAAACTGTATTCTGTTTTTTATCTTATCTCAGGTATGCCACCACCTGGAAAGGGTAAAAAACAGGTAAAAATGGTAGGTTGAGTTCATTTCTTTGCAGATATTGTAGTATAGTGTAAGTGTTGTGAAGTCAGCATGTGATGGTGGTTAATAGTGGTGGCAGTGAATGTAGCAGTAGTGGTGGTAGTTGTAGCAGTGATGATAGCACTGGAACGGCAAAGCCGGTGGTAGTGAATGCCGAGTTATTTTTGGCAGCTGTTGAAAATGTGGTGGTAGCAGCAGTGAATGTAGTATTAGTGGTGGTGGTAATGATGGAAGTAGCAGTTGTAATAGTTGTTGTGGAAGTTGTAGTAGTAGCTGTGGAAGTTGTAGTAGTAGCTGTTGAAGTTGTAATAGTATGTGTGGAAGTTGTAGTAGTAGGTGTGGAAGTTGTAGTAATAGTTGTGGAAGTTGTAGTAGTGGTCTAAACAGTGGATGTAGTAGGTAGGGGCTGGTGGTAGTGACTTCGGAGGTGGTGGTAGCAGATGTGCTTATGGCTTATTGTGGTGCTGGTGGAAGTACTACTGATGCTGTAAAAGTTTGTATGTTTATATGTATGTATGTATGTATGTATGTATGTGCATGTATGTATACAATCCTTTATGTCTGTGCGGCATGATAAAAAGTCAACAAAATTTCCATGACTTGCATCTCACCCACAATATTGATAAATTAAAAATCTTACAGAGAATGTTTGTTCCTTGTTTTTTAATCAAGTCTATAATTTTATATTTCCATTTCAGTCTTGGAGCTTTGATGAACGGCAGCAACAAGTGGAAAACAACATCATCTCGCCAGAGGCATATTTCTTTCAAAATCAGGAACAGAATTGCAATGGTAAGTTGACTACATGTCCTCCTCTTCTTCTCCTCTTCTTCCTCCTCTTCTTCTCCTCTTCCTCCTCCTGTGTTCACCCTCAAAACATCATTGGTTGTGCAGTGTAACCAGTATGTAGCTTGCTATCTGCTGTGTAGCCAGTATGTAGCTTGCTATCTGCTGTGTAGCCAGTATGTAGCTTGCTATCTGCTGTGTAGCCAGTATGTAGCTTGCTTTCTGCTGTGTAGGCAGTATGTAGCTTGCTATCCGCTGTGTAGCCAGTATGTAGCTTGCTATCTGCTGTGTAGCCAGTATGTAGCTTGCTATCCGCTGTGTAGCCAGTATGTAGCTTGCTATCCGCTGTGTAGCCAGTATGTAGCTTGCTATCCAACGCATTCAGCTTCATCTTAGCTTATTTTTAGAACTGGGTTTGCCTGTCCATTGCAATCCTCATTCACTCTGCCATTTTATAGTCAGAGCACCACTGAGAAGTGGAGTAGGGTCTTGGTCAGCTATGGCTCATCAATCCCGACACAGTCAGTAAGCAGTCAGCTATGGCTCATCAATCCCGACACAGTCAGTAAGCAGTCAGCTATGGATCACTATCTCATTCAGTTCATGTACAATGTCTTCACCCCCATTTTAGTGGCAACTCTTCAGCTTTTTAGGCTCTTAAGGGCAGATAAAAACATAATTACTTACTTCCAGTTATCTCTCTTGCTCTAGTGTTTATTTTCCCTTTAATGTCCTTATCATTGTCTCAACATTTTATATTACTTCACCTGCTCTTCCCCTCCCTGCCATGTTTGATGGTGTATGCCAGTTTGGTCTTTTGCCGTTTCTAGCCCAAGTCTTCATACATATTTTGTTTGTTCTAAGAGTTATAACAAAAATTATGATTGAAATAATTATTATTTACCTCTGTGAAGAATTGGTGTTTACATTTTTCACTGGTGTTGAGAGAATGTTTTTCCTGTATCACAAAATTTCTAATCTCATGTTGTTATCACTTTCAGATGTCTGCTAGTCTCAGGCAGGCTAATATGGCACCCTTTCCATTTGTTCTACATTTATCTGCTCTCTCATTTTCTGCCTGTTTTGTTTTCCACACCAGCTTTATGTTTTATCTTCTGGTTAATGAAACCTCCCATGCTTGTGCTACACACGAGGACATATTCAAAAGAACAGATTAAAATCTTTTAGAAGTACCAGTTGTCAGCACTAAGGTCTGTGGTGTCAGTAAAGCAGATAGTGTCACAGTTGTTAGCAGCAAGTTGAGAGTAGCACATGTAAAAATGGTGACAATCTGCAGACATGATCTAAGGAAGACGTGTGCACACGGCACAAGTGACCAAAGTTTTTTTCAGGAAGGATACCCCTGGGAACAACTGTGTTAAGAGCACGCTTATCTTAACATAGTGTTTGTGAGACAGGGAACATAGATCTGTTTGCTTAAAAACTCTGACCTACCTCTGTAGCCCAGAAACTTGTAGCAATCAACACTAATTGTAATTGTTATTTTTGCAAAATGTAATGTCAGGTTGGTGGACAGATGGGGACATGGAGATCTCTGGGTGGGATGAGGGAAGTCTGGTGTGAAACCAATAAATCCAGGACGCGACAAGCCTATGGGTCTTTACAACAATGGCTATCAGAATGATGTGAACAAAACAGCCAGTAGACTATGGGTGGCGGGGAATGGATATCGTTGAAGCACTCATCAGATTCCTCATCTCAAAGTCAGAGTGTCTTTGTGGAACTGTCTCCAAACCATCTGACATGGAGAAGGGACTTACATACAGCCACCAGAGGCTGGAAAACAAAGTTTTGGCCAAGCCAGCCACACTGTCTTCATGGCAGTCCGAGCAAGACCACAGTCTGCCCTAGCAAGGAAAGGTGCTGAAGTCGGAGTTACCCAGCCAAAAGGCGCATCGCAAAAATCAGGGTAACACGCATTATCGCTAATAAATAATGTGAACGAAGAAGAAGAAGAAGAAGAAGTTCAGGAAGGATGAATTTTTAAGTATTGCCACATCTCCCAAATCCCTCGGGTTTGGCTTCTAGTGACTTTCATCTGTCTGCTCCCCTAAAACAACATTTTTGTGGTGGAGGGTTCTTGACTAACGCTGAGCCACATGATACAGTGCACCAGTAGCTGAGAAGTTCGGACAAAAAGTTTTTTTTTTGTTACTGATATTCAGGCACTGATTTTTCATGAGTGCCACAAATGCATTACAAAACAAGGGAATGATGTCGGAAAAAAAAAACAAAAGTGTTATTTTCCCCGTACAAAATACAAGCTTTGTGTAAATTCACATTTTCTGACTTCCATTTCATTCATCCTCAAATATTCCACATGTTGATTAATGAGACACCCTTACACTGGTCCTATTTTCCACCTGTTGGTTAATGAGACCTCCCCAACTGGAGTTACATTTCACTTTTGATTAATGATACCTCCCTGCACTAGTGCTATATTACATCTGTTATGTGAAAACTTTGTTCTACAACATTTATGGAGCAATTAACCTGAGCACATGTCTTTATTCATTGTTCACAATAATTTTCATATGTATGTACAAGTACATTGCCTTTACACTCCAAAATGCTTACATTTACAGATTCATAAATTTACACATTTTAATTTAAATTCTTACACAAACTGATTTCAGATACTAACATTAATTATTTTAAATGTAATATTTTCATTTAAATTCTTACTTTTTAAACTTAAAAACGTGCATTTATTGAATTACAAGCTTACATTCATTAACTGTAACACTTAACTTTTGAACTACCAAACAACATTCATGTTATATGAACAGTTTTTGTTAATATTCACCGCTGTAATCATGTTTTCCTGGTTTTCCTAGAGAAATAACTCAGTGCCTATTTTTAGTATCATAGCAGCCCAATATTCTGAACTCCTTATGCAGTTATTTAATTTTTTTTTTTTTTAAGCTGTTTATTTAGATGTCCCTGAGAGTTTAAGAGTTAATTCTAAAAATTCTAACATGACCATATTGATAAGTTTTATAATGAGAGGTGAAGTATGAAATACTTTCATGAAAAACTGACTTAAAATATAGGAAGTCCCCACTTTCAGACATCTTAGTGTAAATTCACAATTTTTTTTAGAATATACAGTACTTACTTCATGTAAAATTACTTATTTTAAAGTTTGTGTTCAAATTATAAAGCGAATCCAGTTTATATTTTAACCCATGTCTGTCTGTTGACAGTAAATTACTGTATATTTACTCCTGTGAAATGTGCTTTATGTCTGTTTTACTTTTCAATGGGGCTATCGGAACAGAACCCATTTAGAAAGTGAGGACTTGGTGTATAAGAGTACAGGTAACCACTTTTCATGCAGTCCACACCATCTTCTAACTACTAAGTAAATCCCCAGTAAGAGAGTGTCTTGTTCTAGTTTCTGCTTGTGTTTTTTACCCCACACAGAGCGGCTCAAGGACAGTTATGTTGGCAGCAACGGTGTTCGTGACAACGGTGAAAATGTCTGTATCACTTCTACATCTCTTCCTCCGCCAATAGAAGAAGCCGACGAGGGTGAGATAATTGTGAAACATTTTATTTAAACAGAATTTTAGAATTTTTAAGTGATAAAGTATAGGGTGTCCGAAAATGATCTTTACAGCTTTGATACTAAATAAACACAAGTTTTAAAGACAATTTTCATATATCGTACATGGCCATGAAAACAGAAATGAAGAGGCATTCTTAAAAGTTGCAGAATAATGAAAACATGTAAACCATAAGGTAGACAGGTAGAGGTAATCCTGTCATGGCTTAGAGGCACATAGGGATATGGTGTTAGTGCCCATATTTTCCTTGACCTGTCAGCACACTACAGGGTGATATGGTCATCATCACTGCTGGCCATCTTTCCTTCCTCAACTCCAGAAGAAGTCAGGTACCCATTTCTACAGCTGGGTGACTAGGGCACCTCCACTCAGATTCAAACCCCCGACCTTCACCTAGCTGGGTACTTTATTTCTACAGCTATGGCCAGATTCAAGAGACTAGTGCACCAACCACTTCACCACTAAGCCACTCAAACTAGAAGGTAAAAACAATGAAAATTTGTTTCAACGCTGTACAACAAATTCTAAATTGGATCAACTGATGAATGTGCATGTGGCACCACTAAGATGGCAGCATACCACATGCTGCTGGAGTGCCCAGTATATGAAAAACCAAAGAAAGCAAATATGGCCAACTACCACGTCAGTCCAAGACAAACTGTATGGGGATGTCCGTACCCTCCAGATGACTACCAAGTTTACAAGCTGGCGACTGAAAATGTTAGAAAAGAAGAAGTATTTGACATGCCATGAGAAGACAGAGGGTGTCTGAGTGGCGAAGTGGTTAGTGCACTGGTCTCTCATGGTGAAGGTCGGGGTTTTGAATCCGGCCAGTGGCACCCCAGTCACCCAGCTGTAGAAATGGGTACCCGACTTCAGAGTTGGGAAGGAAAAGGCAGCCAGGCGTGATACTGACCATATCACCCTCTTGTGTGCTGACAGGTCAAGGAAAATATGGGCACTAACACCATATCCCTATGTGCCTCTAAGGCATGACAGGATTACCTTTACTTACTTTACTTATGAGAAAACAGAAGATATAGAATCTGACAGTCACTGAAAAATTCTGTGGAAAAGTCAAGAAAAGGATAGCCAGAAAGAGTTTAACATTTATATTTCCCTCATTCATCACTTCCTCATTCACACTACAACATCACAAGTAAAAACCAAAACTCTCAGGAAAAGAAACAGAGGTAGACAGTTAAATCATTACAAAATATCATAATGCTTTCATATAAAACCTACATTGCCACCTGTTTCTTGGCATTGCATTGCTCTGTTTTAACATTTTTAAACTCATGTTTGTTTTGCTGTTTTCCTACTGAAGTTTCCTTGCTTTATTCATTCATTCATTCATTTGCATGTCCCTTGCGGAACTTTGCCTCCCAAACAGCACTCCTGTAGGCCTCTCGGTTGTGAGCAAGATGGCCTGCTGCTGTTGCATCCATTTCCAGATCGTCAACGATGTCTTGCAGCCATCTTCGTCTTGGTCTTCCTCTTTTTCTTTTTCCCATTATGTATCCTTCCAATACGGTCTTCTCTAAATTATCATGACGTTTAATGTGTCCAAAATATTTCTGTTTTCTCTGTTTAATCCTCTTCACTAGCCAGCCTTCTTCATGTTGCTTTAACATGTCAGAAATTGTGAAAAGTAACAATCACCTGTCCAAATATGTCAGTGTTCTTTTTTTTTTAAAGATTTTTATCCATAAAGGTAAAAGGTAAAGGTAAAGGTAATCCTGTCATGCCTTTGAGGCACATAGGGGAGATGGTGTTAGTGCCCATATTTTCCTTGATCTTGTCTGCACACTAAAGGGTGATATGGTCAGTATCACGCCTGGCTGCCTTTCCTTTTCCCAACTCCAGAAGAAGTTGGGTACCCATTTCTACAGCTGTGTGACTGGGGTGCCTCCGGCCAGATTCAAACCCCTGACCTTCGCCATGAGAGACTAACGCTCTAACGACTTTGCTACTCAGACACTTTATCATTTGAAAAAACTTGTTCAAGAGAAGGTAACTGCAAATAAATAAGCAAAATCAAGAATAAAATATTTTTAAAATCGAGCAGTTAAAAATATAGTACAGCTTAGAGTGGATTTTATATATTTATATGTATATACAGTATATAAAAAGGTGTCTTGAAATTTCACTGCCAAGCATTTAAAAATAAAAGTGAGCGCTGAAATTTGTAACAGAAGTGTCCAGGTGAGTTCGAGCATATCTAGACTTCACAAAAGGAGGGGTTAATTGTGTGCTAGCACAGATAATGTAGATCTGGAAACAGAAAACAAGAAATGGTGGTGAAAAGATGGTTGAAGATAGAATGATGTGAATGCTGAAGGTTGCTGATGGAGTGATGTGAATGCTGAAGGTTGTTGATGGAGTGGTGTGAATTCTGAAGATTGCTGATGGAGTGATGTGAATGCTGAAGGTTGTGATAGAGTGATGTGAATGCTGAAGGTTGTGATGGAGTGATGTGAATGCTGAAGGTTGCTAATGGAGTGATGTAAATGCTGAAAGTTGCTGATGAACAGAAAGGAGGAAAAGAAAAAAAACCACAGCTAGAAAATAAGTAATAAAAAGGACAGGAAATATGAAGAAGGATCTCTCTGGTCCACGCCAATCAAGCATTGGTCATCATTGACTTCCACAACCACCTGTCCTTTGCTGTTTCTATGTGTTGGACTGTACTCAGTGCTACTCTTTTAGTCCATCAAGTATCTTGTTTCTTTGCCTTCCTCTGTCTCTTTGTCCCTCCAGTTTTCCTGTTGTCACCGTGTGTTCCAGTTTGCCTCTTCTCAGAACATGTGCACATTTCAGACATTCTAACTCCCTTATCTTTCCGTAGGAGAGGAAAGTTAAATGTAAAAAGTGTTATCTTCTACATATTTAAAACATGGCGCTGTGGCATTCCACGTGAAGAATTCAGCACAGTTTGTTAGCTCTGTTCTGTTTGTTTCAGCCTGGAGCGGAAGAGTGTGATAACAAAAAAAAAAAAAAGCAGAGAGAAGATTGATAAGGTTGTCTGGGTGGCCACGACAGGTGAATGACAGTGATGAGCTTCTGTAAGAAGATGCTCCCATGTTTCTCCGTTATGTCACAGATGTGTTGCTTCATTTTTATTATTTGATTGGTTGATTTGTTACTTCCTTGTTATTTGATTGGTTGATTTGTTACCTGCTACACGTAAGTGTTCAAGTTTTTTTTTGTTTGTTTGTATTTTAAAGCTGTGAAAAATGACAGATTTGTCAGTGACCTGGCAGTTATTGTCATGAACTAGTAGAAAACTGACACAGACAGAGGGTTAGGATATCTGTGACAGCAGCTGCTGTAAAACTGGTACTAGAAGAGTTAGGTGGAGGTGTATGGTTTATCTTTGTGAAAACAGGTTGGGAAAGGAGAGAAGGAAGGATGGAAGGAAGGGAGGGAGGGAGGCAAGAGAAGGGAGGTAAGGGAAGGGATGGAGGGAAGGGAATGGAAGGGAGGGAAGGAGGGAAGGAAGGGAGGGAGGGATGCAACGGAAGGGGAGGGAGGGAGTATGGGAAGGGAGGGAGTAAGGAAGGAAGGAATGATGGAAGGGAGGAAGGAAGGAACGATGGAAGGGAGGAAAGGAGGGAGAATATTCCTCTCCCTAACTGTTTTCACAAACTGCACCATACACCTCTCTCTCTCTCTCTCTCTCTCTCTCTCACACACACACACACACATTCACACATATTTCTTTTAAAGTATATCAGGTTTATTTCTTTGACAGTCTGTCAGTCTGACGAAGGTTTCATCTGTGTGCTGCTATATTCTGCATATAATTTTTATGTAGATGTAACTATGAGTTTGTATATCTTCTTTCGTTAGTGTATATTGTACCTGTTCTTGTGTTTTCTCTATGTTTGTCCTTTCTGTTTGTTTATTCTGTTTTTCATTCTGTTTTTTTATTAAATATTTACATGCTCCCTGCATTTCTGTTAATATATTTTATCTGTGTGACTTGCATATGTGTCTGTCTGTATATATGGACATGAGATAAGTTTATTATTTATTTAATCATTTAATGTGTCTTCGTGATCATTATGCTCATTAACAAATGCTGAATGACTGACTGAGTGAAAGCTGTATGATGAAGGGCAGAATGTTAGATGGGCCTGCGTGCCCAATTCCTCTGAAAATAAAGTATAAAGTATGGTCTGCCTGCCTGTCTGCCTGTCTGTCTGTCTGGCTGCCTGCCTGTCTGTCTGTCTACCTGCCTGTCTGTCTGTTTGCCTGCTAGCCTGCCTGTCTGCCTGCCTGTCTGTCTGTTTGCCTGCTAGCCTGCCTGCCTGCCTGTCTGTTTGTCTGCCTGCCTGTCTGTCTGTCTGCCTTCCTGTCTGTCTGTCTATCTGTCCATGTGTCTGCCTATCTTCTCCTTAATTAAAAAAGACAATAGTAAAATAATTTAAATATTTATTTGTTTTATTCTCTGTGTATTTTCGCACATCATCGCCAGATATTTCCTTCATCTGCCTTATTCCGTCTGCAAATTAAATTATCTCCCTTTTCAGTTTCTCTCTTTAAGTCCCACGTGTTTTATGTTTCACCTGTCGCGTTATTTATATACTTGTCTTGGCGTATTCGCTCGCGGAATTCATACCCGCCCAGGAACACTTACACAATAACTGTGGCATTGTCGTGCCTTCCTGTGCTGTTTGTTATACACTGTACCTTATGCGGATCCAACAAAAATGGCGTGACGTGCCTGATAAACACATCTAGATAAAACTTCAGGAAAACTAATCGATAAAAACAATAAATAAGTCTTTTTTTCCTTTCTAGCTCCGAATGTAAGAAATATTTACCGGCCATTAATTATGTCCCCAAACGTGGCATCATTGGTTCCAAGATTGCAGTTCTGAACTTCTTCACGCCCATTTTTACAAAGAGCAACGAAGAGCATTACCGGCCGTAGAATATAGCATATTTAAAGCAGTGCTTCCCCCTTCCCCAAGGTGGGCGATGACGCTCCCCCCTCCCTGGGACGTTTAAAAGGTCCAGGGGGCGGTGATGGAAAGAAGGGTCATGAAGGGGAGTGAAAAAAGGGGCAATTGGGGGAGGGGGGCGTTGAAGGACAACGAAGCAGCAAACGGGGGCAGTAATACCTTCCTTCTTAGAAGGGGGCAGTAATACCTTCCTTCTTAGAAGGGGGCAGTAATACCTTCCTTCTTAGACGGGGGCAGTAATACCTTCCTTCTTAGATGGGAGCAGTAATACCTTCCTTCTTAGACGAGGACAGTAATACCTTCCTTCTTAGAAGGGGGCAGTAATACCTTCCTTCTTAGACGAGGACAGTAATGCCTTCCTTCTTAGAAGGGGGCAGTAATACCTTCCTTCTTAGAAGGGGGCAGTAATACCTTCCTTCTTAGAAGGGGGCAGTAATACCTTCCTTCTTAGACGAGGACAGTAATACCTTCCTTCTTAGACAGGGACAGTAATACCTTCCTTCTTAGACGGGAACAGTAATACCTTCCTTCTTAGACAGGGACAGTAATACCTTCCTTCTTAGACGGGAACAGTAATACCTTCCTTCTTAGACAGGGACAGTAATACCTTCCTTCTTAGACGGGAACAGTAATACCTTCCTTCTTAGACGGGGGCAGTAATACCTTCCTTCTTAGACGGGGGCAGTAATACCTTCCTTCTTAGACGAGAACAGTAATACCTTCCTTCTTAGACGGGAACAGTAATACCTTCCTTCTTAGACGGGGGCAGTAATACCTTCCTTCTTAGATGGGAGCAGTAATACCTTCCTTCTTAGTCAGGGGCAGTAATACCTTCCTTCTTAGACAGGGGCAGTAATACCTTCCTTCTTAGATGGGAGCAGTAATACCTTCCTTCTTAGCACTTTTCAACCTGATATTGAGAAACTTGTGCCCCTACATGAAACTCGTCCATCATATTAAAAGCTGAGAAAATAGTGCAGTAGGTGAGTTATAAATGTACTGCCTCATATTGTTATATAAACTGGTTTGCTGGCAGAAGTTTTTAGTTGAGTAATATATATCCTAGTTTAGTAGGTATTTTACGAATAGTACATAGTGTGGGAGGAGCGGGGGCCGATGAGTATGTGCTCTGGGAGAGAAGGGGCCGGTAGCGCGAACAAGCTCGGGAAACACTGATTTAAAGCCTCATTTCGCTAGCTTAGTTCTTTGTGATTTATTACTGCATTTTCCTATATTCTTCTGAGTCTTTAGATCAAAGTTCTGTGATGACTGCATTGGATTTTGACTTGCGTAGCTCAAAGACGTTGTTTCATGGGAAATGGTTTGTGGTTTATGGTCTGGGCCATCTTCATTGCTCTCAGGACATGTTCACATGTTCTCACATCCTTCTCACAACATACCTATCAGTGTCCTGATAGTGCCCGTCCTGTGTTGGTTGACAAATCCTCTTGTGTGTCCAGTACGTCTCTAGTTCCTGGCCGTGCAAGTCTGTACTCCCAGCTCTCTCACTCTAAGCAGAAATGTGGATTCGCTGGTGTCGAAGTCCTCCACTCTGCCTACCTCTCTGGGTGCATTAGCATTACTAGCTCGATCCAGTGGTTGTCTGTCTGTGATGATGGTGGGGCCAGCCAGCCAATCAGCTCTCTCGTTTCCAGCGTGCCCAGGGACACATATGAGGGTGACTCTGCGAATGGCTGATCACTGCAGTGACTCAAGCCACTGCCTGCGAACAGAACCTGCCTCGACCTTCCGGGTCATGCTCATCGTATCACTTAGTATGCAGACCATGACATAGTCCTGTGACTTCAGCCAGACAAGTGCTTTAGTCACTGCCATCACCTCCATCGTCATGCCTCTATCACCTCATTCGTCATACTTCCATCACCTCCATCGTCGTGACTCCATCACCTCATTCGTCATACTTCCATCACCTCCATCGTCGTGACTCCATCACCTCATTCGTCATACTTCCATCACCTCCATCGTCGTGACTCCATCACCTCATTCGTCATACTTCCATCACCTCCATCGTCATACTTCCATCACCTCCATCGTCAAGCCTCCATCACCTCCATCATCAAACCTCTATCACCTCCATCGTATGCCTCTATCACCTCCATCGCATGCCTTTATCACCTCAATCGTATGCCTGTATGCCTCTATCACCTCCATCGTCATGCCTCTATCACCTCCATCGTCAAGCCTCCATCACCTCCATCGTCAAGCCTCCATCACCTCCATCATCATGCCTCCATCACCTCTATCTGTCATGAGAAAGATAAAGTTCAGTAGAATATCCCTTGTTCCACTTCTATAGTCTCCCACAACTGCCAAGAACAGAAACACTGACATTATTTTGAATTTTTATTGACATTTGACATATAAATAATAAAATTTGCTCTGAAAATGTGTTGCTGGTTTAAGAAAACTTTGGCACAGGACTAGAACATTGAACTGGTTGTCTAGAAAATTTATGATAACAGGATCGGCAAGGGTTAATAGTTACATGTGGATGATTTTTTTTTCCAAAACACTTCGTGGTTTACATTTTAAAGTCTATATCTACAGCTTTGTGTCTTGGATAAAACTGAATTTTTCTTATCTTCTAATGTTTATCTTCAAAATCATTTCATCATCCAGTTTTACCCCTGTGTTTTCTTTCTTTTTTCTTTTTTCCTCTTGAAACTAATCGAAATGGCCAGGATGTTAATAAACTACAATGATCGGGCTGTTAAGAGTGGAATGGTAAACATTGAGACGTTATTCCTGTTCTGAAAGATGGAATTGCGTGCTCCTGTTGTGTTTCTCCGTTGTGTTTCTCCGTTGTGTTTCTGCGCTTTGTTTCCTCACCCGAATGCAGGCACGCGGTTCCCTGTACCAAACCGCTGCTGTTAGAGCTGAACTGACTGCACCTGTTAGTTCGTGAGTGCTTGCAGCTCACCTCACTTTATACACGGAGTTTCTGTTTGTACCTTTTCGTATGGGCACTGGCTCTGTTTTGCAGTTCTGCTAGGGCTTGTGTCTCAAACTGGTGTGGATTTCCTACAGGCCACGTGATTGTACAAGGCGAAATTGCGAATAAACATCAAGCAGAAGAACACAGCTGGAAAACTAATTCTTAAATATAACACGCAAAGAATCCAGAACAATAGGACATTTTAAATTCGAGTTTGCGATTTTAGATTCAAATCTGTGACTTTAAATTCCAGCACATGGTGTTAAATTCCATTATGTGATTTAAAATTACAAAATCTGATCTTAAAATCAGAGTTACCAATGGGAAATATTTCAATGATTTCGGAGGAATTCTGCCAAAAACACGTTTCATCCCAGTTCATTTCATTCGTGAGAATTCAGGATAAGAGCTGCACGGTCTCCGCCGCTCTATGGAGACTTTGCTGCAGTTTTCGACTGTTTCTGATGACCTTTCTTTGAATGATGTGGTGTATTCAGGCAGCTAAAGCTCTGGATGGATGCTACGGTAGGCTCGTATCACAACTGTCTACAAAGCAGTTGTGTTTCCTCTCCTTTCAAATTTCACCAGAAAAAGTAATTGTGCAGTAATTAATCAGATGTTTTTTTTAATAGCTTTTGCGACCATTGAATTTATAGAGTTTTGGTTGAATATCAGGGCTATATGTATAAGACCCGGATAGTTTTTGGGTGTAAATATATACATAAGACTAAATATATAAATAGACAAAGCCACTTGCAGTAAAGCCATAACAAGACGTTAAAACTATTTAAAACACAAGGTAAGAATAGCTTTATGAGTTAACGAGTGTTAGTGAATAGTTTTGTCTCGTTGACTAATAAAGCTGTTCCTAGCTTTTTGTTTTAAATAGTTTTAACGCAAAGGTGGAAAAAGGCTGGATGTCTGAGTGGATGATAGATGGGCGAATTAGTGAGTGAGTGGATGAGCGATTGAGTGGATGATTAGATGGGTGAATTAGTGAGTGAGTGAATGGATGATTAGATGGGTGAATTAGTGAATGAGTGGATGGATGATTAGATGGATGAATTAGTGAGTGAGTGGATGAACGCCTGAGTGGATGATTAGATGGGTGAATTAGTGAGTGAGTGGATGGATGATTAGATGGGTGAATTAGTGAGTGGGTGGATAGATGATTAGATGGGTGAATTAGCGAGTGGATGAGCGCTTGAGTGGATGATTACATGGGTGAATTAGTAAATGGATGGATTGCTGATTGAGTGGATGGATAACTTTATAGCGGGATGAATAAAAAAAGAAGGAATGAATACTTGGTATGTGAACAGATTAAGACTGAATATTTACCTGGTAGGTTGGCGTAAAGAGTTGGGGGAGGGTGGTGGAGATTGACAGAAATGAATCAGTGTCTTGATGAAAGCATCAACGACTTGGTGATGGGTGGAGCGATGGATGAACACATGGATGAGTATGCGACCTGGCGGATGACTGAGCAGATGACAGAAATAAGAGCATACAAAATTCATGTGCATGTCCCTTGCGGAACTTTGCCTCCCAAACAGCACTCCTGTAGGCCTCTCGGTTGTGAGCAAGATGGCCTGCTGCTGCTGCGTCCATTTGCAGATCGTCAGCAATGTCTTGCAGCCATCTTCGTTTTGGTCTTCCTCTTTTTCTTTTTCCCATTATGTATCCTTCCAATACGGTCTTCTCTAAATTATCATGACGTTTAATGTGTCCAAAATATTTATGAGACTGATACAGAATGTGGATATACAAATTTAGGTTTACTAATGTTCATTACACTAGTTATTGTTGTTTTGTAGTCTGTCAAGATATCAAGTTGCAGAGAGTTGTTGTTTTGTAGTCTGTCAAGATATCAAGTTGCAGAGAGTTGTTGTTTTGTAGTCTGTCAAGATATCAAGTTGCAGAGAGTTGTTGTTTTGTAGTCTGTCAAGATATCAAGTTGCAGAGAGTTGTTGTTTTGTAGTCTGTCAAGATATCAAGTTGCAGAGAGTTGTTGTTTTGTAGTCTGTCAAGATATCAAGTTGCAGAGAGTTGTTGGTTTGTAGTCTGTCAAGATATAAAGTTGCAGTCAGTTGTTGTTTTGTAGTCTGTCAAGATATCAAGTTGCAGAGAGTTGTTGTTTTGTAGTCTGTCAAGATATCAAGTTGCAGAGAGTTGTTGTTTTGTAGTCTGTCAAGATATCAAGTTGCAGACAGTTGTTGTTTTGTAGTCTGTCAAGGTATCAAGTTGCAGTCAGTTGTTGGTTTGTAGTCTGTCAAGATATCAAGTTGCAGACAGTTGTTGGTTTGTAATCTGTCAAGATATCAAGTTGCAGAGAGTTGTTGTTTTGTAGTCTGTGTATTGAGTAATATCCAGATATGACGTGGCAAAGAGTTGTTGGTTTGTAGTGAAGGTTTCATGTATGCAAAAATTTCCACTTGCGAAACGTTTCCGTTTTTACTAGAAAGTCACCAGACTCTGAATATATATATATGTGTGTGTGTGTGTGTGTGTGTGGTGTTTGTGTGTGTGTGTGTTTGTGTGTGAGTGTGTGAGTGAGTGAGTGAGTGAGTGAGTGAGTGAGTGAGTGAGTGAGTGAGTGAGAGAGAGATTGATTGATTGATTGATTGATCTTTATTTCAAAAGGGTTAAGAATTGGGCACGCAGGCCCGTCTGACATTCTGCCCTTTATCATACATCTTTCACTCTATTCCAGACATTCTACAAATATGCTGTTCATATAACAAACATAAGTAACATTGAAGCTGAGAGACATAAAATAAAATATAACATTTACGTTTCGCTCTTAAACATTCGCTCAGTACAGAAGTAACTACATACATTATAAATGACTATCTACTAAACAAAATTTTCGAGACTATTCAGAAAACAGTTAATTGTATTCGGTTTCTGTAAGAGCGAGACAGACAGACAGACAGAGAGATCGAGAGAAGGCTGCTTTCTTTTCACCGAAAGTAGTTTCCGTTTTGTTCGTCTGTTTGTTTATTAGTCTGTGTTTATGAGAAAGAGTGAGAGAAAGATGGAGACCAGCAGAAAGAAACAGAGGAAGAAACTGAAGGCAGACTTGGCGACAAGAAGACTTTTTGACAAAAAGGCAGACTTGGGGGGGGGGGAAAGAAAACAGACTTAGTAACTCTGTGTGTGTGTCTGTGTATGTATGAGAGAGAGAGAGAGAGAGAGAGAGAGAGAGAGAGAGAGAGAGCTTTCTTGTCGCCAAAGCTGCTTTCAGTTTGTCTGTGTTTGCGTGAGAAAGAATGAGAGAAAGAGTTAAGTGAATGAGAGAGAGAGAGAGAGAGAGAGAGAGAGCGAAATATACACAGGCAGAAAGACAGGCAAGCAGGCGAACAAAATGAAGGCAGACTTGGCGCAAGAAGGCAGACTTTTTGGCAGAAATACATACTTAGAGACAAGAAGGCAGACTTAGTGACACGAAAACAGATTTACTGACAATGTACAGATAGAAAGAATAACTTAGAATCTGGATAGAACAAAAAAGCTGCTCCTATGATTTGTCAAATATAAGTTATAGCTGTGGCAATCTTAGACAATTTCTTTCTGTATCGCACGGGAAAGTTAAAAAACTAGGGGAGTTAACTGACTAAACCATCGATATCCTTTTTAACCAACATCTGCAGCTTAGATAGATTTAGGTCGCGTCCTTTCTATGGGAATTGATTAGCAAAGTTCAAATTGGTCAGGGCTTGCTCTGTATCAGTTATAATCCTGGTATTTCATTAACTTCTTAGACTCTGAAGATTCTAATGGAAAACAAAAGCACCGTATTTGTTCCATTGCGAAGGATGCCTTGAGATGAGTTTTTACAAATACTTTCATTTTGCCGTTATTTTTTTTTTCAGTGTATTTTATAATCCAAGTTTTGAAGAAACTGCCAGTCCAGACAGTTTAATTGTGCTGTTTCACTTAATGAGATTTTTTTTGAGAATGCAGTGAGGTATAACACAGACCGAGTTATCTGCTCTTGGCAGAGCAAGCAACCAGTGAAAGAAGAAATTTTTATGTTTTCCACTTGATTAATAAAACATAACATTTAACATGGAAAACACATTAACCAGCTCCGCTTTATTGCACATTTACTTTCAAATGTCTCGTACATTGACGGGTTGTCCTTGGATCCTATGTTGTTCTGACGTTAAATTCTTGTGCTGTTCTTCTGCTAAATTCTCATACCTTTCAGATGTTGAATTCTCATGTAATTCCGATTCTGAATTATCAGGTTGTTCTAATGTTAAATTCTCATGTTGTTCTCATGCTATGTTCTCATGTATTTCTGGCGTTACATTCTCATGTTGTTATGATGTTATATTCCCATGTTGTTCAGATGTTAAATTCTTATGTTGCTCCGATATCAAATTCTCATGTCGCTCTGATATTAGATTCTCATGTTTTTCTAATGTTAAATTCTTATGTTGTTCTGATGTTAAATTCCCATGTTCTTCTGATGTTAAATTCTTATGTAGTTCTGGTGTTAAACTCTCATGTAGCTCTGATGTTATATTGTCACGTTGCTCTCATTTTAAATTCACATGTTATATTCTGATGTTCTCACGTTATAGTCTGCAATGAACTTGGGTTTATGCAATAGACGTTCAGTCTTCGAGGACCTAATTACTTAATTATTCCGTTAATGGAATTATATCGCGTGCTTTCTTCTTTGCTCTCGGTTTATCTCTCTCTCTATCTCACCTCCACACACACACACACACACATATATATATATATATATATATATATATAATATCTTACATCCTTCCCGTGTCGTTAAAATCACATAGGGCTCTCATGGTAGTTCGCCAAGTTTTCCTGTTTTCAGCGAGCTTTTCAACTTCATCAATGGATATTATGCTCACTAAACCGGCCTCTTAACAATGTCCTCTTTAAAATAGGAGAACAAATTTCGTAGGATTAGACCTCGAGAAAAATCGTAGACAATGTACTATCGACTTAGCTGCTAGGGTGCTAGTTGGCTAAGTCGATAGTGCGCTGTTCTCTCGTGGCTAGACGGCTGCTCGTCCTACCGGGGTTCGTGTTCGAATCCCAGGTAGTTCTCTTGTGATTTTTCTTTCTCTCACGTCTCACTAAAGTTCTTTGTCTACGATTTTTTCCAGGTCTAATCCTACAAAATTTGTTCTCTTACTTTACCGTACCAGAGCCTCGTAGTTTCCTATTTATAAAAAAAATGTCCTCTTTAGAGTTTCACGTGGTCGACCTCTTTTTCTTCGGCCTTTTGTGTTTCACTTGATAGCTTGTTTTGAGATTGACTGTTTCTTCTCATCACGTGATCGATATATGTCCATCTTCTTTTTCTGATCACCCATGAGACAGGTTGTTTGCTTATCTATGTGTGTATATATATGTATAATATATATTTTAGTTTGTTTATATATATATATATATATATATATATATATATATATATATATATAATGAATTCAAGAACAATGCAGAGATAAGACAGATGACTGAACAACAACCAGTCTCATGGGTGATCAGGAAAAGGAGATAGACATATGTTGGTCACTTGATGAGAAGAAATGATCAGAGAATCCCAAAACAAGCTATCAAGTGGAACACAACAGGCCGAAGAAAAAGGGGCAGACCGCGTGAAACTCTGAAGAGGACATTATTAAGAGAGGCCAAATTAACAGGCATAAAATCCTTTGATGAGGTTGAAAGACTCGCCGAAGACAGGAAAAATTGGCGAACTACTTTGCGAGCCCTATGTGACGTTTAACGGCACGGGAAGGATATAATATATATATATATATATATATATATATATATATATATATAATGTAAATAAACATATTCGTCTCTAAACGTAGATTGACATGCACACAGTTTCTGATAAAGAGCTGTGCAAAGTAAATTAAAAAACTAAAAGTAGAGGATACTTGTGGTAAATGCAAGTATTATTTTGCATAACCACTCGACTCTTCCTATCATCTATTACTAATTTATCTGCAGATCTCTCCTCATTTTATTTTCTTTATTATATTTCTCTATTATAGAGGCATCTCCCTGTTCCCAATACCTAGCAAGGTCTTCAGCAGGATTTTGCTAAATAGAATTAAAACATCAGTAAACTAAGAGAAGAGCAAGCAGGTTTCAGGCAAGGAAGATCTGGTATTGACCACATTGCTACAGTGCGAAAAATAGTAGAATAGTCAATAGAGTGGAATTCTTCACTGTTAGTTACACTCATTGATTATGAGAAGGCATTTGATAGTTTAGATCGCAGAATGCTATGGAAACTACTAGAACACTATGGTATCCCGGCCTAGATAACAAAGCTTAAAAAGACCTATATGAAGGAACAACTTGTAGAATCGTGCATGGAGGAACTCTCACAGAAAGTTTCAAAGTGGAAACAGACGTGCGGCAGGGATGTTTGCTATCACCATTCCTATTTCTTCTAACATGTGATTGTATCATGAAAACTGCCACATAAGGGAAAAGAAATGGGATGCAGTGGACATTGTGGAACCAATTGGAAGATTTTGACTTCGCAGATGATGTGGCACTTCTGGTACACAGCTACACACAAATGCAAGAGAAATTTCAGATCTTAACCAAGAATTCAACTAAACTGGGACTATATGTTAACAAACAGAAAACAAAGATAATGAAAAGTAATAGCGCAAACAATAGCCTCATGGTAATTGAGGGAGTGTCAATTGAGGAAGTAGAGTATTTCACATATTTAGGCAGCATAGTGGATAAATACGGAGGAACAGAAAAGGATGTTAAAGCTAGAATAACCAAGGCCAGGACAGCATTTATCTGACTTAATAAAATATGATCTTCTAAGAACATCAAAACAAGAGTCAAACTTAGGCTTTTCAATACAAACGTAAAGACTGTCCTACTATATGGTTCAGAGACATGGGTTATGACCAAGACAATACAACAGAGGATACAAACATTCATGAACTACTGCTTGAAGAGGATTTTAAACATTAAATGGCAGGACAAGATCAGGAAAGAGGAGGTCTGGGTAAGGGCAGGACAATAACCTATGAACCTACAAATCATGTCTAGGAAATGGAGGTGGATTGGCCACACTCTGAGGAAACTCGACACCAGCATAGCAAAACAGGTACTGAAATGGAATCCTCAAGGAGATAGAAAACGAGGAAGACTTAGACTTACTTGGAGAAGAGAAATGATGACAGTGCTCAGAGACAAGGGAAACACATAGAAGGAAGCAGAGAATAATTCCAAGAACAGGGATGACTGGAGAGCCTTTATCCATGGCCTGTGCTCTCAAGCGAGTGAAAGGCGATGATGATGATGATGCTGATGATAATGATGATGATGTATAATACTGACTTCTTATTTACAAATATTTTCTTCATCAGAAGCTTTTATCTTTCCTATTCTTGACCTATTTTCACTCACTTAATTTTATTGTTGTTCTGAGGTCGTTGAATTTATATAATTGTGTTCATATCTTCAACTGTCGCCATTGCCTACCTTCGACTTAATCAGGTGATACAGTCTTGTACATGTGAGTCACCTGGGGAACAGGTGCGTTATGTTTTTGTTGTTGTTGTTGTTGTTGTTTTAAACTTCTCAGGGGATGTAACTTATTCCCCCAGAGGTAATACTGGGAAAGTATTCGTTGTTGTTGTTGTTGTTGGTGGTGGTGGTGGTGGTGATGTTGATGGTGGTGATGGTGTGATGGTGAAGTTTACAGAGTGAGTGGAGAGCGGGGATGTTTCATAATTTACAATAACTTGCATATTTCATTTCTGCCAGAAAGAGGCACTCCTTGGTTAACAATATTTGTAAGGCTCATCAAAGAAAATTTCATGGAAATTTACCACATCTCCTTGTCCAGTTGCCATGTTCTTTCGCCCGCCTGTCAGGTATCCTTGTCTGTTCGCACTGCTATTTACCCACTTGTCATGTTTCCTTTCCTACTGTCACGTTTCCTTGCATACTCGCCATGTTTACTTGTCTTTTCGTCATGTTTCCTTGCCTACTGTCACGTTTCCTTTTCTACTCGCCATGTTTACTTGTCCATTCACCTTTTTTTTCATTTTCTGTTTGACGTTTTATCTTGTCTGTTCGCCATGTTTCCTTATCTATTCTACGTTCTATCTTGTCCATTCGCAATGTTTCTATCTCTGTTCGATGTTCTATCTTATCAGTTTGCTGTTTACTTGTCTGTTCGTTATGTTTCCTTAGTCGTTCTTGATATACTGCAACCTATATATCCTTCTTAAACAGTCATTTACGTGAATATTTTATCAATAAATACGAGAGCACGACTAAGCTGAAAGCAGAAGAGCAGAAAAAAAGCAAAACATAAACGATTCATTTATTGCGATATGTACGCTAGGCCGTGCTGACCGTACGTCCATGCCCTTGGTAACTGGCTAAGCCGTGCTGACCGTACGTCCATGCCCTTGGTAACTGGCTAAGCCGTGCTGACCGTACGTCCATGCCCTTGGTAACTGGCTAAGCCGTGCTGACCGTACGTCCATGCCCTTGGTAATTGGCTAAGCCGTGCTGACCGTACGTCCATACCCTTGGTAACTGGCTAAGCAGTCACAAGTACGTCTTGTGGCATCACGCAGGGCAGCATTCTCTCCACTTCTCATAGTCCTCAGCCAGCGCTTTTATTGCGCCTGTCTATACTGCATATGCAGGAAACTCTCTATTATAGAGAGCGGAACAACAACACAGCTCCTTCAGATCATCAGAGGAAGTATCCCCCCCCCAGACAAGTGTTTCGGTCCTATTAAACTCCTGACACTCTAAGGGGGGGGGGGGTGGGACCCCTCTGGGTCATGACTCCCACAGGTCTTGTGAATTTTGCTTTTTTGTCCTGGAATTAAGTTGGCACTGCATTTTGAAGTGCGTCTTTAGCGATTTAGCTACGGAGGACTGGTATTGGCCGTGACAAGCGAAATTATTTATGTTCTCAATATTTGTTTCGCATACTCCACAGCCAGCATAAAGCCTTTTCTACTGTTTCTGAAAGGCTTTTCAATGTGCCCTCGCTCTTGCTTGTCCTTTTATGCCCAGTTGCTTACATAGGTCGTATGCTGATGTTGCTACGAATCCTCTCGTTCCCACTTCTACAGCTATCACTTTTGCCCTGACTCCTGCCCCCTGCCTCAATTGGTTGACCAGGTCATTGTTCTTCTCACATTTGAATAGATGTTGCTCCTCTATTCTTGTTTCGTACGGAACCGTAAGCTCAATTATTATTAGTTTCTGTTTTTCTGTGGAGTACACCACAATGTCCGGACGCATTCCTGTGTTATTAATGGCAGTCGGGTATTCACTTCTTCCTGGTAGGTCCGCTATCACATCCCAGTCATTTCCACTATCTAGCAGTGATGGTAAGGGAATGTCCCTGATTTCAATATTCGATGTCGTGCCAGCGCCTATGAAGTATTTAGTTGGGACCTCAACTCATTTGCTGTTATTTGCTTTATCTTTTGCCCTGTCTACAGTGGCTACTAGTTCCTGCAACACTCTATTATGGTCGGTAATCAGCTAAGGAGTCACAAGTACGTCTTGTGTCGTCACGCAGGGCAGCATTCTCTCCATTTCTCACAGTCCTCGGCCAACGCTTTTATTGCGCCTGTCTGTACTGCATACTACTCATTCTGCTTCTACAATTAGTTCTCCGTCGGGTAGCTTTTGTTGGGGGGGGGGGCCTCTATTAATTCTTTCCCTCGGACGTCAATCTCATGGCTGTTTTAACTATGGTGATGGGTTTGTTTGTTTGTTTGTTTGTTATGATGTAATGAAATTATTACCAAGCGTAAACATTCCTCTGATCATTTCATTTTTTCATCTTCAAAAAAAAAAAAAATGTACTCAATCCTGATAGATGTTGCGTGTTTAGTTATTTAAACAACTCAGCTCTGTCTCAAGCGCGAGTGGTGCTTCAATGATAATATGAAGGGGAGGAATTGCTTGTTCAGCTGAAGGACGAGGTGCTGATAGCCAGTTCTTTAATTTTGTGTTCCCCTCTGGCAAACTGAAGAACTTGGAACAGTGGTTTCCAAAATGAGCAGATCAGTGGGGTCGTTCTTCTGTCGAGGCTTGTAGAGGTTGGAGGTGTCAGAGTTTGAACTAAAAACCGAAAAAAAAGAATGATGTTGTTTGTTACAGATCCATGCTGAAGCAAGTGTTTTGGTAAAGATGACAGCACTTTCTGACATTTATGAAGCTACAGTGTGTGTGTGTGTGTACGTCTATCTGTCTGCTTTGTTTTCTGATTCTGGAACTTAATTCAGACAACCAGAATTTTACCAGGATCGCGTCGTTAATGAAGTTTATCAAAATAATCGTTAGTCACATTACACGTTAAACGTCTATGTTGTAAAATTGTATGTTTTAATTGTATCTAGGATAATATAGTTTAGTTATGTCTAGGATAGTATATTTTCTTTTTGGCTGAGCGAAAACGTACTTTTTATTATCTGCTTCAGAATCTGATGTTACTGATGGTGAGAAAATCCAAAATAAAACACCATCCCAGAGTTCCCCCAGATCTCAGAGGTCAAGGACGCAGGTGGATGGTGGCTGCAATAAAACCCCTGTTAATAAAATTGGCAGTCCCAGGCAGCAGGCTTATATGGACATGAAGCCTGGCAGAAGAGAGTACCAAGACTCCAACGACTTCAGCAAGTTCAGCAGCAACCAATCTCGAGCTGATGTCGAGGGCAACACGATGAACAGACCACCTCCAGGACCAAACCGGCCCGACTTTTTTCCTCGGTTTGACCCGAGGGTCAGAAATGGAGATGCCAGAGGCGATCATTTGCAGCGAACGTTCCATGCAGGCTCTGGTGATGACAGATGGGGCTACGGACGTGACGTAAAACCTGGTCAGTTTCGTAGCAGGACTCCAGGTCCGGAGCTAATGGCCAGAGGGAACTCGTGTCTGGACAATGGTAGACCTGACCCTCATCGGCCCAAAACTCCGACAGCCGCTGACATGCGCGGGAAACCTCTGATATCACATCCGGCTGGCCCTGGAGAGTTTAAAGCCAGCGGGAGGTATACACCAAACCCCTCCTCGGAACAAGGTCGTCAGTACAGATCCCCGTACCCAGATTATGGCCGAAACTGGCCTGAGTTCTCCCCGCCTGGGCCCCATCCTGGTTATGAACCTTTCGAGAGCTCATCCCTCAACAGAAGCTATGTAGGGGAGTTTGCCAGACCCGCCTATCAAAACTCTGTCGGACCAGGCAGGCCGGCAAAGCAGAGCACGTCCTTTGAGGGCGAGAAGCCGATGCCAAGCACTATAACCAGGGTACCTAAAAAACCACCGCCCCATCCGACATTCCAAGGTCTCTCGCCAAGGTCACAAAATAAGGGACCTCCAGATGAAGAGAGTGGGCAGGTAATGGAGATGCTGGTCACCTTGCACAGGCAGGAAAGTGGTTATGGATTCCGAATCATTGGTGGTACAGAGGAGAGCTCACAGGTGAGTTGTTTAAAACGTTAAACATAGCAGTCATAAGTGAGTGTTTTAGAATTAAACACAGCAGACACAGGTGAGTGTTTTAAAATTAAACTTAGCAGACACAGGTGAGTGTTTTAGAATTAAACATAGCAGACACAGGTGAGTGTTTTAGAATTAAACACAGCGGACACAGGTGAGAGTTTTAGAATTAAACATATCAAACACATGAGAGTATTTTACACTTTAAACATAGCGGTCACTGGTGAGTGTTTTAGACTATAAAACATAATAGTTGATGGATTGATAAAGGTGACAACACACTATGAGATTTATGAATCTACACACAAAAAAGTCAAAATATGTTTCAGACCGTGGAAACATAATCCGAACAACAGGAATATAACCATGTAAGCCAAATACTTCGTGTATACCATATATGTACTGTGCCACTTGTATAGCAGATATCAAACCACAGGTATAGCAAATGTTATACTATATGTAACGAAGATATTATGCTATGTGTACTGCAGATATCATGCTATATGGGTAGCACAAATATTATACTACCTGTATAGCAAGTGTTACACTACATGCATTACTAATATTATGAAACAAATACAGTCAACATTATACTGTATATCTGGCAAATATTATACAAATATATGGAAAATATACCTCATATACAGCAAAAATTATAGTGCATTTATGTAACATATACTGCATTTATAGCAAGTGGGGAAAAAATAAGGAACGTATCTTGGAAGCCTCATTTCAGTAGACAGCAATATTGAGAAGGAAATATCCACAAGAACTGTACCGATATCTCAGATCTTCAACAAATTAGCAGACATATGGACATACCCAATTCTCCATACGAGTCTCAAGTTCAGAATTTATGAAAACAATGAACACTCCATTCTGTTACGTGCAACTGAAACACGGAGAACCAATCAGAGAGTCGAAAGCAGACTTAGAGGATTTGAAGGAAGATGACGTAGGAAAATTTTAAGAATACACTAGGAAGAAAGTGAAACAAACGAGGAAACAAACAAACGAAAGGGCACTAAGAACATTACTAAAGAGGCCAGAAAATGAAAGCGGAAGTGGCTGGGTCACATACTACGAATGGAAAAAAAAACACCACGGCTACAGCGCCTTGACTTGGACACTCAAGGGAAGAGAAAAAGGGACAGATAATTAGGGGCATGGAAACGCACAACGCAGGAAGAACTAAAGGAAGCGGGAAAGACATGGTTTTGAGGTATCCCGACTTGCTAGAGACAGGATTGGCTGGGGGACTTTCGTTGATGGCTTATTGCTTCATTGGGAGTACAGAGGGCTGATGATGATTTATAGCAAGTACAGTATTACATTGCGTTTGTAAGAAATATAATACACATCTTCTTACATCGTCTTATACCCTTCCCGCGCCGTTAAACGTCACATAGGGCTCGCAAGGTAGTTCGCCAATTTTTCCTGTCTTCGGCGAGTCTTTCAACCTCATCAAGAGATTTTATGCCTGTTAATTTGGCCTCTCTTAACAATGTCCTCCTCAGAGTTTCACGCGGTCTGCCACTTTTTATGTGGCCTGTTGTGTTCCACTTGATAGCTTGTTGTGGGATTCTCTGATCATTTCTTCTCATCACGTGACCAACATATGTCCATCTACTTTTCCTGATCGCTCATGAGACTGGTTGTTGTTCAGTCATCTGTCTTATCTCTGCATTGTTCTTGAATTGGTTTCACTTAATGCCGAATATTTTTCTTATGCATTTGTTTTCAAAAGAGTCTAATTTCTTGTCTATTTCTTTAGTTGCAGGATATTAAATTATGTATAAAAACAGATATCATCTTACATTTACAGCAAGCGTGTTACTACATTTTGTGGTAGTTGTAATGGGGTAGTTTTTTTTTTTACCAATTAAAGCTGAACACATTGCCAGCCTATCTTTGCACATTGCCAGGTTGTACCTAAAGCCAAACGTCAGAGCTGGTACCAGAAAAGAACATTACGTGTCTCTTGAAAGTGCAGACGGCTAGAATTATCTTTCAAGTTCCTGGCTGCTGTCTTTAGACTCTTAGCAGAGTGTCTGTAAACGCTTTACCTTTCTTAAAACGAACGAGAAACAGGTTTAAGTAGCGAAACAGGATACCTCTAACCCCCCGGGCTACGTGGAAGAAAGGTTGAAGCCAGATTAACCTTGTCAGAGACTTCAGCAGTTTTCAAAACATAATCGGTTTATTTATATTGTATTTTTTTTAAAGTTGGTCTTTATGGCTTCCTACCATATACACTTTGAGATTTACTTAACAGAAGAGCACCTGAGTAGCCACATCGAGAATGTACTGCCTGTTCAGAAACGAGAACTTCTAGCGTCTCGCGGGAGGTCGACCCAGTTGTGAATATGGGTCACGTGGTTTCTGAAAGTTATGTAGTTAGAAACAACGGTAGGAGATCATTTTATTATTTACCCAAACAACAGTGCAATATTTCGGCTTGTGTCTTCATCAGATAAAAGATGAAAAACATGGAGAAAATCATCATGTGGAGGTGTCGCTGACCATGTTTCTCCACAGTTTCCGATCTTTCATGTTGTCCATCAGTTCTGTTGTTGTGCTTCTCTCGCGCCATTTTGTCAAGTCATCTCAGATTTTCTCTCTTGGTCTGCCTCTCCCTTTCCTGCCTTCAATTTTCCCCACTGTCAAGATATTTTCTATCCCTCCTCTTCTCACTATATGACCAATGAATCTAGGCTGTCTCCCCCGTAGTGTGTTTATTAATGTTTGTTTTTAACTGGCTTTCCTTATGCATTCTTCATGTTTTACTTTGGCTGTCCTAGGTATTCTTAACATTCTTCGTAGGGACCACATTTCAGTTGCCTCTGACGCTCTTCTTGTTGTTTTTTGTTAGTGACCGTGATTCACTTCTATATAGTAGGAAAGACTCTTCCTAGTATCTGTTGGCAAAGATGGACTGCACAAAATAGTATTGGGGGGGGGGGAAATGAGGGAACAAATACTGTGAGTAAAGAAAGGAAAGAATATAAAAGGATTTTAACATTTGTACCTTATCTGTAGATCGTCACTGTATCATCACTCTGATCATTATTGTATCATTGCTCTGATCATCATTGTATCATTGCTCTGATCATTATTGTATCATTGCTCTGATCATCATTGTATCATTTCTCTGATCATCATTGCATCATCACTCTGATCATTATTGTATCATTGCTCTGATCATCATTGTATCATTGCTCTGATCGTTATTGTATCATTGCTCTGATCATTATTGTATCATTGCTCTGATCATTATTGTATCATTGCTCTGATCATTATTGTATCATTGCTCTGATAATTATTGTATCATTGCTCTGATCATCACTGTATCATCGCTGTGATCATCATTGTATCATCACTCTGATCATCATTGTATCATCGCTCTGATCCAAAGATTTGTTGTAATGACTAGTATATTTGTATTCTATTCATGTGATAGCTAACGTACGCAGAGGCACAGTTTATATACATTTGTTAGCCCTGTCGTGAAAAAAAAAAAGCTTGGCACTAGCCCTGTTAGCATCTGCAAAAGTTTCTTCGAAGTTCTAGAGTTTTCACAACCTAAATGACTTTTTATGCTCTGTCTGGGCTACTGCTCAGTCGATGAATACTTTAAAAAGTTATTCAGTGCTATATTGAATCCGTAATGTTATATGGATCCGAAGCAAGGACGGTAACCAAAAGCACCCAGATCTACTGAAAGCAGCGGAGTTGTGGTTCCTAGGAAGAATGATGAGAATATTATGCACAGCCAAGAAAACAAATGAGGGGGTTCTAAACGAGGCTGGGCAAACGACAGAAGTTATGGCAAAATTCAGAATACGGCAGTTCAGATTTGTAGGACGTATTTTGATAAAGGGAAACTCGGAACACCTAGTGACAGAGGAAGGCAAAGAAACAAGATACTTGATGGACTAAAAGAGTAACACAAAGCATCTTATAGAATGAGCAAAGGATAGATGGTTGTGGAAATCAGTGACGACCAACGTCTGACTGAGAGAGAGAGGCGCTACTGCGCCACCTGAGGAAGAAACGAGGGCCAAAACTGAAATCTTGTGGGATGCAAGCGCAGGGAAGCTGAGCATTATAACACAAACATAGTTTATTGTAGTTGTAGCCAGTT
The DNA here is from genome assembly GCA_009760885.1 of Achatina immaculata. Taxonomy (NCBI): domain Eukaryota; kingdom Metazoa; phylum Mollusca; class Gastropoda; order Stylommatophora; family Achatinidae; genus Lissachatina; species Lissachatina immaculata. Next base: position 24,634,874 of record CM019699.1, read on the forward strand.
AAATATTTGTAGAATCAGCGAGAAACTGTTTAACAAAACCATGCTCTCAGAGTTTCATAAATGTCTGAGCAGACTCTCCTACGACGAAAGTGCTTTTTTTTTTAATTCATAAGCTCATGTGCATTTGTATTGCTTTCATTAATTTCCCGTGGGAAGCACGTGTTGTTAAAAAAAAAATTTCCCAGAACATTTAAAATTTCATTCATTGCAATCATTAAAGATACTCGTAGTTTTTCTTCAATCTTCATCAAATTCACATTTCTTTTCATCAAATTCACATTTCTTTTCATCAAATTCACATTTCTTTTCATCAAATTCACATTTCTTTAAATTTGGTGAAGGTTTAGACAAAGTGAAATGTAAGCAGAGTACTCTAGAAATAAGTTTAAACTGGCAGAGCATCAAGGATGGAGTAAACCCAAAGATCTTAGAGAGGGAAAGATCTGTTTATGAGCCAAAGGAGTAAGGGAAGAAGCAGAAGAGTTTGGTAGTTGCGGAAGTAAAACTTTGCTCTAACAAATTTTATTACACATCTAGGCTTGACTACTGCGGCGTAAGACTTCTCGCGAGAAATATCGGTATGGTCCGAGGTTTTCTCCTTGACACGTGACAACTGATAAAACTATTAATAAAACATGTCTTAGGTTTTCTTGTTTCGTCTCAAAATGTTGCTTCATATCCAAGACAGCTTTCCCAGCACAGCAGTGCTTACGCTTGTACCAGTAGAAACATCTTTCGATAAAAAAAAAAAAAAGCTAAATTAAGTGGATGATATTCATAAGATGTTCCATAACCAAAAAGACAGCTGTAAGTCTCGAGATTTTCTCTGTTGTCTCAGGAAGCCTTGCAAGACTAACTCGTCATTTGCTCAGTCAACTAATGAGGACATTCCAACGCCAAAGTGAGAAGATGATGTTTCATCATATGCCCTATCGTCTGATGAGAGGCATTCCAACGCCGAAGAGAGGATCCGATGTCTCTTCCCTTTCTCGGGCCAAAAAATTTCCCAAAATTACCATTTTAGAAAAAAAAAGTCTTCGTGTTTGCACCTTTAATGGCAAGCCAAACAGCCCCAAAATTCAAGTGTTCTAAGCGCAAACACAGACTAATGAAAACTCCAGAGAACTGGCGAGATTCCTTAGCAGGCTTCTAAAAAAAACAACAAACAAACAAGTCTATATAGGTGAAAGTGTGGTTTAAACAATGTAGCGTGACTGCATTTGCTAACACAAAATGTCTGTGTAATTGTTACATTTCATTGTTAAGTTAATCTCATTCTCAGAACAACCACAGATAAGCATATCATTTCGGAACGTTGTTCAGACAGACTCTTCAGTTCTTGGCAAATCATTTTTTTTTTTTAGCACTAGAAATATTTCTTTTCAAGTACGCTTAGAAGTTTTTTGCCCAGAAATATTCACAGCTAATGTGTTTTGCAGTCTGCCCAACTTTTAACTGTCCTGCTTTTTTTTTTTTTTTAAACTTCAATTAATTCATCTTCTGTAAGCGCTTCAGATCTCTTTATGACGTCACGCCACTCAAATCCTGTACTCTTTTCCCCTCGTCAGAATCTCCTGTACCACTTTTTTCCCTAGTACATCATGACGTCATATATGGGCGAATCGGCAGCGTGTTGAGACCAGGTGAGGAATGTTCAAAATAGCTTCCGACACAGACCTTTTGGGTTAAAAAAAAATATAGGAAGACAGAAAGATCTTACCTGAGTAGGTACATGAGAGGCTCTAAGACAATTTGGAGATGGAATCTGCAGTCATAGAAGCACTCAAGAGGGCAGTGAGTCACACGTTTCGTGGATGAGTTTTTTGTTTTGTTTTTCTTAAGTAAATAACTTATTTAATTTTATCTTCAGATAATTCAAGAAACTTCTGTAATTTTTCTGTTTCTACGCTTTATGGACAAAGCGGATTGTTTCATCATGAGCAATAGACAAGGTGGATTGTTTCCTCGTGAGCAATCTCCGTTAATGAAACGGGATCTAGGTTTACACGAAGGTCAAATCTGGTGTACAGGAGGAAACATTTGATGTTGGGTTTTCCCTTCATTTTGTTCGCCAGATGTATGCTCTATTTTTAGTTTGTGACCCTTAGGGAGTGTTCAGTTTCTCAAGTGACGTTTGTTTTTCTCTCATTTGACTCCAAAGTAAACGTCTTTGTTACTTTCAAGTTTTATTTTTAGTTCGCCTAATGGTTCTTTTATGTCATCATCATCATCATCATCTGCCTTCGTTACTTATAAACTCTTCAAAGATATTATTGCACAAACTTAACATAGATCCATCATTTCTTCGTTTCTCTAATACTTGTGAACTTCAGTACTAGATTACAGTCCCCCCCCCCCCCCCAACTTTTAATTATGACTATCATCTTCAAAGATATATAAAATTTATGATCACAGAATCATAGAACGTGGCCAGATATTGTGCATTCTGTAGATGAAACATTTTAAACAAATGCTAGACACATGCTTACATGCAGCAGCTTGCATGTAGTTGCCTTAAGATTTTCACTTGTCTTCTGCATATAAATATGATCGCTCTATAGTTGTAAAGCAAATAATAATAATAATAATAATAGCAACTCAGACCCGAATAACAAAATCCGTAATAAACCCGCTTATATGGGCTTGAAGTTTGCTTCTTTGAAACAGGCTGAAAAATATACTTCTCATGAGCTTCGCTTTTTTTTTTTTCAACATACTGATCACTAGCACATTGATCTGACCACAGTATCACAGCAGCTTGTAAACTAAAGATCTGTATGAAAGTAGGCCACTGTCTCTAGCAATTCGATTTTACTGGGCCTATTTCGTAGAGTCTCGGCTATTACTGCTGGCAGTTTTAGATTTCTAGGGTGGCTTTTTACCCCCAACCCTCTTTTCCTTTCCTCTGAAAGTGTGGCTTTTTACCCCCAACCCTCTTTTCCTTTCCTCTGCTAGGGTGGCTTTTTACCCCCAATCCTCTTTTCCTTTCCTCTGCAAGTGTGGCTTTTTACCCCCAACCATCTTTTCCTTTCCCCTGCTAGTGTGGCTTTTTACCTCCAACCATCTTTTCCTTTCCTCTGCTAGTGTGGCTTTTTACCCCCAACCTTCTTTTCCTTTCCTCTGCAAGTGTGGCTTTTTACCCCCCAACCCTCTTTTCCTTTCCTCTGCAAGTGTGGCTTTTTACCCCCAACCCTCTTTTCCTTTCCTCTCCACACCCCCCCCACCCCATTTTGAAAGCTGGTTCATACCCTACACGTGGCTAAAAATAAATCACAATGGTACTGCAAAAGGGGGGGGGCACAGTACAAACGCCGAATTTGACAATGTTCAGAGACCCATTGGAGGCTGCATGCATCAGAGTTAGCGAACATTAATTGATCAAGACCCTACATTACATACACATGGTGCCCATGACAACAGACCATACATTGGCCAAGTGGAGAAGCAAAACGGCCACTAAATATAAATGGTACCGAAGTCAGGTGTGCTGTATCAAAAGATGCAGATATCACAGCCAAACAACAGTGATACAATAAGCTCCCTCTTTCAGGGTGAGCACCGAAGAAATGCCTACACTACTTCAAGAACTGTAAAACATTCATGTACTGTTGAATTGCAGTATGCTAAGTGCAAAAGCTGCTTCTACGACTGTTCGTCAGCAAATTATTAGATATGAGAAATAACTAACTTGTCAAAAAGAAAATAAAAACTATTGTAATTGCATGCCCGACTATCGATTATTTTCTTTCACCTTTTTAGGGCATTTTCTGAATGTTTCTTATATGTGTTTAAATCTTCCAATTTTCAGGTGTCAGTTGGCCACATTGTACCAGGTGGCGCTGCAGATGTGGATGGAAGATTGCAGGAGAATGATGAGATTACACATGTGGATGGTTGCAGTGTTCTCAATGCCTCCCATCACAAGGTGGTGGAGCTGATGACCAACGCTGCCCTGAATGGCCGAGTGACATTGTCTATCAAGAGAGTTTTGAAACCAGGTGAGAGCAGGTCTCGCTTTGCTTGAAACATCCATTGGATGCTGCGTGAAATAGTTATATGTTGCCTTAACTAATGAAGTTAATATGAAGTATATATGAAGGTAACCCATCCATGAGAGATTCTCTTTCAGTCACGAGAACTAGAAAGAGCTGACAAGAGACCCTGTCATGCAGAGAGAAACTCAGCATCTGAGGGCTGAACTACATGAGGAAGAAGCAGGGTCCAATAATGAAGTTAGAAAAAAGAGTGCACAAAAAACCAGTACCTTGAAAACAAACATGGTTTGTTGCTAAAGTGATGAATTAGGTCAGTGAAATGTTGGTAGAGTCCAGCAGGAGGGAAGATATTCAGCAATGTGATGCTGCTGCATTTGGTAAAAAAAAAACAACTTAAAAGTGCTTTGATCTAAAGTGGAAGAGTGTCAGACATATAAAATATTGTGGTCTTGTGGCTTTAGGATCTAACCTAGGGTGCCTAAGTGGCAGTATTGTTAGTGCACTCATACTCATGATGAAGATGAGTTGTTCAAATCCCAAGGTGACCAAGTCACCCAGCTGTAGAAATACTTCACCATGCACATTCTTGGACTCAGCTTCTCACAAGTCAAAGCTAAATGCTCACTTTTTTTTCTATTATTTCTTCCATTATTTGTTGTATATCATTCACGTGAATATATATTTTCTCTTCTCTTCCTATTTCTTTGTTTAGTGTGATTTTTATGTGATTAAGGTGTAAACTGAAATGTCACAACTGTGTGCTTGTTAAATTAATAAAGCTGTTTCTACCTTTGTTTTAAATAGTCTTAACATTCTATTATCACAGCTTTACTGCAGTGGCTTTGTGTATATTTATATAGGTAAAGGTAATCTTGTCATGCCTTAGAAGCACATAGGGATACAGTGTTAGTGCCCATATTTTCCTTGACCTGTCAGCACACTAGAGGGTGATTTGGTCAGTATCACGCCTGGCCGCATTTCCTTCCCCAACTCCAGAAGAAGTTGTGTACCCATTTCTACAGCTGGGTGACTGGGGGCGCCTCTGGCCGGATTCGAACCCCCGACCTTCACCATGAGCGACCAGTACACTAACTTTTTCACCACTCAGACATCCATTACTTAGTTTTATATGCTAAAAAAACTATTCAGGTGTAGAAATGGCATCTGACTCCTTCTGGAACTGAGGAAGAAAAGGCATGAGAGTGACATCATGTTCCAGCATGTCAACAAGTCAAGTCAAGTCAGGTGCCAATACCACATGCTTTAGATACTTTATTGCATGATAGAGCTACTTTTACTTAATGGTTTAGCATCTGTTGTGACCTTGAAAGATATTACATTTCACCTTCTTCACTTCAGAAAAGTTCACCGTGCTCCATTATGTTTCAGGTGATCCAAGACCAGGTGAGTGTAGCACAACACAGTATCCATTTGATGTGGTGGTTTCACGACGTGAAAATGAGGGCTTTGGCTTCGTCATAATATCATCAGTCAACAAGTCTGGAACAAGTGTTGATGAGTTCATCGGTGAGTTATTTGCTTCATGTTGCTTGAAACATGTAATCTAGTTATAAATGATTGTTTGTTTCTGTATTCATTATAATGTTGTTTTTGTTTACATTTTAAAATGATGCAATATATTTTTTTTTTATTTTGTGGTTTTTATTGTACTTTTTATGTCCTTAATATTCAGTTTAAAAAAAAAGGATATAACAACGTTACTACATACTTCATATGTTTAAAAGTACTGCATTTGCTAAAGTGTGCTTTATTTTGATCGATAAATAATTACATAGAGTAATTTTTATTTATTTATTTTTTTTTTACTCTTGTTGTATGTTTGAGCATTGCTTTAGCAAGATAGAAATGATTTACAAATACTGCAAGGTTGAATCAAATTAAATTTAGAAAATACGAATAACACAGAACTTTTATGTTCTACAAGAAAAATAACACCCCTATTTTTCAGTATAGCCTCCTTGCTTTGCAGTGCACTTGTGCCTGAAATGTGAACCAGTGCCTGAATTTTGGTAAGGAAAAATCTTTGGTCCTGACTTCTCAGTCAGTGGTGCACCTCTGTTAGCTGAGAACCTTGTATGACCAATATGATGTTTTAGGGGACCAGACAGATGAAAGTCACATGGAGCCAAATCCAGGAAATTAGGTTGATGTGGCAGTAACTGAGGGGTTCAGACTTTTAAAGAATAAGAATTGAATGACAGAATCCATTTCTTCTTTGGAGTTTATCTGCAACATAGTTACCATCTTGAGTTGTTGATGATTTGCAAATGGATGCATCAGCAGCAGGGCATCTTGCTTACACATGACAGACTTTTAAGAGAGCTGTTAGGGAGGCAAAGTTCTGCAAGGGACATGCAAAGAATGAATGAATGAGTTACCATCTTGACAAGTGCTACTCTCTGCTTGTTGCTTAGCAACGGTAGTGCTGACTGCTTACTGACATCAATGACCTTGATGCTAAGAGATGGTACTACTTATGGATTTCAGTCTGTTCTTTCAGAAAGCAAGTGGACTATATCCCGAACAAAATAGGGGTGTTATATTTTTCTTGTAGTTGGCGACCTACCATACTACAACTGTGTAATGTTTAACAGCATGGGAAGGATGTAAGATGTAAGTAAGATTTTTTTCTGTACTAAATAAAAGTTTTGCATAATTTGCATTTTCTAACTTTCATTTGATTCACCCACATATAAGCTATGAGATATTAAACAGAAGTTTAGTAAAGTATGCTTAGTCTTAATTTTAAATTTAAAAAAAAAAAAGCAGCAGCATTCACAGAGGCTTTCTTATAAAATTGATGTAGTTCTATTGTTTTAAACCACAAATAAGTTCAATAGTAAGTCATAAGTATAAGATACCTTCTGCTTCCTTCAAATTTGTGTCAGTTTTTGGTGCATATGTATTTTCTTTTAACATTAGATGTGCTAATGTCTAGTGGTTAATGTTTGATATGGAAGTCTGAACTGCCAGTTTGCCTTCTGTGTGATATCTTTCATTTTCTCTGGTTAAAGATACATTTTTCGCTTCCAGTTATGAATATGTACTTTGATATATTATTTTAAGAATTGTTGATTTGCTGAAGCAGTCTATATTAGTTGATAAAAAGTATAGATTTATAGAAATCTTTGATGAAGTATTCTTTGGCAGGAAGTAAACTGTAAGAAAGTGGCACAATCTTCAGTAGTAGTTCATTTTTTGAAAATGAAACAGTTACTGCACTTCCTGGCAGATTTCTATATTCAGGTCAGGTTTATCTGGTGCTATTTAACAACAGCTGATGTCACTGATTGCTGTCAAACCTACTGACTTGTAGAGAGAATCAGTGGTTAGAAAAGTAAACCCTGATAAATAAATCTAGAGGAAGAATCCATAAAGTCTTCCATTTGTTTTCTTGCATTGTCTGTCATTCCATAAGACTTCCAGCTGAATAGGACTTATTCTTCTCAGCTGAATGGCAGAATTCAGAATTATTAGCGCAGCATGAGCAAAGCACTTTCTCCTTATCAGTTTCCCAAGCAAAGCAGAAAACAGACAGTGCTGTAGGAATGGCCATGAGGAAGCTAATCAGGAATGTCATGCTTGACCACTTTCACAAAACTATCATCTAAAACAAAGAAAGGATCTAACTTTGTAGAAGATTTTATAGAAGTGTTACTTGTTTGATGTGATTTTATCAAAATGAGCCCCCAAACCACTTTCAGATGACAGCAACAGTCAGCCAACTCAAGCAGTTGTCTGTCCTTGGATTGGTGAGCCATGTTGCAACCATGGGATCACTGTCGTGTTGTTATTGTCAGGCTAACCTTGACCTTGATAAACTGACTAATTGGTCATTGTGGCAGTATTAATGTATTAATGGTTCTCCTGTGCTTTATTAGCTTAGTAAAGAAAGTAAGGGGTATTGTTTGAGTATATGTGTAGTGCATAAGAATTAGTTAGTAATCAGAAGGAAGTATCTTACTAGCTTAAAAGTTACTAGTTAGATTCCTTGGTGGGCATGAGGAAATGTGTAATAAAAGGGAGTAGCATTTTTGTGTTTTTTAATGTTATAACAAATCTTTGACCATAGACAGCTTTCTTTCTATCAAGTGCCAAAATAAACTTATCAATTGACCAATGTTTTTGTCTTACATTGGTCCTATTTTAAATGATGATTTTTTAAAGGCAAGCTTTACGTACAGTCCCAACATTTGTTTAATATTGAGATATTCTTTATGGACATTTTTAAAACGTCACTTTGAGTATTTGAATAGCGCTCTGATTAGTACACTCAGTTATTTTAGTGGGGAGGATTCATCTCTGGCATTCATCTTCAAAAACCATTGTTTGCATTATGTTGCCATTTTGCATCTTATGGCTCAACACATCTGACTTTGGTGCAGCATATTTTTGGAAACAGAATACTTTTCTATTATGATACCTAACTCTTGGCCAGACTGCTTTCTGCTTTCAGTGGTACTACTAGGAGGGCCTTAGCTGGCCATGTTTTGCCAACTTTGATGCAGCAGTCAGCAGGCCCTATGGGGGGGGGGGTCCAGATGGCTTTGTGGGGCCTGTAGTGGATGAAAAAAGATTGGGGGGGATGGGGGTAATTACAATATTTCTTTTGGAGACCTCGGCATTCAGCTACAGGTCACTAACTCGAGGAGTTACCCAAGCAGTAAAAATTGGTACCTATTACCTCCTAGACCTAGAGAGTTAAAGACAGTAGCCTGATCTAACATTGACCACATCACATTCTACCATGCTGGCCAGGAAGAATGAAGCACCACAACTGAATTACCAGGACAAGAATCAAAGTACCTATCAGCACCTTGAGAGACAGTGAACTAATCACATGACTTCTTAGACACTAAATAGGGCAGCTTGAATTGACTTTGTGAAATACAATACTGGTTCCCTGGTTATTCAATTTCCTGAAGTATAAATTTTGCAATATGTAAATTATTTAAGAAAAAACCCCATAATTTTCAAAAGCATCTTCAACACATGCTTGTTAGTTTTGTCCTTGACCCTTATGTTATGTTATGTTATGTTATGGATGGATCATCATCATTGCATTCCAGACATGTTCATAGATGCCCTGATCTGCTCCTCAGTATATCCCTCAGTGTACAGTGACTAAGTGTGCCAGTTTTCAGTGTTGACTGGCAATTCCTCTCATACGCGACGGTTACCACTCAGTCCTTGCGATGCCATTCTTCTCTCTCACCTTCATCCTTAATCGCAGCTAATCATTTTTCTTAGCAATAACCATATCTATGTCCTGAAGAAGACTGATTTATTTTCTTCATATTTTGTTTCTCATTTATCTGACTTAACTCTGTCTTATGAAATAGTTTTATTTCATGTTTTTAAAATAGTTTTCTTTCATGATTTCATGTTATTGCCTGAGTTTTTCCAACAAATTGCTGTCCATTATTTCAAAGCCTTGTTCTTTTTTTTTTTTCAGACATACAAGATTTCTCACGTTTTCCCTTATTACAAAAAATATGCTCCTCAATTCTTTATCAGACAAGTCGAAGTTATTTCGAAATTTAATTCTTTACATGAGTCTTTGACTTTGAAGTTTTGCGAACTTTGAAACTTCTTTGAAAATTTTCTCTACATCTGTTCAGTAATCTGTGCATAACTCAAAAGTTCTAAAAGTTCAACTTCTTAATGACATTGTGACAGTTACCAAGCATTTAATATGGTGCTGAATATATGTATTAAATAAAAACATAAATGATTTAAGAAGCATTTTATCATTATTATTATTATTATTATTATTTTAAAACTCATATGTCTATTTCACTCATTTGTGTAATGAAGCAAAAATAAAGAAGGACAAAGGAAGTTAGTAAAACTATGGTGAACTGAACTATATCCATAGAAAAGCCCTGAATTAGCTGTAGTTCCTGGATTTAGAAAAATCTTCTATTATTTTTTTTTTTTCACAAATCAGTAATCTTTTTATTAAATTTAATTTTAATTAAATTATTTTCTTGCTAAATCAGTAAATTTAATTTATTTAGTGTGGGTATATCTCCCACCCCCACCCCCCGAAGCATCTTTAGTGCATGCATCCTCAACCTCTCCCCCCCCCCCCCATCTCCTTTTTGTGTGTGTGAAAACTTGATATGGTGTGATATGTAACTAAAGCAGATAACTCCAGTTATCTCTCTTGTTTTCGGGAGGCGTTTTGTGCAGCAAATGTGTCACTGGTGTTTCAAGCATGTGCTGTTGTTCATTAGCCTGGTTTTTTTTCCTTCATTTTCTTTTCTTTTAGTGTTTTTCTGTGAAAACTATGCATGCCTGGAAAATGTTGGTTTCTAATCGTCATTTTTTTTTACAAGCACATGCTATTTTTTTCTGCCAGGTTTCTTCAAAATGAAAGTGAACTCTGTAAATCAATCTTGCTGGGTCATTGCATTTATATGGCATATTTACTTTTTCAAGGCTAGGAAAAAAAAAATGTGAAAAAAAATTTTTTGAATCTTATAATTTATGGAAAAAATTATAACTTCATGACACTCTATTTTATGTACTTTCATTGGTCAGATTTAAATGCAGTGATTGACACTTTATTTGAAACTATATACATATAAACTGCACAGGGATTTTCTGAATGCAGAAGTGGCCATGAAATGTAAATAAATCACCAGAATGTCAAAAGTGACAGTGAAACTGTTAAACTTACTCTGATAGTGAAACTGTTAAACTTACTCTGACAGTGAAACTGTTAAACTTACTCTGATAGTGAAACTCTTAAACTTACTCTGACAGTGAAACTGTTAAACTTACTCTGACAGTGAAAGCATTCAACTTACTCTGACAGTGAAAACATTCAACTTACTCTGACAGTGAAAACATTCAGCTTACTCTGACAGTGACAAAAAATATAATACCCTTGTTACTTTCTGTGGTTACAAACAGTAATCTCCATTACTTTAAGCAGTAATGAACAGTATAATACTTTGATTACTTTGATCAGTAACAAATATACAGTTCCTACAGTACTTCCAGCAGTAACAAACAGACTATAATACCTCTATTACTTTCAGCAGTAACAATCAATACAGTTCCTATAATCCTTCAGTTCCTATAATACTTTCAGCAATAACAAACAGTATAATGCCTCCATTACTTTCAAACAGTACAGTTCCTATAATGTTTTCAGCAGTAACAAACAGTGTAATATCTTCATTAATTTCAGCAGTAACAAACAGTATATCTTCATTAATTTCAGCAGTAACAAACAGTATAATATCTTCATTAATTTTGGCAGTAACACAACAGTATAATATCTTCATTAATTTCAGCAGTAACACAATAGCACAGCTTAAAGTTCATTATGTAAAGATCATAAGAAAAATTTTTGGGGCCACAAAGGATACCAACAGTGGAGAATGGAGAGCTAGAAAAAACACTCAACTGAACAGCTTATTTAAATCCCACTGAATTATAAATGTCTTGAAACTGAAGAGGCTATGCTGGCTGGGCCATGTAGAAAGAATGGAAGAGAACAGACAAACGAAAATGATGTATGCGCAAGAGATGAGGGAAACAAGAGCAAGGGGCAGACTAGACAGAGATGGAAAGACAACATAGAAGAGGATATAAAAGAAATTAGTGTCACCAACTGGAGAGAGAAGATTAGGAATAGAGAGAAATGGAGGCGAACTTTATCTCAGCAATGAGCCTTAATAGCTCAGAAAGCTGAAGAAGAAGAAGAATAAGTTGTATCAGCAGGCAGGTGGCAGTGAATTCTCCACACAGTAAAAAACTGCTGTTTTGATACCTGCTACTGGAACACTTCATTCAACTCAGCTGTGAAAACTGGTACTTGACACACTTGTGCCAGGGAAAAAATTTGTCTCTGCAAATGAAGGATATCTACCACAATTCAGTGCACTGTTACAGTGTATGATGGCTGTCACTGCTTGAAATTATCACAGTATATAACATCATTCATGATTCTGAATTGTTGCCTAAGTCTAGATCTAGTGAATGCACACAGTAGATAAAACAATGTTACCTTCAGTAACTGCAAAAGAAAGTGAAAAAAACACATAAACACTAACACAAGTAATACTGTCTGTTACAAACATTACCACTATAAAATGTTTTTCTACAAGTGTATCTGAAATATGCACTCTTCTGGCATATTTTGATTGAAATACAATTTTTACTTCTTTATTGTAAAATACTTAGAGTGAGACTTTTATCAGTTTATATTTAGTTCACATGGACTTACACCAGCGTGGTCAAGTAGAGAATTATCTCATACTATATCTTTTTGCCAGGTTGAATGTTGAATGAGAGTTTTAAAAAAGTGATTTACATGTCCTTTACAAAAAAAAAAACCAAAAAAGATGTCCTTTACAAATAAAAAAAAATACCCCTGTAGCAGTTTCACAATCTGCCAGGTGGCAAATAATAGAATTCTACATTTTGTTTTTATGTTTTCAATTCTCGTAGCATTTTGCAAAAAAAAAAATGCATATTTTCATTCTTTTACATTGTATATTCTAGGTCACATTCAAGACAACAGCCCAGCTGCTCGATGTGGCCGTCTTCATGTGGGTGACAGAATTCTGGCAGTCAACGGAATTGACACATCCAACATGCACCATAAAGATGTTGTTGGCCTAATTAAAGATTCTGGGTTCTCTGTGGCGCTGACCATCGGGCCACCATCAGGTAAGAATGATCTGAAATATTTAGTGAGCAAATTTTTAAAAACTTTTCTTCAACTGAAGTTGGCACATCTGAAGTAAGAAAACAATAATTTCATGGTTTTATCTCTAATATTAAACATTGAGCAGAGTATTTTTAGCCAGTGTTACTCCAGGTTTCTCTGACTGTGCTGTAACACTAAACTGTTTTATGGAGATGGGGTCTTTGGCCCTGTGCTCTAACCCCCAACCTGGAGGACCAGGGTGCAAGTTTCATTTGACCCCTGCCCACACAGAACTTTGCCACTTGGCTGGACCTGCCAGGAGTAAAAATAAAATAAAAATTCCTGTTTCCATGCCATTAAGGCATATTGGGGAATTTGGTGTTAGGCCCACTTTTTCCATGACCTTCTACAGGAGTAGAGCTATTTAAATCCCAGTGAGTTATAAACATCTTGAAACTGAACAGATTACGCTGGTTGAGCCATGTAGAAAGAATGGAAGAGAACAAAGGAAAATTATATATGTACAAGAGATGAAGGAAACAAGACCAAGGAGTAGACCAAGACAGAGATGGAAAGACAACATAAAAGAGGATATAAAGGAATTTGGTGTCACCAGCTGGAGAGAGAAGATTAGAAATAGAGAGGAATGGAGGCAGCAGTGAGCCTTAATGGCTTGGAAAGCTGAAGAAGAAGTTATGCTAGACTTGTGAGACTTTACAGTAATCAAATCATTTAGATTAAACAGAAATTGTAAGCAAAAATGTTGCTTTTTTTTATAGAAAGATGCAACGTATACAATGAATTGTCTGAAAAATTAATAAATTCCCAGAGGAGTTGAAAATAATCAAAAGCTAAAAGAAAACCATGAGGAAAAAAAACACTCAAAATTCTTTGGCCTTGTCCTCATGCAGTGGTTAGAGATCCAATAATTACAGGTAAACAGATACAAAGAAAGAGATGCTAGTTGAAAAAAAAAAACTGAATGGACTCATCAAGTGGCAGAGAAGAAGAAAAGCAGTAGGTTTGGTTAGAAATACTGAAGACTGCACACAGTCATCATCCATTGTCATCTCCCCATGGAAGGTTGGGTAAAGCCGACTTCCAGTTAGCTCTTTCCCCAGTCTTAATGGTGGCCAGGTGCCTAGTGAAGCAAAATCCGGCACAGAATAGAAAGGCTTGTCAGTGACTGAATACTGTATTAGTTCAGATACACTGAAATCTAATTTTGTGCATATTTAATTTCCATTTCTTATTTCTGCAGATGAAAACTCAAGTACTTTGAAAAAGGTATGTTTATGCTTTTAGTAATAATGTTACAGATCAGTCACAGCTATTTTTCACTGTTATTGAAAATACTAATCATAACTTTAGTTTTCATGTGTGTGTATTTTTGAAAGATGTATGCTTTTAATTATACTCAGATGTTTTCTCTTTTCTTTTAAATTCAGATGTTTTTTCTTTTCTTTTAAATTCAGATGTTTTCTCTTTCTTTTAAATTCAGATGTTTTTTCTTTTCTTTTAAATTCAGATGTTTTCTCTTTCTTTTAAATTCAGATGTTTTTTTCTTTTCTTTAAATTCAGATGTTTTCTCTTTTCTTTAAATTCAGATGTTTTCTCTTTTCCTTTAAATTCAGATGTTTTCTCTTTTCTTTAAATTCAGATGTTTTCTCTTTTCTTTTAAATTCAGGTGTTTTTTTTTTCTTTTCTTTTAAACTCAGTTTTCTCTTTTCTTTTAAACTCAGATGTTTTCTCTTTCTTTTAAACTTGTTTTTCTTCATCATCATCTCTTTCAGACCTTCCAGATGGCACAGATAATCTCTCCAGAAATCACATTAACATTCTCGTTGTTCTCATCTTTGTGCTATCAGTTTCTCTCGTTGTGTCAAGCTCCTCCAGTTATTATCTCGGACTCCTTTGCACTTCTTTGTTTCTGGGAAGTAACTGCTTTCTTTAAATGCTACACATTTTTCGTATGTTCGAACGCTGAATCTCAGTACAGACATTCAAAAGATGCTTCAGCTAAGTTTTGTTAAAAATAATTGGCAGCATGTGTTAGCAGGTAAAGAGCAGCAGTATGACAGCAAAAGTAAACAGACTGCGTCATTCAGTTGAAGCAATACTGTAGAAAAAAAAATGTGCAGTTTGTGTGAGGTTCAAGGAAATGAAATTTGTTACAATCATTCAAAGAAGCTTTTAAAAAAAAAGCTAAAGGTGATAAATATATGCATCAGTAGCAGGGTTTAGGATTGAGCAGTTGAAGAAAATATGAAAGAAAATGAGCTTTTCTGGCATGCCATATTTTCCAGTTTATTTCCCAATAAATTTTGTTACCTCAGAACAAAAGTTGATTACAAAAGTGAAGTCAAATCACAAATAAGAAAGACAAAAGCAGCTTTTTATGACACAAAGAAGGTACTAACAAATAAGAGGACATTCATACATGTGAAGAAAAGTACTACAATAAAACTACTACTACTGCTATTACGAGCCAATATTGCTGTATGGTTGTAAAACTTGCACAGTTAACAGATGATACGGAAGTTTGAACCAACAGATATCTAGTTTTGGAGAAAGATGCAACAGATACCTTGGACAAACAGAAAAACAAATAAAAGAGGTTCTCAAAGAAGTTTCACAACAGTGGAAAGTAGTTAAAATTACGAGAAAAAGAGCCAAAGTCTCATATCAGGAAATGACAGAAGTTAGAGAACTCGGTAATGACTGGAAAATTCAAGGGGGGAAAAAATCTCAGCCAAGCATCTGACCAAATGACATGGGGAAAAAAAGCTTATTAACTGACAGGAAACACCAAGAGCCACGCAAGATGGAGAAAGCAGTCAGTGCTATCTGGCATGGCACATTTTTCAGGTCTCATCATTATTTAAATGTCAGAAGTGTGTTCATAAAAAAAAAAAAGTGGCTACTCTTGTTAAGTGATACTGTTTCATTTTAGAACCCTCCTGGTACTGGAGCCAGTATCACAGTTTATCCAGTTGAGAGACCTGATATGAACATCCAGTCATGGGAGAGGTAGGTCATTCCTCACATTTTCTGCCCTTCAGTTGTTTCCATGTATTTTATGTCCCTTGATATCTTATGCTCTGTTATTGTGTTGTAGTCATTCATTAAAAAAAAAATGTCCAAAGATGCATTTATGTTTTGCTTGTACCTTATTACACCTTACATCCTTCCTGCTGTAAATTTAGACATCACATGTGACTTGGATTATGGTTTGCCTTGTTTTTTATTGCTTATTATTCATTCTTAATTTAAGATTACATGACCTTTTGATTAAAAACTAAGTGGTGACCTTTCAGTAAAGATTAATGAATACCTTTTGATTATTTCAGAAACCAGTCAGGGATGACAAGAAGCATAGGTAGACCCAAAATTCCTAGCAATAAGGTACAGATGAGTGCAGAGTTTTATCAAACTGTACAAAACCATGAGATTTTTTATTATAGAACTCTGATCTAAACATCAAGGTTTCATTCTCAGAAGTTTCCGTTTTAAAAATTTGTGCGAGATATTAAAATATTTCAGTTCTAGAGAATTTTATATATGAGAATCATAATTTTTTACTGTAAGAAAAACTTCTTTCAAAAGTTCAATTTTTGGAGTCCTTAAAAGTTTTTAAAAGTTCTGATCCATTGAGAAATAGTGTTTTGAATAATGAGCACAGATGATGTAGTCTAGCTGGAAAATGTTTAATCTGGCCATAAGTGTCATTATTTAATTTTTTTTTTTTTTAAATTCGGTCTCTCATTGCCATTTTCGCTTCTCAAATATCTTTTCACTTGTTTCTTTCTAGATTGTAATTCTTCCCTATAATCAGGTTTTTGGTGTTGAGTGTTTGCAGTAACAAATTTTGTGATATTCAAAGGGAGTTTGCTTATCTTGCTTTGCTTATCTTGCTGCGTCTTTCAGCTATTTTAAGTAAGGGAAGTTAGTGAGAGAGTTTTTTTTTTACAAAGTATGAACTCCTAAAGGGCAGATAATGCTGGGGTGGCAAAAACAAACCATGATTACTAACTTCGCTCTCAGGAATTGGATTATAGGAGGTTAAATGACATCATTTCAGTGTATTGATGATGATGATGATTTGTAGTCCTGTGTGATGTTGCTAAAGTGATGATAAATTCTGCAGAGTAATGTTTGTAGTCCTGTGTGATGTTGCTAAAGTGATGATAAATTCTGCAGAGTAATGTTTTTACAATTGTGTTGAATTATGTTGCCATCTGATGTGTCCTTTATTTGTTTTAGTGTTTCAACATGTTGTACTCGTATCAGTTGTAGTAATAATACTGAGTATATTAATAAGTCTAATAGTATTACATTTGACAGTGAATGGAAGCATAATTTGTCCGTCCAACATACAAATGTCAGTCTTTATTTTTATCACATCTAGACCTCAGATGAAAGTGACGAAATTTACCACGTAGAACTGCACAGAGGTTCTCGAGGATTTGGTTTCTCCATCAGAGGAGGCAGGGAGTTTAACTCAATGCCCTTGTACGTCTTACGAATAGCAGAAGGTGGAGCAGCAGATCTGGATGGGAGACTGAGGGTTGGGGATCAGATCTTGCAAATCAACAGCTGTAACACTGACAGCATGACTCATAGTGAAGCTATAGAAATTATACAAAATGGTGGGGCCAGTGTAAAGCTGGTGATGAGGAGAACAAATAAACCACCGCCTGTATTTGGTAAGCAATTTTAGCCATCTTGGCAGCTTTTGGGATCAGTTTTGGTGGGGGGAAACTATTTACTGTGTGCACCAACAAATAATATGTATGAATAAATTTAAAGCCTTTCTTTTGGGGGGGGGGAAGGGGGGACTGTTAAGTCGGCATATTTTGCCAGTTTGACATTATATGAACAAGTGACATATAATTTACAAATCATTGTTGAAGTATATAAATACAGCAATTACATTTTCAACATTTTTTAAAATATGGAAGCCATGTTCCATGATTATATCTCTCCTACCTCATGGATGCTGTAAAACTGGCATAAGCAACCACTCTAAAGGCATGTACCTACAGTTGTCTACTATTATCTCTGATATTTAGATAAGTAAGGGTGCTTTGTATACTGAAAATATAATGAGGAATGTTAGAGAAGATGTAGACAAATAATATTACGATGCCATAACAATTGGAGGTTATGAAATAACAGAGATTAGATATGCTGATGACACAGTATTACTGTCCACAACACAAGAAGATGGGGCATTGAAAATATTATAACAACAGAAAAAATAGAAGGAAGAAGATCAAGAGGAAGACCAAGAGAAATGATACTGGACAGTCTGACGGGATGGTGTGAGAGGAGATCACCAACTGAGCTGATGGCCTGCATGAAGGATCGTGTACTCTGGAGAAGCATAATAGCCAACGCCAGTCGGCACGGCACATGATGATGATGATGATGAAGGGTGCAAAATAGAAGAAGAAGTCAATATGGTCCAAGCTGGTTTCAGGCAAGGAAGAGGATCAAGAGATCATATATTCAATATAAGATTAATAATAGAGAAATGCAGAGAGTTTAATGTGAATCTATATTTATCCTTTATAGACTACTCCAAGGCATTTGATTGTGTACAACACCAGAAACTTTGGGAAATAATAGGAAAAATGGGATTTCCAACACATTTGTTACAATTAACATCACTGCTGTATCTAGACCAACAAGCAGCAGTAAGAATAAATGGTGAAACAACAACTTGGTTTGACATAAAACAAGGGGTCCGTCAGAGGTGCATATTGTCACCCTACTTACTTAACTTGTATACTGAAAATATAATGAGGAATGTTAGAGAAGATGTAGACAAATAATATTACGATGCCATAACAATTGGAGGTTATGAAATAACAGAGATTAGATATGCTGATGACACAGTATTACTGTCCACAACACAAAAAGGAATTGAAAAACTAATTATGTCAGTCCGTAAGAACAGTGAAGAACAGAACCTCTATCTTACTGCAAAGAAAACTAAACTGATGACAACTGACAAAACAAACAAGGCAGCTGAAATGTGTATCAATGAGGAAAAACTGGAAGAAGTGGAGAGTTTTGAATATCTTGGATCACTACTAACTAATAATGGAGATACAATGAGGGAAATTAAAAGGAGGACATCTATTGCTCTTCAGAAAGTAAAACAAATAAAGAATCTGTGGAGAGGAGCAGACAGAACCACAAAAATAAGATTTTTAAGTGCATGCATCTTTCCCATCGCAACATATGCCTGCGAGACCTGGACACTTAACAAAACAGCTGAGAAAACACATAAATGCCTTTGAATGTAAATGCTACAGAAGAGTTCTCCAAATATCGTGGACACAAAAAAGAACAACTACATCTATACTACAGAAGCTTAATATTGAAGAAGGTTGGCTATTAGAGGATTAAAGAGAGAAAACTTAAATATTTTGGACACATTAAACATCATGATAATTTAGAGAAGACCATATTGGAAGGATACATAATGGGAAAAAGAAAGAGAGGAAGACCAAAACGAAGATGACTGCAAGACATCGTTGATGATCTGCAGATGGATGCAGCAGTGGCAGGCCATCTTGCTCACAACCGAGAAGTCTACAGGAGTGCTGTTCGGGAGGCAAAGTTCCGCTAGGGACATGCAAATGAATGAATGAACAAGGGTGCAAAATAAGCAGAGAAAAATAACTGGAAGACACTGATTCTTTGTTATTATATCTCAGATATTAGCCAGAACTTTTCCTTCTGCAACAAGCATAGAAAGTTTGGCCAGTCTTTCACAAGGCTCACCAAAAGTTTGGCATATCTACCATGTGGTTTCGGTTACATTCCTTTCATTCAAGTCCATTATGAAACCAATCTTACAGGAGCTTATTTTCAGAAATTGTCATAGCAGATTGTGAACATTAAAAAAAAAAATCAAATTACCCATTATAAATTTCAAATTCTTCATACTCATACACCAGAATTCAGTTAGATCTCCACTGATCATTTTCTTTGTTCCAGAGTGACATTGACGTATGTGAATAATTCTTCTTCTTCTTTCAGTAGCTGCTGAATTCAGCACTTTCTGAGTCAATGAGGCTTATAGCTGCAGATAAGACTTGTCTTCATTCCTCTCAGTTCTTGATCGTTTCTTGCCAGGTGTTGATTCTAGAGTGCATATATCTTCTTCTAGGCTGTCTTGGCTAGGACTACCTCTCAGTCTGTATAGACCACTTCATCACTTCTGTATAGACCAGCTTTGTTTGTCTATCCTCCTCCATTCTCTTTAAATGTCTGAGCCATCCTCAGTCTGTTATTTTTCATAAGCGGAGAGTTGAACAGGATTTCACAGTGAAGGTGGTGTTATGGTCAATAAATTGCCATCCGATGTAATTAATCAGTGTATTCTGCATTTTAGTAATATTAATAATCATCATACTTCCCTTCCCATCCAACTTTTAATTCTGTCACTATGTTCAAATGCTCATTTTCCTGCAACACACTATCTTGTATTTTAAATGCAGCCACTCTTACCTTCAGTTCCAGTAATATCATCAACGTGGAAAAAATTAATCAAGTACTCCCCTCCATTTTTTTGACTGCAAAGGATTACTGTTAATTAATCTACCACGCTGGCAATATCAGTAACCATTGTGGTAGGTTAATTAACATAAAGAGATGGACAGGAGATGCAGTGTGAAATATGGGACAAGGCAGATTGATGGTCCACATACAGCCAAACCTTTCCCTAGGGAGATGACACATGATTATGATGATATTTATCATTGATATTATCAGTCTGGGTAATTAATTACCAGCTTCTCTTTATTTTTCATTCATTCATGCAGCTTTCCAAGCCATTGCGGCTCATTGCTGCAGACAAGACTTGTCTCCATTCCTCTCAGTTCTTAGTCTTCTCCTGCCGTTGTCCACTCCGAGGGCTCGTAGGTCTTCTTCCAGGTTGTCACGCCACCGTCATCTCGGTCTGCCTCTTGGTCTGTGTCCATTAATCACTTCTGTACGAATCCTCCATTTATTATCATAGTTAAATATTGAGTCTTGGTATTATGGGAGAAACCACTGCTTTTAATTTTCCAAATATTTCATTTACAATTGAAAAATGTGTGGGCAGAACCTGCAGATCACTTCTTTCATTCTTCTTAACAGGAGGTCTTCCACCTTCGCCTGGCGGTCGCTTGTTTCCAAACATCCCTCCAGTGGCCAATGGACCAATAAGCCACAGCTCCCCCCACTTGCCTCGACGGCAACTGCCGCAGCATCAACAACCGCTGCCACCTCCACCACCAGAACTGCAGCAGCCTGACTGTGACTACTACCAGAGTTACCCCCTACCACCACCCCCATCTACACCACAGCAGCATCAGCAGTTTAACTACTGAAAAGAACTGAATCACTCAATTCTGACAAGAAGCTTGGGGAGGTCAGTGTATGTGGCTACTGGAAAAGCTGATTTCAGTATTACAGAATAGTTGTGATGGCTTCTGTTAACACTGATGTGCCACACAGGGACGGTATATTCTGTATGCTTTATTTATGAGATGATTTACAATAAATAACATTTTGTGGCATGATATGAAGAGTAGGTGTTGGGGCCAGTAAATCGGGACTGGCTTGATTATATGATCCCAGTCTTCATTGTGCTCTTTCAGTGTAATGACGTAAGGTTTGACATGGTATCAGAGGTGGTGGAGATCACTGAGAAGTCTTAGGTCTGCTATAGGTTTTTATACAGATCACTGTAATCACGTCTTGATATGATGCCTGTAATTCAACATCACGGCTCAGCAGGAAGAACGCCTGTTCACAGTTAATAAAGATACCACGAGAACAAGAAATTAAGCGTAACCAACTCCTGGAATCATCTTGACAAACTTCTGTTTCAGAAGTGAGGTTTTGTTCAGCAATATTTTATGGCATAATAAACCTGATATATTAAATATACTGCAAAATTTTGGCATTAAAGTTGGGGTTTTTTTTTTTTCCCAAATCAAATGAGCTTATGTTTTTGCTTTATTTTCTGCATAAAATGCTTGCAAAACATACTTCTTGAAAAACTGATGGCTGACATTTCCAGGTTTACCAATATATATAACCCACCTGGAAGTGTAGAGAACATGAAGGCTGCGTTTATTTTGTCTTGACAGAATGCAGAGGTCTGCATGGATTTACTCAAATGGAAGACTAACAGAATTTTGCTCAAACTTTCTGACTGTAAAGTTCAACGACTGACAAAAGTTTCAAGTCATTTCTTGAAAACTCAGACATTTTTCTGGAGCTGGGGTTCCACATTTTGATCCTAGAATTTGATGTGAAGCATTACACTGTGGTTCATTTCTATTGTTTCTGTGCATTCATCACAAGGAAAGTGTTTATTTTCAGGATGGTTGCGCAAGTTTCTAGTTTATGTAAAAAAAAAAAAAAACATGTAAAAACTTAACAAATTAGCTGTATCTCTTTCCCCAATACACCCAGGATAGTATCAGGTGTCGTGAGAGATGTAATTCCCCAGACAGTCTTCAGTGTTTCCTACTAGTTCTTCTGATGACTATTCTTTATCTTTTTTTTTTCTTGGCATTCCTCTACCTCTCTTCCCATTTATCTTTTCTGCAGTTACATTATAAATGTAATAAATACTGACTGTCATATTTCTAGTTTTAATTACATTCTGCCATTTCACTGGCTTTCCTTTAACATTCTTCACTTACCATCTCACCTGTACAACTGTTGACATTCACCTTAGAAACCACATCTCTGTTGCCTCTGTATTTTTTATTGGTCAATTAATTGCCATCATTTCTACCACCATATAAGGGCAGTGGATCTTAACTTATTTGTCAGCCTGATCTTGTGGAGAACCTCTTCAAGTAATGGAGTTATTTATGTAGTTTTAATATAAACTTTTTCTGCTTTTCTGGTGTTTGTAAATATTTTTGATTTATGTCAAGATCTCTTCATACAGTCATTTATTTATGGCCATATTCAAACAGCATTTGTACAATACTATACTTCTGACATGTTTGTACAGTACTATACTATACTTCTCACATGTTTGTACATTTATAAGTCCATCTTGTGCTTTTCTCAAGAAATAATGAAATTGTTATTTATTCTCTTTGTTTTCCATACATTTTAAAAAAAAATTATTTGAGTTCTAAGAAATAATTAGTTTGGATAGTCCCCCTCACCTCCACTTAAGAGTCAGAAAACTTAACTTCTTATATTTCATTCAGTTAGTTAGGACCATCATCTCTGAGCTCTGGGAAAGTCCACAGGTGCTCTGACACCCCTCCCTTAAATATATCATCAGAGTACAATAACTGATGATACCAGACTTTCTGTTCTCTTTCCAGTAAGATTAGCTTATTTGTTTTCCTATATAATGCATATACTGTTACAAGTTCATTTTTAATTCTAAAATTTCAACTTTTAAAGAAATCTGTTCATCATTTCATGTTTATCTCATGCATTTTTATAAAAGAAATTTATTGTTCTAAGTAATAAAACATTTTAAAAATTCATATAAAAAAGGACTTCCTCTTGTTTGTGTCTTCATTAACCTTTAATGTAAATGAATGTATGTTAGCAGTGTATCGTGTGGACTGTCTTAAGATACTGGATACTTGGTGATTTTCATGTGTTTATCTTGTATAAAATTTGTAAACTTATGAAAAAAAAATCAGCTCAAATGTATAATGGTATTATAAAAAAATGCTCTTGTGACAAACATCTAAAAATATACAACTTCTTGTTCACCTCAAATCATACCATAAATAGCCCCTTCTTCTTCCTCTTCTTTCCAAGCCATTAAAGTTCATTGCTGCAGATAAAGTTCACTTTCATTCCTCTCTGTTCCTAATCTTCTCTCTCCGCTTGGCAACACCACTTTCCTTTATATCCTCTTCTATAAATAGCCCCTGCTGTGATTAATATCCTAATTAATGATTCTCTCCCTCCTAAGTGATAGTTTTGAAAGCAGCCAGACGCCAGCAGTTTGTATAATTTGATGGTCATTGTTTTTCTGAGCAATATGTTTCATGACTGATTCTGCCAATTACTAATATTTAGGTATATTTATGAATATTTTGGCCAAAATACCATAAGAAATAACACCTTGCTGGCAGAAAATGCAAATGAAAAACACTGGCAACGACCGCAGCATGTACTCCAAATGACTGGTAACTCATTACCAAAAATAGCACTGAAATGGACACATCAGGGAAACAGAGTTTGGTCAGACCAAAAGAGATGAGTAAATAGAAGGCTCGCATGGACAGAGTGGACAAGAAGGCAAAGGCATTTGTGGAAAACCCTCAAGGAAGTTCCATGTGCCTTGGGCACCTAAGTTTTAGATACACTATCATAGTAATGACTACATTTACTAAGCAGCAAAAGAACTCTGAAAATTTTCAACTAGAAATGTCACTAACTTCACTATTATTTTTTTTAAAAATAACAATACTGACTATAAATAGTTTATTCCTTCAACATATACTTTTTTATGCAAATTTTTTTTTTAAAATTTTTACCTAGCTACTACTGAAGTATGCTTCTTACTAGCCTCCACCACCAGTGTAACTCATAAATCTCTTCTCCCTTGATCAAGCTATGCCATCACAGCCAGTAAGCAGCACTTGGACACAAGAAAGGGTCCGGATCTGCTAAGGTTTGCTGGCCTTGATGAAAAAGGTACTCAGTACAACAGTTACATTCACCATGATATAGAAATCTGAAAACTTAAATTGTACAGACACATCATATAAAACATACACGAGTTAACATGCTTTGGTCTAAAAAAAAATCTGGACAAAATAGTGACTTTTCATTTGATTCTATTTTTTTTTTTTTTGGTTGAGTTTTCCTCTTTCTAATCCAGTTTTAACAATGAATAGTGACAGCTTTCTCATAAAGCTCAAATTCGTCATACTTCAATAACTTTGCACATGAAATAACTAGGCTAAAGTAAAAGACAAGTTTGCAGATACAGAGCCAAACAAATGAACTGGCCAGATAGTAGAGACCACAAGCAGCCAAAATTTAGAAAAAAAAAAAAAGAGAGAAAATAAAATCCTCACTGACTGGTCTAAATCATGAAACTTTTGGGGATGAAGATATTAAACGTGGATTTAAAAAAGAAAAACAGCATTTATAAAAGGGTAAAAACTATTGAAGAAACTGGAAGAAAGATGAATGTGTGGCAAAAGATCACATAAATCACTGGCATGACACAAACAGGCTGGCCAGAAAAGAAATGGCTAAAGACTTTCTATTTCACATGTGATTTGACTCTTTCATTTTTTTTTTTTTTAATAATGCATTTTGAACTGCCCAAGTATGAGTAAAATTAAAATCATTATTGAACTACATGAATGGAACAAATAGAAAATCACTACACTGAATTTACTGAAGGTGAGAAGGTGAAATTTAACTTCACAATTTTAGAAGAAACCCCATTTTTATTAGTCAGCATGTCCTGTAACTGTTTGTCTCTCAGCTTCAAAATGCTTACACATATAAGGGCAGAGAAAAAAGTCTTATACAAATGAACACTTAAAACATGAGTTTCTCAGTTGACTGCGGCACATGGCAATGATTTAATACTGAGCATACAGGAATTGTTCACTTGATTCTTTTCTGTGGCTGCAGCTCACGGTAACAAGTGTCACAGACTCTAGAAGGTTTCCTCCGTGTTGGAACCTGCGCAGTCTTGTTGGAGCAGTCTCCACAGAAGATGTGTCCACAGTTTCGACAGTGGTGCTGTGGATTAAACTTTATATTTAGTGCAGCTTCAAAAACTGTTAACTCACTTCTGTAAGTTTCTGACTGACTGACTGACTGACTCACTCACTCACTCACTCACTCACTCACTCACACACACACCACACCCCCCCTCCCTTCCTCCATCATCAGCCATATTAGGTACCAGTATAACTTCAAATGTGATCAATAGCTCTAGAAACAGAGCAGCTGAAAGAAAATTCTGTTCTAAAATCCAGGCCAATACTTCAAACATTTGATTCCTATACTCCATTATTTAAGAAGTGCTAAACCAGCTAAAAGTGAAAAAAGAAACATTGAAAATCATAAAGCAAGACAACTAAGATACTCTGGGCATGTCAAAAGGCATAATACTATACTGGAGACCCTTCTTGAGGGCAAGACTGAAAGGAAGAGAACAAGGGGATGACAACGAAAATCAATATATGGACAGGATATCAGCTTGGACAAGTGCACTACGAACAAAGTGGAGATTCACTGCAGCCAATCTTCCGTGGAGAGATGGCACAAGATGATGATGACTCCATTATTTGTTTCCTACAGCCTGTAAGGACATGGAGAGCCCCATGTGAGAATCCTTGTTTTAGACCATCACACTGACAGCATGGAAGTTGATGAAGTGATGGTAACTAGTGTGTATAATTCCTATACAAAGACTGTGTTGCTTCAGTCAGCTCAGTTATAAATATGGGTACCTAGAAAGCTATGTTCAGGAAACCTGTCCCTGAAATCAGTGAATGTTTGCCTGCACACCAGAATACATTTGATTGTCAGTGCATGATGAACGTAAACAATATTTGTGTGAATGTTCCACACATATGCACACTGTCAGAGCTGAAAGTAAAAGAACATAGACAAAAGTCTGTGTGTACAGCTCCGTTTAAAAAAAAAAAAAGATAATATGTGTACTACAGTAAAACAGAAGGATGGTATGTTTTTATATAAAAGAATGTAAGAGACAGCTAGAAGCAGATTCATAAACAGAGGGTTGGTAAAATGATCCTACATACACAGACAAATATAGAGAGAATACTGGTGAAACAGACATTTGTATATTAACAATTAAAACTAGGACACAGAAGTTGAAATGGTACACTAATAGGACAGATGACACCATAAAATGAATATACACACACATACAAACAGGGAGAGAAATGGATAAAATAAGCACATATACATAAACAGATACAGGTAAAATAAGCACACATACATAAAAAGAGAAAGATACAGCTAAAATAAGCAGACATACATAAACTGAGAAAAATACAGCTAAAATAAGCACACATACATAAACAGAGAAAGATACAGCTAAAATAAGCACACATACATAAACAGAGAAAGATACAGCTAAAATAAGCACACATACATAAACAGAAAGACACAGCTAAAATAAGCACACATACATAAACTGAGAAAAATACAGCTAAAATAAGCACACATACATAAACAGAGAAAGATACAGCTAAAAAAAAGCACACATACATAAACAGAGAAAGATACAGCTAAAATAAGCACACATATACACAAACAGAGAGGGCAAGTATATGGACAAATAATGGTCAGTACTTTTCTGTTGGTGACTGAGAAAAGTTTCCCACAAGCTGTGCATTCAGTAGCATCGTCGTCTTGTGTCCACTTTCGTCCCTTAACTGTTGTTGTCATTATCTGGGAGACATTAATAGGAGATGCAATGTTATACATATATATTTATACCAGAGATGCAACATTCTTATCTTATATCCTTCCCGTGCCGTTAGACGTCACATAGGGCTCGCAAAGTAGTTCGCCAATATTTCCTGTCTTCGGCGAGTCTTTCAACCTCAACAAAGGATTTTATGCCTGTTAACTTGGCCTCTCTTAATAATGTTCTCTTCAGAGTTTCACGCGGTCTGCCCCTTTTTCTTCGGCCTGTTGTGTTCCACTTGATAGCTTGATGCAACATTATACACATATATACCAGACATGAAAAATTTTAAATGCATTTACACTATAGATACAACATTACGCACATACATTTATAGCAGAGATACAACATTATGCACATACATTTATACCAGAAATACAACATTACACACATACATTTATATCAGAGATACAACATTACACACATACATTTATACCAGAGATGCAACACACATATTTCCATGAGACTAAGGCCTAGTTGTAACTTTAACCTACATGTTTTCAACTTCTGATACATTTTCATAACTACTGCATACACATATAACAAGATACAGCCATTATTATGAGATTGAGTACAACATGGTAACATAACATTCTTAATGATGAAAGCTGAAGGTGAGAAAGAATTTCTTTAAGATAACATTGCATAACAAGATAACATTGCATAACAGAGAGCCAGCAGTTTCATTCATTTGCACGTCCTTTGTGGAACTTTGCCTCCCTAATAGTACTCCTGTAGGCCTCTCGGTTCTGAGCAAGATGGCTTGCTGCTGATGCATCCATTTGCAAATCATCAACGATGTCTTGCAGCCATCTTCGTCCTGGTTTTCCTCTCTTTCTTTTCCCCATTATGTACCCTTCCAAGACGATTTTCTCTAGATTATCATGAGCCAGCAGTATGACCAGTATAATGATTCAGAGACTAGGCACAGAGAAGAAATTATTTGTTATCACTTGGAATCACAAAAGGATAAGAAAGAAATGATGGAAAAAACTTTGAGCTGCTTTAAAGATAGCAATAATTAGTATGTGTGTTTTTTTTCTGCACAAGAACATACACATGGACATCAGATTCAAAATCTCCCACTATCAAAAACAAAGTGCCCCTATCACTTCTTATAATGTTTGAGGAGCTGTCATCATTATACCATTATAAAATAGCGTAAGACCAAGACATACCTGCAGTATCTGGTTCTCTCTACCGATGTCTTGTAAAGCTCGGTGAATATCTTCCAGTTTGATCTTCTGTTCTGTCACATGTTCCCTCTGTCTCTCACACTCTCTTTCACTCGATGCACATCTGAGAAGAGGATAAATAAAATTTCACTCTCTCATTAGCTAAATATCAGAGAAAAGATAAACAGATCTTCTCTACTTTCTCTCATTGCTCATCTATCTGAAGCAAGATTAAATCATACATACTCTCTCTTAAACATCTGAAAAAAAATTAACAGATCTCTCTCACTTTCTCTCATTGCTTACACATCTGAGAAAAGATAATTGATATTTTTCACTGGCAACAGATATGATAAAAAAGAGAGTCTCCTGTTCTCATCTCTTTCAATAACTACACACTTTTCACTACTTCCTGATATCTGAAATCTTATATAACTAAATCTATAAGCAGAAGTACAATCGTGGCAATAAATGAATGAAGATCACCAGTGACAGCGCAATAACTCTACATACCAAGACAGCATAAGTGGGCAAACTGACTCTTTCTGTGCCGCAAGAAAAAACATGGATGTTCCATTTGTGCCAGATTAAAAGTGTGGGGTCTTGATATGTAGAGGCGTATATTAGTTAAAAGTGAATGAAACACAGTATTTTCATGTTAGAAGTGTACTTATTATATTTCAAATAACTAAATGTATGAAGATTTCATAAATGCAGAGTTTTTTTAGGAAAAAAGAAGTAATGTGATGTTTTTAGACAACAATTGTGTCCTACTTACCATCGGCTAGGTCTTGATGTACAGTATGTAACAGTACGTACCATCTGAGATGCCTAGAACTACTTGTCGGTCTCATCTTGTTATGATATGGGCCATTCTCACTAAAATAATGTCTGAAATAACCTTCTAACTACTTCTCCAGTCATCTAATATGTCTAGATCTACTTGGGATACATTCAAGAACAGTGGTCTGGTCACAGGGTATGTCCATATCCCTATCTACACCACCAAAAATTGAAAATTCGCGACGACCACTTTGATTTTCTCCCTCATTACTAAGTACTCTTCGGCCATGATGAACAGGGTCACACAGGGTTTTTAATTAAACAAAATATGGATCAATAGAGTGACCCAAGGTACTCAAGTCAGAGACCGGAAGGGGTGCTAAAGCGACTCGAGGCACGAGAAGATTTAATTAAAAAATAGTAAGACGTATTAACAATAGTGAATCATGAACAATATACACAGCTGATGATGATGATGATGATGACTGCACCCATCCTGACATGACAGGTTACTATACCTTTCCACAAGCACCCGTCTTTCATTATTACCGTGCTCTAACTTATCTTGCAGCTCTGAAATACAAAGCACACATTCAATAAACAACTGACAAATTTTCAGTCATCTGTTTTTATCTTCAAGATATGATGCAATCATAAAGAAAACAAATTTTCACACATCTGTTTTTATCTTCAGGAAATGATCTAATCATAAAGAAAACAACTGATACATTTTCACACATCTGTTTTTATTTTCAGGAAATGACCTAATCATAAAGAAAACAATTGATAAATGTTCACATATCTGTTTTTATCTTCAGGATATGATGTAATCATAAAGAAAACAATTGATAAATTTTCACACATCTGTTTTTATCTTCAGGATATGATGTAATCATAAAGAAAACAATCGATACATTTCCAGACACCTGTTTTTATCTTCAGGATATGATGTAATCATAAAGAAATTGATTTTTTTCTTCTTTCTAACCAATCTTCTCATCTTCTTCTTCTTCTTCGTTCGCTTCTACCACCAAGATCGCACTGTGATCCTACTGAATTTACGCCTGTGGTCCTCGTTAGGTCCCGCGGTCTCCTGTGTGGTCCCCGAAAGGACCACACGAGATCCCCGAGAGGACCACAAGAGGTTTAGAGTATCGCAGGGCTTTAGCCAGTATTCTTGGTGGGTCTCTGAAGCGGATTGCGTGACACCGTGGTTTTCGTTGCACCAGTTTAGTCTAGAGTTGGACTTTCTTGCCGGAAGACCTTGACGTGTTTAGGATATCAGTGCATCCCCGCTGGGTGAGAGGTGGTAGGCCACCTAGGCCAGAGTTGGACCTTCTCACCGGAAAACCTCGACGTGTTTTGAGATACCCGTGTATCACCGACAGGTGAGAGGTGGTTGCCCATCCAGTCCAGGGTTGGACTTTCTCACCGGAAAACCTCAGCGTGATTAGGATACGCAAACATCCCCGCCGGGTGAGAGGTGGTTGCCTATCTAGACTGCCCTGGTCCAGTGTCTCCGACTTCAGCATTTTGTGGTCGTGGCCGCTACCCTTCCTAGTTGTGACCAGGATGGAGCTTTTGTCCAGGAGGACGAATCCTCGCCACTAGTGACTTCCACCCCTGGGTTGAGCCGGTTTAGGCATATTATCCCAGTATGGGCGTGTTTGGGACGTGGCCGGCCTCTAGAGCAGAGGCGCTGTGGTATGTGTAGCTCTCGCAGCGATACTACTGGACATACCGATTAAATTTCACTTTATCCTTTCCACCACCTTTTCACGTCGGCGCCCCACAGCAACCTTTATTTCTTTTCCGCATTTTCTTCCTTGACCGGGAGGAGCTTCACTCCACGCGCGGCATTCGAAGAGTCTCGCCAGCAGTGAATCTTCTCATATTTTAGCTATCATTATCAAAACCAGGAAGATAAAACACATAAAATCAGCAAAACTAAGCCAGACCACATTTTAAAAAATGCCTCAATATTTTTTGCTGTAAGCTTTATAATATCATCTGTGTAACACAACTACTAGCACTGCACCACTAGCAGAGCTTTACATGAACACAAGT
Organism: Achatina immaculata; assembly: GCA_009760885.1. Lineage (NCBI taxonomy): Eukaryota > Metazoa > Mollusca > Gastropoda > Stylommatophora > Achatinidae > Lissachatina > Lissachatina immaculata. Next base: position 24,666,053 of record CM019699.1, read on the forward strand.
ACTGACCAAGTTTTTCCCCTTGCAACTGGTCATTAACTCTGGTCAGTTCTTCCAAGTTATTCTCAGCTGCAGTCAAATCTGCTCTGACAGTTGTCAAGTTCTGGCTCAACAAGGTGCACTGATTCTCGTACTCTGCCTCCATCTCCTCTTTCTCTTTTCGCAGAGCTTCAAAAGTCGACAGCTGAAGAGTCTAGCAGAAGACCAGGGTATTACAGGATTGATACAAATAACTGAACTTCTCATAAACAAGGACTGATACAAATAACTGAACTTCTCATAAACAAGAATTGATACAAATTACCGAACTTCTCATAAACAAGGACTGATACAAATAACTGAACTTCTCATAAACAAGGATTGATACAAATAACTGAACTTCTCATAAACAAGGATTGATACAAATAACTGAACTTCTCATAAACAAGAATTGATACAAATTACTGAACTTCTCATAAACAAGGACTGATACAAATAACTGAACTTCTCATAAACAATAATCTAAGTACCATATAAATAAACTGTTTAAAAGCTCTTCAAAACTGTCCTCTGTGTATAGACAAGACCAAGAAGTAAACCTATACAAAGAAGGGGAGTCATGACCTACAAGATATGACAACACTTAAGAGGTAAGCCTAGACAAAGATGGAGAGTGAATATGACTTAAAAGATATGGCAAAGATAACATTAAGATGCAGATCTAGACAGAGATGGAGAGACATCATAGAAGCTAACCTACAAGAAATGACAGAGACAAGATCAAGAAGTACACCTTGCAGAGGTGGAGTGACAACACAGAAATTAACTTACAAGAAATGACAAATACCAGACCAAGAGGTACACCTGGCAGAGGTGGAGTGACAACACAGAAATTAACCTACAAGAAAAGACAGAGACAAGACCAAGAGGTACACCTGGCACAGATATAAAAGAATCCAGACTAGTTAAACAATGAGAATACATTTTTTAAAAAAAGAGACAAATACAGAAGTACTTTAACAATCAGCCTTAGTTCCTTGAAAGCAAAAAAGAAAAAAAAAGAAGAAGAAAAACAAGATTATGAATATCTCCACCACAAATTTAAACATTTAAGCAAGAGAACTGACCAACTTTTCCTGTATGATAGAATTATCATGCTGCAAACTCTTTTGCACTTCCTCCGCTTCTTGCCTGACTTTAATGACCTGTTCTGACCATTGCCTGGACTCCTCCTTCAGTCTGACCACCTCTGACTGCAGTCCGGTCACCTGCTGAAGCAGCAAATCTCTAGCACCTGTCACAGCACTCACTTCCTGGTGAGATGAAGAATCCGGTCATAAAGTTCAGGTCTTTGAACTATCACTGTCTGGGCCAGTTACACAAGTATTAAGATCAAGCTGCTACAATTTCTTGTTATTTTTTTTCTGTTCTCCATTTGCCTGATAGTTAATCTTAAACAAAAATACACTCTGCATCTGTATAATAGTTAATGTATTATACACCTACTTTTGTCTGACTGATAATATTCTATACTCTTTTTGTCTCATTGTTATGTTAAAATTCTATACATTCACCTTCTATAAAATGGTTAATATTCCATAAATTCATCTTTTGTCTGATGATTAATGCTATCTGTTTGCTAAATATTTTATACAGCCATCATTTTTCTAACTGTTGTTGTTCTATACACTTACCTTCTGTCTGATTGCTAATGCTCTACACACCCACCTTTTGTCTCTCCTTTTGTTCTATTTCAAGCAAATCCTGAAATCTTTCCATATCTCTCTTGTACTCTTCTTTCTCAGCCTTGGTTTCCCCTAGGGACTTCTGAAGATTCAACACTTCTGACTGTAGAACGTACTGAGAGGATACAAATTTAAAATTCTTTCCGGTCATCAACTGAATTACACAACAATGTAAACTCAAACAGGAGTGCCACTTCAGTTTTCAATAACCAAGAAAAATATAACTGGTATACGATTTCATATTCTTCACAAGAAAGCTCTAATCCATTGTATCTTTTCACTGCCAAAGATGGTTTTGAAACAGGTATATGTCAAAAAGATATCCTAGGTCTACAGCTACTGCAGACTACAAAATTATTAGAAGAATAAGAAAGGCAGCAATCACATTGTGCAAATTAATGAAAAGGGATTGGAAGAGCAAGGTTAAGACAGAAACAAAGACTGTGATTTATCAAACCTGTGTTGCTAGCACTCTTTTATATGGATTATAAACATGATAACTCAAGGAACGAGGGGAAAAAAACCCAAAAGTTTTCATTTTCACTGCCTTGATAAAATACTTTTGTCACATCAAGTGATAAGAGAAAAGTAATGAACTCTGAGGCCCCACAGTGTGCTAAGCTTCCATTCATGATGACAGCAACACTAAGCAGCAGAAGACTGAGGTTGCTGGGGCTGTAAACTGTAAAGGGCCTAGCTCTATTGCTGGTCCTGGGGAGCTACCTCATTACACTTGGGACATGCCCATACGTGTCCAGCCTTTGACATCAGCATGTCCTTCAATGTTTTTAGAGAAGTAATTCCAGTGTTGTGTTGGCTGTGTATTGCACATGATTTAGCATTCATCCCCTGCATAAATCGCTGGCGGTAACAAAAGATTAAACGTGGTAGTTCACAGATGGCTGAGGCTGAAATATCCATTAGTGATGTGTGTGCTGTAGAGGATATTGCAACAGGAGTGGAGTGGAAAGAAGTGAGAGATGATACCAACAGGATCACCAAAGTGGTGAACACCGCACTTGGTAGAGAATGTGGAGAATGTGTGGGAGGCAGGACTGGGTTTGCAATTCAGGAGCTCGTTTACACCCAGTCATCTTCACGAATGGCTCACAGCTGCATGGCAAAAAGAGCAGATGGAGCTTTGTTGTCTATAGATGATGCAGACTGGTGGCGCAGAAAGCAGGGGCCTCCTTTACGATGACATCAACCATGTGGATGGAAACTGAGGTAGTGACTAAGTCTCTATCCTGGATAGTTTGGCAGGATGATACACACCATGTGATGGTGAAGGACTCTCAAATCATGCTTCGCAAGATAGAGAAGTGTTTGCCATGTCAGGAATGAGTTCAGCTCTTGTGACATTCCAGTGTTACCAGGCTGAGGTGGATATATTGGCCACAGCATGCAGGAGTGAGAAGCAATTAAATAGCTGATCATGTCTGTAACACTACTGCAACAGATATGATTACTATGGATAGGATATGGATATACTGAAGTCAGTGGCCAAGGACCTGGTGCAGCAGGGGGAAAGGGCACGTGTTGATACTATATATCTACAGAGGATGAAAGACACAGGTGTGAAGAGGGGGGAGGGAAGAGTCGGGTGGCTGGCTGGCAGAATCTGAGGTTGCCAGAACCAACAGCTGACTGGCACAGGTAATGTTCATACTCTTTGTGGTTACTGAAACAGACAGCACAGCAAGTTTGGGTGTGCCCTGTGTTCGATGATGCTTATTACTAGATTCAAGATTAGCATTTAGCTGCAATTTGCACTCACTGCCTTTGGTTACATTAACTCAGACTCATGTGTAATGGGTGCTTTGGGGGAAATTACTTTGCAACTGTTCCTTGAGTTGGTGTTTGATGGATGTGTATAACTCCAGTTTGTCCATTTTGATGAGCCCCTCCCATTTGGCCCTTGCTGCTTTGTCATTTCCGTCAACTCCAGCATCATAGCAGCATATCCATGTGATGTTTCTGATGTGTGGTTTATCAATTATTTCAATAATTTATATCTTGGAAGTGCATTAGCCATATATCGCAGCAACAAGCCCTCACCCCTAAACCGCACTGTAGCTCGGACAGAGTGAAACTAGTACTCACGTACCACCCTCATAGCTTGGCAGTTAAAAATATACTGTTTCACCATCTCCATCTCCTCCAGACCAAGCCTGAGACACGTGAACTTTTTGGGGAACCCCCACTGGTGGCCTACAGACGGGACAAGAACCTCAGGGACCTTTTAATTCGTAGTCATCTTAAGACAGATGACACTTTTTATGGTACCAGACGTTGCAGACGCCGTAGATGTAACACTTGTCCATTTGTTGTCAAGGCTAGCCAGATATCCTTCCCTAAATCCACGTTATCAGTTCAGGAGGGTTTCACCTGTACTTCATGAAATGTCATTTATGCTATCATGTGCAAACGTTGCAGTTTGAAGTATACAGGGGAGACTGGCTTACGGTTAGGAGATCGATTTCGCTAGCATCTCAATGATATTTCTAAAAAGACCTGGACACCTGTGGCTAAACACTTTTGCCTTGGTAACCACAGGGGTAAACAGGACATTTCTGTTAGTGTGATCCGCTCTTGTTCTGCTGATGTACAATCTCGGAGGGTCCTAGAACAGCGCCTTATTTTCCAGACTGGCTGTCTCCTCCCAGCTGGAATTAACAATGTCTTCAGCTTTCTGTAACTTCTTTATTTTTCCACTGGCCTTTTTTTTTTTTTAAACTCTACTTTCTTTCTCTATGCTACCCCTCCCTACCACCACCCTATTTTCTTCTCTGCCAACATATTGGTCTAGTCCTATTCACCAGTTTCACATTTTCTCCCTGCAGGTGTTTATGTTCTTTATTCATTATCTCTCTGTGTCCCCTTTTCCCTCCCCTCTTTTCCTCTTCCCCCCCCCCTGACACCTCCAGTAGCTATCATGTTTCTATTGCATTCCCCCCACTCCTTTCTCCCACTTGTTCTCCTCCTCTCTCTCCACCTCTTCTTTATGATTGGCTCTATCAGGCATCTTTTGTTTGGAGGCAGCGTGGTCTTTCCTTCTCCCTTCTACCACACACATTTCTGTTTCCTACCTGGAGGAAGACACATTCAGATAAGTTCTTCGTGTTTTTGTTTCGTTGTGTATGTATCCTCGAATAAGGCTCACGCCAAAATATCGGATGTTGTATGTTTTTCATTTATACATTCTCATACTTTCTATTCGTTTTTTTTCTCACCTTACTCACTCCCTCCCTCACTTTGTAAAACTGCACCATACACCTCTGTCTACCTTATTTATTTAAACCAGTTTTACTGCAGTCGCCATCCCTTTTATCAATTATTTCTAGCCATTCACTTCTTATTGCTTTGTGTTCCACTTTTCTCAACAGGCTTTGAGAATCAGTAATGATGGTGTTAAAGTGGTGTTTTCTGGCTCACCACCCATTTTAATGTCTGTGTGATGGCCTCAGTTTCCATCTGAATGTGCCTGTATAAGCTGGGTCATGAAGCACGAATGTATGACTACCATACCCTGATCAGATCAGATCAGTGCCATGCTGATAGGCATAGGCAGTCATCTCTCTCCATCTCACTCCATCTTCCGTGTCTCGAATCAATTCAGTTGTTGTTTTCACACCAAATGATGCAGTCAGGCCATCTAGGTATGTCTGTCTTCTTTGCCCTCTCTGCCTTTCCAGTCATGACCAAATTTTCGAGACCTTTATGTCTGCTTTGATAGTCTTTTTCTTATGTATGGCACCAGTTTGGGATATATTTTAGCCTGCTGTAATACTTCTTCATTTGTCTTTCTAGCTGTCCATGGTATGCAAAGCATCCTTCTTAGGAACCACATTTCAGTAGCCTTTATCCTTTGTTCTGATTGTTTATTTGTGGTCCATGTTTCACTTGCATAAAGTAGAATAGATTCTACATAGCATCTTAGAACTCCCTTATTTCCATTGACAGTTTTTGATTTGTTAATACAAGTGTATGTTCTTCATTTTCCCAAAAGCTGTCTTTGCCACTGCTATCCTGGTTCTGATTTCTTCGGTGCACCTGCCCTCAGATGTTATGACTGTAGCTAAATATTTGTATCTACTCATCTGTCTTAATATCTTCCCCTGCACTATAATTCTGCATTCTAGTATCTTCTTGTTCCCGGTTATCACTACTACTTCTGTTTTGTTGCTGTTTAACCCCTCTTCTGAGCTTTCTTCTGTGAGTTTTTTTAGGAGTTTTTCTAAGGCTGTCCTAATCTCTGCTTTCAGTACCCATCAGTGAGTTCCAACAAATAAAAAGAGGTCTAGAGACAGAACACATCCTTGTCTCATACCTCTTTTTATTTGTTGGAACTCACTGATGGTACTGTCCACTCTTACTGCTGCCGTTTGTTGCCAGTAGATGTTCTTTACTATCTGTAGGTCTCTTCTATCAGTTCCCAGTTTGTCAAGCATCTTAAAAATTTCTTCCTGTCTTACTCTATCAAATGCTTTAGTGTAATCTGTGAACCACACATCAAGATCTCTGCTCACTTCTAGTGATCATTCTATTAACATCCTCAATATGAAAATTACATTTGTTGTTCCTTTTCCTTCTACAAATCCACATTGTTCTGATATTTCTGGTTTAATCTTGTTTCTCGTCCTCATCATTATAACTCTTAGAAGCATCTTTGTGATGTGGCTCATAAGACTAATCTTACAGTGCTGATCACATTGAACAGCTCCTATTTTCTTCAAAAGTTTAATGAAGATTGACTTGGTTAAGTCTGCTGGTATATTGTGATACATTGTGTTAAAGAGTTCTGTGACTTTTTCAGTTCAAAATCTTCCAAAGCTTTTATCATTTCTATATTGAGGTTATCTGGTCCTGCAGCTTTACCAGTTTTCATTCATCTCAGTGCATTTCTGACCTTATCCTGAGCAAATTTTATATGGCAAACTTGTAGAAGGAAGAAAGCCACTAGCCAGATCTAAGTGAGATACAAAGATATTTTGTAAGTTATCCATTCAAGATTCTTCTATCAGCCACAAGATCTGGAAAGAACTGGTGAAATACAGAATCACGTGTAGAGTAACTCACACAGGGCACAACATTATTTCATAGGAAACAAAGAACAAAACTAAAGACAAGATGTGCAAGCTCAGAGATACTTGTCCTTACACTGACAACGCAAACATTTGTTTGCTATCACTATGGCCGACTATGCAAATCCATCATTAGTAGAATCATCCATGAGAGAAGATGATGCTCAGTTAAAAACTACAATAGCTAACATCTGCTTCAAAACTCATTCTACATGAAAAGTGCCATTATAATGTTTAACTACCTGTCATACTTGCTGGAGCTGCATCTCACTGCTAGAGCTGCATCTCATGTCTTTCCTTGTCCCTCATCCTCTTCTTAAACTTTTTTGTAATATTCCACTTGAAATCCAATGCTGACTTTATGAAGTGCTTTCGTTTTAACTCCATGTGTTCAGTCCACACTCAGAAGGGAAACTTCTGGCACAGATCTTTAAACTATCCAAAAATGCTCCCTTCGGCTTATATATAATGATGCTTACTGCGCAGATGAAGCTGAGAGAGAGGGAGATGTGAGAGAAAGGGAGAGAAGAGGAACAGAGAAAAGAAATGAAGCAAGGATCATGGGAAAGGAAAGGACAGACAGATAAGAAGGGAGCAGAGAAGAGTAAAAAGCAGCAAAGAACTAAAAGGGAATGTAATCACATATACATATGCTCTCAGTTGTTTCAATGTAAGCAGTGTTTAATTACTACCACTCTGATTTACTTCTACTCTTTATACCTCTTTATTTCTTTCTTATTTTATAAAATCAATTGTGCCCTAACAAAATGTCTCAATGAATTCCATTTTGGTGATACTCAAATTCCGCTCATTCTTCTGAGGAGGGAAAACTCTACATACCCCTTCCATTTCTATTCTCTCTTTCAAAGTATCTATATCTGAGCTCTGTTGCTGAATCTGTGTGTTGAGCATGGATACTTGACTTATATAAGCCATCGTCTCATCTTTCAGACTGTTGATTTCTTTTGCCTGAGATGCTACCTGCAGACATACAGATATATATATATATATAAAATAAACACTTATACAAATGTAATATGAGATTCAGTTAGAACAATGCTGTTGTCTCTCTCATTCTGATTGTTTTTTACCTGTCCTGTGTATTTTTTGTTTGTTTTGGTCTATATATGCTGTTCTTTCTTTGTTATTTGTTTTAGTTTGCTTGTTATGTTTTCTCTCTTGTTCATGTTTTGTCTTCAGTGTTCTACTGTTTTCCTCATCTTGTGTGTTTTGATCTGCAAATGCAGGCAGTCTGTGGAGACACATTTAACACAACAAAATTTATCTTCTCCTTTACAACAAATGTATCATGTATTCTAGCCACTCTTCCTCACACATCAGCCAGTCATAACTTCAACAACTTCTCATCTTCCTCACACATCAACCAATCCTAACACCAACAACTTCTCATCTTCCTCACACATCAACCAATCCTAACACCAACAACTTCTCATCTTCCTCACACATCACCCAATCCTAACATCAACAACTTCTCACCTTCCTCACACATCACCCAATCCTAACACCAACAACTTCTCATCTTCCTCACACATCAACCAATCCTAACATCAACAACTTCTCACCTTCCTCACACATCAGCCAATCATAACACCAACAACTTCTCATCTTCCCACACACATCACCCAATCCTAACACTAACAACTTCTCATCTTCCTCACACATCAGCCAGTCATAACTTCAACAACCTCTCACCTTCCTCACACATCAGTCAATCTTAACATCAACAACTTCTCACCTTCCTCACACATCAGTCAATCCTAACACCAACAACTTCTCACCTTCCTCACACATCAGCCAATCATAACACCAATAACTTCTCACCTTCCTCACACATCAGCCAATCATAACACCAATAACTTCTCACCTTCCTCACACATCAGTCAATCCTAACACCAATAACTTCTCACCTTCCTCACACATCACCCAATCATAACACCAATAACTTCTCACCTTCCTCACACATCAGCCAGTCATAACTTCAACAACTTCTCACCTTCCTCACACATCAGCCAATCATAACAACAACAACTTCTCACCTTTCTTACACATCAGCCAATCATAACACCAACAACTTCTCACCTTCCTTACACATCAGCCAACCATAACACCAAACAACTTCTACCTTCCTAACATTAATACAAGCAGAACAGTCACAATGCTCATTCATTTCAATAATATGAATTTCTACTGACCTACTGTAAGAATGCAGACCAATTTTATTCCTTTATGAAACATTTTATGTTTATGTTTTCTATGCAGATCTTCTCTTGGCTATACAGGGCGTATCATTTAAGAGTGCATCTTAACTCTTTCTTATTTCCAATGATAGTTTTTGATTTGTTAATATGTTGTTCATATTTAAATAAAGAATGCGCAAACAGGTTTACTCACTCAGCTTTACAGGTGTTGAAAGTGTTGACCCATGACACAAAGGCATACTTCAAACCTCTTGAAAATGTTTCTAAACATGCACTGAAGCTCGTCCACAGAGGTGTTCCTATTTCGGGTTCAAAGTTCAATTTCAAGTCTTCACATGTTGGTAGATTCATCCCATAAACTTTTCTTTTTAACTTTCCCCACAGGTAGTAATCACATACACTTGGATCAGGTGACCTTGGGGGGGGGGAACATAATCCTTTAGAGATGAGCCAGTCTGGAAACTGTGGGAACCGTGCATAATTTTTCTCATGCACTGTTAGCTGTTCCATGAAGGGTGTCAAGATTTGCTCACTGTAGACTAGAGAAGTGATTGTGTCTGTAAAAAAAACTGGCCCTATTATCCACTGTGCAGACACTGCATATCACATGCTGAATGCACATCATGAAGTGCTTTTTTTTTCCAACACTTGGTGTGGTTTCATCACAGACCAGTACCTGTTATTGTGCAAAATTAACACACCCATTTAAGTTGAACCACGCCCCACTGGAGATAAAAAGCAATGATGGATCCGACAGGCTTACAATTGTAAACCAATTACAGAACTGCATATGTTTCTGGAGATCAGGGATCTTCAGTTGCTGCATGTATTATTTTGTATAATTATTTCCTGATATTACATTCTCTTTTATCCCATGCATTCAGCCACTTTCATATGATACACCCTGCATGTGTTACTGGGTACTGGCTTGCTTTCACTTCTCTTTTATGGAAATCTATTATGAAACTATCCATTTCAAAATCATGTTCCAGATATTTTTTCTGTGTTTGTATTCACCCCTGTGGATTTAAGCAAAGTCCATTTTTTATGGATGAGCTTACAGACAGATGTTCTCCATTTTAATGAGGCTCTTTTTTTCAACATTTGTGAACTGGTATCCATTTTTATAACTGGGTCAACTTGGAAGGGTGTCAGTGTCTGGTCATGGGACCCACTGACTAACAGCTGAGAAGGAAGGGCACTATCCACTATTCTGCCTGCCCAACCCTCTTCCATATTCAAGTGAAGAAATAAATGATGAATGATTTCAATGAGAATAATGATGAACTAACCTGTTTCAACAGCTGTGCTTTACCTTCCACACCCGAAGCTTTCTCCCTCTCTAACTGAGAAGTTAGAGATACTAGTTGACCATCATAGCTTTCCTTGGTCTAAGATCAGAAAAGATAATAAGGCTTTGTTTCCTGTAATCAAATGTGACAATGCTCAACTTTTCAGTTGCTGAAAATGGTTTTATAAAGTCAGAAACCACAATTTCTGCACTTGTAGAAGTCTGTAGGTCTGTAAACAAACACATTAATGTTTATAATCCCATAAATCATGTAAATTAAAAATTAAGGAACCAAAAACAAACAAAAAGTGAATGAGAAAGAGAAGGAGAGAGAGAGAATGGGAGCATATGGGGAAGGGTGGTACCAGAAACAGAGTGATTTTCTGTGCTTCACGCTCCAAATAAAAAAAAAAAGTTGAAGGAATTTGCTGCATTCTGTGTTCAGCTCTACTTCAAATCCTCTTGCTACCATTTCTGTTCGGATCTGACCAGTTAATTTTAAAAAAAATAAGTTTCTTTTCGTTTTATATATAATAAAATACTAAACACAACTTCCATTAAAAAGTGCAGTGTACCTGCAGAAGCTCTTCTTGTACTTGTTTTAACTGATTCTGTGTGGCAGCTAAATTATTCAGGATGCTGACCAACTCGGTCCCTCTCTCTGATTGCTTCTTCTCTGTTTCTGCCAGCCTGGAGTTCTACAAGGATGTAAATCACAGAAAAAGTGGTTTTTAGACTTAAAATAAATTATAAACATTAAGTATGGCATAATCAGGGTTTCTGGGTAGGAACTGGTTAATGCACTCTTTGCTCATGATGAGGGTTGGTGGTTTGAATCTGGCCGGAGGTGCCCTGGCCAAGCAGGTGTAGAGATGTGCACACTAATCTTTCTGGAGCTGAGGAAGTAAATGTGGACAGGCCAAGGTAAAAAACTGGCAATAACACCACATCCTCCATGTTCCTCTGTGGCATAACAGGGGTACTTTTACATTTTCTTTTTTTAAGAAAGAAAAAAATGGAAATGAAAGCACCAGTGCTCAGACAGATACTGGGTAGACATTCTAACAGTCTGAAGGAGATGATCAGAAAGGACAGAAGATTTCATACATACACTGTGATGTGGAATCTTTGCTTAGGATGAATGAGCTGGAAGTAAAATATGGTGATGTCACAAGTAATGTATGAGAGAATGCAAGAAGAAATTAAATCCAGTACTGAACAAATATCAACAACCACTGTATACTTGGTGATATTTGTGAAGAGTATCACTAAAGATGTCTGAAGTGTACAGTAGTGACTCTTTATATATGTTAGCACACAATGTAGTCATCAAGACACCATGTTACTTCTCTGTTAATCTATACAAAACAGTATTTATTACAACTGCCAAAAAAATGCTGAAAATGTTGTTAAGGCATATCTAGATGGTCCATCCCAAAATGTCAGTTCTTTCACCTGATAAACTTCATGTATACAGTTCAGCAGCCATCATGTGATATTAAATGAATAATGAGACATTTTCCTGGCTTGAATGTAATTTTAATTTCAGTGCAACTTTTTCTCATGTAACATTCCAAATATTTTAGTTCAACATGTATAGGGTCTGGTCAAACTCATAATTTTATAAGTCATCTTGAAGAAAAAAATAAACAGAACAAAACTTACATATTTCAACTCAGCTGCATTTTTTACATTAAATTCTTCTTTTTGAAATACTTATGTCAGAAATATGTATACCACTTGTACATTATCGCTTTCACTTCTGAATTAATTTCCATGCTTTGTCAGAAGAAATGTTGGTAGAAAGAACTAGGAAGGTGGCTACTCTATAGTTTAAAAATATGAGCTGGGTTAAAAAAAATGTGCTACTTCTATTTTATTTCGACTTGGCCTGAATGTCACTCTAAGCATTTATCACATAGGTGTGCAAGATATACCAACCCTAGCAGTATTACTTTAGAGTGAAAAAGCTAATAAATGTATGAGACACATTCAAACTTCACATACCAAATCATCCACCTTCTCTTGCAAGTGTGTTCTTTCTCCTGTCACTTTGTCCAGCGTGTTACAAAGATTATCCTTCTCTGCTGCCCTTGACCTCCTCTCCTGAAAAAAAAAAAATTACAATAAGCAAAAAAAAAAAAAAAATTAATTTGGCATAAACTTTATGTCCAGATCTGACCTGTTTTCCAAACCCAGGAACAGTGTACATAATAACTTAACTCCCTGTTACAACAGTTTGGATATTTATAGTTTTATTATTTAAACATTTTTTTGTTGCTGCTTCTGGCATAAGAAGTCCAAATATGAGACATCTGCCACAAAATCTTCTTTGCTTTGTTTCACATAAAGAGCTTTGACTGTCATATTCTGTAAATCTTTTATTCTGTACATCTTTAAATTGTATACCCCTCTAAGAAACAATTTCTCCTCATTCCTTTTTTTTTGTCTGATGCCTCTTTAAAATTCTGATGTGTCAAAAGTGCAAGGCACACTAAAATTTACTGCATACATGGAGGTCAGTAAATGAAGAAAAAACAGAATATGTGAAACTTAGTCCTATACAAAACAATGAAAACAAAAAGTTGTTTATTAGAGTATTAAGCCTGATCACTTCTTCTTTATAACAAGATATCAGAGAATGTGTATAAACACTTGCCTCCTCCAAATCCTGCTCAATCTTCTCCAGTTTTACTTTTGTGTCATCAAGAATCTGCTTGTTTGCAGCCAACATCTCTTCTAACTCTCGTTTCCTAGCCTGTGCCTCTTCAAGCTTAGAACTCTAGAAGGAAAGAGAAGAAGAAGAAAACCCTGGAAAACCTGACAAACTAGGGCCTGTAATAGCTGTCTACATTCATTCACTGAAACTTACAATTTTTGCTCCCAGAGTGTGAAGAAAGCATGACTGAGATGTTTAACTCTTTTTCTTCCAAATTTTATTTTTGTCAAAGTAAAGGTCTATGTAGAGTCTAATGTATTTATGTCTCAATTTACCTCATCTGTTTCATATAGATGTTATTATTTTCACCTTCCCTAAATTATGATTTTTATATGAAATGTCTGGAAAATAGTTCCATACTTGAAGTTATCAATCAATCAATCAAGTGCTGTGCCGTGTGATGTATGCGATCATTTCACTCACAATTCCATGTCTTTAGACTTGATTATGACATCCGCCAGTGTCTTTCTTCCTAGCCACACTGACAGCCCATCCATTAACTTCTCTCTCTGTTTTCCTTTGTCTCTTCTTACCTAAATTTTTCCAGTTGCCAAAATGTGTTACAATTTTCCTCTTCTCAGAAAATGTCCTATAAATCTCGTTCGCCTGCCTCTGATCTTTGCTGTAATTTGCCTTTTAACTCCAGCCTCTCTTAAGACTTCTTTGTTGGTTTTCTTAGCTGTCCATGGTATCTTCAACATCCTTCTTATGAAACACATTTCCATGGCTTTCATTTCTTGTTGTATTCTCTTATTCATGGACCATGCTTTACATTCATAAAACAAAATTGGCTCAATGTAACATTTAAGTACTCGGAATCTTGTTTCCATTGATATGGATCTGTTGCACAAGATGTGTCTCATTTTCTGGAATGCTGACTTGGCCTGAGCACATCTGCTTTTTATTTCATTGTGACACTTCCCATCAGCTGTTATAATTGTTCCTAAGTACTTGAATCTATCAACTTATTTCAGTTCTGTGCCATCGATGGTAATGCTACATTTTGGTGGTATTCTTTTCTTTGAGATGACCATCACTTCAGTCTTCTTTTTATTCAAGCTGAGACCATTACCTTTACTTTCATGAACCACGATGTCAAGAAGAGCCTGTAGCTCCCCTACTTAAAGTTATATCCAGAATTTTTTTCTAGGACATAACAAAATGTTTTTGAAACAATCCATGTGACCAAGAAAACTTCTAACACAGGAATTGAAAAGGTTAATGTTTTCAAATATTTTAACACAAGATAGTAAGTGCTTAATATCTTTAATGTCTCTGACGCAGGATACTAAAAATGAAGCTTCAAAGATCCAAGCGTTAAGTGTATTTCTGAAAGAGATATTTCACATCCTTCAGCCATGACCAATGAATCAGAAAACTTCAGTACACAGTATCAGTGGCAAACAGTGAAAGAGAAAGGTACAGACAAGTCAACAGAAAAAAAAAAAGAACATTTTCATTAATTTTATAAAGTGTGAAAGTAAACTGTAGCATAGAAAAACGGACAAAGCACTTTGGATATTTTAATTCTTTCCATGCCATTAAATGTCACATAGGGCTCACATGACGGTTCACCAAGTTTTCTTGTTTTTGATGAGCTTTTCAACCTTATTAAGGGATTCTATGCCTACTAATTTGGCCTCTCTTAACAATGTCCTCTTTAGAGTTTCACGTGGTCGTCCTCTTTTTCTTCGGCCTGTTGTGTTCCACTTGATAGACTGTTTGGGGATCCTCTGATTGTTTCTTCTCATCACATGACAGACATATGTCCATCTTCTTTTTTCTGATCACCCATGAGACAGGCTGTTGTTTGCTCATCTGTCATATCTCTTTGTTGTTCTTGAATTTGTTCCATTTTATACCGAGTATTTTTCTTAGGCATTTGTTTTCAAAAGAGTCTAATTTCTTGTCTGTTTATTTAATTGTTTTCCTGCTTTCACATGCATAACTGAGGATGGATATTACATTTGAATTGAATAATCTTAGCTTGGTATTTGTGCTTATAACTTTTGAGCGCCATATATTCTCAAAATTCCTGAAGGTCAACACTGCTTTTGCATTTCTAACTTCCTTTATGGTGTCACCATCTAGTCTATGTAGCTGCCCAGGTATGCAAATTGGTGTACTTCTTCAATCTCCTTCTATGTATATTTTTCATTCTTGATTAACTCTTTCCGTGCCAGGGGTTGATTTTTAGATCCTTCTGGTTTCCCTGTTGCGTGCCAATGGTCGAAATTTCGATCATGGTTTGTTTCAATAAAAGAACCGGTTTAACATTTAGATTATACATATTTCGTCCACGTTTCCAGTGACACTTTTCAAAATGGTGACAGAGTCCTTTGATACGAGCGATGCTGAGCGAGAAAAAGGAAGAGAAACATGGAAAATTTTCCATTTTTGATGATGTATATAAGGGTAAAGACATGGTCTGTGACCACCCCACTGCTCTTGAATGTATTCCAAGTAGATCTAGACATATTTAGATGACTGGAGAAGTAGTTCTCCAGTCATCTAAATATGTCTAGAATGCAACACAGAATCAGAATATGAGATCGACAAGTAGATCTAGACATCTCAGATGGTAAGTAGTGCAGATCTAGACCTAGCCGATGGTGAGTTTGGCACAATCATTGTCTAAAAACATCACATTACGTCTTTTTTCCAAAAAAACTCTGCATTTATGAAATTTTCATACATTTAGTTATACTCTGAAACATAATAAGTACATGGAAGTACATGGAAATATTGTTCTCCATTCCATTTTACAACTATACCCCCTAACATATCAAGACCCGCGCTTTTACTCTGGTAAGCAACTGAATGTCCGCTTTTCTTCCTGTGGCATGGGAAGAGTTAATGGGAATGTTCATTCTTTTTGTTTTTTTCTTGTTAATTTCAAGTCCTATTTTGTTACCCAGTAAAGACAGGGTATCTGTTTTTTCTTGCATCAAATTTACATTGTCACTGATAAGAGTTATGTCATCTGCAAAATCAAGATCTTCTAATTAGGTCCCATGTACCTAGTCAATGCCTGTTTTACCTGTGCAACATTTTTTCATTATGAAGCCTATGGCAATCCCGAAAAGCAAGGGAGATAGTATGCAACCTTGTTTCATGCCTGTTTCAGTCTGGAACTATTCGCTCATTCCTTCTTCTGTGTTGACTGCACAAAATTATCTGTTGTAGTGATCCTCAATGATGTTGACAATTTTAGATGGTATTCCATATGGTCTTAAAATACTCCACAATGAATCTCTGAGTCATGGTATAAGAGCCTATTAGATACTCTATGGAGGCATATACAGGGTGTTTTTTAAGTCTCACTACACTTTCTGTGTAAAAATGAAGAAAATGACGTCATAAAAAATGTGCTGCACAGTCAATTGTGAAGAAAAATGCAGTGAATGGTTGCCATCTGTTTTGCACTCAAAACAGAATGGTGTTATCAACGAAGAAAGAATTTTTTTGGCTGAACAAGTGTTTCGAAAAGGCAGTCGATACACATGGATAGTTGTTCAAAGATTTATAGCAAAATTTCCTGATAAACAACCTCCTCATCGCACTACGGTCTGAAATTTGAAGAATAAGTTTCGTGATATAGGAACTATGGAAGATGCTCCGTGATCTGGTAGGCCTGTTGTGTCTGAAGAAAAATGTCTAGATATCCAAGACAGAATCCTGAAAAGTCCATGCAAGTCCTTAAGGAAAATGTCGCAAGAAGTGAACATATCACTGAGCACAGTGCACAAAATTCTTAAACATCGGTTAAATTTTCATCCATACAAGATTTCTGTTGTGTCTGAACTAAAATAGTGCGACAATCAATCCAGAGTCAACTACTCCACATGGTTTTAAGCATTTTTAGCTGAAGAAGACGAGTCAATTCTCAATTTAACATTCTTCTCTGATGAGGCATGGTTTCATCTATCTGGATGCATTAATAGCTAAAATAATTGTATTTGGAGCAGTGTTAATCCCAACACATTTCATGAAGCGCCGCTACATGATGCGAAAATTGGGGTATGGTGTGCCGTCAATAGAAAACGTTTAATTGGACCAATTTTCTTCAACAACACTATAAATGCCAATCGGTACCATACTGACATTCTGGAACCTTTTTTAGAACAACTGAATGAACGTGAAGTTGAAGAAGTGTGGCTCCAGCAAGATGGTGCAACTGCACACACAGCTAGAGCAACACACAGTGTTTGGAAGAAATTTTCGCAAATCGCATATCTCGTGGAATCTGGCCTGCTCGTTCCCCAGATCTAAATCCATTAGATTATTAGCTATGGGGTTTCTTGAAAGGAAATGTTTACAAAAATAATGTACAAACATTTGAGGACCTGAAAGAAGCAATCAGAATTACCATTCAAGAAATAACAACAGACACGTTGCACAAGGTATTTGACAATATGAAGAGATGTGTACAGTCATGTCTTGAAGCCCATGGTGGACATTTCCAACACCTGTTATAATGAATATTCAGTGTTACATTCCAGCTAATCCAAAACAGTGTTGTATCATTGCAGTCATTATTGTAATTAATTAAATAACTTTTTTAGCACATTTTGTGATGACGTCATTTACCTCATTTTTCAATATTTTTTTTCATAGAAAGTGTAGTGAGACTTTAAAAACACCCTGTAGTTACAAGCCAGTAAATACTTAAAAAAGGCTTGAGTTAAAGGATGAAGTATTACTAACGGATTTTAGAAGGTAGGGGAGGGAGTTCCAGAGCCGTACTGCAGAATATGCAAGGCTTTTCTTGTATAGCTCTAGCCTGGGTTTAGGAAGAAGACAGTTTTTTCAAACTTTGGCTATATTTAATGCAAAGAAAAAAAAGAAAGAAAGAAAGAAATACTTACCATTTCCTTAAGTTCCCTGTCTTTCACAATCACCTGCTGTCTTGACTGAAACAACTTCTCTGTCCTCTCTTCCAGTCTAGATTCTAACACTGTGATCTTCTCTTTCTTCTCTGCCACTTCCTGGCTGCTCTGTATCAATAAACAATGTAATTCTGATCTTCTACTATATTATGAAACTTCTCATTTAGGTTCTCATTTTTATTATCACTGTTCATTCCTTCACTGTTTGTTATTCATAATATGGCTTCAATGCAGTCAGGACATTCCCATATCTGCTTGGCCCACCCCCTCCCGTTCCAGTTACCACCTGAGAACAGGTGTCGCAGGCAGCATAGACATTCCAGTTTCTGCACCCATGGTAGATTTCCTAGAACTTTGCCATGCCAGCAACCAATCATTTTGCGAGTTCCAAATGCCCAGGGATTTTTAGCAAGTGTAACAAAGCACATAGAAATCAGTCCCACTACCCAGAGACCAGAAGAATTTGTTGGTGGAAGATTCATGGGAAAAAATCCCTGCCACTTCTGGTGGGATCTGAACCCACAACTTCCAACATCCAAGGCAAATGTCTAATCACATAGCCCCATTTATTACCATGGTCAATCACTAACATTTCTGTTTTCTTGCATTTGCAGGGCATCTTGCATACAACCGAGAGGCCTATAGGAGAGGTGTTAGGGAGACAAAGTTCCGCAAGGGACATGCAATTGACTGCATCTGTAGGAAGGAGACATTTTTAATAAGCTCTTTCCAAAGCTTTTCATGCCTGTTCATACTTCATTTCTCATTCGTTTATCTACTTGTTTTACAAACCTTTATTATCCCATACATGTGAAAGTTTAAGACTGCTGTTATGGCTAATAGTTTTATTTGACACATATTCATGACTTTAGTATCTCTAGTTTCAATGAAGCATGAACTGTATAACAAAAGTTAGTTTTTAGCACTTCAAATGTGTGAGGTTGGTAATAAAAATATATACTGGCACGAGAGTCTTGTAATGAATGAAACAACTAAACATCTCACCAGAGATAAGGCATTTGAACATCTAAACTCCTGACACACCCTCTATTAGATATGGCTTTTGACACTAAACTCCTGATATCTTACATCCTTCCCGTGCAATTAAACATCACATGGAGCTCGCATGGTAGTTTGCAAAGTTTTCTTGTTTTCAGCAAGTTTTTCACCCTCATCAAGGTATATCATCCTGATATACCCTCTGTTAAATAAGTCTTCTGTCCCCATGAAGCTCTTCTTAGTATTCCTGACTGACTTTCTATTGTTCTTGTTTTTGTTTGTTCACTCATGCTGCTTTGCTTACATAAGTCAAAGATTGTTGTTGAACTCATTTTAAATCATTAAGTATAGATTCTTCATTTTACAGCCAAACTTACCCTCTCCTTTAACCAAGAAAAAAAATGACGACATGAAAACTACTGGATAATCTATATATAAAGAAAAAAAAAAGAGTAGTGATGCTTACATGAGATATCTGTAGTTTAGCAGCACTTAGCTGTGCACCGGTTTTCTCCACTGAATTTTTCACTGCTTGTAACTGGTTCTCCAAGTCAACTATCTGGCTGGCTTTTGTTGCTTCTGTGGCCAGGAGCAGTTCTGTCTGAAATTTTTTTTTTTGTTGGAAACAGGAAATAAGTTAATACGAGCCAAGAGATCAGATATTGCAAATGTTACTAGAGTACTGTAAAAATAACTTTTCACATTAGAAGTCAGTTCTGTGACAGGCAGAGTGAAGCCTCACCAAGCTTGAGTAAACATGTAATGATGGCACCTCACAATTTGTCCTCTTTTTATTGAAAAAAAAAAAAGCATCTCTGAGCAGACAGCTGAAAGCTCTTGAGGTAGAAATATATCACAGAGTTGTTGGGGTGTAGTCTGAGAATACAAATCAGTGTTTCTCATCCTTGTTTGGGCTCCTGGCCCCTTCTTCTCCCAGACCACATCCTCAACCCCCCCCACCCCCATGTACTACTCTTACAATGACCTATTAAACTAGGATATCCATTACACAACTAAAAAGCTCAGCTAGCAAATCAATCTATTTAACAACACAAAGAAGTATGTTTATACCTTACTTAATGCATTATTTTCTTGATTGTTTATTGTGATGGATGAGTTTCATATAGGGACACAAGTTTCTCAACATCAGGTTGAAAAGTGCTAATAAAAAAGGTCTCCCCCCCCCCCACCCTATCTTCCTTCAGCGTCCCCTTATTGATCCTTTTTTCCCTCACCTCCCTCGTGGTTCTATCCAACGGCCACGGGGGGGGGGGGGGGCGCATTATCACCCACTTTGGGAAACACTGATATAGATGGAATCTGTACAGAAATAAATGTTAAGAAATAGAAAGTTAATGTAAAATTGCAGCATGAGACAGGAGAAGAAAAAAAACCAAAATGTGAGTCAGGAACCATGTGAAAACAAACGTGACAGAAAAAATATGTATGTGCGTACATGATTGTGTGTGTGGTGGGGGGGGATATTTATTAAAAGTACATTTAAAAAGATGGGATAGGAAGTAATGAGAATGCTTCAAAAAGAATAAGGAAAGAAATGACAGGACAGAACACGGGGAAAACAAATGAAAAAAAATGAAACCGGAAAGCTTAACTACAAATAGATGAAATCTTTACAAACCAGGTACTCTATCTGTAAGATGTGATAACCCTTGTTAGCATGATGATGATGTTTTGGTGACCCGAGATAAAAACTCAGAAACCCACAAACTAACCTTGGCCTTCAAGTCAGACTCTATTTCTTGTAGCTTTTGTTGAAGCGTTTTCAGCTTTGTAGACTTCTCTTCTAAGACTGCCTCCAACTTTGAACTTTTCACCTCTGATTCTTGAAGTTGACCTTTAACCTCTCTAATTCGTTTGTGAAGACTTTCTGTGTTACTAGAGTTTTCTGACGCCTGGCTCTGAAGTGTTGATTCCAGTGAAGAAAGTTTCTCCAGTAGACAGTTCTATAACAGTACACAGCAACAAAGAGTTACCAAGAAAGTATACACTCACATTTCCTTGTTTTATGGACACAGACAGTACACAACAACATGAGTTAACATAAAAGTACACACTCATATTTCCTTGTTTCATGAACACAGACAGTATACAAAAAAAAAAAAAGAAAGTTAACAAGAAAATATGTACTCACATTTTCTTGCTTCATCTGATTAATTAACTCATTGGCTCCCTCTCCAGCATCAATCTGCAACGTCAGTAAGAATATTTTTTAAAAAAAATCATAATTGTTACTTGAATGAGATTTCAATTCACCTCAAACAATGTGAAAAGTAGAATGAACAAATGAAGAAAAGGATTATGGAAGAAGATGAAAATGATAATGAAATCAATTTTCACATAATTAATCGTACATCCATAACGTGAGCTATTTTCACCAAAAACTAATAGGCCAGTAGGAAAATATTGGCCTAACACCATATCCCCCGATATGCCTTAATGGCATGGATACGGGAATTAAGAAGGTATAAAATGTGAAATATATAAACATACCTAACATGTTTTTGATGGTCATTATAAAGTTTTTGTGCAGTTTAAAATATGAATCATTTCTATTCTAATGGGAATGTTTTAAAAAATATGTGTCAAACGTTTTCATGAAATAATTTACTCAAGTTTTAACAAATTTGGCTTCAAAACTATTCAGCATGTCCAATAGCTACACATTATTCATTCATTTGCATGTTCCTTGTGGAACTTTGCCTCTCTAACAGCTCTTCTGAAGTCCTCTCAGTTGTGAGCAAGATGGCATGCTGCTGATGAATCATTTGCAGATTTCAACAATGTCTTGCAGCCATATTCACCTTGGTCTTCCTCTCTTTCTTTTCCCATTATGTATCCTTCCAAGACAGTCTTCTCTAAATTATCATGACGTTTAATGTGTCCAAAATATTTAAGTTTTCTCTCTTTAATCCTCTTTACTAGCCAGCCTTCTTCAATATTAAGTTATTGTAGTATAGACATATTTGTTCTTTTTTGTGTCCATGATATTTGAAGAACTCTTCTGTAGCATTTACATTCAAAGGCATTTATGTGTTTATCTACACATAATAGATACACAAAATAAGATTCTGAAGTTCTACAAATATATTTAGCTTTGGTTTTATGTAATTGCTGTTAATCACATTAACTATGCTACTACAGAGATCATTTAAAGAGAAAAGTTTTGTAGAATAAATAATAGTTTTATCATGGCCCCACAGTAAATATCCATGAATGTGGCCATCAATGGCAGCTTTTCCAATTCCATACACTGTAACCATTATGTACAACATTAACCTACTTTTCTTTAAAACACAGGAAAGAAAAATCACAATAAATTTATCACTTTTATTGAATAAATTACCATTCAAAATCATTTTATAATCTTTTTCTACTTCTTATAGTTCTGAAATTATTATTATTATTTTAAATGGTACAAGGACTTTATAATTACCTAACAACGATAATAAAGAGTACAGCATAAAAGAAAATGTGATGACAGTTGAAAACTAAAACAAACAAACAAACAATATCCACACACCTTATCTATCAAATCCTGCTTTTCTTTCTCTAACCTCTGCCTTTCTTCAGCCATGGATGTGATCTTCAGATCCAAATCTTTCACTTTTTCTTCACTGTTGATAAAAAAGGAATTAAGGAACAACAATAATTTTTACAATGTGAAATCAATGCAAGTAAAAACAGATAGCCTGTCTTCATTGGTTAGTAAAATAGGACTTGAAATTAACAAGGATAAAACAAAAATAATGAAACTTCTCATTAACCACAAAGGAAAAATATATGTAGAAGGAACAACTGTTGAAGAAGTAAACCATAAGTAATGCAATCTCGGCAGCTATATAGACCAGGATGGTGACACCATAAAGGAAGTTAGAATAAGAATTTCAAAAGCAGCACTGACCTTCAAGAATCTTGAGAACATATGGCACTCAAAAGTTATAAGCACAAAAACCAAGTTAAGATTATTCAATTCAAATGTAATATCCACCCTCATTTATGCATGTGAAAGCTGGAAAATAAATAAAGAAATAGACAAGAAATTAGACTCTTTTGAAAACAAATGCATAAGGAAAATACTCAGTATAAAGTGGAATAATTCAAGAAAAACACAGAGATAAGACAGATGTGCAAACAACAACCTGTCTCATGGGTGATCAGAAAAAGAAGATGGACATATGTCTGTCATATGGTGAGAAGAAACAATCAGAAGATCCCCAAACAAGCTATCAAGTGGAACACAACAGGCTGAAGAAAAATAAATTGACCAAGTTACTCTAGAGAGGACATTGTTAAGAGAGGCCAGTTCAGTGAGCATAACATCCTTTGATGAGATTGAAAAGTCACTGAAGACAGGAAATCTTGGCTAACTACCATGCAGGCTCTATATGACATTTAGTGGCATGGGAAGGATGTAAGAAGATGTAATAATTTTGACCAAACAAGAGCAGATCCCACAATAAGAACATGATATAAATTTATTCAAGTCTAGATTTTATCACATTTTTTTTTAAGATGTAGATTTTTATCTTTTTTTGCTTTAATGTAGATTTTTGTGTGTGCTCAAATGTAGATTTTATCACTTTTTTTGTTCAAAAGTATATTTTATCCTTTTTTTTTTGTTCAAATATAGATTTTATCATCTCGTTTTTCAAATATACTGTGTCATTTTTGAGATGCCATAAACATTGGAGAGAAATACATTTCTGTTCATTTTGTTAATGCTAGAATCAAGACAGCCATGTTTAGATGGAAACACAACATATCAGGGCAATGAAGACAAGCCTAGCCTGGCTAATACTCCAGAGATTGTCAGTCCCCATGGTGGTACTTCAACATCTTCACCACACTGGCTGCAAAGAACATCGGCTCACAGTTCCAGGAAGATTGACGAAGATGAAGAAGACAGGGAAACTGTTTTTTATATCTTATATCCTTCCCGTGCGGTTAAACATCACATAGGGCTCGCAAAGTAGTTCGCCAATTTTTCCCCGTCTTCGGCGAGTCTTTCAACCTCATCAAAGGATTTTATGCCTGTTAATTTGGCCTCTCTTAATAATGTCCTCTTCAGAGTTTCACGCGGTCTGCCTCTTTTTCTTCGGCCTGTTGTGTTCCACTTGATAGCTTGTTTTGGGATTCTCTGATCATTTCTTCTCATCAAGTGACCAACATTATGTCCATCTCCTTCTCCTGATCACCCATGAGACTGGTTGTTGTTCAGTCATCTGTCTTATCTCTGTATTGTTCTTGAATTCATTCCACCTGATGCCAAGTATTTTCCTTAGGCATTTGTTTTTATTATTATTATTATTATCATATTATCACTAACTACATAATTTCACAATTTTTTTTTTCAATACAAATATGAAAAAAAAATTTTTCCTCCTCTGATATATTTAACTGCATAAATGAGAATAATTTAATTAAACTAGGAATAGTATGACTAATAATTTCAGAACCACAAACTTCCAAAATCTTAGTAAATCATGTAATTTGATTACTGTGGTGTGAAATTGGGGAATGAAAAAAAAAAAAATGATACTCTTAGTAAAGCTGGCTGAAGTATGCAACATTTTAATAATCAAGGAAATAACAGAGATGGAAACTGCAGAACCTTGTTCCATGTCACTGAGGCATAAGAAAGCAGTTATTATTACCAATATTTTCCTTTGCCTTATGCTGTACTAGAAGGTTATATAGTATGTATCCTGTCTGTTCACACCTTTCCTTCCCAGCTCCCAAAAAAAAAGTCAGGTACCCATTTTTAAATCACATTTGATTTAGGAGATTTCTACTGTGATCAAATCACAGATCATCAACAATGTGAATGAATGATCTTAATTTTTAAAGGGTAAAGAATTGGGCACGCAGGCCCATCTTACATTCTGCCCTTCATCACTCCATCTTTCATTCTTCTCACACACTCTATTTAATACAAGTATACAAATTACATTAGGAAAAAAAACATATCAAAAGAGTGTAAGATTAAACTATTACACTCAAAGTAAAAGAGAAGATGTAATTAACCTAATAAAATAGCTCTCACACACACACATATACGCACACACGTGAGAAAAAACTAGTGGACGAAAGTGAACCTGACTAAGTCTATCAGCTCAAATATCACAGCAGAGTGACCCAGTTATACCACATGCAAGAATATCCATGGCGGATTAATATCCAGAGCCCAAAGGATCAGTTAATATTTGTTACTAAATCTGCCCCTGGTATTTTTATCTCAGATAAAAGTTGCAAGGTTATTGCCGGAACTCAGAAGAAAGGATGAACTACACCTTGAAGCCATGACTTCATATTTAACATGGCCTGGTACATGAGTATGGAATAAAAGGTCACTATTATCTTACCTCTTCGTCAACTTCCGAGCTCTCTCCTCCAGTAAGTCTTCCTGTTCTATCACTTGAGCTTTCAGCTCATCACAGAAATGCCTCTATTAAAAAAAAAAATGTAGCAAAATAATAAACAATTATGAGATTATCAGCAGTATACCTCTTACTTTAAATCAATAAAAAAATAAATCACATCTTATCTTTATCATGTCTCTTTAACTACTATTTTAAAATCTGAGTCTATAATAGTACAGAAAGTAGCACAAGCTCATTACTAGGCTTACAACAATGGATGAAACTGATGGTTATTTCTATAGCCTCACATCTATCCAAATTATAAATCATGAATGGATACATAACTGATAAATATTTTTTTAAAAAAAAAAGACACATCTATGTGTCAGCTAACCTCATTTTCAAACGCTTTCCTGGAAGCTGCCAGCTGATTTTCTAGATCAGATATCTCAGTGGATTTCACGCCAAAGTCTGCCTCAAGCTGTAAAGCCATGAACACACACACACACACACATCATATATCAATATTTCATGAATATTTTAAATTATTAATAAACATACACTGCACCTCAATATTTAATGTATATGTGTGTAAAATGTGACCTGTACAAGCCCTATTATTTTCTGTATGATCATGACACAAAGCCTTTTTTTTGGCTGTCTCCACTGATGTATGATAGTTAAACCCAGTGTTTAAGATGGTCATTAAACATCCACTGGTAAATCTGCATAACTTATGATAGATCTGGCAGCATACCACATTATAAAAAAAAAACTATGATCTGCACATGAGGAACATATGAAATGACTTCATAATTGTCCTGAAAATCAAGTGAAATTACATCTTTAATTATAGCACCTGAGATTTTAAAACTGTCATGAAAATTGCTCTTGTCTTGTTCTAGCATGATTACTTTATTATACTACTCTGCTTTAGCTCACCATGCTCACAAGTCCTCTAATTTTCTCTGCAGAGAAGATCTTTTACACTAAATATTTATAATCCATGAAATTTCACTGCATATTCCAATTTCTGACATTTTACCTTAACTGTTAGTCACATTCTCAGAGTCAGGTGAACAATAATGTCTAAGTATTTTACTAAGTAAAGTACTTAGGAGAAGAATACTAACAGCTAGATTACGAGACTCGAAAGTGTAAGCTGCTATTATCACAACTATGACGCAGAAAATGAAAATGTAAGCTGCTATTATCACAACTATCTGTAATCAGAGACTGGCAGCACTCCGGGGCATTCCCATATGTGGTCCGTCTTCTGTTCCAAAAACCCACTGAAGCATGCACCTGCTGATGGAACCAGTCACACCCTGGTTGTGGGTAATGCACTAAACCACTTCATTTGGAAAAACATCCACTTCCCCTCTCCTCCCCCAATTCAGTCATCCTCCTGATGTGACTGTTGTCATTCAACCCAAAGTCATCCTCCATACCCAGCCTATTCAAGGTGGCAGCCATGCCTGCCAGTTGTCCGCTCTCTCACTGCCTTTGACTCCCATATGACCTAGGAAGTAGATCCACATCAAACTGGATAGCCGAGAGACCTCTAGAAGCTGGACCCACTCCCTGTGGAAGAAATGCTTCTCAATTCTCCATAACCAGCTTTGAGAGTCTGTTACAATGATCCCATGCAAGTCATGCTGCTCCACCAACCAAGAAACTGCTTCTGATGCTGCCTGTAACTCCATTCTCATGTTTGAAGTAGTGATTGCATAAGTTCCAGATCTACTCACAGCTGGTTTGCCATTATGGTAGACAACACAGCCCCATCAACAGCTATCTGAACTAATAATGAAAGTTTACATCCAAAACTTTTTTCTTCATGGTCTATAAAACCCGATGCCCTTTGATCTTTCCCACTTAACCTCTAACCTTTTCCACTGTGACCTTCATCTTGCTGATCTCCTGGTCTTTCTGGAGTATTGCAGTCTGAGTAGTGCTCTCCCAGCTTTCCATCATTCTCTGCAATTCCTCTACTTCTTTATTCTTCTCTTTCAACAAAGTCTTCACCTATAAATAACGGGCAATATTAATTCACACTAGCTGATGTGTGAAAAATTTAAAAATAAGATTTTTAAGGGCATGCATCTTTCCCATAGCAACATATGCCTGTGAGACCTGGACACTTAACAAAACAGCTGAGAAACACATAAATGCCTTTGAATGTAAATGCTACAGAAGAGTTCTCCAAATATCGTGGACACAAAAAAGAACAAATATATCTATACTACAAGAGCTTAATATTGAAGAAGGCTGGCTAGTGAAGAGGATTAAAGAGAGAAAACTGAAATATTTTGGACACATTAAATGTCATGATAATTTAGAGAAGACCGTATTGGAAGGATACATAATGGGAAAAAGAAAAAGAGGAAGACCAAGACGAAGATGGCTGCAAGACATCGTTGACGATCTGGAAATGGATGCAACAGCAGCAGGCCATCTTGCTCACAACCGAGAGGCCTACAGGAGTGCTGTTTGGGAGGCAAAGTTCCGCAAGGGACATGCAAATGAATGAATGAATGAGCTGATGTGTGTTAAAAACATATATAAGTCAATACAAATTTAACACTTGTTCTTAGCAATTAACACTTCTGCACTATTTGATGAGGAGAAGAGGTGAATAAATGGTGGGTTATCATTTATGTCCTAGGCCTTAAAAAGATAAGATTATTTGTGTATACCATCCCTCAGTAAACTCCTCCAAGACTACAGCACCAAACCATCTTACATCCTACATCCTTCCCATGCCGTTAAACGAGATACAGGGTTCACATGGTAGTTTGCCAAGTTCTCCTATTTTCTGTGAGCTTTTCAACTTCATCAGGGGATGTTATGCCCATGAAAATGACCTCTCTTAACAATGTCCTCTTTAGAGTTTCACGTGGTTGACCTCTTTTTCTTCGGCCTATTGTGTTCCATTTGATACTTGTTTAGGTATTCTCTGATTGTTTCTTCTTATCATATGACCGATATGTCCATCTTCTTTTTCTGATCACATATGAGACGGGTTGTTGTTTGCTCATCTGTCTTATCTCTGCATTGTTCTTGAATTCGTTCCACTTTATATCGAGTATTTTCCTTAGGCATTTGTTTTCAAAAGAGTCTAATCCGTTGTCCATTTCTTCAGTTGTTTTCCACCTTTCACATGCAAAAATGGGGTTGGGTATTACATTTGAATTGAATAATCTCAACTTTAAAAAGTTAAGTAAAAGATGGCGGGAGCTTTTTAATGCTCTTGCCAGCATACTTTCATATGATTCTTTTGATTCGTCACATATTGTAAAATGAGAGCTGGGCATAAGGCTAACAACCTTATCTTAAGTCCCATCTAAGAGATGACTCTAGATGAAAAAAAAAGCAACAGTTATGGAAACTCACAACAAAATCAACCAAGCTTCAGGGAAATCAAACTACATACGAAACAAAAGGAAACTACTTGTCAGACACTGAACCTTAGTAAAAGGCTTAGTTAATTACTAGATTCTTGTATAAAGAGGGAAACATAAAAGAGAGAAGCATTTGACAATTTGAGCAGAGAGTGGTGTTACTGTTAGTCTGTCAGGATTACTCTAACCATTTAACCTTAAACAGCAAGATCTGAGGAGCAATCACTTAAGACAACAGACATGACAGCATTTTAGACATGTGGGCTGTGTAGATAACTGATTAATTCTGCCGGTGTTATTAATCTTCTCTCACATTTTTTTCCCCTCCCAAATTTTACATTTATGCATATGAAAGCTGGAAAACAACTATAGAAATAGAAAAGAAATTAAACCCTTTTGAAAACAAATGCCTAAGGAAAATACTTAGCATCAAGTGGAACGAATTCAAGAACAATGCAGAGATAAGACAGATGACTGAACAACAACCAGTCTCATGGGTGATCAGGGAAGGGAGATGGACATATGTTGGTCACGTGATGAGAAGAAACGGTCAGAGAATCCCAAAACAAGCTATAAGTGGAACACAACAGGCCGAAGAAAAAGAGGCAGACCACGTGAAGCTCTGAAGAGGACATTGTTAAGTGAGGCCAAATTAATAGGTATAAAATCCCTTGATGAGGTTGAAAGACTCACCAAAGACAGGAAAAATTGGCGAACTACCTTGCAAGCCCTATGTGATGTTTAATGGCATGGGAAGGATATAAGATAAGACACGAAATTTTACTTCTCATAAAAAACAAATCCATTTTACTTTCTCATGTTCATTGGCCAGTTCCTTGTATGCCTCTTTACTCTTGTCTGCTTCTTTCTGGGCCTGTCTTGCGGTTTCAGTTTTTTCCTCTAATGCTGCCTGCAGATGAGAGATCTTCACTGTACATTCCTCAAGGGATTTGGAACTTTGATCCAATTTGCTCTGAATCTGCAATATAATAAAAATAAAGGCTTTCTACAAATATAAACTGACATAAACAGCATTATTATATTTTGATAACCATCCTTTTGTGTGTGACAACTTTGGTACTTCTAAATCCATTTCTTTTTAAAACCACTGCACACTTTTAATTATTTAAATGTGCTTTACCTTAAAACCTGTTGGAAATATCTTGATTTCTCACCTACTGGAAAGATTTCATGTGAATATAGTGAGACCAGAGAATCTTATTCTAAGAATCAGACCCAGGTGTAGTGAGAGATAAATGATGTAATACTAACTGATGTCTCTGGGATTCACGTTAGTAAACTTGTGTGATCTCATGTTCATCACTAAAGGATGTGATTCTTGTCAACAAATGTGTATCACCTCACCTTGGTTACTGAAGTCTGAGCATCAGTTAAGTAATTCTGTGTGACCTGGAGGGCATCTTGTAGACGCTTTTTCTCTTTGTCAGAATAAGACAACTCTTCCTGTATGTGTATAATAGTTGCCTGCCTCTCTCCTGCCACACTTGTCAGCTCAGTCAACTGGTCTTGAAGCTTAAAAAAAGTCCCCAAAAAGAAAAAGACCACATACATGAAATATAGTGATATATTATACATATACTGTTCAAAAAAATAAATGCAACACTACTGTAGTTGTAATGGACACCAAATTTCAAACTTATATCAAAATTTTATTTTATGGAATTAATGTTTCAGTCTTGACATGAAGAAACTTTAAGACTTTAGCAATGAAATGATGTTCATTAAATTTGGTTTGGACTTTTATTCTTTGCGACTGAGGCCTCCATTTCAGTAAGGTGTATGGCCTCCTCTGGCCTGTATCAGAGAACATCTCCTTGACATGGATCCAATTGGTCACTGGAGGACGAATAATTTCAGTGACGTATCGCTGGGCATTCAGACATCCTTCAATTTGCACCAAGTCACTTCTTTCCATGAAGCTGATCATCCCCCACACCAGTACACCTCCATCACCATGTGGAGAAGCCTCATCCACGCAGTTCTGGGCATAGCGCTCATGGACTCTGGTAAACTCTTCTCTGTCTATCATGTCACTGGAGCAGAAAGAATGATTCATCACTAAACCAAATCCTTCTCTAATCATTCGCAACGGTCCATTGATGATGCTGGTTCACCCACTGCAGTTGGTTCTGGTGATGCTGGTCCATAAGAACAGGACCGCCGTAGGGTCTTCTAGGGCAAAGACCAGTGTTATGCAGCCAGTTCCTGACTGTTTGATCTGAAATTCGATGAGCTGCTGTCATTGACTGGACTGTTTAGGACACAGATGCAAATCAACTCCTGAGGTGACATGGCCATATGAAGCAGTCTTTGGCAGGAGTTGTGACTATGGGTCTTCCACTGCGTGGCTGGTCTGCAACTGAGCCAGTTTCCTGAAATCGTCTCCGAAGACAACTAATGGTGCTTCTAACCACATTAAATTGTCTGGCCACTACACTTTGTGACTGTCCAGTCTGTAAACGTCCAATAATAATGAGTCATCGTTCTTTAGTGAGATGAGCCATACTTGCGCATTGAATTTTCAAATGAATTGACATGAGGAATGTCAATCTTTTATAGGCATTTAATAACATGGTCATGAGTTTTGTGTTCAGTAAATTTCACAGGATTCTCGTGAACCTGTCATGAATTATTGTCAAAAATGCTGTTTTGACTAGTGTCGCTTTTCTGCGCTCATGAATCATCTGCTGAGTACAATTCAGGTCAGCACGTGAAGTTGATGTCCAAATGAACGTTTCAGGCAATTTGCCCTTGTCTGATCAGCATAAATATATCTTACAAAAGGAAATAATGTGTAAGCATCTAATGAATTTAGACTTAATATATGTTCCTTCTGAAGACATATAATGTAGATAATCTTCTATGTTGTCATCCATCTCTATCTTGGTTTAACTCTTGCTCCACTCCATATTATCTCTTGAATTTACTCAATTTTGGTTCTATTGCCTCCAAGTATCACAATCAGTACAATCTATCTGGTTTAATAATGGTGGTGATTTAGGTTGGTGTTGCCTTTTGTGTATTTCTTTAATTCTATTTTTAAAGATCTACATTTGTTCAGGATCTTGCACAGAAAAGGTGCCCTTGATGTTCTCATCATACATCACCAGTGCTTACTGGATGAACTTAACTCATACTGCATATTTAAGTCTGAGAACTCTGTCTCAAAATCTGAGATTTCAGCAATTGTACTGGCTATTCCAAACGTCTTTGTCAAATTCCATGCAATAATGGCTGTGATAAAAGTGATTCTAGTGAAGTAGAATCAGATGAAGGTGTATGGTTTAGTTCTGTTAAAAGATAGAGGAAGGAAAGAGGGATAATTTACTATATGAGATAAGAACAATGAAAAGGTTGTTAAAAAAAACAACAACAATAACAACCCAATAATCTGGCAAAAAGGCATTCATCAACCAGAACAAAGAAAATGAACAAAAATACATGCATGAAAACTTTTTGATGATCCCTTCTTTGAAAATCAGGGGCAGGGTGCACGCACCAACTTAAATGAAAATAAGAGGAGAAAGAAAAGCAGCCAAGCAAGGAATACAGTCAGCTGAAGAGTCAAAATTCATGAATGTACAAGAACTTTTAGGACTTCTTGTTTAACAAAAAAAAAAAAAAAGGAAACTAAAATTCAGTCAGTCATTTGCATATCCCTTGCAGAACTTTGCCTCCCTAATAGCTCTCCTGTAGGCCTCTTGGTTGTAAGCAAGATGCACTGCTGCTGATGCATCCATTTCCAGATTATCAATGATGTCTTGCAACCATCCTCACCTTGGTCTTCCTCTTTCTTTTTCCCATCATGTACCCTTCCAAGACTGTCTTCTCTGGATTATCATGATTATAATGTGTCCAAAATATTTAAGTTTTCTCTCTTTAATCCTCTTTACTAGCCAACCTTCTTCAATATTAAGTTCTTGTAGTATGGATATATTTGTTCTTTTTTCGCGTCTACGATATTTGAAGAACTCTTCTGTAGCATTTACATTCAAAGGCATTTATGTGTTTCTCAGCTGTTTTGTTAAGTGTCCAGGTTTCACAGCTATATGCTGCAATGGGAAAGATGCACGCCCTTTAAAACCTTATTTTTGTAGTTCTGTCTGTTCCTCTTCACACATTCTTTAGTTGTTTTACTTTTTGAAGAGCTATAGGTGTCCTCCTAATAATTTCTCTCATTGTATCTCCATTATTAGTTAGTAATGACCCAAGATATTCAAAACTCTCCACCACTTGCAATTTTTCCTCGCTGGTATATATTTCATCTGTCTTATTTGTTTTGTCAGTTGTCATCAATTTAATATTAAAACTAAAAATTACTACTTCAATAATTGCTCACCTTCTGTTTATCTTCAGTCAATTGCAATACATCAAGTTTCATCTTCTCCATGGTAGTCTTCATCTTGTCAAGATCTGATTCCTTTTCAATGAAGGATGACTGGAGCCTGGTAAGACAAAGATACAGATATTACTCAGGCAACAGCAAAGTAGAAATATAGATGGGGACAAAAGGCATAAGAATATAAGCATTCATAAATTCATTACACACATAAATATTTGAGAACAATTATTGTTTCTGCTTCTGAGAATGTCAAAAGGAGGGCATATAATTTGCATGTCCATGTCCCTTGGGCAGATTGTCAACAATGTACAAGCAACATTGGAAGGAAGACTGGTTTTTATCTCATGATTGGGATTCCTTTGTATGTTATCTAGGCTGTTGTGAAACTGCCGGTGCAAGTATATGGATTATAAATAAATGTTTCAAACTGAATATGAGAGCATGTATAGAAAAATCCTGTTTCACAAATATCTTCTGTTTAAAAATAGATACCTGACCCATGCAAAATAGGAAAGTGCTTCTGAAAGCTCACAATACTTGCCTGCAAGGTAGGCACATCAGAGTACACTGTATGGACAGTTAGCAGGGCCTTAACTTTTATTCAACCAGGTCAAATATCCCTAGACCATACAATTTTATAATAAACACATTATAACAGTCAGCCATTTGCATGTCCTTTGCGGAACTTTGCCTCCCAAACAGCTTTCCTATAGGCCTCTTGGTTGTAAGTAAGATGCACTGCTGCTGATGCATCCATTTCCAGATTATCAACAATGTCTTGCAGCCATCTTCGCCTTGGTCTTCCTCTCTTTCTTTTCCCCATTACGTACCCTTCCAAGATGGTCTTCTCTAGATCATCATGACGTTTAATATATCCAAAATATTTAAGTTTTCTCTGTTTAATCCTCTTTACTAGCCAGCTATATTCATTATTACGTTCCTGTAGTATGGATATATTTGTTCTTTTCTGTGTCCATGATATTTAAAGAAATCTTCTGTAGCATTTACATTCAAAGGCATTTATGTGTTTCGCAGCTGTTTTGTTAAGCGTCCTGGTCTCACAGGCATACGTTGAGACGGGAAAGATTCATGCCCTTAAAAATCTTATTTTTGTAGTCCTGTCTATTCCTCTCCACAGCTTCTTTAGTTGTTTTACTTTCTGAAGAGCGATAGATGTCTTCCTTTTAATTTCCCTCATTGTATCTCCATTATTAGTTAGTAATGATACAAGATATATATTCATTATATATATCCATTAATAGTTTATGGGTATATATAAGACTAAATATATGGATATACACCCAGCCACTATAGTAAAGCTGTGATAATCAAATGTTAAAACTATTTAAAACAAAAGCAGGAACAGCTTTTTTAGTTAACAAGCACACAGTTGTAACATTTCAGTTTACACCTTAATCATACAAAAACATACAGGACAAAGAAATAGGGAAAGAAGATAAAATACAAATTTTACCGTTAACAGTAATAATTATACAAGTAATATTATGCACACCACACATTACAGTAAATAAAGAAGCACAACAGAAATAAGAACATAAATGTTTTGCTCATACTGAATTACAATTTTGTTCAACCACTTGGTAAAAGAAAGACTGCTACAAAAGTGAAGGCCAAGCTGCCTGCATAGACATGGAAGGTAAAAGATTGTGTAAAATGTAACTGTCTGCTCAAACGTGGGCTATGAGAGCAAAGATTAGATCCTTTTAGATGCTAAAAAAGAGGCATGTCAAAAAGTTAAAGCTCGGTTTATCATTACTGGAATAGTTAGGAGAAAGTGAAGATTTGCATGTTCATGCACTGGTACTGTTTGAGAAAGAGAGGTGAAAGATTTAAATGAAAGAGGAGGAGAAGGAGGAGGAGGAGGGAGAATAAGAAGAAGATGAAGAAGAAGAAGAAAGAAAAAGAAGAAAGAAAAAAGGAAGAAGAAGAAAGAAGAACAAGGAAGAAGAAGAAAGAAGAAGAAAGAAGAAGGAATAAGAAGAAAGAAGAAGGAATAAGAAGAAAGAAGAACAAGGAAGAAGAAGGAAGAGGAAAGAAGGAATAAGAATAAAGAAGGAAGAAAGAAGAACAAGGAAGAAGAAGAAGAAGAAGAAAGAAAAAAGAAGGAAGAAGAAGAAAGAAGAATGAGGAAGAAGAAGGAAGAAGAAAGAAGGAATAAGAAGAAAGGAAAAGAAGGAGGAAGAAGAAAAAAGAAGGAAGAAGAAAGAAGAAGACGGAAGAAGAAAGAAGAAGAAAAAAAAGAAAAAAAAAAGTAAAGATAGTCCCATAGCATTTCAAATGCCATAGGGGGTGAAGCGTTAGAGACCTCATTATGCTGGGTCATCAGCGTATGAGGTAGGGTGACCAGTTCCTTTCCAAAAAAAAAAAAAAAAAGAAGAAGAAAAAAGAAAGTAGAAGAAGGTAGAAGAAGAAAGAAGAAAGATGAAGAAAGAAGGTAGAAGAAGAAAGAAGGTGGAAGAAGAAGAAAGACAAAGAAGAAAGATGAAGAAAGAAGGCAGAAGAAGGAAGAAGGTAGAAGAAGGAAGAAGAAAGATGAAGAATGAAGAAGAAAAAGAAAGAAGAAGAAGAAAGAAGAAGAAAGAAGGTAGAGGAAGGAAGAAAGCAGAAGAAGAAAGAAGAAGGAAGAAGAAAGAAGAAGATGAAAAAAGAAGAAAGAAGAAAAAAGGAGGAGGACAAAGAAGAAAGAGGAAGAAAGAAGGAGGAAAAAGAAGGAGGATGAAGAAAGAGGAAGAATGAACGAATGAACAGACTTTATTTTTGAAGAGTTAAGAATTGGGTGTGCAAGAAGAAGAGGAGGAGGAGGAGGTTGAAGTGCATTACTCATATATTTGTGATGCTGAGAATGTTCAGTTATTTGTCTATAGTTAATGGATGAGTTGGTGTGAATTAATATCTGACTGATCATGCACTGGGAACTGAAGCAGTAACTACCACTTGGAAGCTTCCATCTCAAACAAACAAACAAATTTCCCATCTCAATATTACATTCATATATTTATTTATTCATGAAGTGCCATGCCACAGTGTGTTGGTCATCTTGTTTCTCCAATCTGTGCATTGCCTAATATTTCTGATCAGATCACTTGCCTCTCTTTCCCTGACCTACTTGGTCAGTCAGTTCAGATATGTTTCTGTAAGTCTCTCTCTCGCTCTCTTTCCCCCTAGAGTTAACTTCCCAACTATATGATGTCCCCTGCCAGGCGAAGATTCTTCTCTGGTGCATCTCTTTACAGAGAACAATTCACAATCTGACAAAGCATGATCTGACAAGAACAAAAGGTGTCTGAAGGATTTGTGTTAGGGATGGAGAAGAGAATAAAGCTGGTTTGAGGGTTAACATGCAAAAGCTATGGTCGGAGGCAAAAAAAAAAAATACTCTGTATACAAATAGGTACCATAAGTAAACTTTGGCTGATATTTAACAAGATATTCAGCACTGAGAGATTCTACCATTTGGAGAATGTTCCAAGATAACTTCAAACACGTGGCTTTTTTTTTCTTCTCTTAAGTAAACACATTGTGACCAAGTTTATTTTGTTTTATGAAAAAGTGTGAGACATTCATGCGAGAGATAAACTAATGACCAGCTGTGACGAGTGCGATGGTTACAATAAAAATCATACTTTAACCAATGACTAGAAGTGTTAAGAATTTAAGTCATAAACATCTAAAACTTATGACCATCATATGTAACCAGAGTGGTTTATTTTTTGTAATGCTTAGCAACAACAAAAAAAAAAAAAAAGCCTTGAATCATTTTCTTGGTAATTTATATTTCTGAGATCATATCTGTGCACATGTTTACTTCATTTTTACCTCCTGTAAACTTCTGTGCTTTCCTAACTCTGATTATGTTATACAATAATTCTGACCATTATGGAAATTTCCATTTTAAAAAAAATATAGTAGCATTTTATCACAAACAAAATAAATCTTACACAGTAACTATAGCAGAGTAAGTTGCACAAATGAACTTTATTTGCCCACATTTATTAGTATTGGTATAGTGTATACTTGAAACTCTATATGAAATTGCAAAAAAAAAAAAAGAAGTAAAATTTACTAAATAATATAGTCAGGAAGCTGTACTTGGGTCATGTAGCTGATTTCACAGTCTTTACAGTAGTTTTTTTTTTCTTTTAAATCACACAGATAATGTATAATGTATCAACTCTGTTACTTGCTCATGTTTGTATGCTAAATCTTTAACTGTTTCTGCATGCTATTGAAAAAAATATATATATAATAAATGGAGTAATATGGTTACCTTGCTAACAGCAGCCATTTTGCAAAGAATTATGATTTTATATCAAAATTAAAAAGAAAAGAAAAAAATTCTTGCTGAAATCCTAGAACTTCATTTTCTTAATAATCTATTAAAACTTACAATTATATCTAGTTTATTACATTTTGTTAAATAGAAGGAACTTATATACCCTTTTATGTATCTGCATGAAATGAACCATTTATGTGTAAAACATCATCATGCTTCTTGTCATGTTAAACAGATAGAAATGAATGTACAAAGTTTTCTGAAAACAATAAATTTTGCTGGTCAGTCATAATAAAAAAGCATTAATGATACTTGTCTCAGTAAAGGTAGCCTTACACTTTCACAATGGACTTCACTTTCCATTACTGCACAGCACATGGTGCCACTGTGCACACTCAGCAATATCATAAACAACAGCCATGCATATAAAGGAGGGCTCACCTCAGTACACCAGTTAACAGCATGGTGAGAACTTGTGTGCTGAACACATGGTCTAAGAAGATGACATGGGCAGTTATTTGCACACACTGTGAATTTCAATTCCTGATAAACCATGTGTTTATCTGTAGCAAAACAACCTCTGATATCCTGATGATACAGCACTGAGACAAAAAATGCAGAAATCCTGCTGAATCTTTTGATACAAATAAACAACAAAAGCCATATATGTGAGCTGGAAATGTAAAGTGCAGGAAAATTACCTGGGCAGAATGAAAATCATTTGTAAACAAAGCAATGTGGAAATCAGGAGCGAGCCCAAACTGTTATATTTTATATACATTTAATGAATGATGGAAAATGTGAATTAGAAATCAACAAGAGACTTGCAGTTGTTACACATGATTTTATTATATTCATTTACATGTACTACTGTTACCCTATTGTTCTTTTCCCCCTCACCAACTTTTCCTTCTGGTATATTTTTCAAGCATATTATTATGTGTCTTGATACAGCAAGATTATTTTCATCATCTTGTAACTTTTTAGACTAATTAAGGTGTGCGAAATGACACTCATTTTATCAAATGTGATTAGTTACCTAATACTCTAGAATGTACAGATAACATGTGTTTAGTTACCTAATGTTCTAGAATGTACAGATGACATGTGTTTAGTTACCTAATGTTCTAGATTGCACAGATAACACGTGATTAGTTACCTAATGTTCTAGAATGTACAGATAACATGTGTTTTATTACCTAATGTTCTAGAATATACAGATAACACATGTTTGGTTACCTAATATGCTAGAATGTATGGATAATAAGCTGAACATCAAAGTTTTGGCATTATAAATGTTTCCCATGCTCACACTATCATCTCATATAAAACTGATACTGAATACCTGTGAAAGTCCAGTTCTTTACTTTATGAATACAAAGTTCATTTCTTCAAAAGAATTTCTTTTAAAAATGCTCACATCTGAAAACACATGTTAAAAAAGTTAATAAAGCTGTCATGTGTATAGCCCACACCGCCCCATGACACAAAAACAAATAACAATCTATGGCCACTGAAGTGAGAAAGTACAAGAAAAAATAAAAAGATGTTCATTTTATGATCTAAAGAAAGATGAAAGAAGTAGTTTAACAGAAAAAAATTTTTAATAGAAATATAATGAAATAGATTAGAATAAGAAATGAAAATATACTGGACACTGCTGGAAATTAAGTTAAAGAGAAAAGTCATGAAAACATCAATGATATTAACAAGTCAGCAACAAAAAAATCAAAGAGACAGAATAAAACACAGCCTGTACAGGATTACCATCAAGGCAAGAGAAACATGATAAATTCTAGACAGGCTGTGCTCAGAATAAGCACAAGTGATGATGAATGAAGCACAACTTATAGTTTATAATGATCAATTTTTGGCTTCAAGTAGTCTTCCAAACACAGGAGAGAAAAACAAAACTGCTACATCAAAACTTCCCAGGTTCCTGTAAATGACAAGCTGTGTTACATTACAAGATTTTAAATGTAGGATATTATGGCTGAGTCAGTTTTATCTTACGGATGTGAGGCATGGTCAGTCACTAATGAAGTATAACACCATCTAGAAGCCACTGAAATGTGCTTCCTTGGAAGAATGCTAAGAATACCACAGACAGCACAGAAATCAAATGAAGAGGTTCTGAGAGGGGCTGAACAGGTGAGGCAAGCAATAAAAGAAGTCAGAAAAAGACAATCCAGATTCAAAGGACATGTTCTACGGTGAGGCAAGCCAGAATACAATGTGTCAATAGGAAAGATAGGAGGAAAAAAAAAAAGAGACTGAGGTAGATAGAGAGAGAAAATGATGCACAGACTAACAAGATGGCATGGACAGAGAACACCAGCACAGCTTATAATCAGCATTTGGAACTGGGAATTGCAGAAAAGCATGATCGCCAATGCCAGTCAACAGGACAATAGACAGACAGATATTATGGTTACTACTCACTACTCAAACATCATATGATAAACAATATAGATAGTCATAACATTAAAACATATACAGCACTTCACTAATACAATTTGGTCTGGGATGGTAGAAAGTCAAAGGGAAAAAATATTTTTAAAAAGAAAGCAATAAAGTTTATTAAAAGATAAATGTCTCACTCAGAACAAAAAATCTGCCAATGAAAGTATAAATATAACCATAAGTTCATGGTTTTAAAAGACGCTAAAATTGGTCAAAGTTTGCAAAAAGGTAAAAGGTTGGCATGGGATTCATGGCATGGTGCTGAAAACATGGCTTACTGTTTCACTCTTGCTGTTTCCCTGAATAAAACATATTTATACTGTTAGTTCACACTGGGAAAATAGAGAAATCACTTCAGCAAATAAAAAATAAATGTGAATTATACATCTCACATCCTTCCCATGCTGTTAAACGTCACACAGGGCTCGCATGATAGTCTGCCAAGTTCTCCTGACCTCGGTGAGCTTTTAAACCTCATTAAGGGGTTTTATGCCTGCTAATTTGGCCTCTCTTAACACTAATCTTTTTCTTCGGCCTTGTAAATTATAAGTAGAGATATTTTAGCATTCTGAACAGAGTGCTAATGTGGTTTAAAACTGGTTCATTCAAACAAGTGAATTCTGCCACAGCTGATACCTGTAAGGTGTGATAATTGACCTTCTGATAGAAATGTTTCCATTTTCTTCTCTTACTACTGCCATAGAGAAGCTCTAGAGAGTATCTGTTTCCAAATCTCTGTATATTGATACTGTAATGTTTCTGTCAGTCTCTTGGTCCATTTTATTCTGGCTTGTTCTCTTTTCTCCTACTGCTATAATTCAGCTAAAACACGATGCCATCTAATCAGATCTCATTTCACACTATGACCAAATCTTGTAAACCTCAGTTTCTATTCTCACTATGTTTTCATAAGCTTATGATACTGGCTAACCACAGCCAAACCACTAACTCTGTGTCCCTAATATTCTCCTAGACTTCTTACATGATCCATCTAAGTCATGTTTTTAGGAAGTATTAAGAATTACTCATTTGGTATTCAGTATTTATATCACAAGATCAGCAGTCATGTATGGCTCAGAAACATGGGATACAACAAAGCAAGATGTGAAACAACTACAGTCTTTGGGAACAGAATCTTAGTTTGAATGTCTACATTTTTTAATGTCTAGAAAAATAATATTACTAATGGAGTCTGTAGAGACAGAACCAAAAGAGAAGTCCACAATTTCTACAGTCAACTCCTAATCAACCTCACAATGAAAGATAACATACTGTGATGACTGGTCATATAAAAAGAGTGGTAGACCCATCAGACCAAACTCACATACAGCTACAGGGGTGGAAAGATAAAGGAGCAGACTAGGGCACAGTGGGAGAAACAATGTGGAAGATCTAAGAAAACCTGAAGTAAACTACAGCAGAGACAAGCCAAGAACAGAGATGAATGGAGACAGACTGTACCTGCAAACACTGACCCATAAAGACTTGGAAAAACCTGAAGTAAACTACAGCAGAAACAAGCCAGGAACAGAGATGAATGGAGACAGACTGTACCTGCAAACATTGACCCATAAAGACTTGGAAAAACCTGAAGTAAACTACAGCAGAAACAAGCCAGGAACAGAGATGAATGGAGACAGACTGTACCTGTAAACATTGACCTATAAAGACTTGGAAAAACCTGAAGAGAGAGAGACAGCAAGTATTCAAATGAAGGAAAGGAAGAATCAAGACTGTCATACTTTTAAACTGAAGGACAGTTTCAGGAATAAATAAGCATCTCTGTTTGTAAAATAATATAATTTAGAATAATTTGTTTATTTATTAAGTGAC
The DNA here is from genome assembly GCA_009760885.1 of Achatina immaculata. Classification (NCBI taxonomy): domain Eukaryota; kingdom Metazoa; phylum Mollusca; class Gastropoda; order Stylommatophora; family Achatinidae; genus Lissachatina; species Lissachatina immaculata. Next base: position 24,707,712 of record CM019699.1, read on the forward strand.
AATAACTGATGATCATGATTCTCCATTCTGTGTGCTCCTTGATATTTCTAATCAGATCTATTTGGCCTTCTTTTCTCTAGCCACTTTGCCCATTCATATATACATCTCTTAGTTTCTCTTCTCTTTCTTTTTGTCTTGAATTTTTATGTGATTAACTTGTTTCCTAATGTCTGCTTTCTCATAACATACACAGAAAATCTTCTTTTTTCCCTTCTTTTAATTCTGTATATTGTAACTTATCAATCTTAATAAAGCTTAATAAAAGACTATGAAAGATTAATTATCCTACCTCTGATCAAACTGGGTTTCAAGATGTTTAATAAAAGCTGATTTTTCATCCAGTTGTTCCTGTGAAAGATGGATGTCCAGCAAATGAATACAAAACTGATGTTCAGCAGCTGAATACTAAACTAACAAATGTACAAGTACATTCAAGAAACAACTTAGTAACACACAATACACCTATACATGAAGCACTGCAGATATCTGTGATACCAAAATGTATAAACTAGGAAAAAAGCTAAGTGCTCTATTCATTTTATTTATTTGCTTATTTTTTTTTAACATAGGATTCATGTGAATATATACTTTATCTCCTCTCTCTAATTCTTCATCCTATATGTTTTTGTATGATTAAGGCTAATGCTGAAATGTCACACCTTTGTGATTGTTAAGTAATAAAGCTGTTCCTATATTTTTCCTAGTTTATACATCAAGAAACAACTCTCTACTTCACAATACTGAGAACAAATATATTAAATAATGCAGAACTGAGGAGAGGATTTGTAATTTGTCAGTCTTATATCAAATATATATATATATATATATGTATGTATGTATGTATGTATGTATGTATTAAAACAAATGCCTGACACATATGAAAAACAAAAATTTTTTTAAACTTGCATGAGCAGACTTCTTACAAAAAGTGTTGCAAATGAAATAACTTTCAGTAACTTTGCTTAAATCGGGGGTCTCAATAAGTGAGAGATTTAAAAATAAAAAATAATTCCAAAAAGAAAAGACTGAAAAAATATGCCCAAAAATAATTCTTCCCAGTCATTTTGGTTGATGCAAAAATATCACTTGCATGAAACACAGGTATCATTGTATTTCTGTTTAAAAGAAAGCTAAGGCAGCTCTATCATTCTGCCTTTCCTTCCCCAGCTCCAGAAAATGTCAGGTACCCATTTCTACAGTTGAGTGACTAAGCACTACCAGCTGGATCCAAACAATCAATCTCACCATCAAAAACAAGTGTCTTATCCATTTAGCTACTCAAACAGGGATAAGGTTTGGCTGCCATCTATTTCAACAACATGCCTCAACCAAACTATTACATAAGAAGGATAAATTACTAATGTCAAAATCTACCCACGGCTGAAATTTGTTGTCTGCTGCCAAAATACAGTCAAAAGTCATCTAAAAAAATCTAAAAAAAACTTGACAATACAGCATACACTACTTACAGTCACATTCAGGAACAAGGGGTCTGGCCACAAGTCAATTAGACCATGTGTTGATTGTTAAAGAAGGAGGCCAGACACTAAGTACAGTTCACTATTTCACCATTAGTTCACCATTTTTAAGATGAATAGACATTTCTGCCAACACTTTAAATACTAACAGAATGCAAAACACCACAGTTACTGTGTGGAAATTAATCACAAAATATGAAAATACAGTACATTAAATAAAGAATATTACTGTAATAACTTCTCAGTGACACAAAAATGGTACACACATACACATGCATGCACGCATTTTATACTTACAAAAGGATGGAGCGTGACAGCTCATCTCCTTCTCTTCTTTTGTAATGAATTTATACTGTATGCGGAACAGTAACTATTTGTATCACAAAATGAATCACAGTACATTAAACATTCCTATGGGACATCGGCTGTAAATACAAACAGCCATAACTGGGTCAGTCATAAGTTGGTAGGTAAAGCTAAAATACCCGTTTCCATGCCATTAAGACATTGGGGAATAGTGTTAGGCCTGTATTTTCCATGACCTTTGACACATGAAACTGTGATGTGGTCAGTATCACACCTGGCTGCTTTACCTTCCCAGATTTCTCTGGCACCAATTTTTTGAGGCTGGGTGAACCCCGGGGCCTTTTTGGTATGTACCAGAAAAAATCCCACTGCTGGGACTGAACCCAGTAACACCGGATTAGTAAACCGAGTGTCTAATCACTCGGCTAACCAGGCCGCCATAAGTTAGTGCATGACCATAACTGAATAACTCCGAATCTACATTTCTTAAAGTCGCAACAACAAAAAAAATCAGTGCTCTATGTTATATGACTTCCACTTTTTGTACATTCAAATTCTGTAACTCCTTCAACATATTTTGAAAAGAAAAGGTACCTTCAAAGTTTTAATGTAGTCTTCGAGAATGCGTTGCCGACTCTCATTATCATTTACTTTTTCTTTCAAGTTGACAACATCATTGGTCTGAAATGGTGCATCAGATCATCACTAAGACAACCAAAAGTGGGAAATAATATCATAAGACAACCCAAAGTGGGAAATAATATCATAAGACAACCCAAAGTGGGAAATAATATCATAAGACAACCCAAAGTGGGAAATATTATCATAAGACAACCCAAAGTGGGAAATATTATCATAAGACAACCCAAAGTGGGAAATAATATCATAAGACAACCAAAAGTGGGAAATATTATCATAAGACAACCCAAAGTGGGAAATAATATCATAAGACAACCAAAAGTGGGAAATATTATCATAAGACAACCCAAAGTGAGAAATAATATCATAAGACAACCCAAAGTGGGAAATAATATCATAAGACAACCCAAAGTGGGAAATAATATCATAAGACAACCAAAAGTGGGAAATAATATCATAAGACAACCAAAAGTGGGAAATAATATCATAAGACAACCCAAAGTGGGAAATAATATCATAAGACAACCAAAAGTGAGAAATAATATCATAAGACAACCAAAAGTGGGAAATAATATCATAAGACAACCCAAAGTGGGAAATAATATCATAAGACAACCCAAAGTGAGAAATAATATCATAAGACAACCAAAAGTGAGAAATAATATCATAAGACAACCCAAAGTGGGAAATAATATCATAAGACAACCAAAAGTGGGAAATAATATCATAAGACAACCAAAAGTGGGAAATAATATCATAAGACAACCAAAAGTGGGAAATAATATCATAAGACAACCAAAAGTGGGAAATAATATCATAAGACAACCCAAAGTGGGAAATAATATCATAAGACAACCAAAAGTGAGAAATATATCATAAGACAACCAAAAGTGGAAATAATATCATAAGACAACCCAAAGTGGGAAATAATATCATAAGACAACCAAAAGTGGGAAATAATATCATAAGACAACCAAAAGTGGGAAATAATATCATAAGACAACCAAAAGTGAGAAATAATATCATAAGACAACCAAAAGTGGGAAATAATATCATAAGACAACCAAAAGTGGGAAATAATATCATAAGACAACCAAAAGTGAGAAATAATATCATAAGACAACCAAAAGTGAGAAATAATATCATAAGACAACCAAAAGTGAGAAATAATATCAGAAGACAACCAAAAGTGGGAAATAATATCATAAGACAACCAAAAGTGAGAAATAATATCATAAGACAACCAAAAGTGGGAAATAATATCATAAGACAACCAAAAGTGGGAAATAATATCATAAGACAACCAAAAGTGGGAAATAATATCATAAGACAACCAAAAGTGGGAAATAATATCATAAGACAACCCAAAGTGGGAAATATTATCATAAGACAACCCAAAGTGGGAAATAATCTAATCTAAAGTTACCACAAACTTGTGAATTAGCATACAAAACTACAGTCATATTACTCTCAGGTAGATAAGACCAATAAATGATACAAATGATAAAGTATAATGGTGGTTTCTTTTTCACAAAAAAACTAGAATTGTAAAAATAAACAGAACAAATCTGTTTCTACATAATCAGATGTAATATTTTTTATGAGGGTCATATCAAAAGTTGTGAGCAAAAATTTTTTAAAAATCAGAATTTATAGATTGAGAAAATATAAATGTATCACCTTAACTGTATCCTTTGCACTTCATGTTTCACCATCTTGTGTCATGTGACCATGCAGAGCAGAAACAATATGTCGGGTGCTGAAGCTTCGTTTTGTCAACGTGCTGTTATTGAGTTCCTTGTTAAAAAGGAAATCCTTGCTGCTGAAATTCACCAAAGACTTCAATTTGCTTTTGGAGATGTGTGTATGGGTGTTAGCAGTGTTAGGAGGTGGGTGAAACATTTCAAAGATGGAAACACGAGCATCCAAGACATGCCTCACAGTGGTCGCCTTCAAACTGCCTCCACTGAATGCAAAGTGAAAAAGGTTGACGACATCATTAAACAAAACAGGCGTATCACAGTATCTGAAACCACTGTAAATCTTGGAACAGGACACAATGCAGTACAGGAAATGATTGAAACTCTAGGCTATAGAAAAGTTTGTGCCCGCTGGGTCCAAACATCCAGAAAATAGTGTGCCTGTGCCTTCGGTCAGCTAGAACGGAATTCTACCGGGAGGGTATTTTCAAACTTGCAGAGTGATGGGAAAAATGTGTGCAGAGAAATAGAGATTATGTTGAAAAGCGAAGAAAAGGATGCAGTTAAGGTGATACATTATTTATATTTTCTCTACAAATTCTGATTTTTTAAAAGTTTTTGCTCACGACTTTCGGTATGACCCTCATATAATCAGCAACGATTGTCAATTCAGTTGTACGAAAAGCCACTGAGATTCCAGGTTGCTTGTAAGAAGTCCTCCATTCCATCCATGCCCCTGGAGACTGAGCAACAAAGATGTCAAAGTGTCTTGTGGTGTCTTACAGCAGAGCAGCAAATTTTCTCCACTTTTCATGATCAGCAGTTAGTTCCAGCTGTACTGCATGCTATCCATCTCAGTTTCTAAAGTACTTCACCAAACTTTCATTAATTCTTCTTGTTATCATTAATCATCATCATCACCCTGCTGTTCTAGCAAATAGTAATGGCTTTTCAAAGTGAATGACCAATCTACTTCTACCACCTTTAACTATAACCTATAACTGTATACAAGTTTTATTGCTTGCTTCAAGGAAACATGTCTCTGTTACAAAGTCTGCCATGCCTGGAAAGTGAAAATGCTGGAGGTCAGTATTTCTCACTAACAATACAAGACAATGGTACAACTGCTAAAAACCTGAAACAATAATAGGACCACATTGCTGCTCTAAGAAACCATGCCAACAAAGCAGCATATCCTGAAATGTACAGCATCAATATGGAAGCAAGAAAAGCCATACATTCCTTCATAATGACATAGATGGGAAATTAAATATATGTGCATGACAGATGAAGACATATGACAAGTTTTGCCCATTACTCTCACTGGTAAGAAGCAGTGTCTACGACACAGTAGTTTCAGGCAGAAGATTTTTTCTGACACTATCCTACTGGTAAGGTCAATTGTAAAGGATACTTAACTGTTAGTAAATAGTTGTACCAAAAGACAACATTCAGTCAGGAGCACAGAACTAGATGGCTACAGTCAAAATCAGAGATGAGTGGAAGCTTTAACAAGGACTTGTTAAGTATTCCAAGAGGAAAAACAAGTCTGTTAATCAAACAGATTTAGTTTTTGTATGGAAGTTGATCGTATAACTTTCACACATAATGAACATGTTCATGACCCTGGCAAGATTTCATGATGTACTTACCAGTCGAGACCTCTCTGCCTCAATACTTTCTTTCTCGACCTTTAGAGCTCCCAGCTGTAAGCTATACTGTGTCACTTTCTGTTCACTATTAAAAACTTCTGAAGATACTGCAGATGTCAAGAAGCAAACAGTTATGTTCCCTTCCTACAATATTTCACAGTTTTTCTAGTAATGAAAATAGATGGAGGTGTGTGGTTCAGTTTTACAAAACGATAGAAAGAGTGAGGAAAGTGGGCAGAAACAAGAATAACAGAAAGCAAGATGAATACATATAAATGAACCAATCTCACCGTCAGAAATAAGTGTCTTAACCATTTAGTGAACAACATAAAATTCTCATGTAAAACGTCATGAGAATTTAGAGAACACCGTCTTGGAAGGATACATAATAGGAAAAAGAAAGAAAGGAAGACCAAGGTGAAGATGGCTGCAAGACATCGTTGATAATTTGCAAATGGACGCAGCAGCAGCACACAATAATTAGTGTATAAATATATAACTATACACAAGGAGATGGACATATGTAGGCCATGTGATGAGAAGAAACAATCAGAGAATACCAAAACAAGCTGTCAAGTGGAGCACAACAGGGCAAAGAAAAAGAAGTCGACCACTAAAGAGGACTTTGTTGAGAGAAGCCAGTTTAGTGGGCATAACATCCCTTGATGACGTTGAAAAATTTGCAGAAAACAGGAAAACTTGGCAAACAACTGTGTGAGGTTTAATGACACGGGAAGGATGTAAGGTGTAAGATACATGAGGCCACTGCAGTAAAGCTGTGATATCAAAATGTATAAACAAAATGCATCAGCAGCAGGGCATCTTGCTTACAAATGAGAGGCCTACAGGACAGCTGTTAGGGAGGCAAAGTTTCCTCAAGGGACATGCAAGTGACTGACTGACTGACTGACTGATAGATGTACTCCTTTTAATTTCCCTCACTATATCTTCATTATTAGTTAGTAATGATCCAAATATATCTATACTACAAGAGCTTAATACTGAAGAAGGCTGGCTAGTGAAGAGGATTAAAGAGAGAAAACTTAGATATTTTGGACACATTAAATGTCATGATAATTTAGAGAAGACCGTATTGGAAGGATACATAATGGGAAAAAGAAAAAGAGGAAGACCAAGACCAAGATGGCTGCAAGACATCGTTGACGATCTGGAAATGGATGCAACAGCAGCAGGCCATCTTGCTCACAACCGAGAGGCCTACAGGAGTGCTGTTTGGGAGGCAAAGTTCCGCAAGGGACATGCAAATGAATGAATGAATGAATGAATGAATGATCCAAGATATTCAAAACTCTCCACCTCTTCCAATTTTTCCTCATTTGCCTTATTTGTTTTGTCAATTGCCATCAATTTAGTTTTCTTTGCATTAAGATAAGTGTTTTGTTCTTCACTATTCTTACAGACTGACATAATTAGTTTTTCCACTCCTCTTTGTGTTGTGGATGGTAATACTGAAGGACATACAACAATCCAATATTTCAGCAAAAGCCTTTTTTCAAGAATCACATACAATGCCATGATGTTTACCATATGGTACCCTTTGTGATAATTTCTTTCAACATTACTCAGCCAACCGCTGACTTTCACTATCTGCTCTACTTTGTCTATCTGGGCGCACTTTGTGCTGGACTTTCTTACAGGTAGGAGGCCAAAAGGTTAAGTCTATATATTTCTCACTCATTTTTTGTGTTTTTATCTGTTGTGTTGTTTTTGTATGTGATCCTTGAAAAAGGCTTTTGTCAAAATATTGGATTGTTGAATGTCATTTATTTATATGTAGTCATCTTTCTTTCTGCCATTCTTGTTTCTGCCCACTTTCCTCACTCTTTCTATCTTTCAGTAAAACTGAACCACACACCTCCATCTATTTTCATTCCTAGACCCAGCTTTACCACAGTTGTCCTTTCTTTTGTGTCTCACATTTTTTCTACAAGTGTTAACCATTAGCAGTAGCCAAACACAACTTTTATACAAGTGCTGTCTTGTTACAGTAACACTATCACAACTTAACACAATATGAACTTCTCTTTTACAGCTACACTGTCACAATTTTAACACAAGTATTAGCTGTTGCAGCCAGAGACACCCAGTAGCTTGGGGTGGACATACTGTGAGGCTTATTTCCACTCGCCTGGTGAGCTTTTATGAGGCCGAATATCTTCAGAGTTACATATGAAATTAGTGCTCTCCATCATAACCAAAAGGAATGTGTCATACCTGTTTTGCATCTTCCCTGTGGGGAGAGATTCTGTGCATCCAGCTTTGTTTGTATTTCCCCATGATGGATTCCAGCCAAGATAATGGTCTCCATCTACTCAATGCTATTTACTCATATCTGGGAGTCTGGTGTGTGTCTTTCTTTGTCTGTTCCCTACGCCTCTGAACTGTCCAGCTGAAAAAAGCAGCTGATGTTGACACAGCAATCGGGGTCACTGGGATATTTAAATCCAAATGTGGAGACATCTGGTGTGGGTAAAAGATTCTGCACCAGCCAATCATTAGCTTCTACATAAGATAACATTCATGGATATTCTTATTTCTGTGTCCTGGCTGAAGATTATGTAAATAAAAATTGTTAGTTTTAACACTAGAGAATATTAATAGATAAGAAATTAATAACCATCCCATAATAACGCTTGACAGATGTATGTGATATACTTACATATAGTCCTACTTTCTTCTGAACCTCGCAGCTGAGTTTGCAACTGTTCCAGCTTTTTTCTTAACTGAGAACATGAAAAAAAAAAAGATTTCAATTGCTAGTGTGAAACAGAGAGAGGGAATAATACAACAGTGCTCTTGTGTAAAACTGAGAGAGGGAATAATGCAACGGTACTCTTGTGTGAAACAGAGAGAGGGAGTAATGCAACAGTGCTCTTGTGTGAAACAGAGAGAGAATAATGGAACAGTGCTATTGTGTGAAACACAGAGAGAGAGAATAAAGCAACACTACTCTTGTGTGAAACAGAGAGAGAGAGAGAGAATAAAGCAACATTACTCTTGTGTGAAACAGAGAGAGAGAGAATAAAGCAACATTACTCTTGTGTGAAACAGAGAGAGAGAGAATAAAGCAACATTACTCTTGTGTGAAACAGAGAGGGAATAATGCAATAGTACTCTTGTGTGAAAGAGAGATAGGAAATAATGCAACAGTACTCTTATGTGAAACAGAGAGGGAATAATGCAACAGTACTCTTGCAAGAAACAGGGGGAATAATGGATCAGTACACTTGCATGAAACAAAGAGGGAATAATAGAACAGTACTCTTGCATGAAACAGAGAGGTAATAATGCAATAATACTCTTGTGTGAAACAGAGAGGGAATAACACAACAGTACTCTTGAAAAATGACATGGGTTCTAAACGAACTTCTGACACGATCCAGATAATCCTGCTAGCACTTGTAATAAGAAAGAAATGGGGCCTAAGCTATTCCAGTCAATCCAGCTAAGAGAAATATCTGGATGATACATAAAAAACACAGTTATTGCTGTCCACAACACAAAAAGGAATGGAAAAACTAATTATGTCAGTCTGCAAGAACAGCGAAGAGCAGAACCTCTATCTTAATGCAAAGAAAACTAAAGTGATGACAACTGACAAAACAAACAAGGCAAATGAAATATGTATCAATGAGGAAAAACTGGAAGAAGTGGAGAGTTTTGAATATCTTGGATCACTACTAACTAATAATGGAGATACAATGAGGGAAATTAAAAGGAGGACATCTATCGCTGATCAGAAAGTAAAACAAATAAAGAATCTGTGGAGAGGAGCAGACAGAACCACAAAAATAAGATTTTTAAGGGCATGCATCTTTCCCATCGCAACATATGCCTGTGAGATGTGGACACTTAACAAAACAGCTGAGAAACACATAAATGCCTTTGAATGTAAATGCTACAGAAGAGTTCTCCAAATATCGTGGACACAAAAAAGAACAAATATATCTATACTACAAGAGCTTAATATTGAAGAAGGCTGGCTAGTAAAGAGGATTAAAGAGAGAAAACTTAAATATTTTGGACACATTAAACGTCATGATAATTTAGAGAAGACCGTATTGGAAGGATACATAATGGGAAAAAGAAAAAGAGGAAGACCAAAACGCACATGGCTGCAAGACATCGATGACAATCTGGAAATGGATGCAACAGCAGCAGGCCACCTTGCTCACAACCGAGAGGCCTACAGGAGTGCTGTTTGGGAGGCAAAGTTCCGCAAGGGACATGCAAATGAATGAATGAACATAAAAAAAATAATAATATCAACAAACATTGTGATGGAAAAAAAAACAAGAACAAAAACATAATGTTGGTAATCATGAGATACTACAATCCGACCTCTTTTTCTTCAGCCATGATAATTTAAAATAACATTAAAATACATCCTATCATGAAAATCATTTTTGTAGCTCTGTTCATGGATACTGGGTGAGAGGAGAGGAGAGGAGAGGAGAGGAAATAGGAGGGTATGTTAGAGAAAGACAGAATGAGACTTTCAGTATTATGTAGCGAAAACTAAATAATTCCCAAGCTAATTTTCAGTGCATCATTGCTGAGGCTCTTAACTGCTTACATAAATCACTATCTCATAATATTACTGCGATAGAAACTGAGAAAATGATCATGCTCTGACGCTGCTGGCGAGATTCTTCAGCTGCTGTGTGTGGAGCGCTGTTCTTCCTGGCCAGTGAAGAAAGGTGCAAATGGGGTTGCCACGCGGCACCACTGAGGAAAAGGTGGTAGAAAGGATAAAGCGAAGCAAACAGTCAAATCATGGCACCTCTGGTCTGGAGGTCGGCCACATCCTAAGTGCACTTATATCGGGTGAAATGCCTGAACCGTCTTAACCCAGAGGTTAAGACACTGCTGGCGAGATTCTTAGGATGCCGCGCCTGGAGTGAAGCTCCTCCTGGTCAAGGAAGAAACTGTGGAAAAGAAATAAGGGTTGCTGTGCGGCGCCAATATGAATATACTGATATCCAAAACACGTCGAGGTTTTCCGGTGAGAAAGTCCAACCCTAGACTAAACTGGTGCAACGAAAACCACGGTGTCACGCAATCCTGCTTCTGAGACCCACCAAGAATACAGGCTTAAGCCCTACAATACTCTGAACCTCGTATGGTCCTCTCGGGGATCTTGTGTGGTCCTTTCAGGGACCACATGGGGGACCACGGGACTTAACGAGGACCACAGGCGTAAATTCAGTTGGATCACAGGGCGGTCTTGGTGGTAGAAGCGAACGAAGAAGAAGAAGATCATGCTCTGAAACACAATGACTAACCACAAAAACACACACCTCATGAATCTCCTGTCCTGTGATTTCTCCATTCCTGGAAAAAAAGTTTTAAACATGAGGAAATTATAAATGTTATAACAAAATAGCATGGAAAATTAACTATCTTACAATAAAACGTGCATATAAATTAACTATTACAACAAAACTATATTACAACAGACTGCCATGGAATTAACTATCCAAAATAATATTAAATAATCCAGAAATATTTTACCCATTCTTTTCATGCTTTACCATACACCAACTCTTATTTTACAGTGCCCTATATAACAAATCTTACATCTTACATCCTTCCCATGCTGTTAAACGTCACACAGGGCTCACATGGTAGTTTGCCAAGATTTTCTGTTTTTGGCAAGCTTTGCAACCTCATCAAGGGATGTTATTCCCACTAAACTGGCCTCTCTTAACAATGTCCTCTTTAGATTTTCACATGGTCGACCTCTTTTTCTTCACCCTTTTGTGTTCCACTTGATAGCTTGTTTTGGGATTATCTGGTTGCTTCTTCTCAGCACTTAACCGACATATGTCCATCTTCTTTTTCTGATCACCCATGAGACTGGTTGTTGTTTGCTCATCTGCATTATTTCTGCTTTGTTCTTAAATTCGTTCCACCTGATGCCGAGTATTTTCCTTAGGCATTTGTTTTCAAAAGAGTCTAATTTCTTGTCTATTTCTTTAGTTGTTTTCCTGCTTTCACATGCATAAATGAGGGTGGATATTACATTTGAATTGAAGAATCTTAACTTGGTTTTTATGCTTATAACTTTTGAGTGCCATATGTTCTCAAGATTCTTGAAGGTCAATGCTGCTTTTGCACTTCGAATTCTAACTTCCTTTCTGGTGTCACCATCCTCGTCTATGTAGCTGCCGAGATATGCAAAATGGTTTACTTCTTCAAGAGCTGTTCCTTATATGTATATTTTTCCTTCATGGTTAATGAGAAGTTTCATTATTTTTGTTTTTTTCCTTGTTAACTTCAAGTCCTATTTTACTAGCCATTGAAAACAGGGTATCTGTTTTTTCTTGCACTGATTTCACAATGTTGCTGATAAAAGTTATGTCATCTGCTAAATCAAGATATAAAAAAAAAAAGGTAAAGGTAATCCTGTCATGCCTTAGAGGCACATAGGGATATTATGTTAGTGCCCACATTTTCCTTGACCTGTCGGCACACTAGAGGGTGATATGGTCAGTTGCATGCCTGGCCACCTTTCCTTCCCCAACTCCAGAAGAAGCTGGGTACCCATTTCTACAGCTGGGTGACGGGTGCCTCCGGTCAGAACTGAACCCTCGACCTTCACCATGAGAGACCAGTGCACTAACCACTTCACCACTTAGATACCTAAATCAAGATATACAACAAATATAACAAATATTGTATACAAAATGTTAAAATATACAAAACCATGCGTGGTGTGTATCTGCAGCAGTGGCTTCTTCACTGTGTTCAGCATCATAGTGGCTCTGCAGCTCTTCAGGGGAAACAAGTGACTTTTTACACATAGGACACAAGAACCCCTCCTGCAGGGAAACACAAAGTCATTTCATAGTTATGATTAAACATTCCTGGTCATGGAAATATTATATTTTTCCTGCTCTCTGAACATTTATTCACTCAGAAAGTGCCAAACTGATGGGCTTTTAGGGAACATGCTTCTCAAATTTGTATGGCTCTTGATATTTTTAATCAGGTCACTTGTTTTTGTCTTTCCCATGCTACTGGATCTCCTTCTGTTTATTCACAACATATCCAATGAATTTGAAAGAAACACAATCTTGCTGCAAAAAAACACCCCAAGACTTGAAATCTTAATCCTCCTAATAATACAATGAAAAAAAAAAATTTATTTAATGCCTGAGTAGCCAAAGGCTAGCGCTTTCATTTCGTATGCTATGTGTGTTTTCTGCAATTGTGCATGTATCTGGGAGTGAACTCTGCTTTATGAATGGATACCTGCTCCCTTAAACCTAGTAAAGTAAAGATGGCCAAGCGCTGCTGACCACATCATTTTCTCATGCAGCATCCAGTCACAGAACATTAACATTACATCTCCAATTTTCCTCAACAGCATGGTGCAGACTCTTTTACCCATCACTTTGGGATGAATAAAAATAAGAGAATAAATATAGTTAGAATAAAATAAACTGACAATGAAATCAAAGTAATACATAAATAATTTAATGATTTTTTTTATTTATTCTGTTTAGAAAAATAATAATATAACTGCTTAGAGTAAAAATCTTACCCCTTGATTTTCACTGATAAGCCCATCTTGATCATTATGATATTCTTTAAAGTGAGTTTGGACTTCTTCTGCTGATGCAAAGATTTGCATACAGGTAGGACACAGAAAGCCCTGATGTTGGAATAACAAAACTATAAGATATACATTTCCATGATATTTAATATATGATCACGGAAGGATGAAAGTTTTATTGCAGACTCAAATAAAAAATATTCTGGATCAAAACAGGAAAATGACAAAGAAATTTGATGGGAAAGGCAAGCGATCATTGTGTATATGAGTAAATGATTGCCACACTGTGACAACAGAACTAGACAGACCAACTGTTGGAGATCCAGCACAGAAATCTTTCAGAGAAGTTGCACTCAGAAAGATCATGATTCTTTTCAGTTTCAGACAATCACCTCTGATTGTAAGAGGATGTAAAATGGATCCAATGGATCATGATATCATGGCAAAGAAAATGTAAGGAAACAGAAATATACAAAAAGGTTGCTGGTTAAGATCACCATCACTCCAGAAAAAAAAATCAAAGGTATTTAAATCATTTCTGCCATATTTCCTATAGTTTACAGAGACAGATGACTTGATCAATAATTCTTCAAAACCTCTGTAACATAATGTTCAACTTTGACTTTTATCATATTTTACAACCATCCCTCTCATATTAAGTTGCAATGTTGTGTCACAATTTGTCTAAACTGTCTATTCCACAACTCTTCATGAGGACAGTAATGATATCTGCTCAGTCCATTATCTGTCCGACTGATACTATAGATATAACTAGTCTTGTCAATCCTGTTATTTCATTTCTGGGAACACATTCATTTCCTAGCATAAATATGAAGGTGGTTTTACAAACTGTTAAATGCATAACAATGTGAGTCATTCGCTCCATACTGAACCAGTTTAATTTTTAAAAATCACATTCATTGCACTAGTGTACTTTTGTACTGCCATCCAAACCAGTGCCTTGTGATAGTCATTACTTCTGCAGCACAGCTGCCTGTAGCACTGGCAAATGCATTTTGGCATCCTCATCAACCTTTCCATGTGAGCATACCATGATTCACTGCCCATTAGCAATTCCTGTGACAAACAACTGACCCGTCTGTGAAAATCACATTCTCAGCTTTTACATATCATTCATTCATTCATTCATTCATTCATTTGCATGTCCCTTGCGGAACTTTGCCTCCCAAACAGCACTCCTGTAGGCCTCTTGGTTGTGAGCAAGATTTTACATATCATCACCATTAATTCATAGATACAGCATATAGAAGTGTACAAAAACCTTCAAGCTCTTGACCAGCAAAATGTTGTGTGGAAAATAAAATATTGAAATGATGATGATACTGTATACACAAAAATGGTTGTTTACACCTTGGAAAGAGAAGACTGGAAAAGCCGATTATATGTGACATACAGACTAGCAGACACAGGCACATACACACACGAATGATCACAGAACTAGCAACAATTTTGAAAAATATAAGACATGATGCAGTGACTGTACATAACAATATTTTATCACCAGTTCTCCAGAATACACATGTGAGTTGATGAATGAATAAATAAACAGATTAATTCAACAAATCGGCATTACAAATTTCATGTGTGGGTAAAAAAAAAAAAAAAACGTTTATGACGAACGACAGAAACAAGGGTAATGCATAAGAAGTAAGTGTTGATTTAGGTTTGTGCTTTTTAATTAGAACCAGAAAAAAAACAACTAAAGTGAAGAAAGTGAAGGAAGAGTTTCTCTAAAAGTCAGGAATTACAAAGAATAACCTTGTCTTCCTTCTTCTTTCTTCGTCGATTAAACATCTTGGCTTGTTGCAGAAATGAAGAACTAAAAAGACCCCCGTCGTCTGCTGAGCAGAAGTCCACCCATCCGGAAGCCGAGACCAAACTAAAACTTCACTTGCAGAGAGTTATTCCTTGACCAATGTCACTGACACGGAGAGTCATGTTGGTCTCCACAGCTTTCAAATTTTCGACAGGTTTTCGGGTAAATGCTCAGATGCTTAGGCTGAAATTAGATTTATGATTGGGTTTTGTTGTTTTTTTACTGTTTTAAAAATACTTTTAAAGTGCATTTAACTGCACATAGAATTGAAAACATGACCTTCGTTAACTGGCGCCCCATATTTCAGTGAGCTTTGAGCTGCTGCTAACCTAAATATTGTAGGCTGTTATGGAAAGATCCATATAACAGGAATAATAAATACGTCAAAGAATTGGACTTGCATTATTCAAGAAATCAGCGTAATCTGACCACTTTGTTATCGTTAGGCAGAATTTACACGTCAAATAGAGCACATGTGACGTTTATAACACTACCAAAGAATCCAGGTGCAAAGGAATGTGATGACCACTGGACTATCAGCCTCTCATGTCAAATAACAAAGCTACTTCTGAGAATAATTATGAGAAGAACAAGGAAAAAGATAAAAATGGAAATAGCAGATGAACAGTTTGGATTTGTTGAAGGAAAGGGAACACACAATGCCATTTATGCTTTACGAGCACTAACAGAAAGAGCTTTAGAAGTACAGAAAGATCTCTACTTATGCGTCATGCATCATTGATTACACCAAGGCATTCGACAAGGTGAAACATAATGAAATTATTAAAATGCAGCTGGCACCAAGAAGCAGCAATTCAGGTTGAAAATAGAACTGGAAATATCAACCAATAAAACAAGGGGTGCGACAAGGATGTGTACTATCTCCAGACCATTTTTCTCTGTACAGCGAGAATATTCTAAGAACGATCATCACAGAACCAGGCATTAAAATTGGAGGATACAATATTAATAACCTTCAGTATGCTGACGACACAGTACTGATAGCTGAGAACCAACAAGACCTGCAAAATCTCTTGGATAAAGTCGCCAAAAAAAGTGAACAGAAAGGCCTTACTTTGAACATCAAAAAGACAGAGACTATAGTTATATCTAAGAAACAGAATCCACCAACATTATAAAATTAAACGGAACTATTCTAAAGCAGGTGCAGAAATTCAAATACGGTGGAGCAGTAATAATTTCAGATGGGAAATGCAGAACAGAAATTATTTACAGAATAGTCCAAGCAAAGACTGCATTTCAGAGAATAGAAACATAATCCAACAAATCCTTATCAGTGAATGTTAGAAAACGAGTCCTAAAATGCTATATTGACCCTGTCTTATCATATGGAAGTGAATCATGGACAATAGGCAGGTCTCACAAAAATCATTGGAAGCAGCAGAAATGTGGTTTATTAGAAGAATGTTGCAAATCCCCTGGACAGCAAAAATAACTAATGAAGAATGTATGAGAAGACCTGGAGAGACAAAAAATCTTGTCAAAAAGATAAGAGAGAGAGACAATGTACTTTTATAGGACATGCAGTGAGAAGAGGGGGCATTGAAAATATTATAACAACAGGAAAAATAGAGGGAAGAAGATCAAGAGGAAGACCAAAAGAAATGATACTGAACAGTCTGACGGGATTGTGTGAGAGAAGATCACCAACTGAGCTGATGGCCTGCATGAAGGATCGTTTACTCTGGAGAAGTATAATAGCCAACACCAGTTGGCACACCACATGATGATGTGACGAAATGGTTAGTCACAGATTTCCTAAGTACCCCCCCCCCCAATAGCCTGCCCATGAGAAAGACAGAGAGATCCAATGTGTTACCAGTCTTCAACTCATCTGTCACTTTGTTCAGTACCATATTGAATACTTATCAAGACCTTCATAAATAAATTCTGTTGAGTCATGGGCATGATCTTAAGGTTATCATTCTCTCTTCTCCATTGAGCTGGTGGTAGGTATTGCTTTCCTGGGGGGCCAGTATACAGTCTCTTCCACATGTACAAAAACTAACCTTAAAAATGTCACTTCCAATAACAGACTATATGACACGTTGGCAATATTCACTGTCATGTGGGAGATGACTGTTAGGCTCCAAGAAGGGAAAAAAATGTGAAAAACACAAACTGTTGGGGGCCACATTTTTCTTTAAACCAGGAAAGCTGACATACTGTAAAATGTCACAAGTGTTAAAGGTTGTTTAACACATTAGGAGCCAAAGTACTTGTTAAAAAAAAAAACTTTTTCAGTGTTTATGAAGTGTAGACTTGTATGTCTTACCATATTTAAAGAACTGGTAGTCATTAATGCACTAACACCCATCTGTAACATCTGCAGAAAGATATTTTCCAGAAAACAAATGTGTCAGGTACTAATTTTTACATCCGATTTTTTTTTTGGGGGGCAGCCATCTTGTCTCCCAGGCCACATGCCCAACACCCCCAGAGACTGTTGGTTCTGCCACTCATTCTTCCTTCACTGCTCCCCTTGTATCTTCCCAATGCTCCCATGGGGGCAGGACAGCCCACTTCAGGAACCACTGATCTGGACTACTGGCAGAGATCTTGAGACCGATGCTCTCCACAGAAACCCTAGCAGAGAAGCCTGTACT
The DNA here is from genome assembly GCA_009760885.1 of Achatina immaculata. Classification (NCBI taxonomy): domain Eukaryota; kingdom Metazoa; phylum Mollusca; class Gastropoda; order Stylommatophora; family Achatinidae; genus Lissachatina; species Lissachatina immaculata. The sequence goes on from CM019699.1 coordinate 24,725,533, forward strand.
GCATCTGATGATATAAAGAGCTGTGTGGTTATTTCACTCACCGTGATAGACAGAAAAATTAAAAACTTAACTCTTTTAGTATCCCTCTCATAAGAAAGATGGGCACAAAATGCCTTTTCCATGTTTTTATCTGTTGTATTTCTGAACATGGTCCTTGGAGAAAGGCATATGGAAAAATATTGGATTGTTGTTAAGTTCTTTTATATGTACTCATTTTCTGCCACCCTCGATCCTGCCCACACTCCTCATTCTGTCATTTTGTAAAACTGAACCTCTGTCAACCTTTATAACAAAATGTACAAGCCTCTCCACTAGTCATTGCTCAAAACAGTTTTCTCCAGTCCTGTGTGTGTACTTTCATATGCAAGAATGCCACAGGGAAGTAGATCCTGCTGTGTCACAAAATATGTGAAATGCTAACAAGCAACACTGTTATCACACCATGCAGAATCCTGAAGTTGGAGACACTGGACCAGTGCAGTCTAGATGGGCAACCACCTCTCACCCGACGGGGATATATTATATCCAAATCATGTTGAGGTTTTCTGGTGAGAAGTCCAACTCTGGACTGGATGGGCAACCACCTCTCACCTGGCTGGGATATACTGATATCCAAAACACATTGAGGTTTTCCGGAGAGAAAGTCCAACTCTAGACTGAATGGGCAACCACCTCTCGCCCAGCGGGGATATATTCATATCCAAACCACGTAGAGGTTTTCCGGTGAGAAAGTCCAACTCTAGACTGAACTGGTGCAACAAAAACCACAGTGTCACGCAATGCCGCTTCTGTGACCCACTGAGAATATAGGCCCAAGCCCCATGATGCTCTGAGCCTCTATCCTAAATGAGACTATTATAAGACCACAGGAGTAAATTCACGGGCGATCTTGGTGGTAGAAGGGACAAAGAAGAAGACACCATGCAGAGTTTCATTCAGTCGGCACCTGGGTGCAGGAATTTTTTATAGTGCTCCAGTGAGCATTACAACTTTTCTTAGTGTTTTTTTTTTGTGCTTGGGGGAAAGTAATTCAAGTACCGTGCCGCGTGGCATAGGCGATCATTTCTCTCCACAATTCCCTGTCTTCAGACTTGATTATGAGATCCACTGGTGACTTTCTTCCTAGCCACACTGACAGCCCATGAGTAACTTCTCTTTCTGCCTCTTCTTCCTTCAGTTTTTCCAGTTGCCACAGTGTGTTCCAAGTTTCCTCTTCTCAGGAAATGTCCTATAAATCTCGCTTGTCTGCCTCTGATCTTTGCTATAATTTACTTTTTAACTCCAGCCTCTCTTAAGACTTCTTCATTGGTTTTCTTAGCTGTCCATGGTACCTTCAACATCCTTCTCATTAACCACATCTCCATAGCCTCCATTTCTCGTTATACTCTCTTATTCATAGATCATGCTTCACAAAGTAAGGAGGGCATTAAAATGAAAGATGTTGAAATAATCAGAAAATAATCAACTGCCAGTTTTAGGGCCATCTGTGTGTGCAAGAGTTATTAAAATATGACTTCCAATGTTAAAAATGTTCCTGGTAGCCCTATGGAAATTGGGAGGGGGGGATGGGAGCGACAGTGTTGTTTACATTTACTAAAAGGTGGACCACTCAGTGAATTTATTATCTTCTTTAGGCACATGGCCCCATCAAGACTAAATCATTGGCCACACTTTATGTGTCAGCAAGAAATTATGCAAGTGGAAGTAAGTATTATGTGATAGTTTGCCAGTAGAAGTAAGTATTAAATAACTGTGTGAGCAGAAGTAAGTATTAAGTAGCAAAGTGTGGGCAGAAGTAAATAGCAAAGTGGGAGCTGAAATGAATGTTCATTTCCAAAGGATGTTGACAGTTACTCAATGAGAACTGTACTTGCTGGTGCTTGCTGATGTAACTGAAAGAAGAGTGTAGGCAGCAGCTTTTTTGCAAAGTAAATATTTATCATAGTTTTTTATTTGTTTTTTTCTTAAATGTTTGTCCTGAGTTGAGCTTATGCCTGGTTCCTCAGGTGACACTGACTTGATTGTGATTGGATCTGGACCCGGGGGCTATGTGGCAGCAATCAAAGCAGCTCAGCTGGGGCTTAAGGTAAATTACATCATCAACTTTGTTCCCCATTATTTATTGGCTTGTTTGCTTCATTTGTTGCTCTCATTTTATATGTTAAGTTCTGTTTTAGACTTGTTTTCTAGAGTTATTTTCTTTTTCGTTTTAACTGTTTCTGTGTTAAATTTCTTCTTAATATGCATTTAGCGCTAATGCGTGTTACCCTGGTTTTTGTGATGCATCTTTTGGCTAGGTACCTCCACATTCAACACCTTTCCTTGCTAGGGCAGATTGTGGTCTTGCTCAGACTGCTGTGAAGACAGTGATGTAGACTGGCTTGTTTGTTTTCCAGCTTCTGGTGGCTGTACTTAAGCCCCTTCTCTACATCAGGCCCAACGGCTTTGAGACAGTTCCACAGAGACACTCCAGCTTTGGGATGAGGAATCCAATGAGTTCTTCAGTAATATCCATTCCCCGCCACCTGTAGTCTGCTGGCTCTGTTTTGTTTACCTCATTCTGATAGCCATTGTTGTAGAGACCCATAGGCTTGTCACATCCTGGATTCGTTGGTTTCACATCAGATTTTCCTCATCCCTGCCAGTGATCTCCATGTCCCTATCCGTCCACCATCCTGACATTGGTGTTGATTGCTACAGGTTTCTGGGCTACAGAAGTAGGTCAGAGTTTTTAAGCAATCAGATCTATATTCCCTGTCTTGTTAAATATGTTTGTTATAGTTTTTAATCTCTGATTTTATCCATTTCTATTTTAGACAAGCTTTCTATAGTTTTTAATCCGGTGGTACTGGTTCAAGTCCCACCAGTGATATTTTTTCATTGGCACACGCGAAAACAGCCCTGGGGTCCACCCAGCCTCAAAAAATGGATACCAGAGACATCTGGGAAGGTAAATGCAGCCAGGCATGATACTGACCGCATCACACTCTCATGTGCTGAAGGGCTTGGAAATACGGGCCTAACACTGTATCCCCAGTATGTCTTAATGGCATGGAAACCTTATCTTTTACTTTGCTATAGTTTTTAATCTCTAATTTTAATCTGTTTCTGTGTTAGACTGGTTTGCTATAGTTTTTAATCTCTGATTTTAGCTGTTTCTATTTTAGACATGTTTGATATAGTTTATTTCTCTGGTTTTTATCTGTTTCTGTTTTAGGCATGGTTGGTATAATTGTTGCTCAGATTTCATCTGTTTATACTCTTATTTCAGACGACATGTGTAGAGAAGGATCCAACTCTAGGAGGAACTTGCCTGAATGTGGGTTGTATCCCATCCAAGTCTCTTCTCAACAACTCCCACCTCTACCATATGGCCCATGGGAATGACCTGAAAAACAGGGGAATAGAATGTAAGTCAACAGATCATGGAACTGTGTAAAACAGGGGAATAGAATGTAAGTCAACATATCATGGAACTGTGTAAAACAGGGGAATAGAATGTAAGTCAACAGATTATGGAACTGTGTAAAACAGGGGAATAGAATGTAAGTCAACATATCATGGAACTGTGTAAAACAGGGGAATAGAATGTAAGTCAACAGATTATGGAACTGTGTAAAACTGAAGGCCCTCTATATCAGCATCTTGGTGTGGATTGGAAAGCTGGAAAATTTGTTCAAGACGAGAGAAAAATGCATCCATCCTCTGAAAAATAATGAACTTCCAGTGGCAAGATAACTTTGAGATACTACAGTTTGCTAAGCTTCCATCCAGGATGATAACATTGGGCAGCAGAAGACTTATCTGGGGCATGCTGCAAGAATGGATAACATCTGCATTACCCAAACAGTTTTAACTAAAATATACACAAGAAATGATTAAGAGGTAGACAAAAACTGAGATATGAAGATATCATGATTACATCCAACAGACACTAGCAAAGTTACTGGATCTGGTAACCTTACTTTGACCAGTGTCTGTCGTGCGATGTGTCCTTTCCAGAACATTGTCCCTCTTACTGTCCCCCCGAATGCTGTGTGGTCTTGATCAAGCTGACCAACATCTCGCACTGACATATTCAGACTTTCTCTGTTGTCCTGAGTCCCTTTTGGCTGTTGATGGGCTCTATGCCTTCTGTCATCAACCTCTCCAAACCATTATGTGCTTTCTTCGTATTGGCCATGTTAGGTTTCTTGGCAGTATAAGAAGGAAGTTTCGACCTTTGATCAGTGCTGCTGCATAGATATTGGTACAGCTAGCCACAGAAGACACTTCTTGGCTGGATTACGCAATGCACTTGCTATAAATTTCTGATATCACCTACTTGAATACTGACAGGACATATGAAAGACTATTTGAAACAAAAGTAGCTTTATTAATTAATGAACAACGTGCAGAATATATAGCAAATAAGAATGGAAAAAAGTTAAAGAAAAAAAAAAGAACTTAACTGTGACTTGTATGAAGCTGTGTCTTGAGAGTGCACGGGGTGAAATTTTGTGTTTAAATGAAGATTTGAGGGGTACAGTAGCAAACTGTGGTTGGTTGTAAAGAGGGGGTGGAGAAAGGAAGCAGAGGGAAGGGTTACATTGGTTGTCATGTTAATAAAGCTATTTCTAATATTTTGTTTCAAATAGTCAAATATTTTTTTTTTATTACAGCTTTACCGCAGCGGCTTTATGTATCCTTATATATTTAGCTTTTTAAACTTATACCCAAAATAAGTTTTCATATGAAATGCAATGGACCACCTTGAACTAACTGTTTTTTTACAGGATAAAATAAATATTGACAGCTTTGAAGGTCTAAGCTGGAGATGAATTAGCATGATGATAAGTGATGATTTTTGTTGATGAAGCTTGGTTGTATTACCTCTTTTATCTGCATTTGCCTCTTTTCAACAGTTACTGATGTAAAACTGAATTTAGACAAAATGATGGAACAAAAGAGAGGAGCAGTAAAGGCGTTGACTGGGGGCATTGCTCACTTGTTCAAGAAAAATAGTGTTAGTAGAGTTTTTACTTTTACTTCCGTAATTTTTTTTTTTCTGACAGTTTCTGGAACGCTTTTCTAGTTGCACAGAACACTGAATAGCGTATTTTGACATTAAAATTGTTTACATTTTTCTTTCTTTTCATAAGTATGTATAGTAGTGATAATTTAATATGAATGAATAAATGTATTGCATAATTAGATTCAGTTCATGACCAAAGCAGAGGTAAAGAGATGGACATACATCGGCCACATGACGAGAAGAAACAATCAGAGAATCCCAAAAGAAGCTATCAGATGGACGCAACAGGACAAAAGGAAAAAAAAGGTCGACCGTGTGAAACTCTGAAGAGAACATTGTTGAGAGAGGCTAAATTAGTGGGCATAAAATCCCTTAATGATGTTGAAAAAACTAACCAAAAATAGAAAAACATAGTGAACCACAATATAGATGTTGAACCGCACAGGTAGGATGTAAGATAATTAAATATTTTTTCTATCAGAATAGTTGGCTGCCTTTCATCCCTCAGCTGCAGAAGGTGCAGAGTGTGCAGTTTTAAAGCTGAGTGACAGAGGCACTGCTGACTAGGATTAAACCTCTGACCTCCATGTGAGAGATGAGTACAGGACTTCCCTAAGACAGATAATGAGGGGTAAAATTAGGCATCATATATAAGACAGTCCCCATAAATAAGGGATTTTACTCAATCACAACAGGAGAACAAACAAAAATTGTATTATAGCCACTATGACAGTTCATTTAACAGGTAAATGAGTTGAAATGTTACAATATTTTATAAATGCACAACCTCTGTGATGGTAACAGGTTACTCATGTGAAAGGTTACGGGAGGGTGTCCGGGCCAAACGAAGTAACAGTAACCAAGGATGATGGCACCAAGGAAAAGCTGTCTACCAAAAATATCCTTCTTGCTGTAGGGTCAGAGGTCACTCCTTTCCCTGGCATAGAGGCAAGTAATTTTTGTTTTTTAAATGTCTTGTACTTTGTTGTTGAGCCATCCATTTTCACGTTACATGACATGCAGTTCTCTTATGCAGAGTTGCTTGCTGTCCATTTTGATCAATGATTCTTGATTTAAGCCTCTAATGGAATGCATTCTATATATATTTGTGTGTGTGTGTGTGTAAGAGAGAGAGAGTGCATGCATGTATGTTTGTGTATGTGTGTCTTTATCTCTCACTCACATGCACCCACTAATTCACTCTTATCCTCTCTCCAAATACAAGTCTTGAGTACCCAGTTACTGACACCTTGAAAATGAAGTTCATTCATTTCTGCGCTGCATCCTGCATCTCTCCCTCAAGATTTACATCTTTTCTTCAGCTTCAGGAAAATTTCTTTACCATTTTTTTTTTTTTTGATTCATGCTTTCTTGCACATTTATATTCACATGGGCTGACAAAAACATAATTTTTCTGGAGAATTAAGTTACAGCAGTGGTTTCTCTTCCCCCCATCCAGTTTCTTGGCATCCATTACAAGAACATACAAGTGAGTTTCTGAAGGTGGTCAAGCTGGTCTCAGTCTAGTTCAGGCATTAGTTAACAGAGGTCATAGGTCATTGCATTCAAAACTTTTAAACTTTATTATCTGCCACTCTCAGGTTGATGAGAAGACAATAGTTTCATCCACTGGTGCATTGTCACTTGACAGAGTTCCACAGCATTTGGTTTTGATTGGTGCAGGTGTCATTGGCCTGGAACTGGTAAGATTTCAGAATATTGTGAAGCTTTGATTTTGCTAAGGAATGATTGTGCAGCAGTTTCTCTTTGGCATTTGTATATGCGTTTCTTCGTTAACCTTTGTCTAAAGAGATTAACCCACAGCTTGATGCAACAGTCATTGGAAAGCTCAAAGGAAAAAGAAAAGGTGATCAAGGGAAAAAAAAAATACCTGAAAGGATCAACCTAATGGCACAGGAAAGGAAAGGCAGCCAACAGGAAAACAAAAGCAACCAACAAGAAAAGAAAAGCAACCAACAAGAAGAGAAAAGCAACCAGCCAAGGAAGGAAAAACAGCCAACCAGAAAGGAAAATCAGACATGCAGGAAAGGAAAAGCAACCAATAAGAAAGGAAAACCAACCAGCCAAGGAAGGAAGAACAACCAACAAGGAAGGAAAAGCAACCAAGGAAGGAAAAACAATCAACAAGAAAAGAAAAAGCAACCAACAAGAAAGGAAAAGCAAGCAGCAGGAAAGGAGAGGTGACCAGCATGCTTAGAGATGGCAAGAACTGCACAAAATGCAGAAACATGATGAGCAGTGCCTTCCAGCAAAACATTTGATAAGTGAATAAATGACTCTGATATGTAAGTCTTTTCCTGTTGATGGTTAAAACCCTTAAACTTTAACCTGGAAGTAAAACAAAAAAAATGGGTGAAAATGTATGGCTCAGTTGTCAGGACTGGTAAGCTATAAGCAGCTGAGACTTCTTCCCATAACACACCTGGATATAGGCTGTCATGGTGCCAGCGGGGTAGAGGGTTGTTGCTTGCATTTGTTACAATTTTCAATTATTGAATTTGGCGCAGATGATAAATGTACACACACAAAGTCTGTGACAGAATGAAATGATAGCCAGATATTGTGATATTGTGTAATTATGACTCAAACATGCTCATATATCTTGTTTTATAATTTGCTGCATGGCAGGTTTGTCATTAAAGACAACATTGAACGTAGTGTTACATTGTCCAGAATTTATACCTTCAATCTTTAAATGTGAAGTTTTTGTAAGCTTATTTTGAAGTTTTTTTATTACTTTACTCTTACATTGTGAAGTGTCAAAGGGAGGTACAGTTTGTGGTTTTGGGCTAAATGGCTGGCTTCAGTGACTGTCGTGCCATTATTAGCTAGTGTTTCTATCCACCTCTTTCTGGGATTTTCTTATTGATCTGCATCCTAGTCTCCTTATCAGCAAACTAAATTTATATTAAGTATTTTGTTTCTGATTACAAGTGTATATCATATCTGTTATTTCCAGTCACAAGTCTGTATGAAATCTGTTATTTCTAATCACAGGTCTATATCAGATCTGTTGTTTTTAATCAGATCACAAGTTTGTGCCAGTCTGTTGTTTCTAGTATCTAGAGTATATCAGTTTTATAGTTTCCACTACAAGCTTGTATCTAACCTGTTGTTTCCACTCGCAGGTTTATATTACAAATATTTTTTTGTTTCCGATCAGGGATCAGTGTGGCTGAGGCTAGGAGCACAAGTAACCTGTGTGGAGTTTTTAGGCACTGTTGGCGGAGTGGGCATCGACATGGAGATCTCCACCAACCTCCAGAGGTCCCTGGCTAAACAAGGTCTGAAATTTAAGCTGAGCACAAAAGTGACCGGTGCCACCAGATCTGGTGACAAGGTCACTGTCAGTGTGGAAGGTGTTAAAGATGCCAAAAAGGAGCAGGTAATGTCTTCAGAGTTGTTGTGGTTGTTGTTGTTAGCATTTGACACTGAAGTTTTGAGCTGTATCATTATAGCTAAAATTATGCTAGAATACATGAGAGATTCCAGTTTCGGCCATGAGAATAGAAATAACAGGCTAAAGTCTGGTCACATAGCTCAGGTTTTGTGGCTCCTCGCATTGATTGTATCGTAGATAACATGGCATGAAAGAACTGTCCGCCATGTTTTAGGTGCAGAAGTCCGTACCATCTTGTAAAGCTATGGCCCAACAAATGATCGGGAAGAATTCAACTCAGAAGTTTAAAATAAAGTAGCCCAGCATGAACTGATTATAAAACTTAAGACGGTGGAGCTTGAGATGGTTCCGGTCGTGTGATGGCCATTGGAAGTGATGATGAATTGAAAAGTGATATCACATACTCCTTTGTTGATTCATTGCCTGATGAGATGGGAGTAATCTAAATTAATATTTGGCTGTTGTGTATTTACATTTCCATCGAGTATATGATCAAGTAAACCAATCCAGGGCAGTACTTGATCTCACGTATTCTGTTCACCCACTTTCAGCATTGCTGCAGTCCCAGCTGATGCTCATATGAGCACATGTTTATTTTTTTATTTTGCATTCACTAATGACCATATGAAGTATATTTTATAGTGCACATGATTTTGAAGGCAAGTTTTCTCTAAATTGTTTTTTGTGTGGGGGGGGGGGGGCAGTTTTCACAGCATATTTATTTTTACAACTGGATCATCAGGAGCACTGCAGGAATAAACCTACTGGCTTTTCAATAGAAGCATGTTCACTATCATTTAAGCTACTCCTCTGCTTTTATTGGACCTAATTATTAGACTGAGTGGTATATTCATCTTAATCCAGATCTGTATTGTGTTGTAGTAGTAAATTCTGTCTTTGTGCAGATGTATCACATTTATTGCTCCATTTTACAGATTGAGTGTGATACTCTGCTGGTGTGTATTGGACGGCGACCTTTCACCAAGGACGTTGGGTTAGAGTCTGTCGGGATTCAGCTGGACAAGCAAGGAAGAATCCCAGTCAACTCCCGCTTTCAGACCTCGGTGCCGAGGTATATGAGAGCTATCCGTTTTGTAACTGAAGCAGTGTTCAATCAGGAGGTTGATTTAGCAGAACTATATGGGTGCAAATGAGGAAGTACGAATTAACGATATCAGCTTCATGACAGAATGTGAAGCAGTAGTTTTAACAGGTGTTGCTGTCTTATTAACTTTGATAAAAAGTTTTTTCAGTTTTATTTTTTTTTGTTATCCTTGGTTGGTTGAGTGGTTAGGTGTTCGGTCTACTAATCCAGTGGTACCGGGTTCAAGTCCCAGCAGTGGGGGGGGGGGGGAATTTTTTTTTTCTGGTACTCTCACACCAGGAAGACCCCAGGTTCCACCCGGCCCCTAAAAATGGGGACCAGAGGAATCTGGGAAGGTTAATGCAGCCAGATGTGATACTGACTACATCACACTTTCATGTGCTGAAGGTCGTGGAAACGATGACGTAGCACTGTATCTCTAATATGCCTTAATGGCCTAAAATTAGGGATTTTACCTTTATCTTTTCTACTGCTGCTGAAGTGTCTAACTCAGATCTTACCAAAACACACTTAAGATTACCTGAACTTTTTGTTTGTTTGTAATCAAATGTCACAGTTACAGTGTTTTCCCAGAAAAAAGACACAGTACCTGTATTTCATTTAATTAACGACAGTTTAAGATTATGAACAACGTAACTGCTTAGTCATCCGAGCAGCCAGTGAGTTAACATATACTTTGATTTTCTGTTGGATGCAGCATCTATGCTATCGGAGACTGCGTGCAGGGTCCTATGTTGGCACACAAGGCAGAAGATGAAGGTGAGTGCCAGATATTTCTAAAGTGGGTTAAGGTGTTGGCAGGTTTACACATAACTTTTTTTTGTGACATTTGTCTTAAGAGAATTTCATTATTGAATGTAGTGTTACGTGATTACAGTTCAGAATTTATACATTCATTCTCTAAATTTAAAGTTTTATAGACATAATAAGAATTTATGTTGTGTTTGTAAAGGAGATTACAATTTATAGGAATTTTGTAGGAGTTTTTTAGAGCCATTTTCAGTGTCTGGAAACCTTGTGATATTTATCATTGTTCTTGTTTCTGTTATATCTGCTGCTGTTTGTATAATTTTAGAGTTTTGGGTGCTGCTTTCAATATCTCAGCACTCTGTAATATTTGTTACTGTTATTGTAATATTAACAGTTATTTCGGTAATATCTGCCCATATTTATGTAATATTTTTCATCCTTATCTTATATCTTATCTTATCTTATATCCTTCCCGTGCCGTTAAACGTCACATAGGGCTCGCAAAGTAGTTCGCCAATTTTTCTTCGGCAAGTCTTTCAACCTCATCAAAGGATTTTATGGCTGTTAATTTGCCCTCTCTTAATAATGTCCTCTTCAGAGTTTCATGCGGTCTGCCTCTTTTTCTTCGGCCTGTTGTTTTGGGATTCTCTGATCATTTCTTCTCATCACGTGACCAACATATGTCCATCTCCTTTTCCTGATCACCCATGAGACTGGTTGTTGTTCAGTCATCTGTCTTATCTCTGCATTGTTCTTGAATTCATTCCACTTGATGCCGAGTATTTTCCTTAGGCATTTGTTTTCAAAAGAGTCTAATTTCTTTTCTATTTCTTTAGTTGTTTTCCAGCTTTCACATGCATAAATGAGGGTGGATATTACATTTGAATTGAATAGTCTTAACTTGGGTTTTGTGCTTATAACTTTTGAATTCCATATGTTCTCAAGATTCTTGAAGATTGATGCTGCTTTTGCAATTCTGATCCTAACTTCCTTTCTAGTGTCACCATCCTGGTCTATGTAGCTGCCAAGGTATACAAATTGATTGACTTCTTCAATATCTGTCCCTTCTATGTGTATTTTTCCATTTTGATTGAGAGGAATTTTCATTATTTTTGTTTTGTCCTTGTTAATTTCAAGTCCTATTTTGCTAGCCATATTTTTCATTGCTGATGTAATATTAACCCTTGCTTTTTGTAAGACTTGCTATTGTTTCTGTGATATTTGCCTTTCTTTACCTAGGCATTGTTTGTGTAGAGGGTATTTGTGGAGGAGCTGTCCACATAGACTACAACTGTGTGCCCTCTGTCATCTACACACATCCGGAGGTGGCTTGGGTTGGCAAGTCAGAAGAAATGTTGAAGGAAGCGGTTGGTACTTGATAATCATGTACTATAGTTCACTACATTCAGAGCTGTAGGTACTGTAACTTTAGTCAACACTTGCTTTAGCTGAAATCCCTCAGGATGTTTTCATAGCAGATATTTTTATTGGTGTAAAACATGTTCAGGGTTGAAAGACAAGACAGTGGTGTTTCTGAAAAATAGTGAGAGGCTGAGAGAGTTTTTTGCCTTCTCTGGAATTACTTCCTTTAAAAGTTAAAAATAACAGGCTGATATTTCCATGTTACAACCAGATCTGACTGTACGACAGTGACAGATAATTTACCTTTATTTATTTATTTATAGCAATGAAGGTTGAAATAATGTCACTGAAAACTTAGTTTACATAGGTTTATGGCTTGTAGAATCTTGCACGTTTGTGTTTGTTTCAGTATCTCGAGTACTTTAGCTCTTGTTGCTTCTGACAGTTATTCCTGTGCCCATTTGTTTGCCCATTCATTTTGCACCGTGTCAAAAAGGCTTTGGTGATCATGCTTCTGCATCTTAGGATGTCTGCCCTTGATGCTTTTAACCGATTCAAGTGATATTCATTTCCATGTTTCTTTTGGTCAGCATGTTGAAATATTTTTCTTTTGGTCTTCATCCTCTTCTTTTCCTTTTGAGTTTTCCAGTGATTACTGTGTTTTGTAACTTATGTTTTGTCATAACATATCCAGGTAATTTTCATTGCCTCTTTTTTATGCTTTTAAGTAGTTTATTTTTGTTATGTAACCTTGAGGACTTTTTCATCTGTTTTTCTGGCTGTTTGGTGTCTGTTTAATATTTCTCTGAAACCACATCTTGTTTGTTTCCAGTTTCTTTATCATTTGTTACTTCAGATGAAAGAGTTTTGGTATGTTTCTTCTGTATGTTTGTGTTATGATTGTATCATTTGTTACTTCAGATGAAAGAGTTTTGGTATGTTTCTTCTGTATGTTTGTGTTATGATTGTATCATTTGTTACTTCAGATGAAAGAGTTTTGGTATGTTTCTTCTGTATGTTTGTGTTATGATTGTATCATTTGTTACTTCAGATGAAAGAGTTTTGGTATGTTTCTTCTATATGTTTGTGTTATGATTGTATCATTTGTTACTTCAGATGAAAGAGTTTTGGTATGTTTCTTCTATATGTTTATGTTACAACTGTCCTGTTTCATTGCCTTTATCATGAGTTGCAGTCAGAGCAGCTGTGGATTTGTCTAAAGTGCAAGAATGATGCTTCTAGCCCAACATGATTTCTTCTTCTTCTGCCACGTTCGAGTGTTGGTTGGTCGTGCTGTATCTGTAGCCCCATCACCCTGCCACCTTCTACAGGCTTGAGAGTCCGACACAGCTTTTCCTTCAGATCTTCTCCCTCGGGCCAGATATGAGCTCAGAGGTTTGAGTAGGTTGTATGAGCTTAGAGGTTTGAGTAGGTTGTATGGGCTCAGAGGTTTGAGTAGGTTGTATGGGCTTAGAGGTTTGAGTAGGTTGTATGAGCTCAGGGGTTTGAGTAAGTTGTATGAGCTCAGAGGTTTCAGTAGGTTGGACAGATATGAGCTCAGAGGTTTCAGTAGGTTGGACAGATATGAACTCAGAGGTTTGAATAGGTTGGACAGATATGAGCTCAGAGGTTTGAGTAGGTTGTATGGGCTTAGAGGTTTGAGTAGGTTGTATGAGCTCAGGGGTTTGAGTAAGTTGTATGAGCTCAGAGGTTTCAGTAGGTTGGACAGATATGGGCTTAGAGGTTTGAGTAGGTTGTATGAGCTCAGGGGTTTGAGTAAGTTGTATGAGCTCAGAGGTTTCAGTAGGTTGGACAGATATGGGCTTAGAGGTTTGAGTAGGTTGTATGAGCTCAGGGGTTTGAGTAAGTTGTATGAGCTCAGAGGTTTCAGTAGGTTGGACAGGTATGAGCTCAGAGGTTTCAGTAGGTTGGACAGGTATGAGCTCAGAGGTTTCAGTAGGTTGGATAAGTATGAGCTTAGAGGTTTCAGTAGGTTGGACAGGTCTGCATAACATGCTCAAATGTCAGGATACCAAAGCTGCGGGGACATTCATTTGTGTGACGCTATGATGATAAAGATTCCAACCTAATATCTTTAATTTCTTTTACATTGAGAGTGTCTTTACAGAGCTTTCAGTCAGTATACGTCTCTTAACTCTTTCCGTGCTGGAGGAAAAACACGGACGTGTCATGGCGTGCGGGAGTAAAAACGCGGGTCTTGACTGTAAGGGGGTCTAGTTGTAAAATGGAATGGAAAACAGTATTTCCATGTACTTCCGTATACGTAATATGTGTCAAAGTATAGCTAAATGAATGAAAATTTCATAAATGCAGAGTTTTTTAGGAAAAAAAGAAGTAATGTGATGTTTTTAGACACTGATTGTGGCCAGCTCACCGTCGGCTAGGTCTAGATTCGCGCTACTTACCCCTACTTACCATCTAAGATGTGTAGATCTACTTGTCGATCTCATATTGTGACTCCGTATTGCACTTCCGCTAAATGAATGTCTGAAATAACCTCCTAACTACTCCTAACTACTTCTCCAGTCGTCTAAATATGTCTAAATCTACTTAGAAAACATTCAAGAGCAGCGGGGTGGCCATAGGCTATGTCCATACCCCTATCTACATCATCAAAAATTGAAAAATTTCCATGCTTCGCGTCCTTGTTCTCGCTCAGCATCGCTCGTAACTAGGCACGCATTCTCCATTTTGAAAGTGTCACCGGAATCGCGGACGAAATATGTACAATCTAAATGTTACACCACTTGTTTTAATGAAACAAACAATGTCGAATTTTCGACCATACGCACACTTGGGACCACCGGAAATGTCGAAAATTCGACCATACACACGGAAGGAGTTAATGGATGTATCTACATTGTAGTAGCAGTGTGATGTTTTTTCATGTTTTTCTTTTTTTTAGTAAGATGCCTGTAAGGCCAGGCATTTCCAGCTATGGAGGTCAGCATGTATGTATTTTATTTCATTTCTTCATTTGTTTGTTTAAGGGAGTTGACTTCAAGAAAGGAAGCTTCCCATTGGCGGCAAACAGCCGTGCTAAATGCAACAACGACACTGATGGATTGATAAAAGTCCTGTCAGATAAGAAGACAGACCGCCTGCTTGGAGCACACATTATTGCCTCAGTGAGTTATATTTAAGCATAGGTTACGTAGTTTTTTCTCTTCAGATTGCTGATAATGTTACCATTTGGCGTGCAGTATTCAGAACATAAATGGCGATGTAATATTTCATAGTGTTAGTAAAAGAGAGAGACAATGTACTTTCATAGGACATGCAGTGAGAAGAGGGGGCATTGAAAATATTATAACAACAGGAAAAATAGAAGGAAGAAGATCAAGAGGAAGACCAAGAGAAATGATACTGGACAGTCTGACGGGATGGTGTGAGAGGAGATCACCAACTGAGCTGATGGCCTGCATGAAGGATTGGATACTCTAGAGAAGCATAATAGCCAATGCCAGTCAGCACGGCACATGATGATGATGATGATGTTAGTAAAATGTCCCGTCAACAGTTGGCAAGATTAAGGCAATCTTTTACGTGTGATAACTTGCAGAATATTTTGGTTTACCTCAAGAGAATAGCCACTACACGTCTTCAGGAAATGATATGAACTGTGCTCCTTGGACTCGTGAGAGGGAGATGGATGAACGGCAGCATACTTGGGGGTGGGGGGGGGGGTAAAAAAAGGCTCTGAATTAGACGTATAATGTGTCATACAAAGAAAGAAACAATGTCTTACTCTGAGAGTTCAGCAGTATAACCAGAAGAGAGTTATGATAATACAGACATAAGTGTGTGACTCCCTTGTTTTCCTTGAGCTGTTTTTTTACTGAGTTCAGTGGTATGTGATGAGAGAGGTTGGCATGAGGTAAACTTTTCTTTGGATAAGTCACAGATACAGCCAATTTGGGGCATTTTCACAGTATAGCTCTCTGGAACAATTGTTACAGCATAGTTATATATCACCTGTCACAGTATATCTCTGTATCACCTGTCACAGTATATCTCTGTATTACATGTCATAGTATATCTCTGTATCATCTGTCACAGTATATCTGCATCACCTGTTAAGTATATATCTGTATTATCTGTCACATATGTATCGCATGTCACAGTATTTCTCTATATCACCTGTCATACTGTATTTTGTATTACCTGTCACAATATATCTTTATATCACCTGTCATACTGTATTTATGTATTACCTGTCACAATATATCTCTATATCACATGTCACTCTGTATTTCTGTATTACCTGTCACAGTATATCTATTATCTGTCATATATATATATATATATGATATCTGTATCATCTGTCACAGTATATATCTGTATCACTTGTCAGATTATATCTTGTGTTCTTTATTTGTAGTGTGCCGGAGAGCTTATTAACGAGGCAGCACTTGCTATGGAATATGGAGCATCATGTGAGGATATTGCTAGAGTTTGCCATGCTCATCCGGTAAGTCTGTGCTGGACTGCCTGCCTGTTAGTTATACAAGGAGAAACTAGCCTTTATCCAGACTGGGTAGTCTGGCAGTTGTTTGACAACTGAAGTTAGCTGTTTTCTTGTTTGTGACATTATCTGCGTGGACTGCTGATCATTTTATAATGTTTTATCCATTTTTACAGATAATATTTGATTGTCTGCACCCGCTTTAGCACTCTGGGCCATTTAGGTTCTCGTAGTAAATCACAGTCTCAGTATACAAACATTGATGTTCATAAGAAGCAGTGTTAGATACAAACATTGATAATAGTTTGTATAAACAAAGTATTAGATACAAACATTGGTAAACTGTTGGTAGTAAACACATGCAAGTAACAAACTTGATGAGCTGTCTACAATAAATGCACAAATTGTGTACAACATTTGTGAAGAAAACAAGGAACTTCAAATATTCTTCTTCTTCTTCTTCGTTCGCACTGTCTGTCTATATCTGCAGTCCTGTCTCTTGGATAAATTTCACTGTTTTTTGTAATTCATGTATGGAACCATAGAGCTTATCTTCTTTAGTGGTTTCACTGGGCCAGTAATTATTTCTCAGTGTCTCGTAGTTGATGCAGTTCTGGAGGATATGTTCCACAGTTTGGGGCACCTGGGCACATGTACATAGATTAGTAGTACCAACCTTAAACTTTGTATACATATGACTTCGGAGTCGGCTGTGTCCTGTTCGGAGACGGAAGATGGTGACTTGTTCCTTTCTGTTTAGCATGTGATAGTCATCATGTGGTGGTGTTTGTGGCTTCCTGTATGTTTTTATCATGCTTTTCTTCTGATTATAAGTGATTGGTATGTCTGGTTGCTCCATTTCAGTGCCCTCTTTGGCCAGGTGGTCAGTTTTCTCATTGCCTGGTATCCCACAGTGGGAGGGAATCCATTGCAAAGTGACTCCATGTTGTAAGCCAATTTTTGACAAGGCATCCTTAAGGTCTGGTAGTTTGTTGCACTGAAGAGCCTCCAGTACTGATCTTGCATCTGTGAGAATTACTACAGGACATGTATCAATTCTGGAGTCTGATAGTTTTTCAACTGCAGCAATAATTGCCCTAACTTCTGCATCAAAGTTGTTGCAGTATTTACCAGTGGGTATGGAAATCTTGTCAATGGTGTTGTTTGGATATTCAATATATGCTCCTGCCCCTCTATTCTTTATGGCATTATGTGCAGATCCATCTGTATACACACATATCCAGGTGTCACATGGATATCTGTCATCTAGAACACTAAGTGTGGCTGTTGATCTTACAAGACTGCTCTGCATCTCACCATTCTGCACACCTTTCACTTCAGTCTGAATAGTTATTTGTGTATAATCTGCTTCTTTCCATGGTGTATGCTCTGGTACAGATGATAATGGAGCGACTACAGTTGGAAGGTCAGGTATCAGCTTACGCATACGCTTGGCCTGATGAATGAAGCTGCTTCTTTTAAGCCGTCCTAATGCCAAGTTATTGAATCTCTCCTTCAGGGGATGGCTTACAGAGCTAAGGAATTTTTCTCCCATGGTCATGACCTTTGTGTCTCTACGTTCCTTTAGCGGTTGAACACCAACTATTTTCTGCATTTCTACTATTGGTGTGGACCTCATGGCACCTGTGATAATCCGTAGTGACTGATTTTGAACCTTGTCTAGATTATGCAGCGTAGTGTTTGATGCTGTGCACCAAGATGTTGAGCCATATTCTAAATGTGGTAGAATACTTTGCTGATATACATTCTTGAGGATTCTTTCACTAGCTCCCCATGTGGTTCCACTCAATTTTCTTACTATGGCTAGTTTTCTTCTGGCTTTTGCTTCTGCACTGTTGATGTGTTGCTTCCAGGCCAGTTTTGAGTCAAGAGTCACTCCTAAGTAAGTGGGTTGGTTGTCCATCCTTAAGGGTATTTCATTTACAAAGATCTTACCTGCTTTCTGTTTAGATGAGAGGGTGAACAGAGTGGTACTTGATTTCTCTGTGTTGATACTTACACACCATTTGTTTGTCCATGATGTCAAGATGTCTGCTGCTCTTTGGAGTCTCTGTGTAGCAACTGTCGCATATTCATCTGTACACCACATGACCAGATCATCTGCATACAGTGCCGCTTTGATTCCATAGGGAAGTTCCTTGACCAGGTCATTAATGAATACAAGGAATAGTGTAGGCGAAAGGACTCTTCCTTGTGGTACACCGTGTCGCAGAAGTACTTTCTGGCTTTTGTGTCCATCCATTACTACTCTAGCTCTTCTATTGTGTAAATAGGACTTTATCCAGTTGTACAGTCTTCCATTCACATTGCAGTTTCTTAGTTTCCACAGCAGACCTTTTTTCCATACTTTATCAAAGGCTTTCTTCAGGTCTATCCACGCTGCTAGTACAAGGTTTTTCTCTTGGAATGCATCCTCAATCTCTTGAGAGAGATAGGTCACTTGATCTTCCGTACTGTAGTACTGCCTAAATCCTGCTTGTTGGGGAACGAGAAGGTTTTCACTTTCTAGGTACCATTTTAGCCTCAGGTCAATGATGCGTTCCATCGTTTTGCATAGGCAGCTAGTGAGACTGATTGGCCTGTAGCTGGAGGCAGTATCACTGTTTTTCCCTGGTTTTAGCAGTGGTACCATGCTTGCTTCCTTCCAGATTTGAGGTAACTTACCTGTGCTCCAGCACATATTGAAAATATCCAACAGCTTTCTCATTGCTGCCATTCCCAGGTTCTTGATCATTTCATTGGACACTCCATCTGGTCCTGGTGATTTCCTTGGTTTCAATTTACTAACTGCTAGGTCTAACTCACTGCGTGTGATTGGTGCATCCATGACCTCCACTTTTCTGACTTGTTCCTCCTCTTTCTGTGGCTCGATGCGCACTGTACGCTCCTTCTCTGGATGGATATCAATGTTGCAGTCCTGTGCAGACATGCGAGCAAAGTGATCTGCTACCTGCTTACCTGTAAGAGTTTTCCCATCCTCTATTAGTGTAACCTTTGTACTTCTTCCAGTACTCTCATCATTTAACTGTTTGATTAGTTTCCACAGTTTCCTTCCATCCTTTTCAAAGTTTAGGGACTCTGTTTTCTCTCTCCAACTTTCCCGTCTGGCTTGCAGCTTTGCTCTCTGAAATTTGGCCTTAGAATGTTGGTAATTATTGTGGTGTTCTTGGCATGGTCTATTTTCTGCTTGCTTTCGAGCTGCTTCCACATCATCATGGAGTTTTCCCAGCTCACTAGACCAGTATGGTTTATAGTCCCTACGAGCTCCTCTGGGAATGGTTTCACGAGCGGCCTGAAGGATACAAGCATTGAATTCCTTCACTATGCTGTTAATATCCTTACCTTCTATGGACAGCTGTCCCACCAGG
Organism: Achatina immaculata; assembly: GCA_009760885.1. NCBI lineage: Eukaryota > Metazoa > Mollusca > Gastropoda > Stylommatophora > Achatinidae > Lissachatina > Lissachatina immaculata. Next base: position 24,745,060 of record CM019699.1, read on the forward strand.
ATACCTGTACGATGTCTGTACATTGTCCAGTTTGCTTTTTTATAGTTCCATCTGGGGAGAGGGTTACTGGTGTTAAGGAGTTCATTTTCTATTGTCAGGAAGACTGGTCGATGGTCACTACCTCCAAGTTGTTTTCCAACTTTACGTGTAATGTTCCACTTCAGATCTGGAGAGTGGAATGCCAGATCTGGTGTTGATTTTGTATGCCATGCCCTTGAGTAAAATGTTGGGGCATCCATTGGCTGGTTGATCAGGAGAAGTCCATTATCATCCTGCCAGCTCTCAACTTCCTCTCCTCTCTTGTCTATGTGGTCATAGCCCCAGCTCTGGGAATGACTGTTAAAATCACCACAGACCATCAGTCTCTCTTTGTGTGGGATTGTTCCTAAAGCAAGTGGGCGGTCATTAGGACAGTAATAGTTAAGGAGGTGGAAATCTGTATTAGTACTTTTTAGATGGATCATCTGGTATTCGGCTCCTTCCATGTACACTCCCACCTGACATGCGCTGATGTTATTCTTAACAAGTGTGAGTACTCCTCCTTTTCTTCTGTCCTGTCGGTCTGATCTAAAACACTGGTAGCCTCTGATTTTAAAGGCGGCATCTTTGGTTAGGTGTGTCTCCTGTATGCAGCATATACTTACCTACTCTGCAAAAAGTATGTTCTCTAGTTCAACCTTTTTGCTATAGCCATCTCTAACACTGCTGACACCCTCAGCATTCCACTGCATTATTTTAAGTTCTTGCTTTTTGGCTGTTTTCTTCTGTTGTATTTTTTGGCCAGTAGCTCTACTCTCATGTCTCCTGACTCCACAAGACGAACTGAGAGGACCTCCAGTAGCATTGGGTGGACCCTTTCGAGGCAGGGGGCCCGGCACTGCACCTGCCTGGTTAGTCTTCACAGGGCGAGCACCATGTTTGAATACTGCAGATAGAGACATTCATTAGCGATAATGCGTGGTACCCTGATTTTTGCGATGCGCCTTTTGGCTGGGTAACTCCGACTTCAGCACCTTTCCTTGCTAGGGCAGACTGTGGTCTTGCTCGGACTGCCATGAAGACAGTGTGGCTGGCCTGGCCAAAACTTTGTTTTCCAGCCTCTGGTGGCTGTACTTAAGCCTCTTCTCCATGTCAGATGGTTTTGAGACAGTTCCACAAAGACACTCTGACTTTGAGATGAGGTATCTGATGAGTGCTTCAACGATATCCATTCCCCGCCACCCATAGTCTACTGGCTCTGTTTTGTTTACATCATTCTGATAGCCATTGTTGTAAAGACCCATAGGCTTGTCACGTCCTGGATTCATTGGTTTCACACCAGACTTCCCTCATCCCCGCCAGAGATCTCCATGTTCCCATCTGTCCACCAACCTGACATTACATTTTGCAAAAATAACAATTACAATTAGTGTTGATTGCTACAAGTTTCTGGGCTACAGAGGTAGGTCAGAGTTTTTAAGCAAACAGATCTATGTTCCCTGTCTCACAAACACTATGTTAAGATAAGTGTGCTCTTAACACAGTTGTTCCCAGGGGATTCAAATATTCAAATAAGTCTTATTACTATGCACACATTCTTTGTCTTTATTTCTTTTCAGTGGGTTTGAGTTGATACAAAACACAAGATCTTGGAGACTAGTATTTTTGTTGATACGGGATGCAAACAATCAATGACAGTATACTGACATTAAGTTTTCTGATGGTGGCAGGATACAATCTATCAGTGACTTTATACTGACTTTATTTTTCTGTTGGCAGTGTTTATAGTTGCATACATCTGATTTTAATGATCCACTAACATTTGGATTGTATTTTTCAGACGGTGTCAGAGGCGTTCAGAGAAGCCAACCTGGCAGCATATTTTGGTAAACCAATCAACTTTTAAACTTGGGTTTGGATTTCCTGGCAGGTTCTGAACAGTTTATCTGGGATGCAGATTTTTTTGAATGTGTATGAATACATGTAGATTTTAATGATAAAAATAACAGGATAAGTTTGAATGTAAAGGGCTGTTTCATTTTTGTTGTGGTTAATAGACTTTTGGTACAAGTTTTTTGTTTCGTTAACTTCATGAATGTTTCACACTTTTTATTAGACCAAGACAACGGGAAGATGGAATAAGAATTTAATTTTCCAGTATAGCCTTGGTTGTTCATGCAAGCTAGATGAACTGTTATTTATGGATTAGAATGGATATTTAGTAAAATATTTCATTTTAAAACAGACAGAAATGTGTATCTGCATTACTGTGTCATGTAATGTTGCTGTTCATCTTAACAAAGATGATATTAACGCAGATGAGGTCAGCTGTTAATGAGAGTTTGCTAGGCATCAACTTCAGCTTACTGATATTGGTTAGCATAACTGACCACTGTAAGTCACGTTTTTATCTGTTTGAACTTGGTGGCAAAGTTCAAGACTAACTTTGGAAATGTTGGGAAAAGCTAATTTTAATATCAAAACAAATGATAGGACACACTTAAAAAAAAAAAAAAATTCCAAAAATCATCCTGTCACCCCTGGTTAGGTTTGGGAAAGCCCTGGAGTTGGGGGTTACCAGTGCTGGACTAACACCAAATCACACATGTTGGGTTAATCCTTCTAGGTTTAGTTAAGAAGTTCAGCAGGAGAATATCCACAGGCATACAATCTTAAAACAGCCTCATGTGCTGTAAAGGTAAGGTAAAGGTAATCCTGTCATGCCATAGAAGAGGGTCACGGATATACAGCTCTAAAACCATATCCCCAAAATGCCTTAATGGCGTGGATAAGGGGAGCCTTTTTTTGGTAGTCTTAGACCAAGGCCCTGCTGAGGAAAGGGTTATGAAGTTCATGGAAAATGTGGGATTTTTGGTTTTGTTATATGCTGGGAAGTGTGGTCATTTTAGAGCTAAGATATGTATGTAAGAAGTGAACACCAGAGCTCAGACATGTGTATCAGGTGAACACCAGAGCTCAGACATGTGTATCAGGTGAACACCAGAGCTCAGACATGTGTATCAAGTGAACACCAGAGCTCAGACATGTGTAAGTATCAGCTCAGACATGTGTAAGTATCAGGTGAACACCAGAGCTCAGACATGTGTGAGTATCAGGTGAACACCAGAGCTCAGACATGTGTGAGTATCAGGTGAACACCAGAGCTCAGACATGTGTGAGTATCAGGTGAACACCAGAGCTCAGACATGTGTGAGTATCAGGTGAACACCAGAGCTCAGACATATGTGAGTATCAAGTGAACACCAGAGCTCAGACATGTGTATCAAGTGAAAACCAGAACTCAGACATGTGTATCAAGTGAACACCAGAACTCAGACATGTGTGAGTATCAGGTGAACACCAGAGCTCAGACATGTGTGAGTATCAGGTGAACACCAGAGCTCAGACATGTGTAAGTATCAGGTGAACACCAGAGCTCAGACATGTGTAAGTATCAGGTGAACACCAGAGCTCAGACATGTGTAAGTATCAAGTGAACACCAGAGCTCAGACACGAGTATGTATCAGGTGAACACCAGAGCTCAGACATAAGTATATAAGAAATTAGAGAATCTGACAAACATTAGAAAATTCATTGGGGGAAAAAAAAAAAAAAGGCACTGGAGACAGAGAGAAATAAATAAATGGACAGACCCAGAGTCACGGGAAAATAAAGGCATGGGGTCCGGTTAGAGTGCCTAGAACTGCACAAAATGTAGAAACATAAAAACCGGTAACTGTAAACCGATGATAAGCAGGAGCTGGAACAAATATAGAACCAGTAATGTTGACAAAATTATAGACAGAACCAGTAATGTTGACAAAGTTATAGCCAGAACCAGTAATGTTGACAAAGTTATAGGTAATGTTGCTGAAGTTCCAACCGTTAATACATTCAGCAATAGGTAAGGGTGCATTTTTCAAAGAGAAATCTTTCAAGAACTAAATGATGAAACATTTCCATCAGAACTAACATATAAGCAGAACAAGTATCAGTATTCACACAAGTACACCATTTCATGATACTTCTCATGACTGAACAACAGTAGTACAATATGGTCTGGAATTTTTGTTTTTTTTGTTTTTTTTTTTTTAAGTAGAAGCTAACCCTTTGTGGACATAAATTTTAAACGTGACATTGAGATATCTGTGTTAAATTTGAATCGTATGTGAAATAAATTGTACTCACAACATGAAAGAGTGTGTCGAGTTGAATGAAAGAATGTTAAACAGATGTTTATTTTGCACAGGTCATTGTACAAATAATTATAGTTTATATTACTCAGGTTGGCAGGAAAATGCTGGAATCTTAAACAAAAGATGTTCCTTATAAGTGGGGGATAATTTTGATATCCTTTGTCCAGTATAAGTACAGAGAAGATTGCACACACTGAGATTTTGAGGGCCAGATGCTGAGAGGAATATTGGGAATAACTTGAGCAGGACAAGTTAGGAACATACAAAACCAAAGTCAAAAGTGACTTAAACTTTGAGATGAAAAAGATGGAGTGGGTTGGTTATGTGGTGTCCATGAGAAAAAGAAAAAAGACAGACTACCAAGAAGACTGGACTCTATATGGGGAAAGAATACAGAGCACAGAGACACATGAAGACACAACACAAGCAATGGACTGGACTCTGTGTGGGGAAAGAATACAAGGCACACTTAGAGACACATGAAGACGCAAGACAAGCAGTGGACTGGACTCTGTGTGGGGAAAGAATACAGGGCACACTTAGAGACACATGAAGACGCAAGACAAGCAGTGGACTGGACTCTATATGGGGAAAGAATACAGGGCACACTTAGAGACACATGAAGACGCAAGACAAGCTCTGGACTGGACTCTATATGGGGAAAGAATACAGCTGATATCCAGAGATGTATGGAGAAACAGAACAGACAGTGGACATTCTGACTTAAGGTGAAAATGGGGCAGAAAGACCTGAGAACCATTGTCTTAGATGTTTGTTTTATTATAATTTACTCAGTTCATCTTTTCAGATAATTCAGACAAATGTCTTTGTACTTATTGAAATACAAAAAAAAGAACAAGTGTTTTGTTTCGTTGTCTGCAGTCACAGACTTTTTTTTGTCTCTGTTACATTTTAAAAAAAAATAAATGCTTGCATTTTCAACCTGGCCATTGCATAGTTTGCCGAAAGATGACATTCATTTCAACAGTTATTGACATCCTTAGTGCTCTGATAGGATAGAGAGCAGACAAGGTTGTCTGGTATACCTCACCCTGCAGGCAGACATTCTTTTATTTCACAGTCAGTTTTCTTCTTCTCTCACCGTGGAACTGTAAGCAGCCAGTACAGTATAGGTGTTGAGGCACAGCATCGTACTGGATATTTTCTGTCAGTGGAGCTAATAAGCAAGGGGCATGCAATACTTTTTTTAACAGACTCCATTGCCTTGGGGACTATGACTAACTAAACCCTGCCCTGTTAAGCAGGATGTGCCGGTTACTGGGTCTGCAAATGGAATGGAGGGGGACAGGGTCTTGGTCATATATAGTTTACTGACACTGATTGGCAGTTTTCTGTAGCAGAGCATGGCAAGATACCCAGCAGTGATTGCCTTTGCTTCATATGATAAACTGATTTATTATGGATTTAGCTACACCTAACAAGCACCCTCCTGACATAGCTGTTAATGGCTACATGGAGGAAGAATGATATAATATTCAATATCAGTGGATCTTTATCATTTTTCTGTGTGAAACTGATGGGCTCTTTGTGCATTCAAGGAGTGAAAAGCCGACACGATGTTGTGCCTCAACATCACCACATTGGCTGCAGGGAACATCAGCTCAGTGAGACTGGAGAGGAAGAAGAAGAAGAGCTGCTTTGAAGCTTGGTGGGGCGGGTATCCATTTCTGTTCATGATCCATATTATCAGGAGGACAACTCCTGAATTTTATCTCCTGCATGACTTAACACCTCTTGACCCTGTTGCCCCCTTTGTTCTTGGTAGTTGCTTGTCTTCACTTGTCTAGATATATTCTAGAGCAGTGGTTCCAAACTGGTGCACCGTCTCACATATAGTTTTTTGTTCACGAGGGGGGTCCGTGACAAAGACTCGAGGTCCTATTTGTTTTTTCTTTGACAAAACTGATTAATGAATGTTAATTGCTGTCTATGTTTTCATAACTACGTTACTGTCATTTTGAAAATTCACCGAGTTTGTACTGTGTGTTTTTAACTGTAGTGTAGTGTTTACTCATTACAAGTTACAAATATTTTCTGAAGGAAAAAAAGGATTTTGCATTTAAAACACATAGCTAGCATATAGATACGAAACTTCTCCAAAATTGGGGGGGGGGGTCTTGGCCTGGATTTTGAAGCAAAAGGGGGTTCACGGACTTCTGTTAATTGGGAACCACTGTTCTAGAGGAAGGTGCGTATCTTGGATAATTTGATACATTTATCCATGAGAGGAGGGCCTAGAAGATACGTCATGTACCTCATAGCCTTGTAGGATGTATATCTGGTACTCCATAGCCTTGTAGGATGTTTATCTGGTACCCCTTAGCCTTGTAGGATGTTTATCTGGTGCCTCATAGCTTTGTAGGATGTTTATCTGGTGCCTCATAGCTTTGTAGGATGTTTATCTGGTGCCTCATAGCTTTGTAGGATGTTTATCTGGTGCCTCATAGCTTTGTAGGATGTTTATCTGGTGCCTCATAGCTTTGTAGGATGTTTATCTGGTGCCTCATAGCTTTGTAGGATGTTTATCTGGTACCCCTTAGCCTTGTAGGATGTTTATCTGGTGCCTCATAGCTTTGTAGGATGTTTATCTGGTGCCTCATAGCTTTGTAGGATGTTTATCTGGTTCATCCAAGGATTATATAATACGCATCACGATCTTCTCTATTTTCTCCAACATCTCTGTCTGGGCGGGGCAGGAATTCATCATTTGTGTCCCATGAATTCGATCGTAATCATCAGAATTACGGGTTGCCTTTTGGGTGAAACAAACGAGGTTGGTGTGATGTTTTACGGCGATCTAAGTAAGCACTGGGTTGTCGCGCTGTCTCATATAACAAGGAGGTGAATACACTCGTCTATATCCGGGCAAAGCTCTTATGCTGTCAAACCTGATAATGCATAATACAGCATTTAAAATGATGAATCTCATAATGCCTGATTGCCATGCACGCCCAATCCTTTACCTTTTACACGGTTCGTTAGCCTTACTTGACATGAACAAAACAACATTCACTGTATTAGGAAGACGCGGATAATACTGATGAGTAAGCTTTTGTAACGTTTGTCTATTTCGGTAAATAAGTAAGGCAGAAGTTAGGCTAAAAACCGGATATAAAAGTCGAACACTCCCAAGGGAGTATCACCGCCTCCTCTCTTTTTAACATAAAAGTCAGTGTAATATTAAAAGTGAAAGTTTCGGTGATAAGTAGAGAGTTAAGACACAATTTGAAATTCCGTTAAATTCAGCTGGTTTCTTGTACGTAACTTCTGCTGAGACGCGCCACAAGACAGGTAAGATTTCATGTACTTTTAACTCTTCCACTCAAAACAACGCTGGCAAGGTTGCTAGCTCTTTCTGTATTATGAGATTCAATGCCAAAAACGAAAGTTTAAATAACATTAAAAGTAGCATATTTTTAACCCAACACGTAGTTGACTTAAAACTATAAAGTAGCTTCCATTCAGTTTTATTTCTACCAAAATCCCTCATGAAAGTTTATCTTGGCAGAGCATAGAAATTAATTCAGGAGTTTGAGTTTCACTAGGTTCTCTGTATCATCACGAATATTACACCGAGTTTCACTAGTTTCTCTGTATCATCACGAATATTACACCGAGTTTCACTAGGTTCTCTGTATCATCACGAATATTACACCGAGTTTCACTAGGTTCTCGGTATCATCACGAATATTACACCGAGTTTCACTAGGTTCTCTGTATCATTACGAATATTACACCGAGTTTTACTAGGTTCTCGGTATCATCACGAATATTACACCGAGTTTCACTAGGTTCTCGGTATCATCACGAATAAGACACTTCCATAATCGTTTCACCGACGGTGCCAGTGAATATCACACAAAATGCTCATCGACGGTCACGCGTATTAGTTCTTGATGATGAGCCACTCTGTGAGGACGCCATTTTAGGAACTGCAACAGTCCAAATGCAAAACTAGTCAGTGTTGCTGTCAGCAAGAAGTCCGTCGCCAGGTCGAACCAGGACATAACAACAGACCACTACAGTTCGCAGTTAGCCGAGTAGACATAATGAAGAATCATCGGTGATGCATGTGTGAAAGTTTACATCTTACAGTGGTGCCATAGCACGAAGCTCAGTAGCTCGGCACACAGAACCAACCTCCATCTTGAAAGCAGTGACCTAATTCAAGAGTGGACGAGTTAATATTGTCCATTAATTCTCTTCACTTCGTTCTGAACATTTTAAACAATTCAGCTGAATTTTGATACGAGAATTCTTCATATTGTACGAAGTTCTGACCGAGCTTACTGGCATTTTAAATCAAATGAAAGTGTCAGATGAGCTAGCAAAACTCATGTAGTGTTAAAAATCTAAAGATAATAAAAGTTCGAGAAACCTCTTGAATTATGTATGACTTGCTAGCATGCAGCTACATTATAGAATGCAACTGGATTAAAACGTCCGAGAAACCTCCTGAATTATTAAATACAATTTGTTAGCATGCAGCTATGTTTTAGGATACAACGGAGTTTAAATTTGAAGGAGAAACACATACACACAAACACGTGTATTCCATACATTAGTTTGTCCAACTGTAGTGCCAACATGTTAGTTAACAGAATCATTGCATGTTCTCTCCCCACAAGGAACGATAACTGCAGTGAGTTTCTAGCTTATTCCGTCCCCTCCTTTAAACTACACTTGCCATTCCATCTTTCTATGTTATCAATCCATGCTTATCAGTGATTACAACTTTCTTACACACAAGGACCTTATATATCGAGCTACATGTAAGCTATAGACCACCAGCTTATATATAGTATCGAAATGTCATAAAACCTTAATTGCTTTTATTCAAAATCACTTTAAAACCAAACTGATAACACGACCACCTGGTAATGCCCTGCGGGCCTGATCTTTAGACCAGAAGCACTTGTGGTTTCGTACACCACAGGTGATCACTGATCTATAATGTAGTCCCCATGTTCCCCGTCCGCTCCCCCTTTCAGCTTTTCCCTCGCATATCTTACTTACTTACATCCTTCCCGTGCCGTTAAACGTCACACAGTGCTCGCATAGTTTGCCAGGTTTTCCTGTTCTCGGCGAGTCTTTCAACTTCATCAAGGGATGTTATGCCCACTAAACTGGCTTCTCTCGACAATGTCCTCTTTAGAGTTTCACATGGTCGATCTTTTTCTTCGGCCTGTTGTGCTCTGCTTGATAGCTTGTTTTGGTATTCTCTGATTGTTTCTTCTCATCACATGGCCTACTTATGTCTATCTTCTTTTTCTGATCACCCATGAGACATATAATTTTCGTTATTTCGTTATGCGTTTTGACATAGCAAAAATATTGTAACTGTCCAGTTCTCTTTTTTTTTTCATTATTTTTTTTCAAACTGATTTAAACTAATCTGCTTTCATTTCTATACACTGAATACTTTCCACTCTTCTGTATATCCCTATTTCACTTGTCTCAGTTTTTTTTTTATCATTTAATGACACCAGCATAAACTTTGCAAATAAGACAGCATGGACATGATGAAGATGACTTCATTACGAAGTTGAACATAAAATAATCTTTCAAGCTAAATAATTTACTCAAGATCTCTCTCAAATATCAATCCCGAGTTTATATACAAATTTTAAAAATATTTAAGAAAAAAAGTAAGAACAGCTTAATTAATTAACGAGTTAATTAATAAAGCTGTTGCTACCGTTTTCCTTAAATATTTTAAAACATTTTTATTAAAGTTTTACTGTAGTGGCTTCGTTTGTGGTTATATATTCAACTTGATATGCTTATACACTTAGAAAGAAAGAAACTGAAAATGTAGTAATTACCTGGCATTGATAACTCTTCAATATTTGAAGTCACTGTTAGTGTGGCAGAGAAAAGCGTGCCATAATTTTGGATACAAGGAGGCAAAGTGAGTTGACTGGAATTTTTCATTGAATTATTTAAACTGCAGCGAACATTTAATTTGTATTTAATATCAGTGTGAATTCAGAAATACGAGTCGTCTAGCTGAGTACTTAGATAGCTTTCAGATCTTTCATAGGCAAGTTTGATAAGATCGTAACGCTGTCACACTCAGCAGACGATAAAAGATTCCCGGCTTTGAATGGGCCTGATCTTTAGACCAGAAGCTTCTCAACATCTACCAGCCGCAGTTGTGATCGTATGAATCTTACGTTTATTTATAGTTCGGAGAATGTATTTATATCATTCATGCATTCACGTAGCCCATTCTGTAGCGTTGGGGACTGTGCTTCTCCGGCTTGCATGGTCCTTGGTGTTTCCAGTCAATTCAAATGCATGGAATAATCCATGCCATTAGGTCAGTCCACTGGGATATTTTTCTACTCACCTTCCTCTCCTTCGTTTTCCCTTGAATTTTCCAATCATTACCAAGTTCTCTAACTTGTTTTATCATGACATGTCCATTATTCCCACCTCCCTCTTCTAGTTTCTGTCCTGGATCTTCTTTAATGACCTCTTCGTTTGTTTTTCTATCTATCCAGGATATTTATTGCATCTTTCTTCAAAACCTTATCTCTGTTGCTTACAGTTTCGTTATCATTTGTTAATTGTTCAAGTTCCACAAAAATGCAGCTACATTGGCTCCATAGAGTAGGATCTTACATCCTTCCCGCGCCGTTAAACGTCACATAGGGCTCGCATAGTTGTTTGCCAAGATTTCCTGTTCTCGGCGAGTCTTTCAACTTCATCAGGGGATGTCATGCCCACTAAACTGGTCTCTCTCTCAACAATATCCTCCCCCAGAGCTTCACGTGGTCGACCTCTCCCCCCTCGGCCTGTCGTGCTCCACCCGATAGCCTGCACTGGCATTCCCCGATCGCCTCCTCTCACCACATGGCCCACATACGTCCATCTTCCTTCTCTGATCACCCATGAGACAGGTTGCCGTTAGCTCATCTGTCCCATCTCTGCGTTGTTACCGAACTCGTTCCACTCTATACCAAGTATTTCCCTTAGATATAGTAGGATTATATATATATATATATATATATATATATATATATATATATATATATGAACGTGTGTGTGTGTATGTTAGAGCATCACGCTGGAACGTCTGGGGCAATTTCAACCCAACTTGGCACACATATGACTTACAATCTGGACAATGCACCGTGCGGGTTAGATCATCCCTAGGATACCCCTATGACCCCTAGGGGTCGGGGTGACATGTAAAAATAATCGAAAGTGAACGATATTGGTGTCGAATCCATAATTTTCGGGGTCGCTGAAATGGATAGTGACACTCCCGATGCCGTTAAGTCCAGGTTCAGCCCCGTACAGCATGGGGGCCCTAGGGGTTGGGGTGGGATGTGGTGATATGTAGAAATAATCGAAAACGACCGATATTAGTGTCGAATCCATAGTTTTTGGGGTCGCTGAGATGAATAGTGCCTTTGAATGTAAATGCTACAGAAGAGTTCTTTAAATATCATGGACACAAAAAAGAACAAATATATCCATACTCCAAGAACTTAATATTGAAGAAGGCTGGCTAGTAAAGAGGATTAAAGAGAGAAAACTTAAATATTTTGGACACATTAAACATCATGATAATCTAGAGAAAACCGTCTTGGAAGGGTACATAATGGGAAAAAGAAAGAGAGGGAGACCAAGGCGAAGATGGCTGTAAGACATCGTTGATGATCTGCAAATGGATGCAGCAGCAGCAGGCCATCTTGCTCACAACCGAGAGGCCTACAGGAGTGCTGTTAGGGAGACAAAGTTCCACATGGGACATGCAAATGAATGAATGAGATGAATAGTGACACTTCCGATGCCGTTTAAGTGGAAGCTCAGCCCCAGTCGGCATGGAGGCCCCTAGGGGTGGGGGTGGCATGGGGGTGACGTGTGCAAATAATCGAAAACGACCGATATTAGTGTCGAATCCATAGTAGATAGATAATTACGAACACTTGCTAGGTTGGCGCCACCCTTGGCTTTGCTGTTTGACTGCTGGCAGTTGCTGTCAGAGGAGAGAAAGTCCAGACCTGAATAGCCCAGTGTCCAGTGCGTCCATTGTAGTTTGAAATGTTGTTTTCCCCTGAAACTGTACACATTATGTGGCTGTTATTATGTCTTACTTGACACAGAATACAACGTTCTACCTATCATAGTTTATCATTTTTCTTAATCGGAGAAGAACTTTATTATCAGTGATTTTATTTTCCCGTATATCCTGTAAATGTTTTTTTTAAATTTTATTTTAACATTAGCGTCCTTTAGGCTTTACGTTTCTTAATTAAAATTTTGAAAGAAAAAAATGCCAAGAAATTATTTAAATTAAAATATATTTTCAATTTTAAAAAAAGGCAATGTTGATGTGTGAGCAGCAGCTGTGTTAGTATATTCTTATTACTACAGAGAGCAAGAAACTCCGCTGAATTGGAGTGCTATCTACATCTCTCTGCGTGTGTAATAGAACTAACACAGATACTGCACCGTGTGTTAACATGAATGTTTTTCTATGTGTTTTCCTGCGGTAAACTTAAACTACCGATACAGTAACACAGCCTCTGTAAAAACACATATCTGGCTGTAGGCCATAAAAACATTCATGAGGACACATCAAACATGTCTTCATCCTCAGTTAAGAGTGGCATCATATAGAGACCCGGCCACCGCCCAATAACACTTCATTTATCAGTCCGAACGGTGTCGTCTTCGTTTTAGTTTTTGCAGAAAAAAATGTCTTCTTCTTCTTCTCGTCCTCCTCCTCCTCCTCCTTCTTCTTCTTCTTCTTCTTCTTCTTCTTCTTATTCTTCTTCTTCCTCGTTTTAGTTTTTGCAGAAAAAAATGTCTTCTTCTTCTCGTCGTCGTCCTCCTCCTCCTCCTCCTTCTTCTTCTTATTCTTCTTCTTCTTCCTCGTTTTAGTTTTTGCAGAAAAAAAATGTCTTCTTCTTCTTCTTCTCGTCCTCCTCCTCCTCCTCCTCCTCCTCTTCTTCTTCTTCTTCTTCTTCTTCTTATTCTTCTTCTTCCTCGTTTTAGTTTTTGCAGAAAAAAATGTCTTCTTCTTCTCGTCGTCGTCCTCCTCCTCCTCCTCCTTCTTCTTCTTATTCTTCTTCTTCTTCCTCGTTTTAGTTTTTGCAGAAAAAAAATGTCTTCTTCTTCTTCTTCTCGTCCTCCTCCTCCTCCTCCTTCTTCTTCTTCTTCTTCTTATTCTTCTTCTTCTTCCTCGTTTTAGTTTTTGCAGAAAAAAAATGTCTTCTTCTTCTTCTTCTCGTCCTTCTTCTTCTTCTTCTTCTTCTTCTACTAGTGAAACCAGTTCCATACACGTACAGTGTAAACAGCCATTGGCCAAATACTCAAATGCATTAAAAACAGGTGGAAGATAAGGTACAGCACTCGTACAGTTAAACACTGAATGTTCATGATTAAATCTGTATGATTGTTTTCTTCACATGATTACTCCGTCAAGCAATTAATACTCGACTAAGTGTGGAAACTAACTCTAGCAATTTCTTTAGAAATTGAGGAATCGTTTGTCAACTTTTACCTCCAAGTAACGGCTGCCTGTGCTGTTTAAAATATAATATACAAAAAACTCATTACTACACGTCAGATAGTTTGTTCCTCTAAGGAATTTCGTGAAAATAGAACTTTGGTTAGAATAGTTGTAGCCGCATGCGCGGGATATATATATATATATATATATATATATATATATATATATATATATATATATATATATATATATTCCAGCATCACGCTGGAACGCCTGGAGCAATTTCAGCCAGACTTAGCACACAGCACCGTGGGGATTAAATCAACAAAAAAAGGGTATCCCTAGGATACCCCTATGACCCCTAGGGGTCGGGGTGACACGTACAAATAATCGAAAACGACCGATATTAGTGTCGAATCCATAGTTTTCGGGGTCGCTGAGATGAATAGTGGCGCTCGCAAGTTCAGCCCCCATCGGGCGGGGGGGGGGGGGGGGGGATGAGAAGTGGTTAAAAATAAAGTGTCCAAATTGACCGAGATTAGTGTCGATTCCATAGTGTTCGGGGTCGCTAGGCTGATTGGTGACAGTCCTGATGACAGTTAAGCCCACGTTTAGTCGAATAGAAGGAATAGAACTCTGTAGAACCGTCTATACTCTGTAGAACCTTCTAGAAGGTTGTGGAAATGAATAGAACATTGTAGAACCTTCTAGAAGGTTGTGGAAATGAATAGAACATTGTAGAACCTTCTAGAGTATTGTGGAACTGAATAGACCTCTGTAGACCCTTCTAGAAGACTGGAAATGAATAGAACGTTGTAGAGGCGTCTAGAGGGTTGTTGAAATGAATAGAACTTTGTTGATTTTGATAAATAAATACCCGGGCAACGCTGAGTAATCAGCTAGTACATATATAATTTAACAGATATAATATAATCCATAATACACATATTTATCTTTGATAATATAAAAAAAACCCTGGTAGAAATGAAAGTAATAGAGACAGGGGTGAGCCAAGAAACTGAGATGAGTATGTACATGAGTGAAGTATATGCGTGCCTTGTGCTTCGTGTGCAGCAGATAAGGAAGAAAACTATATACTAAAAAGTAAAATGATACACACGGGGCTTCTGAGAAGAATTTTGTAAGATGACGCGACGGTGTTTTCGCGCCTCTTCCTTGGTCTGCATTTTAGAGCCCTCTGGTCGCTCTTTACTTGGCCCTACTGGCCCGCTTCATTATTTAGGCCTCCCGCTCGCTTTCGGGGCCCCAGGTCGATGGACTGGAGCTGCAACCCCAGATCATCGAGCCAGAATACAGTGCAAAATAATGTATTGCCCAGGGCGTGCGGGAGTGTCTTTTCTTACTCTACAAATACAGCGTGAAGATCATTATCCCGCAGGCATGAATCCCTGCGAGGTAAAGGAAGTAGGACATTCAGATGTTGAAAAGTCTGTACAATATCTTTTGCTTTTCGTGCTCTCATCAACCTCCCGCAAAGCAAACACGCTAAAGGTCAGAGGCTGCATTGTTTGGAACTCTCCTGCGTAGCATCTTCAGGGCTGAAGGTGTAGTCAGCCTGTGATAGACGCTTTGTTTTTACCTGCTTTCACCTTGTCTATGTCTTTAGGAATGAAATTCTACACGTTGGTATAGTTAAGGTTATTTGAGTGCGCTCGAAGGGTGAAGCTTGAGACAGTGTAAAAATAATGCAGGTAGGAGTTTATCGACAAACAGGGTTATAACTAGGTACAAAGCCTAAGCAGGGCCACTGTGAGGGGCGGAGGATCTAGCCAGTGCATTGCTTCGAGGCCCAGGAAGTTTCTCTGTGCACAGAAAGCTTAGAGGGCCCGGGGTGGGTGAAAAATAAGGGAGGGGGAGGGAGAACGTTTTGTACCGGAGCCCTGGCCCTAAATATCCACTAGTACACGCGCATCACTAGACATGCAAGGGCCCGTACAAAGAGGACAGTCACTAGACATGCAAGGGCCCGTACAAAGAGGACAATCACTAGACATGCAAGGGCCCGTACAAAGAGGACAATCACTAGACATGCAAGGGCCCGTACAAAGAGGACAGTCACTAGACATGCAAGGGCCCATACAAAGAGGACAGTCACTAGACATGCAAGGGCCCATACAAAGATGACAGTCACTAGACATGCAAAGAGGACAGCATAGTAAGAGTAAAGGACATCTTGAAAATGAATTGTGTGATATGACATAAAGCCACATCACTTCCTTCAGTCTCTGTTATTGAGGGCAAGGACGCTGTCCGATTAGCCAATCAACGACCCTTAGCTAATATGCTAGCGTCAGGATTAACGACCCTTAGCTAATATGCTAGCGTCAGGATTAGCGACCCTTAGCTAATATGCTAGCGTCAGGATTAGCGACCCTTAGCTAATATGCTAGCGTCAGGATTAGCGACCCTTAGCTAATATGCTAGCGTCCGGATTAACGACCCTTAGCTAATATGCTAGCGTCAGGATTAACGACCCTTAGCTAATATGCTAGCGTCAGGATTAACGACCCTTAGCTAATATGCTAGCGTCCGGATTAACGACCCATAGCTAATATGCTAGCGTCAGGATTAACGACCCTTAGCTAATATGCTAGCGTCAGGATTAACGACCCATAGCTAATATGCTAGCGTCAGGATTAGCGACCCATAGCTGACCAAGACCATGCCCCACCTTTCCGTTAGTGCCCCCAGTAAAAGGCCTAGCCTGGATAATGGGGCGGGGATCACCATAGCCCCCATGGTGGTGGAGTCTGCTAAAGAGGCATTGCACATCCCCCGCTTTTTAGCTGTACTCCGGGACTGAAAAAAAATAGCTGCCATAACCCGCCCCCAAGCTGATACGCTACTGTACCTCAACACCTTCACAGCAACGGCTACAAAGAACACCAGTTGGCAGTTACAGAGAGAAAGAAAGAATCTCTGAGACACCGATGATAAAACTCCACGCAGCACGTAAAAGCCAGGCATCCATCAGCCGTTTAGGCCTCTCAGTTGTGAGCAAGATGGCCTGCTGCTGATGCATCCATTCGCAGATCTTCAACGATGTCATGCAGCTATCTTCACCTTGGTCTTCCTCTCTTTCTTTTTCCCATTATGTATCCTTCCAAGACGGTCTTCTGTAAATTCTCATGACGTTTAATATGTCCAAAATATTTAAGTGCACACGAAAAATAAGAAAAGAAAAAGATGATCTTCTTGGTGGCCATAGCTACAAAAAAAAAAGAAAAAACGGAACACCTCGCAGACAAGAGAAACAATTTCACCGGAAATTACAACCAGGCAACTCGCGTTCGAGCAGCGATTGCCATCGTTAGAACGCGGGGAGCGAAAACAAACCATCAAGTGACAGGAATATACGTGGCAGTATAAATAAGATCGTTAGGTACAGTTTACGTGGCACGCGCAAAGCTGGGAGATGTGGAAGGGACCATATTGACTTTGTTCCTTTTCTCTTCCTATTCCGTGCGCTGTTTCATTTTTTCATAGCCGTTTTATATTATTTTTCAGTGATAGCCATATATACTTTACTTTCACACTCAATTTTCCCATGATGCCCCATATACTTTACTTTCACACTCAATTTTCCCATGATACCCCATATACTTTACATTCACACTCAGTTTTCTATGATACCCCATATACTTTACATTCACACTCAGTTTTCTATGATACCCCATATACTTTACTTTCACATTTCATTTTTAAATGACAGCCCTACTGCCTACGTTAACTACATATAACGGAGACTTTATATCTGAAGGCAGGAACGTACTAAACAAATGTATAAAGTACTAAACAAAAGAAACTAATAACAAATAATTTTGTTGGTAAAGCTCGTAAGAAATGGAGATTCAGCCATGACATTTTCCATCCAGTGGGCGTGACTGCAGGTAGAAGCACGTGTGCCCACGGACTAGACCGCGTGTGCAGCATTTACCTCCAGCCTTAAAGAGTAGACGTGTTCACCTGTTGCAGAGGTTCCTCTGTGCGAGTCTGTGCGTTTTCTAAGTATCACTTTCGGAATGTATGAAGGACAATAATGGTCACGGCTCATTTTGTGATTTGTGATGGTTCACTGTGACTTGGCCATAGTGTGTTCACGAATGAAGGATTTTTGTTTGTTTGTTTGATTGTTTCCCAGCGACAAGGTAGAGAAAACATGTGGTTCTTGTTTATTCTGGTTAGAATTGAGTCATGGGAAAAGCATATACACCATGTCATTCAGAATCTTCCTATTGTTATCATAGCATTCACGAGCCGCTTCTTTGTTGGAGGGTTCTCAGCGTTCCACACTTGTCTGTGCTAATGCTTGATTTATATTTTAGGCACATAAGTTAAGTGATATAGTATGCATATATCGTATCGCTTTTATCATGTACCCAAGTATCTTATCTTCATGGCCTCGTTAATTCGTTCGTCTCATCTTCTGTCTGGTCGCTGGCTATTTTGTGGAATTTCATTTTGTTCTTCGCACATTTTGTGTGTGAGTAAGGCTGTGGAGTATATTCTTAGTCTCTTCATTGTGTTCGT
Organism: Achatina immaculata; assembly: GCA_009760885.1. Taxonomy (NCBI): domain Eukaryota; kingdom Metazoa; phylum Mollusca; class Gastropoda; order Stylommatophora; family Achatinidae; genus Lissachatina; species Lissachatina immaculata. The sequence continues at coordinate 24,763,277 of CM019699.1, forward strand.
CTCACCTTCTGTCAGACTGTGTAGTATATTCTTAGTCTCTTCATTGTGTTCGTCTCACCTTCTGTCAGACTGTGTAGTATATTCTTAGTCTCTTCATTGTGTTCGTCTCACCTTCTGTCAGACTGTGTAGTATATTCTTAGTCTCTTCATTGTGTTCGTCTCACCTTCTGTCAGACTGTGTAGTATATTCTTAGTCTCTTCATTGTGTTCGTCTCACCTTCTGTCAGACTGTGTAGTATATTCTTAGTCTCTTTATTGTGTTCGTCTCACCTTCTGTCAGACTGTGTAGTATATTCTTAGTCTCTTTATTGTGTTCGTCTCACCTTCTGTCAGACTGTGTAGTATTTTTCTTATTCCTGCCATTGTGTTCGTCTCACTTTCTGTCAGACTGTGTAGTATTTTTGTTATTCCTGCCATTGTGTTCGTCTCACCTTCTGTCTGACTGTGTAGTATTTAATCTTGCTTATTTTGAGGCCGCCTTTTGTTAGACTCTATAGTATGTTGTAAATGAGATGAGACTTGATATATTATGGAATTTATCTGGCAGTGTACATACTTAGGTTTTTACAAACAAAAAAGTGATGTGTACATAAAGTGGTACAACTAGTGTTTGAGAATGGGAACATATTTCACGTGGAAAATGTGAATACTCCCACGATGTGTTAGTGCTAGTCGTGATGAGCTTTGGTTTGTCACATGGACGTGTAACTATTGTGTATAACATTATTTAAACGGTTTGAGATTTCCTGTTTGTTTTATGCAAGTATCATGTCACAGTTTATACTGTACGTGTATTTCTGAACGCGTTTTTATAGCTTGCTTGGAAAAAAAAAAGAGGAGACTCTTGTCCTGCGTTTATTTGATGTCACCAGCAGGCAGGTCAAGAGTTTTCTGAACCAGGCAGTGATTGTGTGTTCACAGGAGCTGTAAATCTTATGTTATCTGAAACCTTGTAAACAGGCGGTGTTTCTGAGATGTCGCTAACATCTCAGTAGATTTGTGTAGTATAGGGTTTGTTGTTGTTGTTGTTGATTTGGAAGAGTTGAAATAGAGAAAAAGTCTAATATTGCTGTGGAGTATACGTAAAGGAGGGGGGGGGAAGGTATTTAACTGGCGGTAGAGACATTATTGATGGAGAAGCTGTGTCGTATATAATTGTCTTAGAATGTGAAATTGTGTACCTTGGAGATAAGAGGAAATAAATAGTTTTATTGATATCGTGCAGCAAGATAGTGTTGCTAGTGTGAGTGGGTATATTCTATCTATTTATCTGTATGTATGTATGACTATCTATATCTTTGTCTGTAACCCTGTGTCTATATCTAATCTGTCAGTCAGTCTGTATGTCTAATCTGTTTATCTATCTGTCTGTCTGTCTATAATCGCGTCGCTATGTGCTCTTTGTATGTCTGTCTTCAGCATGTTTTTCTATGCTGACCATCTGTCTGTAGGCATGTCTTTCTCTCCTCGCTGGCTGTCTGTCAACATGTCCATCAGCGCTCGCTGGATGTCTGTCTGTCAGCATGTTTTATCTGTGCTCGCTGGTTGTCTGTCTGTTAACATGTTTTATCTGTGGTCGCTGGTTGTCTGTCTGTTAACATGTCTATCTGTGCTCGCTGGCTCCTACCTGTCAGCATGTCTTTCTGTGCTCGCTGGATGTCCGTATATTAACATGTCTGTCTGCCTGCCAACATGTCATATATGTGCTCGCTGGCTGTTTGTCTGTCAACATGTCTTTCTGTACTCACTGGCTATTTGCCTATCAACATGTCTTTCTGTACTCACTGGCTATCTGCCTGTCAACATGTCTTTCTGTACTCACTGGCTATCTGCCTGTCGACATGTCTTTCTGTACTCACTAGCTATCTGTCTGTCAGCACGGATGTCTGTGTCTCGTTGTATGTCTGCCCATCTGCGTCGCTTACATTCGCATAGTTTAAAAAAAATGTTATTATCCTTAACTTAAACATTTCTTGAGGTGTTAAAAAATGGCTTTGCTGTGAAAACATTTAATACAAGACCAGTAGTGAAATGCCCAGACTGTCAGTCATTATGATAAAGTATAACTCTTCATTCAGCACAATCATCATACATCATGCCCACCCACAACTCCCCCTCCCCAGCTAATAAACTATTTCTAAGCAGCAAATCTACCGTAGCCTGAGGTAAGGCGGCTGCCACGCGCGACATATCGATTACTGCATTACTTCAAACAAACATACCTGCAGTTGCGACATTGATTTTTTTCCCCAGCGATTCTTTGTTTTATGTAACTGAAACTATAAATCCTTCTAATATAATATCTGCAGTTTTATAATATAAAATGATGTGTTTATATACTCGTACATTGAACGTTAAGTGTAGATAAATCTGCTAAAAATATTCTGTTATCAGCGCCAGATTAGGGGAGATAAATATATGAATGATAGTGTATAACTCTGCGGCCGACGGGTTATAAAACTGTTGAGTTAAAATTTTGTTAACAGCTTCCTTGTATTGTTTGTGATAAGAGCCAAGTCAGCCAGGTCTCACTTCGTGCCGCGTTCAGTGTTCAGCAACAAATGTGACACTTTTTTACAGCGGCCTGGTTTTGCTTGTGGACATACTGTCATGAAATATGAGTCATTATTGATCTAAGAAAGTTGAAACTTGCCAGCGTGGGTTTTGTGCAGATTCCCCGTCTATTTCCGGTAGATTTCCCACCGTTTTAGTGTCAGTGTTAATAAAACACCATTAAATGGCTTGTGTGATTGTTTTCACTTTTTTTTTCTAACTGCGTGGAAGTAGATACACTGTTATATGTAGGCAAAGGTAAGTTATTCTGTAAGACTTTTGTATATATAACTCTATCATAGAGGTCGTTGTTCGGTTTACTACCATTGGTGCTGTTGCTGCTTCTGCTACTAATACTACTACTACTACTACAACATGAGCTACTTCATCTACTGCCAGTAGTAATGATACTGTTGCTTAACATGCTGTTACTACTATCAATGCAGCTACTTCAATTACTGCTTCAAAACCTACTACATCACTGTTCTACAACTACCACTGCCAGCATTACAATTACTACTACAGCTGCGACTCTAACCATAACTACTACTGCTGCTGCTGCTACTACTACTACTACTACTACATCCCAACAACTCCTGCTGAGTCTGCTGCAGCTATCACTTTTGTTACAATTTTACGGATTATAAGGTAGATTAATAATACCATTACTTTTACAAAAACCATGCCAGGAGCTGACTGCAATAGTGACCATGATCCACTCTGTGGAAAAGTTAGAATAAAGCTAAAGAAAGCAGGCAGAAAAGTGAGAAACATCAAACTGAATACAGAACTTCTTAAAAATGACCAAGAACTGAGAGAACAATACAAAGTTATTATAACAAATAGATACAATGCAATAGCAAAGATAAATAGTATAGATGAACAATGGGAAATGTTAAGAGATTCTATCCACCAAACTGTTAAGGAGATAATACCACCGAAAAAAGAAGCCCCTAAAAATAAATGGATGACAGACGACATCTTAGGACTGATGGACAAGAGGAGGAGGAGTAAAAATAACGAGGAAAAATATAGCAAGATAAATAAAGAAATAAGACGCAAATGCAGAGAAGCAAAAGAAGTGTGGTTAAATGAACAATGCAGACAGATAGAGGACTCTCATAATAAAGACAGCAAAAACATGCACAAACGAATTAATGAACTCACAGGCAGGAAAACAAAATATACCACAGGATGCCTGAAATCGAAAGAAGGTAAAATGTTAATGGGAAAAGAAGACATTGTGGACAGAGTATATCGGTGAGCTATATGGAGGAGAAAGACCAGAATTAACACCAGATACTGAAAACTGTGAGGGACCACCAATACTTGAAGATGAAATCATAGATGCCATCAAACACATGAAGAAAGGAAAAGCGACTGGGCCTGATAATATAACAATAGAAGAAATAGAGGCACTAGAGCAGACAGGAATAAAAATAATAACCAAGTTACTGAATGACATTTACAACAGTGGTTATATTCCCAGTGACCTGATTAAATCCACGTTTATAGCACTACCAAAGAAACCAGGTGCAAAGGAATGTGACGACCACCGGACTATCAGCCTCTCATGTCACATAACGAAGCTACTTCTGAGAATAATTATGAGAAGAACAAGGAAAAAGATACAAATGGAAATAGCAGATGAACAGTTTGGATTTGTTGAAGGAAAGGGAACACACAATGCCATTTATGCTTTACGAACACTAACAGAAAGACCTTTAGAAGTACAGAAAGATCTCTACTTATGCTTCATTGATTACACCAAGGCATTTGACAAAGTGAAACATAATGAAATTATTAAAATGTTTGAAGACATCAATATAGACGGCAAAGACCTGAGGATTGTAAAACATCTATACTGGCAGCAAGAAGCAGCAGTTCGAGTTGAAAATAGAATTGGAAAATATCAACCTATAAAACAAGGGATGCAACAAGGATGTGTACTATCTCCAGACTTTTTTTCTCTGTATAGCGATAATATTCTAAGAACAATCATCACAGAACCAGGCATAAAAATTGGAGGATACAATATTAACAACCTTCGGTATGCTGACGACACAGTACTGATAGCTGAGAACCAACAAGACCTGCAAAATCTCTTGGATAAAGTGGCCAAAGAAAGTGAACAGAAAGGCCTTACTTTGAACATCAAAAAGACAGAGACTATGGTTATATCTAAGAAACAGAATCTACCAACATGCAGTGTTAAATTAAACGGAACCATTCTAAAGCAAGTGCAGAAATTCAAATACCTTGGAGCAGTAATAACTTCAGATGGGAAATGCAGAACAGAAATTAGGAACAGAATAGGCCAAGCAAAGACTGCATTTCAGAGAATGAGAAACATATTAGCTAACACATCTTTATCAATGAATGTTAGAAAACGAGTCCTAAAATGCTATATTGAACCTATCTTGTTATATGGAAGTGAATCATGGACAATAGGCAAGTCTGCACAAAAATCATTGGAAGCAGCAGAAATGTGGTTTATTAGAAGAATGTTGCGAATTCCCTGGACAGCAAAAATAACTAATGAAGAATGTATGAGAAGAGCTGGAGAGACAAAAATCCTTGTAAAAAAGATAAGAGAGAGACAATGTACTTTCATAGGACATGCAATGAGAAGAGGGAGCATAGAAAATATTATAACAACAGGAAAAATAGAGGGAAGAAGATCAAGAGGAAGACCAAAAGAAATGATATTGGACAGTCTGACGGGATGGTGTGAGAGGAGATCACCAACTGAACTGATGGCCTGCATGAAGGATCGGGTACTCTGGAGAAGCATAATAGCCAACGCCAGTCGGCACGGCACCTGATGATGATGATGATTACTTTTACAGCGCCATTATTACTGTTACTACTTTCACTGCCACTTTTACTACAACTATCACAGCTGCTGTTGTATCAACATCTTTTACCACTGCTATTACAACATCTATAACTGCTAGTGGTATTACATCTGCGACAACTGGTATTACTACCACAGCTGTTACAACAGCTATAACTACTAGTAGCATTATATCTGTTACAACTACTGTTACTACCGCTGCTGTTACAACATCTATAACTGCTAGTGGTAGTACATCTTCTACAGTTGCTATTACTGCCACAGCTGTTACAACAGCTATAACTACTAGTAGTATTATACCTGTTACAACTACTGTTACTACCACTACGGTTACAGGAGCTATAACTACTAGTATTATTACATCTGCTACCACTGCTAATGCAGCAGCTATAAGCTACTAGTACTATTATAGCTTATGTTACAATTGCTGTTACTACCACTGCTACTACAACAGCTATTACTAGTTGTAATATTACAGCACGTATTACAGCTGCTGTTACTACCACTTCCGCTACAACAGCTATTACTACTTGTAGTATTACAGCGGCCGTTACTATCACTCCTGCTACAACAGCTATTACTACTTATAGTATTACAGCATCCATTACAGCTGCAGTATTACTACTTGCAGTATTACAGCATCTATTACAGCTGCTATTACTACTTGCAGTATTACAGCATCTATTACAGCTGCTATTACTACCACTGCCGCTACAACAGCCATTACTACTATAGTATTACAGCATCTGTTACGATTGCTGCTGGTGAAAGAATGTCAAATGAGCATGCGTTCCCAAATCTTTACCCATTTGATAATAAAGTTCGTTCATTCTCTCTCCCCCCCCCCCCCAACCTCTGTCTCTTACACACACACACACACACGCACGCACGCACACCGCACACCTCTCTCTGTGCAAGATAAATGTATGTGTTAAACATTTAACATTTCCTTTCATAACAATATATATAATATATATATATATATATAATATATATATATATAATATATATATATATATATATAATTTTTAAAATCTATATCTTAGAACATTAATTTTAAAAAAACAGCAATAATGTAACAGTAACGCACGATTCTGTATAGGTAAAAGGGATGGCAACTGCAGTAAAACTGGTTTAAATAATAATAGTAGATAGAGGTGTATGGTGTAGTTTTACAAAGTGCCAGAGGGAGTGAGTAAAGTGAGAAAAAACGAATAGAAAGTATGAGAGTGTATAAATGAAAAACATACAACATCCGATATTTCGGCGTGAGCCTTTTTCGAGGATTACATGCACAGCGAGATACTGTATACATATCTGTTATTATTTAGCAGCTTCCTTCTTCCCTTCAGATTGCTTTGTTTGCATTCTCCAGGATATACATCCTCGAACTATCCCTTGAGTTTTTCAGTTTATTTAAATACATAAAACCTTCACCGAGATCCCCAGATTTTTATCTCATAAACTATGTTGGCAGTAGAACATGCCCATCACCAGCTCCCAACATTAATTCACTCAGACCTAACTGATCCTCGGCAACATTAACCCATTGAGACCTAACTGATCCTCGGCAACATTAACCCATTGAGACCTAACTGATCATCGGCAACATTAACCCATTGAGACCTAAATGATCCTCCGGGATTTAGTGAGTATATATTTAATTCTGTATGCATAAGATCATTTTACGTGGAATGTAAATACACACATTGTTTGGTAAGGAGTTTGTACCCGTTTCTTTTGTTACATATGAAAAGGGCTGTAAAATTAACTTTTTTTTGTCCTGGTCCTGACGGACGTATTATTCTTGAAAAACACTATAGTTTTCCCGAGCTTGTAAAAGAAACTAACTTTCAGATTCGTAAAGTTTTTCAGCTCTGAATCTTACTGGAGTTCATAGCCTCATTTTCGGCCCTGAATATTACTGGAGTTCATAGCCTCATTTTCGGCCCTGAATATTACTGGAGTTCATAGCCTCATTTTCGGCCCTGAATATTACTGGAGTTCATAGCCTCATTTTTGGCTCTGAATATTACTGGAGTTCATAGCCTCATTTTCAGCTCTGAATATTACTGGAGTTCATAGCCTCATTTTCGGCTCTGAATATTACTGGAGTTCATAGCCTCATTTTCGACTTTGAATCTTACTGGACTTCATAGCCTCATTTTCGGCTCTGAATCTTACTGGAGTTCATAGCCTCATTTTCAGCTCTGAATCTTACTGGACTTCATACCTTCATTTTCAGCTCTGAATCTTACTGGAGTTCATAGCCTCATTTTCAACTCTGAATCTTACTGGAGTTCATAGCCTCATTTTCAGCTCTGAATCTTACTGGAGTTCATAGCCTCATTTTCGACTCTGAATCTTACTGGAGTTCGTAGCCTCATTTTCAACATCTCCCAATGATAGAAAGATCATAGATGGTACAGAAACACCGCTTATCTGGATAATGTCAAAGAGCTATCTACCTGAGCGGAGTGAGTTTATTACATCTTGTCATCTTCACTTCGCATGTCTTTGTTTTATTCTGGCATATATTATATTGTTTAGAATGTGTTGAAGTGGTGGGGAGGAGGGGCATCCAGAGCGGAGATCAGGTCCAGTATAATACTATTAAGTTGTTTCTGTTGCACAAGTACTGTGACTGCATTTGTCCGTGACGAGATTTACAGTTTATTTACACCAGTTGACTCTTGTAAAAATTGGTATAGGATTTCCAGCAGTTCACTAGAAAAGGCATAAACAACGAAGAACTCATTCTTAAAGTGCATATCAACTGGACTACACGAGCATTTGTAGATAATCTCTCTCTCTCTCTCTCTCTCTCTCTCTCTCTCTTTCGTGAACCGTTGGCTAAATATAAGTCGAGTTCTTTCTGTTCACAATACTCGATCTCGATATCTGTTCACTACCTCCCTTAAGTGTCTGCATATCAGTCTAGCTCGTAGTTTCATCACATCAGCATGACTCTCTGATTGTAGATCTCTCTGTCTATTTTGCAAGGTGCACTTCAACTAAATCCATCCATCCATCCATCCATCCATCCATCCATCCATCCATCCACCAATCCATCCATCCATCCATCCATCCACCAATCCATCCATCCATCCATCCATCCATCCATCCATCCATCTACTTTTTGGTATTCCTCCAGTTGTACTTTTCAAATGTAACCTCTGTCAAACCGGCGATCCCGAGAGCCATATTGTCACACATCTCCCGGACGTCCCGTCTCACACGGCGAAGACGCAGCGATATTTGAGATAAAGCCCCTGCCACTTTGTTTGTTAAGTTGGTCTTAAGTTTGCTAGTCTAGCCATCGCGTTGTCACACTACAGCTAGGAACACAGAGCGGGAGACCAGGTAGCGTAATGTTCTTCTAACAGAATTTTGGAGACCTTTTTTTTTTTTAGGGTTGCCAATCCTACCAAGGATTAAGAGTAGAAATTAAGAGGCGATATTATCCGATGTCTTAATACCTTTCTATATATAGTAACCAGTAACTGAAAAACATGCAGATTTATACTGGGGGGGGGGGAGAATAATTCGCAAGGGGAACTCGACAAAGCCGTAGATAGGCCCCGGGTGGGGGGGTGGGGGTGGGGGAAGAAATAGGAAGAAAATAACTGTGAGTCGAAAAAAATTGCAAGGAATCTAAATACAGTGACTGCTGAGAATAGAAGAGAATAACTAGCAGTCAACCCCGGCGTAGCGATGAACCACCTAGCCACAAGAACTCGCAGCACTAACTTCTGAAACGATAGTTTTTTTCTGGTCTCGGTGCAGTAGCCGAGATGTGAAAATGGACGCTCGTCCACATGCTGTGAGAGGAAAACAACGTCTGAAAAAAAAATCTCAGCCTGCACGTCCAGGCGCACTAGGTTACATCCAAGCCCAGTGAGAGTAGAGGGGGTCCAACCAGTTCATCGCCCAGGGCCAGGGAAGGTTTTCCTGTTTTAATGATGAACAAAGATGTTTTGGGAGGAGTGGGCCATGGTGGATGAAAACAGAATGGTTAAACAGTGTGGTAAGAGGGGGTCATAGTGGATGAAAACAGAATAGTTAAACATTGTGATAAGAGGGGGTCATAGTAGATAAATCAGAATGGTTAAACACTGTGATAAGAGGGGGCCATAGTGGATGAAAACAGAATGGTTAAACATTGTGATAAGAGGGGGTCATAGTGGATAAAAACAGAATGGTTAAACAAGTTGGTAAGAGGGGGTCATAGTGGATGAAAACAGAATGGTTATTCCGTGTGGTAAGAGGGGGTCATAGTGGATGAAAACAGAAGGGTTATTCCGTGTGGTAAGAGAGAGGCATAGTGGATGAAAACAGAATGGTTAATCAGTGTGATAAGAGAGAGGCATAGTGGATGAAAACAGAATGGTTAATCAGTGTGATAAGAGAGAGGCATAGTGGATGAAAACAGAATGGTTAATCAGTGTGATAAGAGAGAGGCATAGTGGATGAAAACAGAATGGTTAATCAGTGTGATAAGAGAGGGCCATAGTGGATGAAAACAGAATAGTTATTGTGTGTGATAATAGAGGGCTGTTGTTGATGAAAACAGAATGGTTATTCAGTGTGGTAAGCCCTTGTGACCTGACAAAATTCCACCCAGGGGCCAGATTACATATCACAAACGTCCTTTGTGAGTGTAAGACCTCGCCAAATTCTTAGAGAATTTTTTTTTAAACTCACATGGTGAGACCAGCTTCAACAAATTTATACCTAGAACATACACATTTGCCGCAGGTAGGTGCCTGCTGTATGTGGCAGCTGTCTAGGGCATTCTCTGGTTAATTATGCCAGTATGTCAACGCAGAAATTAGCCACTGTAGTAACAATCAATGTTTGTGTTGCAAGGTTCACTTTCTTTGCACTTTGTGTTTTGCAGTCTTCGCTTTTAGCATTCGTTTTCTTTTATTGTTACATAGTCCTCCATCCCGTTCTCCCCCCCCCCCCACACACACACATGCAGAACCGTTCTCCATGTGGCACTATCTTTCGCCAGCTCTTCCCAGCCCTGGCAGCTGATAGAAAAAAAAATCTGTCCTTGTCGCTCACAGATATCAGTGTGTCTTTGTCTTGGCCTATCTTGTGAAAGGAGGGGGGGGGGGAAGAGAATGGGAGAATGTGTGTGTGTATGAAAGTGAAAGAATGCTATGTGACAGTAACTACATTGTATTTTTTTTAAAACAGTGTTATATTAATTACCTCCCATATAGCTAATTCTGCTCGGTGAAGTAATAGTTTTACTTTACACTCGTAGATATGTTGTTTTTTTTCCTGTATATTGTGTTATACTTGTACTATATTGAATGTGTGCGGCAGTGAAAGATTGGAGGTGAAGAGTGCAATGTCAGACAAGCCCTTGTGCGGGAATTCTCTGTTCTTAGAAAATAAAGATCGTTCTTTAGTTGTTTTTTTTCTATCTGTCTGTCTGTGTGTTCCTTCCTCCTTCCCCCTCCCCCTTTTACTCTCTTTCCCTCCCACGTCTCTATCTCCGACCCTCCCTCTCTTTCCTTCCCTCCCTTCAAGTGTGTGGGAAGAATGAAAGATGGAGTGATGAAGGGCAGAATGTAAGACGGGCCTGCGTGCCCAATTCTTTACCCTTGAAAAATAAAGATTATTCATTCATTCATTTATTCATTCATTCATTCATTCCCTCCTTCTCCCTTCTGTCTCTCTCTCTCTCTCTCTCTCTCTTTCACTTTCTATCTCTCAACACACTAGTCCACTTGTTCAACACCCGCTCCTAAGACGCGCCACACCGGCTTTAAGTTTCTGACATTTTCTTCTTTCTTCACATCCAATTAGCCCAAACTCTGATTGGCCTTTATCTGTCAACTCTCCAGCCCCGGTCCTGATTAACCCTGCCCGGTGCCTGGGACCTTTCATCTGCCCTAGATTCCTACAGCGGAAGAGCGTGCAGTTCTTCAGTTAACAACCTTCACAGTATCGCCTCAAGACAACAAAGACATTCCAGATCACCTGTATTGATTCAGACCTTTTTTTTTTCTCGCTACTATCCTCAGGGTCAAGGGCGTCCAGTAGACATCTTGCTACATACCGGCATTATCACTGCTTCAGATAATCGTGCCTGTCCTGGCAGCAGATTTATCCCGTATCTCCCGCATGGAGCTGGCCTTACAGGAGCTGTGTGCCGTAAGGAAGAGCTCTCCACATACGGGGAGTCTGGTCAAAGCTTCATTTGTGAACAGCGTTTTCTGCTGCCTGCTAGTAAATGTGTGGATCAGGTTTTAAGCGCATCCGAACAGCGGCATCTGTTGATGTTGTGAGATGTTTCTGGTGTCTGCGGGAAGCGTAGCTAGGATACGCGTGAAACATATGCCAGACTAACGCATAGTTGTATGTTAGTTGAAAGAGTTTAGTCATATATGTCTGTGGAAGATAAAGAGCTTTGAGGTGTCTGTGTAATTTAGAGAGGTTATATGTGTCTGCAAGCTTACAAGCCCAGCTCTTTCAACCGTTATAAGCTCTCAGAATCCAAGGTTCTTCGATCATCAAAGAGCAGGAATGTGAATTTACAGACATACTTCTCCAGTTGTTGCTGCTTTATTACGAACGGGGTGTATGTTGGCAGACAGCTCTGTACACGGAGGAGATGCGGGACGCTTCGGTCTCGTAAATCTTTACCAACTTTCATCAAATGAGAATCAGAGAGCGGATGAACTAAACTTGCGTACACGACATACTCTCAGCGATGGGCAGTCATCTGTCCTGCGCTTCTTCAAGTGACCCTTATCTAAACCCCTTGGATTACTCCGTGACCGTTAAGCCAAGCGATGACGTGGACAGAGCGAGTGTGGCCTCCCTGCAGGACGTGGATGTAGGCCAGAGCAGATCTACAGCAGATGTTGGCGGTTGGGAGGCGCCGGGCAAGAACATGGATGCCTCGTGTAACGGACACCCAGTGGACATTAGTGTGAAGAGGAGACAGAAACTGGCCATCTCCAAAAGCTTTAGTGAGTATAATTGTTTGCTTCGGCGTTTCAGTTTAGTCTACCTATTCTACCCACGATTTCTAAATCATACCCATGTAGTTTTCTTGTTGGCCTTTACGTTGTTATTATTACTTGAAACGTTCTTATACGTCTTCTTCTTCTTCATCGCAGATTGGTTGATTGATTTGCGTTACAGGTAGGCCTTTAAGATACCTTTCTCCATGTTCCGAATGTGAGAGATAAGATCTGTTTTTCTATGATAAGATCATTTATTTTTCGTGTTTTGTTTTTATCTGTTATGTTGTTTCTGTATATGATCATTGAAAATGACGTTTGCCGAAATATTAAATTGGTGTATGATCTTCATTTATATGTGCTCATTTTACTCCCTTACAAGGGATGTAAGCCACGTGTGAGATGCAGCAAATTTTACTCCCTTACAAGGGATGTAAGCCACGCGTGAGATGCAGCAAGGAATGTAACCCACACGCGAGATGCAGCAAGGAACGTAACCCACACGCGAGATGCAGCAAGGAATGTAACCCACACGCGAGATGCAGCAAGGAATGTAACCTACACGCGAGATGCAGCAAGGGATGTAACCCACACGCGAGATGCAGCAAGGAATGTAACCCACACGCGAGATGCAGCAAGGGATGTAACCCACACGCGAGATGCAGCAAGGAATGTAACCCACACGCGAGATGCAGCAAGGAATGTAACCCACACGCGAGATGCAGCAAGGGATATAAGCCACATGTGAAATGAAGCAAGGGGTGTAAGCCAAATGCTGGAGAGTAGACTTCTAGCTACCCTGACTACGCATTCTTTGCTGTTCTGGTAGCATCAATGCCCCTTTTCATTGTTTGCTACTAAATTGTCCCGAAACACAGAAGATTTGATTAATGACAAGAACACCAAACACTAGTTAAATTAGGACAGGAAAAAAACGGAAGTAAAACAGTACAGGAAACGGAAGTAAATCATGACTGAAAATGCAGTGAAATCAGAAAAGGAACCGAAAGTAAACCATAATGGGACAAGAAATACAGAGATTTGAAGTTTTAAAAAAAGCTGCATGAATCAACTCAAACTTTGAGCTAAACGGTTGGAACTGTATAGAAGACAAGCTGGTCGCCAGGGAAAAGTTGCTGTTTAATTGCTCGTGAAACAACAGACGTTACAGTGTGCGCAGTCTGGAGCTGAAACCGTTTAGCAGTCATGGATCATGCAGCTGTTGTTCACTGTACGGAGCCAGATCTAGTCAGCCTGGGAAGTGAGGAAGTTCGGCCTCAAGAGGTCACGCTGAGACGTAAGTAGCGGATTGCGCGCACTGTCTCTTATTGTAGTGTCTAGCACTGAGTGCAGGGGGGTTACGGTCCTGAGTGTTCTGCTTTCATCTCCTACAGCGTAAGCTAGCTTGAAAAGCTGCATCGTTACAGTGATCACGCTGTGATTATTTCTTGCTTAAACCTGGTTGGCTGAGTGGTAGGGCGCACGGTCTACTAATCCGGTGGTACCGGATTTAAGTCCCAGCATTGGGGACTTATTTTTCTGGTACCACAACACAAAAAAAAACAAAAAACAAACAAACAAACAAACAAAAAACAGGAAGGTCCCCCAGGGTCCACCTAGCCTCCGGAAATGGGTACCAGAGAAGAAGGTAAAAGCCGGCAGATACTGACCACATCACAGTTTCATGTGCCTAAGGTCTTCAGAGTACATGCCTCCTAATACCGTATCCCCGGCGTGCCCTGATGGCATCCAGGAAATTTACTTTTACCTTAAAATTGTACGTGTCTTTCACCGTCTAATGTAAAATTTAAAACATTTTGCAAACGTCGGCGTTCGTGAGAATTGTTTGTTGTCTTGTTCGCGGCGAGATTTACTCTCGACAAGATGCTCACATAACTGAAGACAACTCAAAACTGGCTGATTCTCCTCCACGCTAACCGAGTGTCATCAGTCAGCCGCCCTCATTATCCTTCAGCAGATTTCCTTGGTTCCTTTTTTACACGTTTTTTTTAAAATAAATAATATAAACCGGTGACGGTAACTGATACTCTCCAAAAGCTTAGGTTTTTCTTCTTTTTTTCTTATCTGTAATTTACCGATCAGTGCCGGTTAACGCAGTCACTGCATCGTGTATTATTTGTTTTACTGTGTTGTATATTGTCAGTTTATGATCAGGTTAGTTTTATAGTGTGACAGAATCGTTACGACGCATGAGAGAGAGAGAGAGAGAGAGAAAGAAGAAGAAGGAGAGCGAAAACTTTAGCCGGCTTGGAACAGATAAAGCAAATAGAAACTACTTAGGCTGGTAAGACGTAAGGCGGACGGAACTCCCTATATCAGGAGTGACAGTCAGTACATTGGTAGGATGGGAGACGCTAGCAAATAATCAAGTACAATAATAGGCTGGGAGACGCTAGCAAATAATCAAGTACAATGATAGGCTGGGAGACGCTAGCAAATAACCAAGTACAATGATAGGCTGGGAGACGCTAGCAAATAATCAAGTACAATGATAGGCTGGGAGACGCTAGCAAATAACCAAGTACAATGATAGGCTGGGAGACGCTAGCAAATAACCAAGTACAATGATAGGCTGGGAGACGCTAGCAA
Source organism: Achatina immaculata (assembly GCA_009760885.1). Taxonomy (NCBI): domain Eukaryota; kingdom Metazoa; phylum Mollusca; class Gastropoda; order Stylommatophora; family Achatinidae; genus Lissachatina; species Lissachatina immaculata. The sequence goes on from CM019699.1 coordinate 24,778,283, forward strand.
ATAACCAAGTACAATGATAGGCTGGGAGACGCTAGCAAATAACCAAGTACAATGATAGGCTAGGAGACGCTAGCAAATAACCAAGTACAATGATAGGCTGGGAGACGCTAGCAAATAACCAAGTACAATGATAGGCTGGGAGACGCTAGCAAATAACCAAGTACAATGATAGGCTAGGAGACGCTAGCAAATAACCAAGTACAATGATAGGCTGAGAGAGGGTGAGAAAATAACTAAGAGATTGCAGAAACCACAAATTAAACGACCGAAATACTAAGAGAGGAACGCCACTTCTATTGGAAAGAGCAGTTTGGCTTTGAAAAAAAAAAAAAAATGAGATCACCAGGAGACTTTCAGTTCAGATTAGACATCCTGTTATAGACAGCTTTTTTAAAAACTTCCTATTGTTCAGTAGAAATGTGGTTTATTAGAAGAATGTTGCGAATCCCCTGGACAGCAAAAATAACTAATGAAGAATGTATGAGAAGAGCTGGAGAGACAAAAAACCTTGTCAGAAAGATAAGAGAGAGACAATGTACTTTCATAGGACATGCAATGAGAAGAGGGGGCATTGAAAATATTATAACAACAGGAAAAATAGAAGGAAGAAGATCAAGAGGAAGACCAAGAGAAATGATACTGGACAGTCTGACGGGATGGTGTGAGAGGAGATCACCAACTGAACTGATGGCCTGCATGAAGGATCGGGTACTCTGGAGAAGCATAATAGCCAACGCCAGTCGGCACGGCACCTGATGATGATGATGATATTGTTCAGTAACCAGAATGAATCAGAGTCTAGGTGGAGGACTTCCATGTAATCATTGTGTTAGGATAACCTAGAGTTTTAGAAAATAAGAAAGTGAGAAATTCTTTGTTTATAAGTTTCTATGTGTCAGAGGAATATTTTAACGAAAATAGAAGGGAGAAGAGACAGAATGTGGACAGATTCGTAACTTGCCGTGTGGACTTAGTCGAAAGAGGTTACTCTTGAGTTTCGGTAGTTGGTTGAGTGGAATTCAGAATTTCGGTATTTGGTTGAGTGGAATTCAGAATTTCGGTATTTGGTTGAGTGGAATTCAGAATTTCGGTATTTGGTTGAGTGGAATTCAGACTGGGGCAACAGTAGAGAGTGAGAATGAGAGAGAGAGAGAGAGGAGAGAGAAAGAAGAAGAAGGAGAGCGAAAACTTTAGCCGGCTTGGAACAGATAAAGCAAATAGAAACTACTTAGGCTGGTAAGACGTAAGGCGGACGGAACTCCCTATATCAGGAGTGACAGTCAGTACATTGGTAGGATGGGAGACGCTAGCAAATAATCAAGTACAATAATAGGCTGGGAGACGCTAGCAAATAATCAAGTACAATGATAGGCTGGGAGACGCTAGCAAATAACCAAGTACAATGATAGGCTGGGAGACGCTAGCAAATAATCAAGTACAATGATAGGCTGGGAGACGCTAGCAAATAACCAAGTACAATGATAGGCTGGGAGACGCTAGCAAATAACCAAGTACAATGATAGGCTGGGAGACGCTAGCAAATAACCAAGTACAATGATAGGCTGGGAGACGCTAGCAAATAACCAAGTACAATGATAGGCTAGGAGACGCTAGCAAATAACCAAGTACAATGATAGGCTGGGAGACGCTAGCAAATAACCAAGTACAATGATAGGCTGGGAGACGCTAGCAAATAACCAAGTACAATGATAGGCTAGGAGACGCTAGCAAATAACCAAGTACAATGATAGGCTGAGAGAGGGTGAGAAAATAACTAAGAGATTGCAGAAACCACAAATTAAACGACCGAAATACTAAGAGAGGAACGCCACTTCTATTGGAAAGAGCAGTTTGGCTTTGAAAAAAAAAAAAAAATGAGATCACCAGGAGACTTTCAGTTCAGATTAGACATCCTGTTATAGACAGCTTTTTTAAAAACTTCCTATTGTTCAGTAGAAATGTGGTTTATTAGAAGAATGTTGCGAATCCCCTGGACAGCAAAAATAACTAATGAAGAATGTATGAGAAGAGCTGGAGAGACAAAAAACCTTGTCAGAAAGATAAGAGAGAGACAATGTACTTTCATAGGACATGCAATGAGAAGAGGGGGCATTGAAAATATTATAACAACAGGAAAAATAGAAGGAAGAAGATCAAGAGGAAGACCAAGAGAAATGATACTGGACAGTCTGACGGGATGGTGTGAGAGGAGATCACCAACTGAACTGATGGCCTGCATGAAGGATCGGGTACTCTGGAGAAGCATAATAGCCAACGCCAGTCGGCACGGCACCTGATGATGATGATGATGATATTGTTCAGTAACCAGAAGATGAATCAGAGTCTAGGTGGAGGACTTCCATGTAATCATTGTGTTAGGATAACCTAGAGTTTTAGAAAATAAGAAAGTGAGAAATTCTTTGTTTATAAGTTTCTATGTGTCAGAGGAATATTTTAACGAAAATAGAAGGGAGAAGAGACAGAATGTGGACAGATTCGTAACTTGCCGTGTGGACTTAGTCGAAAGAGGTTACTCTTGAGTTTCGGTAGTTGGTTGAGTGGAATTCAGAATTTCGGTATTTGGTTGAGTGGAATTCAGAATTTCGGTATTTGGTTGAGTGGAATTCAGAATTTCGGTATTTGGTTGAGTGGAATTCAGACTGGGGCAACAGTAGAGAGTGAGAATGAGAGAGAGAGAGAGAGAGAGAGGGAGTGAGAGAGTAACTGAGCTAAGACAGCAAGAGTAACTGAGTACTGACCATAATGCCTCTATTGTGTGGAGGATTTACTCCAGCAACTTTCGTCGTGAAGGAGTTCGTTAGAGCATAGTAGATAAGTGTAGAAAACAGAGCTTGTCCATCTTTATATATCGTGGGTTATTCTGTTTATTGAGAAATTGTCAAGTCCTATATGTCCCAGTCGGATGTATTCTGTGGTTGACATTGGCACTGTGTGCTGAACTAACGTCATATAAAAGTTGTTTATTCGTTAAAGGATATGGAGCTTTGCATCGTTAACGCGGCCTTTAGCTGTTGTTTCAGATGCTGTCAGTAAATTAACACAACACGGTGTTGTATGCTTAGACCTCGAAAAAAATCATAAGCAAAGTATTTTTAGAGGCGAGAGAAAGAAAAATGACAAGAGAATTACCTGGGTCTTGAACCACAGACTCCGGTAGGACAAGCAACCGCCTAGCTAGAGAGTACAGCGCATGAATAAACTTAGCCATGTAGCGCACCTCCGCCCCCCCCCCCCCAACAGCTGTTTTGACAGCTAATCCATCACCATCAGTGCCTGTCTGCTGACAGAAAATCTTGACACTCGGAAAAGAAACCAGGCCATGACACGGAAACTCTGTCGCTTAGACCGTCTCCCGTAGCTACCAGATTTGACACAGGCATACACACGTGGTCTCCTGCAAATGTCAAGTGCATACTGGACTACAGTAACAACAAATAAACATATACTTTCTTACATAAAGATACTTTTAGTTTATTTTTTACAGATATACATTTTTACACATAAGAAACAACGAGGCTTTCGTACAGTAAAGTCATAGAACACAGTTGAATGTTTAGGCCTCGACAAAAACAAGCAAACAAACAAACAAAAAAAGCTAAATACTGTAATGCTAACAACTGTGCAGGCAGTCAGTGAATGCAGTACCAACAGGTAAGACATCGAGATCAGCTTGTAAGTCGTTGGAAAGCCCCCGGGGATTTATTCAGCAAAACACGCAGTAGGTTAATATCGGATACCTTTATGCAGTGAATGCAAATCAGAGCAAGAACACACTGAATGTAACTCTTTGTGACACTAAGCTGTCGACGTGGATGAAAGTTCTTACTAAATACTTGTACTACTTACGACAGCCCACTTAGCTTTCCAGGCAAGGTCTAACCACGAATTCTTGTAGTCCTTCTTATCTTGATTGAGCTTCTGCGGTTAAAAAGAACCAACTTAGAAGCCTTGATTAACTCCTTCGCTAGACTCGTTGTCTAACCTTCCGTAATATCAGCTGTAGCTGTGAACTTTTGTCCTCGTCTCCTGGGCAGTGTCAGACGAGCCTGAGTGAAAAAGTCTGTCTGACTGTCTGTCTGTCTGTGATTTTGTTAGACATTATTGTAGTGAATGTTAAAGAATATATGTTAGAAAAATTATACTGAATATGTATTTTTGTTTATGTATATGCTTGCATATGTTCGCGTTCTGTTGTGTTAGGTTAATTACTTCTCTTATACTTTGAATGTAATAGTTTAATTTTGCACTCTTTTGATATGTTTTTTTCCTCATGTAATTTATATACTTGTATAGAGTGTGTGGAAAGAATGAAATATGGGGTGATGAAAGGCAGAATGTAAGACGGGCTTGTGTGCCCATTTCTTTGCCCTTTGAAAATAAAGATAATTTATTTATTCATTAATTCTCTCTCTCTCTCTCTCAATTTGTATAAGAAAGGCCTTGCTTATTCAGCCACTTGCTTTTGGAATACCCTCCTATCTCATCTAAAACTCGTCAGCAAGATTTATTCTTTCAACTTCATTACTTTTTCAGTACCTCTTTGAAGTCGATTATATACCCCCATTAAACTTGTACTTTCCTTACAGCTCTAGACTTTGTATAACAGTCAAAACCTGCTACACTGTGGCATCAGTTTTTGTATTAATTTTTTTTTTTAATTTATGGAGCTGTATCGCAGTGTTGTTTGTGTGTAAATATGCGGATAATTATTTCTTTATGTATTCAGTGCGTTGTGTATATATTATTGAACGTGTGGATCATTCATTCATTCATTTGCGTGTCCCTTGCGGAACTTTGCCTCCCAAACAGCACTCCTGTAGGCCTCTCGGTTGTGAGCAAGATGGCCTGCTGCTGATGCCGCTGCATCCATTTGCAGATCATCAACGATGTCTTGCAGCAGCCATCTTCGTTTTGGTCTTCCTCTCTTTCTTTTTCCCATTATGTATAATGTGTGGATCAGTGACTAAATATACAAGTTTTGTCATTTTAATTGTCCTCTCTTTTTATGTATCCCTTATTCCATGTACTAAAGTGAATATTTGAAAGTGGAATGAAAGTTGTATGGCGTAGGGCAGGATGATAAACGGGCCTGCGTGCCCAGATTCCTCACCCTTTGGAAATAAAGTTTGTACAGCCCGTACACCCGGCCGGAGTGGTTTGTCCACAGACTCTTGACGTGTTTGTCGAGGAAATGTTGCGCTCTGAGACGGTGCCAGGTTACAGGGAAAGTGTGTGGGCGGGCAGGGTCCATGCTTGGAGAGTAATGTTGATCTGAAATCATTTAGCCGGGGGGGGGGGGGGATTGGTTGCAGTAATGAACTATTTAGCCTGAAGGGATGGGTTGCAGTAATGAACTATTTAGCCGGGGGGGGGGGGGTGCAGGCTTAGAGAATAATGTTGATCTGAAACCATTTAGCCTGGGGGGGATTGGTTGCAGTAATGAACTATTTAGCCTGGGGGGGGATTGGTTGCAGTAATGAACCATTTAGCCTGGGGGGGATTGGTTGCAGTAATGAACTATTTAGCCTGGGGGGGGGGAGAATGGATTGCAGTAATGAACTATTTAGCCTGAGGGGATGGGTTGCAGTAATGAAATGTTTACCCTGGGGGGGGGAATAGATTGCAGTAATGAACTATTTAGCCTGGGGGGGGGGAATGGGTTCCAGTAATGAACTATTTAGCCTGGGGAAAAAAATGGGTTGCAATAATGAACTATTTAGCCTGGGGGTGGGTTGCTGTAACGAACCATTTAGCCTTGGGGGATGGGTTGCAGTAATGAACTGTTTAGCCTAGGGGGGATGGGTTGCAGTAGTGAACTATTTAGCCGGGGGGGGGAGCAGTAATGACCTATTTAGCCTGGGGGGGGGGTTGCAGTAATGAACTATTTAGCCTGGGGGTGGGTAGGTTGCAGTAATGAACTATTTAGCCTTTGGGTGATGGGTTGCAGTAATGAACTATTTAACATGTGGGGGTGGGTTTACAGGCTTAGAGAGTAGTGTTGATCTGAAACTATTTAGCCGGGGGGGGGGGGGTTTGCAGGCTTAGAGAGTAGTGTTGATCTGAAACTATTTAGCCGGGGGGGGGGGGTTGCAGGCTTAGAGAGTAGTGTTGATCTGAAACTATTTAGCCGGGGAGGGGTGGGTTTGCAGGCTTAGAGAGTAGTGTTGATCTGAAACTATTTAGCCAGGGGGTGGGGGGTTTGCAGGCTTAGAGAGTAGTGTTGATCTGAAACTATTTAGCCGGGGGGGGGGGGGGTTGCAGGCTTAGAGAGTAGTGTTGATCTGAAACTATTTAGCCGGGGGGAGGGGGGTGGGTTTGCAGGCTTAGAGAGTAGTGTTGATCTGAAACTATTTATCCGGAGGGGAGGTTGCAGTAATGAACGATCTAGCCGGGGGTGGGGAAATGAGTTGTAGTAATGAACTATTTAGCCTGGGGGGGGGGGGTGCAGGCTTAGAGAGTAGTGTTGATCTGAAACTATTTAGCCGGGGGGGGGGGGTTGCAGTAATGAACGATTTAGCCGGGGGGGGGGGGGTTGCAGGCTTAGAGAACAATGTTGATCTGAAACTATTTAGACCGGGGGGGGGGGGGTTGCAGGCTTAGAGAGTAATGTTGATCTGAAACTATTTAGACTGGGGGGGGGGGAGGGGTTAGAGAGCAATGTTGATCTGTAAGCATTTAGCCTGTGATTATCTTTGTAGGGCGAGTGTAAGTGGTTGTGAACGCGGATGCACATTCCAGCTGTGACATGCCAAGGCAGAGAGCGCGTTATGTTCTGGTGTATGTGTGGCAAGGAGGGGCATCCTCTCTCTGCTGCCAGCAGCCATGAATGATAAACTAAAACAGCTGTCATGTTACTCTTCTTTCTTCATTTCGGTTCCAGGCTGAGCACGAACCTTCAGCCACTGAAATCCATGACCAGTTTTCTTGACAACATTTAGCTGTATTTTCTTTCTTGTTATCTGTTCTTCTCTCTCTCTCTCTCTCTCTCTCTCTTCGTTCTTTCACGCTCTTCTCTTATCTTTGTATATTGTTTTTGATCTGGATATTTCTGTCTCCCTGTAATGTTCTATTCATAGACTGGCTTCTTGTAATTCTCAAGCTTTTTCTTTAGGCGGTACTTTTGCTCGTGAGAATGTGCTCTTCTAAGGTTTTGCGTTTCCTACGCAACATTTTTAACCTGAGCGCAGATCATATTCTTTAAACACAATGTACCCAAATATGCGTCGTATTTTCCAACTAGGAAGTATAATTGAAAGTTCTCATAGAAAAAATTCTAGGAAAACAAAACTCATGTAAAGCTACCATGCCTTTGTTGAGCGTTACGATGAAACAGATTAACATAAGGAAATTGTTTTTAAAAGAAAAAAAAATCAAAGTAGCATTTTTTTAAATCGGAATATAAAAAATTCAAGATACTCGGCATCAAGTGGAACGAATTTAAGAATAATGCAGAGATAAGACAGATGACTGAACAACAACCAGTATCATGGGTGATCAAGAAAATGAGATGGACATAGGTTGGTCACTTGATGAAAAGAAATGATCAGAGAATCCTAAAACAAGCTATCAAGTGGAACACAACAGGCCAAAGAAAAAGAAGTAGACCGCGTGAAACTCTGAAGAGGTCATTCTTAAGAGAGGCCATATTAACAGGCATAAAATCCTTTGATGAGGTTGAAAGACTCGCTGAGGACAGGAAAAATTGGCAAACTACTTTGCGAGCCCTATGTGACGTTTAACGGCACGGGAATGATTTAAGATATAAGAAGATAAAAAATTGGCTCGCTGCATTACTTTTTAATATGCGTTGCTGCGCAGCTTAGAGGGAACATTGCTGGATGAGGTCTCTTGTTGGTATGATCCTTTTACTCTGGACGTCCTTTTGCCTGCACATGAATACAGCATCTCTCGCTTTTTCTATAGTTTGATAATACTGCATAGAGGAAATAGAAGTGATAGTTTGGCTGTGGTGGCCTTTGGTTTGGGGGAGGGGGTGAGGAGAGAAATAAATGATAGTTTGCTGATAGTGGCCATTAGTTTGGGGGGGGGGAATAAATGATAGTTTAGTGTGACAGCTGGACAAATAAAAGATGATGTGGTGGTGGTAATGGTGACTGTTTGTTTCTGAAGGGGAGAGTGAGAGAAATAAACGATAGTATGATATTTTAGCGGAAAGAGAAAAGAATAAATGATATTTTGGTGTGACAGAAGAAAAATAAATGACAGTTTTATGTAACAGCAGAAAAATGAATGCTAGTTTGATAGAATAATTGGAAAATAAATGATATATTTCTGGGACAGCAGAAAAAAAAGGATAGCGTGGTGGGATATTAGAAAAAGTAAAAGGTGGTTTGTGACGAAGCGGTTTTCTAGTTTTGTGTGTTAGCTAGTTTAGGGGAAAAGAGTTTTGGTGTGACGACTGGAAAATGAAGTTTAGTTTTGTGCTGCAGCGAAAATATAAGGCGTGGTTTGGTATGACGGCTGGAAAATAAAGTATAGTTTTGTGGAGCAGCGAGAAAATGAGATATAGTTTGGTGTAAAGCCTGGAAAATAAAGTATAGTTTTGTGGAATAGTGAGAAAATAACACGTAGTTCGGTGTGAAGGCTGGAAAATAAAGTATAGTTTTGTGGGGTAGTGAGGAAATAAAGGATAATTTGGTGGGACAGTGGGAAAAAAATTATACAGTAGTTTTATGGGACAGCGAGAGGGAAAAAAAAAAGTTCGGGGCGTATCTGTGACGTGAACTAGTCTGAAGTCCCACAGCTGGCGGAAACCCGATCATTCATCTTCCTGGCCGAGGCGTCTCCTGGTAATGCTGTAATCTGCTAACAGGGGCTGAAACAGCTTGACCTGGCTGTACCTCCTCGTGCCCCTGATCTGGGAAGAATGTCAACAAGCTTGGACCGGGTTGTCGTGTAACTTCCAGCTAGACTGTTGTGTAAGCGCGGCGTGGTTGGCTTTCATCAGCTTCCTGTTGTTGGGGGCTGACAGTTTGCTAACTGCACTAGATATACGATCCTATCACCCCCACCTTCCACCTGCCACCACACAGCCCAGGGTGTGGAATGGTGTGTTGGTTGTTTGTGGGCGTCACCAGTCTTCAGTTTGTCTGTTTTGTGTTTGTTTTGTCTTTGTCTGTTATGTTTTTCTGTTTTGTGTTTGTCTTTTATGGTTTTTTTCGTTTTTTTTGTGTATGCGTGTTATGTTTTCTGTGTTATGTTTGTGTTATGTTTTTCTTTTTTGTGTTTGTCTATTATGTTTTTTTCTGTTTTGTCTTTGTCTGTTATGTTTTTATTTTTTGCGTTTGTCTATGTTGTTTTTCTGTGTTGTTTATGTTATATTTTTCTGTGTTCTGTTCGTATGTGTTATGTTTTTCTGTGTTGTGTTTGTCTTTGTTGTGCTTGTGTGTCCATCTATAACCCTGATCTTTACCTCGGTCTCACTGTGCTATGTTCGTACCTTACCTCGGTCTCACTGTGCTATGTTCCTACCTATCTTCCATATCGATTTGCCTTTGTATTTCCCACTCGATGCCCTCAACGTACGCAAGCAAGATAGACAGATGCAGACAGACAAAACACGCGAAATGAACGAAGATGTTACATGGAAACACAAGGCCAGCATCAACCAAGCGCTGCTCAAGTTTCTTCAAACCAAGGCGTGTCGGCTAACAGGGAGCACATATAAACCACTGGTCCGTTTCCCAGGGATTTCCCTCACCAACCCCCCCCCCCCCCTTCCTCTAACCACTACCACTCTTAGCAACAAAGCCCGCTCTTCTTGGCGGAAGTAAAAGAAAACGTGCAAGTGTTAACCCTTGTGATGCGGGAGATTGGTGCTAGCTAGAGAGGATGGAAATCCCACGGTTTTGCTTTGCTCTGGGTCTTATATCTTGGGTGTATAATATTTACAAATGTTTACGTTTCCACAATTTGGATTTGTCTTCGCTGCAGGATGAACCGTCTCCTTGCTGGAGTATAAATGGCAAGAAAGCTGGCGTTTTCATACAATTACAGCACGTGCTTTTGGCTTTCTTTCTGCTTCCAGAAGTTAGTTTATAGGGGCATAGAAACTTGTAGACAAATTTCAAACATCTAGTCAGCTGTTTTCCGCAACTATAAATGTTTTCTATAGTCAGAAGGTACATTTTCTGCAGCTAGAAGATATGTTTTCTACAGCTAAAAAATACTTTATCACCAGCTACAAGATGTTTTTTTACAGCTAGAAAATACCTTATCAACAACTACAAGATATGTTTTCTACAGCTAGAAAATACTTTATCAACAACTACAAGATATGTTTTCTACAGCTAGAAAATACTTTATCAACAACTACAAGATATATTTTCTACAGCTAGAAAATACTTTATCAACAACTACAAGATATGTTTTCTACAGCTAGAAAATACTTTATCAACAACTACAAGATACGTTTTCTACAGCTAGAAAATACTTTATCAACAGCTACAATATATGTTTTCTGCAGTTGGAAGGTATATTTTCAACAGCTTCATGACATCATTTTCAGCTGATATGAGACGTATGTTCTACAGCTAGAAGGCAGTTTGTAATAACTACATGATATAATTTTCAGCCGATATAAGACGTATGTTCCACAGCTAGAAGACAGTTTGTAATAGCTATATGATATAATTTTCAGCTGATATGAGACGTATGTTCCACAGCTAGAAGACAGTTTGCAGCCGCTGAGATTTTCAGCAGCCGCGAGACATGTTTCCACCAACAGGAAATTATTATTATCGTCCCAAAAATTCATGCGTTCATTCGTGCCGTGCTAGAAGCGGTAATGGACAGTGTTCTCAGCTTAACTGAAGGTTTGTTGATGGCTTTTGCTTATTCAGAAATGCTCCTCGCATTGCGTGCTCTGGACCAGGCACCTTGTGACGGATTTTGTTCATAGTACAGAGACAGACATGGATAAGTCCAAGAACAGGCTGTCGAGAAGTTTCTCCCTGTTTGCCAGAAAATCGCCTCGGGGTGAGTTGGAGCATTTTCGTTTGTGTTTCTTGTGTGTTTGGTGATACGTCCATTGATGAAGTGGAGAGCTGGATAGAGGGACGTTTTTTGTCCTCGTGCTTACTTAAAATCTGTGCCGGCCGTTGATATGAAACGAACTTTCTGAATAAGGATGTATTTTGACCTGCCCCCTGCTGTTATTTAACTGTTCACACCTCGTTGACTTATAGTGGAAAACAGCACGGATTTGTCTTGCATAATTATCCTTTATACAGGAACGATCTTCAAAGATAGCCCAGAACTGCATGGACTAATAAACAATACGAGAGCGATTTCTAATTTAACATATGCATAGTGGTACGCAGCAGACTGTGGGAAATGTAACCATTTAGAGTAATCTTCCGGCATACACACCAGGGGGAAAAAACGCATATCTTCCCAGATATATGTCCAACAACATTCCCTGTTGTGTGTCCAACAAACTGCCTACATTCCCTGCTGTTTGTCCAACAACCTTCCTACATTCCCAGATGTGTGTCCAACAACCTGCCTACATTCGCAGATGTATGTCCAACAACCTGCCAGCATTCCCAACTGTGTGTTAAATCAACCTGCATACTGTCCCAGCCGTATGTCCGCCAACCCACCTACTGTCACAGCATTGTGTCCAACAACCAGTCTTCTTTCCCGTCTCTGTGTCTGCCAACCTTCATATGTTACCGCCTGTATGTCGGTCTCTCTGCATTGTATGTCGGCCAACATTCTCTTATGTTTGGTAACCTGTATATCCATCTCTGTATGTGTGCCAGTCACAGTACCTTCTCACCTGTATGTCCGACAACTTGCTTACCTTCCCACCTGTATGTCCACCAACCTGCTTACCTTCCCACCTGTATGTCCACCAACCTGCTTACCTTCCCACCTGTATGTCCACCAACCTGCTTACCTTCTCGTCTGTGTGACCACTAACCACCTTAGCTTCCCATCTGTATGTCCACTAACTACCTTACCTTCCCATATCCTCCTATATGTATGTCCACTAGCCACCTTACCTTCCCAGCTGTAAGTCCACTAACCACCTTACCTTCCCACCTGTAAGTCCACTAACCACCTTACTTCTAATATGTAAGTCCGCTAACCACCTTACCTTCCCACCTGTAAGTCCACTAACCACCTTACCTTCCCATCTGTAAGTCCACTAACCACCTTACCTTCCCATCTGTAAGTCCGCTAACCACCTTACCTTCCCATCTGTAAGTCCACTAACCACCTTACCTTCCCATCTGTAAGTCCGCTAACCACCTTACCTTCCCATCTGTAAGTCCGCTAACCACCTTACCTTCCCACCTGTAAGTCCACTAACCACCTTACCTTCCCACCTGTAAGTCCACTAACCACCTTACCTTCCCACCTGTAAGTCCACTAACCACCTTACCTTCCCATCTGTAAGTCCACTAACCACCTTACCTTCCCATCTGTAAGTCCACTAACCACCTTACCTTCCCATCTGTAAGTCCACTAACCACCTTACCTTCCCATCTGTAAGTCCACTAACCACCTTACCTTCCCATCTGTGAGTCCACTAACCACCTTACCTTCCCATCTGTAAGTTCACTAACCACCTTACCCTCCCATCTGTCTATTGCCAACCTGCTTACTCTCCCACTTGTGTAGATGGCAACCTACATAACTTCATGTCTGTATGTCCAACAACCTGATTACACTTCCGCCAGTTTTTGCGCCAACTTTCCAACAAACTGTGGAAGGCATCTTCCACCAACACGACCTAATAGAAAGCCAGTTGGCCATCCTGTTTGTTGTCTCCCTGGTGTACGCCTGCAGCTGCCCACGTCCTAATACTTACATAACTTGTTTGCCCCCAGTTAGATATTCTTTTCCTGTTGTAATATCACATTATTAATTTTATTTTATCATCATACCATCATCATCTATAACCGTTGTTTCTGGACAGTTGTTTCAACAATTTCCAATGTAAAGTTCTGCAAAAACCATTCGGCCATCTTTATCTACAGTTTAGCAGACTTTCCCAGCGAGCTTCTGACGGAGGTTGTTGAGTTGTCTCCCCCCACCCCATCACATCTGCCAGCTTGTCTTCCCACGTAACCCGAGCCTTATCTTGGAAATCTTAGCAACGCTCTTGACATTTGAAAAACAACCTTCAACCTTCGGCTCTCCCACGTATTTCATCTTTCTTATTTCTTTGCTGCTGCTCTCTCTCTCTCCTGCTTTTACGGACTCTCTCTCTCTCTCTCTCACACACACACACTCACACATCTGATTGTGTATGTGCGTTGTCCGCTATGTCATTTTTTAAAAACAATATCAACTATTGTCTGCCTGAATGCGTCTCTCTCATTTTCAGATTTCCGCAGTGTCCCTCTCTCTCTCTCTCATATATATATATATATATAGTGCAGCAGTACCACTGGTCTCACCGCTTTCCAATGAGAAAGGCAGGATCACAGACTGCTTCTTGTCCTACTACGAAAGACAACAAAAGAAATGTATGTCTCACCACTGAAGTAACTGCGAAGCCAGACATCAGACACAGTATAACGGCTTAAAACATTCGTTAGTCTCAACTGAGCCAGCAGAAACTAACTTAGAGAATACTGGATATGTGCGAGGTATGCTACACGATTGCCTGCGTAATATCAGCTGGCGTAGCCTACAGAAGAGCAGCTACATCAACAGTCCAAATCAGCATTGCCAAATTCCCTTCTCGCCCCATGTCTCCGCCCATCTGTCTGCTACATCGCCTCAGCCACGTGCAAGGTTGTGTTATGTAAGCGAAACGGGCGTGTCTTTTTTGGTTTGAAAATGTTGAAGGCGTGGTCGACATTCCCACCACTTGCATTTGTCACCCGGCGCAAGTTGTTGGTGTTTTCTGTCTTGCTTACTTTGAGGAGACAAGTTCAGCCAGTTCAACATAAGAGATCTTTCCCTATAGCCAACATTATCATCATTTGTTGCTTGTCATCAGATACATAAAAGTCAGACTTCTCTGCGCAGCCCGAGAGAACATAGAACTTTGTGATCACCAGAAAACACACACACATACAGAGACTATGATAAGAGAGAACGTTACAATATAAGCATCGACATATTCTTGTATGCTACGCAACTCTGTTTTAAAACAAAAAAGCTAATTATTTTATCTACATGTGTTTCTCTCTCTCTGAACCTTAAGTGCCCAGGGCACATGGGGCTTCCGCAAGGGTTTTCCACAAATGCCTGTCCTTCGCCTTTTTTTCTGCTCTTGCCCAGGTGAGCCCTCTATTTCTCAATATCCTTTCTGTTGTTCTTCTCTTTTGGTCTACCCTTACTTCTGTTCCCCTGTGGTGTCCATCTTAGTGCTGTTTTTGGTAGTGAGTTCTCAGTCATTCGGAGCACATGTCCCAACCATCGGCAGCGTCTTTCCTCAATAATTTGCTCTAGTAAGTCTGCTGTTGATGTCCTCTGTGCTGTCTCCATTTTCTACTACTCTGCTGCCAAGGTATACAAATTCGTTGACCTCCTCCACTAACTTGCTATCTACATGTGTTTAGCCATCGTTAATAGAAAAGGAGTGCATACACTTCACATCGTATTGTTTCTCCATTGGTAGGCTCAGCGTCCTGTAGAAATATCTCAGAGAGGGGGGGGGGAATTTCAGCCCGTCTCCCTAGAGTAACATCTTTCTTCTTGGCCACTGCGTAAACTTTCCGGCAGGTATTAATATTGTCATGAGCATTTCCACTGTTATCTGTTCAGAACGCCGCAGAGAGGGTGGGGAATGGTACACGATTAGGAGAGACTAGGTTGGTCATCGGCAAGATCTAGACCGATATCAGAGTTCCTCCTTTGTTTCCGCTCAAGTTGGAATCCGTCGTATCAGGATACATTCACTGTTCTTCTGCTCCTTGATCCCTTTGCCCTGGGAAACTTTTTTTTTTTTATCAAAACTTAAGATACAGTGCTTGAAATTAGAAAGAGGAGTTTGCTTCTGTATGTGTTGACACCCCCCCCCCCCCAAACAAAAGATTACTGTTGATTATAGCTCGTGTCAAGTTCGTGTGTATGGTGTGTAACTTCTACCATCACCGATGCTTTCCCGAGTTTACTTTCTCCTTTGATGATCTACTTTTTTTTATTATTCAGTGTGTGTGTTAGTTTACACTTGTGACTGCTTGCGAGTGCCAGTTCTAGTATCCTCGTGTAGCTGTGTACTTAATCATCACTAGTAATTACCGCTTGGAAAGTATGTCACCAGCACTTGACATGATCCTTGTTATAACATGACATAGAGAGCTGGTGCTGCTCACGCCCAATTCAGCACTGGAGGGAGGCGGGCTGCTCACTACCAGGGAGTGTCTGATTGCTCCACTGACCTTTATTTCTTCAGTCGATTCCATTTCTTACCTCTGCACTATTTTTTTTTCTTTCTTAATCCGTCAGCCGGAAATTATGCTGAAGAAAGGTAGCCAGCGAGAAACAGAAATCCATTGTGTTTGATATGCCGGGCGGATCCATTGTGTTTGATATGCCGGGCGGGCAGATGTTTCTCTCAAGTAAGAGGTGTAGAGTTGGCCAGTTGCGTACACTGCTGTTGTAGTCCTACACTTTCTGTACTTACATTTGGAAAACTTGACCTGATACTATAACCAGAATCCCACGTCTGTTGTGAAGTTAGGTCTTCGTCTGTATTTTTAGGTCAGCGTCGGCTGGATTATAGTTTTATACATAAACATAAATATTTAGGCAGCACTCAGGCCTATGCTCGACTGTAGTTACGTACGTATATACTGTAGTTAGACGTCTACTGAATTTGGGTTAGATATATAAAGTAAGTGTCTAACTACATTAGATAGAAAGCAGTTTGTCTAACTACAATAAATAGGCATCTAACTACATTATGTTAGTGTCTAACTACAATACAGTAGGTGTCTAACCAGTAAAGACAGTTGCAGCCGAAAGCCATGGTAGTCCATATTTTGCCCAGAGTAAAAAAGAAGGTGTATACTGTCTCCTTTACTTTTTGGAATTACAATAGAGATTTCATAATGAAAAAATGCTACACAGGTATTGGCTGGGTACATGGAACCCAACTAGAAGATCTTGATTTTGCTGATGACATAACTCTTATCAGTAACAATGTGAATTCCATGCAAGAAAAAACAGCCTGTCTTCACTGGCTAGCAAAATAGGACTTGAAATTAACAAGGACAAAACAAAAATAATGAAAATTCCCATTAATCAAAATGGAAAAATACAGTAGAAGGGACAGATATTGAAGAAGTCAATCAATTTGCATACCATAGCAGCTACATAGACCAGGATGGTGACACCAGAAAGGAAGTTAGAGTTAGAATTGCAAAAGCAGCGTCGATCTTCAAGAATCTTGAGAATATATGGAATTCAAAAGTTATAAGCATAAAAACCAAGTTAAGACTATTCAATTCAAATGTAATATCCACCCTCATTTGTGCATGCGAAAGCTGGAAAACAACTAAAGAAATAGAAAAGAAATTAGACTCTTTTGAAAACAAATGCCTAAGGAAAATACTCGGCGTCAAGTGGAACGAATTCAAGAACAATGCAGAGATAAGACAGATGACTGAACAACAGCCAGTCTCATGGGTGATCAGGAAAAGGAGATGGACATATGTTGGTCACTTGATGAGAAGAAATGATCAGAGAATCCTAAAACAAGCTATCAAGTGGAACACAACAGGCCAAAGATAAAGAGGCGGGCCGCGTGAAAATTTGAAGAGGACATTGTTAAGAGAGGCCAAATTAACAGGCATAAAATCCTTTGATGAGGTTGAAAGACTCGCCGAAGACAGGAAAAATTGTCGAACTACTTTGCGAGCCCTATGTGACGTTTAACGGCATGGGAAGGATATAAGATATAAGATAAGAAAGAAGAAGATGGGACAACCCCTCCCCAGCTGGCTACAGTGCATGCCTTATTAGTAAGTTCCACCACCACGTTGCTCTTGAGCGCTCTTCCTTTGACAGGCTGTTATTTAGACTTCCTGTTACCAGGAAGCTGTGGTCTGCTGTGTTTTCTCAGTTCTGACCAGTTCTTTGCAGAAAAGACGCCTGTCTACCTTCTTGTACTTATATATATAAAAACGACATGTTTGCTGCATGTAAAGTACATGTGCCGTACATCAGACTTCAGGCAAAGGTTGCTTTGGCGAGATAAAACAAGTATTTGTAGTGCGTTATGGACAGCTGAGATTTTTTTTTCCATGTTATCTCGTGTTCCCAAGTGCGAACAGTTGCTCCATACAGCTTGGTATACTGGCCACGATTACAGGACCTGATAGGGCCAGGGACGGGGGGTTTATGTGAGGGGGTTAAGATAGAGGCAGCAGCGTTCATCTGCTGTACATACAGGACCTGTTTGTTGTTGCCAGCAGGGGGAGTGAACTCGCCAGATGTGCTCCAAAACCAAATGTTCAAGGCTGACTTTCTTTCTGCCATTCCCCGAGCTTTTTTTTTTTGTCTTCCTTTTTACGTCTAGCGGTCTGTTTATCTTTTGTTTCTTTCTGTAATTTAACCAAAAAAAAATATTTTCTACGTTTCTGAGTTCTTTCGCATTTCTTTCTCTCCCCCCCCCCCTCTCAGTTTGTTTGTTTATTTATTACCCGCTTTCTGATGTAATTATATTCATTTCTCCTCCAGCTTTATTGACAGTGTAAGAAGGTAGTGCAGCAAAGACACACCAAATGTTGGATTTTAGATGAAAGTTCGCTTAGAAAAATCCTGGCAACATGGCTCAGAGAGAGAGAGAGAGAGGAAAAGAGGCAGAGAGAGAAAAACAGGATGGGAAAAAAGACAGAGGGAGATAGATAGATAGATAGATAGATAGATAGATAGATAGATAGATAGATAGATAGATAGAGATAGATAGATAGATAGATAGATAGATAGATAGATAGATAGATAGATAGATAGATAGATAGATAGATAGATAGATAAGAATAAAAGGGAAGAAGATAGAGAGAAGGATAGACGAGAGAGAAAAATAGAAGGGAAGGGAAAAAGAGAGAGAAAAAAGTAGAGGAGAAAGAAAAAAAAAGAGAGAAGGATGTCCAAAGAGAATGAGAGAGGGGGGATAGACAGAGAGAGAAAGGGAAAAGAGAGAAGGAGAGACTGAAAGAATCGGAGAGAGAAAAACAGTGCAGAGTGGAGAGAGGGAGAGAGACAAAGAGAGGGGAAAAGAAAGAGAGAGAGAGAAGGAGAGAGTGAGAAAGAACAGTTTGTATCACACTACAAACATGTGTGTCCAGGCCGCAGGTCTCTTCTGGCTACTTCT
Source organism: Achatina immaculata (assembly GCA_009760885.1). Taxonomy (NCBI): domain Eukaryota; kingdom Metazoa; phylum Mollusca; class Gastropoda; order Stylommatophora; family Achatinidae; genus Lissachatina; species Lissachatina immaculata. Next base: position 24,796,608 of record CM019699.1, read on the forward strand.
GACCACTCTAGCGGTCACTTCAAGTCCCCTCCATCAGCTGACCACTGACACGTAGACCCGTCCAGTCCATGCCGGCAGCTAAATGACCGTTTGTCCGTCAGAGAATCGGCCTGCCTAGTCGGATTGTGACCTTTTTCTCACTCACCGACCAAGCTCAACTAATGTTGCGCATAATTAGGAAACCACACTGACCATGTACACTGATCATGTAAACTGACCATGTACACTGACCATGTACGTGTTTGGATGGTGTAAGTTTTGAACAAAGGCGGCTTCAGAGGTCACCCTGAGTGCCCAACCGATTGTGTTTATTTCTCCCATTCTGATTTTGTACGCACGGTTACGTTAATTATTTCTTTCTTTCTTTCATTCATTCTTTCTTTCATCCATTCTTTCTTTCATTCATCCATTCTTTCTTTCTTTCATCCATCCATTCTTTTATAACAGTGTAAAAGTATGAACTGTCATATTATTGATGAAGATTGAAGATTGTTAAGTTTTTCTTATGATCATAACACCTGGAGGTCTCACACGCATTACCACTAGACCAGAGCAAGTCCGATGAAATGTCCATAGCATTATTTAATTCTGACAAATAAGGTATCAGATTCAACAGCTGGTAACATCACTTGTACTAAGATGTAATATGACATAATCCTCGTTAGTTTCATCTTTGAAGCACATACTCATTTGTTCACAATATCGAACTCTGTCATATTCTACATGCAGCATTTCGTCAAAGTTCTCAACTTCAAGATATTCTACACTTGATACGAGAACGTTTCCTAACTTTATATCAGATCAGCAACACGTGGTCAACTAGTTTCTCGTCTAAAATCGCTTTACTCGAAGCTCCAAAGGTATCAATTCTTAATCACTTGAACCACTTGAAACACGTCTTTAGTCTAATACTGCGTCTGATTCTATAGCGCCTCGTTCTTTTTCTTGTTCTTCTGTTCTTCTCCGATCGTTCTCGTGTCTGTTTGATTCTCTCTGACAGTCTTCCTCTGCCGTCTCAATCGGCCTTCGCTTACTGACCGTCTCTGGTGGGACGATTCCCCACTCGATCGTCCCTCTCTGCCTGCTGCTCCTGTCTGATCATTTGATTGTCCGTGATGGTCCCTCTGCTGTTCTTCTCTGCTCTGTCTACTTCTGACGATCCCCCCCCCCCCCCCCGCTTGTCCGCTAGCCTCTGGACCCTCTTCTTGGGGGCTCCTTACTTTGACGTCTGGATCGGTCTCTATTCATTGGCCGTCCTTGTTCCTCCGTCTTCGGGCTCCCTGCTCTGTCTCCTCTCTCCTGCACTTCCGTACTTCATCGTCCTCTCCTGTCTCTCCGCTCGCCTTTTTTATCTTCAAGTCCAGCTTGATGGATTAACCAGTAAGTATTTTAGCTCCACCCTTCAGATGTCCACTGGTTCCCATGAGCGTTCTCATTCTCCGTCATTCAGACTGCTTCGTGACTTATATGTCGTAAGTCAGTTGTCCAATAGGCCACGCCTCTAAATTTTTAATTGATCAGCTGGCCGCGTTGGTCACTCCTTTATTTAAAAACCGCGTGCAATAGCGTCATAATAGCGTCCTAAAGCTAATATGTGTCAAACGTGTTAACTCCGTCTATACAATTGTCATATACCTAAGTCATTATCTTGCTCTTTTATGTCCGAGATTTTATTGTGTCCTGGCTTTTCATTGTGTCTGTCTCTTCTGTTCGTCTTTTCTATTGTGTTTACACGTGTCAGCGTCCAGTCATACAGTGTAAAAGAAATTTGTTTTTCTACCTTGCTCTAATTTTCCTGTTTACTTTTTCTGTTGCCTACAGTATATTCATAATCATATTCATTAATAATAATAATAATAACAACTATAATCATTACTTACAAGGCCATGCTACACTTTCTTTCTTTCATCCATCCATCCATTATTTCTTTCTGTTTAATTGCCTGTCTAATTCTCAGTATTTATTTATTCTCCGATACAACAGCTACCTTGTTATTGAACCTGCCATTATATGCCTTAAGTGTTATTGCCCAATTATATCTGTAACTGCATGATTTATATTTTGTGAAACATGAAGACGTAGAAAGAAAGAAGTCTGTTAATTGGCAATGTATTGTATTGAGGCAGTTATTTGTTGGCCTAACTTGAGTAGGCTACACCGACTAAGCTACGTTTTACTTTGATGAGGACTGATTAAGCGGTGGCTTCCCCTTGAGGACAGCGTTAATGAACTGAACCCGCGGATACTTGAGCCTGGCTGTGGTTAATGAGCTGCGTGGGTGTATGAGCAGTAACTCTGTTATTCTGTGTGCTGGAATGTGGCTGCTGCACTCGCTGGCGGCCTCGGTAACTCCAGGACAATGGATAATATCTCAGCAGATGTTTGGGGTAAGCACTTGATGTTTGTTAGTGATGCTAATGTACAGAGACTTGTGGCTTGAAGCAGCAATAACACCCATATGGCAGATGTAGAGCTGGAGTGAAGTCAGGAATAGGAGCACCAAGTCACTTGCTTATGTCATTAAGAATATAAGCTAACATATAAAGAAATGTCCTTAGAGACGAGGAACAATTTCTACAGTTCTATTTTGAGCCAGTAGTAATGTAGCACACTTGTGACACCTTGGAAGTCAACCAAAGAGATGAAATAGAAATTGAAAGAAATGGGAACATGATTTTAGACAAGCAGAAGAACAAGTGAAGAAGTTCTAAGAGAAGTCGCAGAACTTCGAAACCTTATCGAAACAACAAAGAAAAGACAATCAAAGATCTTTGGATCTGTCATTGGGAAGACAGACGTTATTTTTAAAAAAATGAGTCATTGAAGAACTCACCCAAAAGAAGAAGGAATCCAAATGACAATCTTACTCAGTTTGGCGAGGTGACACGAAGCGAGATGACATCTAAACTGACATGAAACATCAGGGAATCTGCATTAATAGAGAAGCCATGATAGCCACGCCTACTGGCACGGCATATACATCAATCAGCACAAAGATGATTCAACTTTTTTTCCCCTACTCCTCCCATACAATGTAACTGAGGCTGATTGACAGTAAGCTCATTCATAAGACAGAATAAAGGAATACCAGGGGAAGATTTACTTAAAACAATGCTCTTTCTGTAGTGAGACTCACCAGTCTATGGCCTGTGATCAGACATGACTGAAGAAATCTGTCTTCCGATCTATCTTTTTGTCTGCTTGTCTGTCTGCCTGCCTGCTTGCGTGCCTGATAGTAAATTCCATGGCTGTTATCATGATGTTTCTCTCCTCTTATCCCCACTCCAAGATTTTATAATAAAGTATCGATCCTTCCACCTGAAGTAGGAGGTAAGAGATCGAATACATGAATGAACAATTGTTGAGGAATGCCTCTTTTGTTGACAGAAGATAGTGAATATCGATTCTTGTTTTAGAGAAGAAAGTGGGCGTCATTGCATAGGATCGATGTGTTATATGAGTAGTATGTTGGGATAATCGATGACCAGAAATTGTTTCCGCTCCACAGATTCATGTCCTTCCGTGACAGGTCTTAATTAAAGAAGTAATTACCGGAGCTAGCCAAATGTGGATGTGCATTAGCAGATGTGTATGTGTGTGCTTTTTCAATTAGAGGTTTTATTAAAGGGAACATCTGGAAATTTAACAAAGAAGAAGAAGAAAGATTATACAAGGTCTGTGTTTTGCTTTCCTATCATCTTCTTCTTCAGTGTTCCTGGAACTAAGATATGGTTGTCCTTTGCAGCCAGTGGGGGTGAGGAAATTAAGACACGTCATCATGTCGGAGAGGGAGGGGTTTGTGGCGGCTTTTTTCCACACTCTGAGTGGAGTTTATAAAGACAGGGGATGTGCGATACTTCTTTAGCAGACTCCACCACCTCGTGGACTAGGGCGGTTTCTGTCCCGTTAGCCCGACTAGGCCTGGAACTTGGGGTACCAGCGGAGAGGTGGGACAGGGTCTTGGCCATCTTTGGTTGGATATCACGCGGTAGTGATTGTTACATGAAATGTGGTTGTTGTGAAATATTTGTGAATTTTTACATGTGACCCATGAAATCTTCGGTCCCCGTGACTGTGGTAGAGATGTTTAGTGTGGTTCATTGCCTGGCATATAATAAACTCCCCGTGACTGTGGTAGAGATGCTTAGTGTGGTTCATTGCCTGACATAAACTCATTGTGACTGTGGTAGAGATGTTTAGTGTGGTTCATTGCCTGGCATATAATAAACTCCCCGTGACTGTGGTAGAGATGTTTAGTGTGGTTCATTGCCTGGCATATAATAAACTCCCCGTGACTGTGGTAGAGATGTTTAGTGTGGTTCATTGCCTGGCATAAACTCCCCGTGACTGTGGTAGAGAAGTTTAGTGTGGTTCATTGCCTGGCATAAACTCCTTGTGACTGTGGTAGAGATGTTTAGTGTGGTTAATTGGCTGGCATAATAAACTCCCCGTGACTGTGGTAGAGATGTTTAGTGTGGTTCACTGCCTGCCATATAATAAACTCCCCGTGACTGTGGTAGAGATGTGTAGTGTGGTTCATTGCCTGGCATATAATAAACTCCCCGTGACTGTGGTAGAGATGTTTAGTGTGGTTCACTGCCTGCCATATAATAACTCCCCGTGACTGTGGTAGAGATGTTTAGTGTGGTTCATTGCCTGGCATAATAAACTCCCCGTGACTGTGGTAGAGATGTTTAGTGTGGTTCACTGCCTGCCATAATAAACTCCCCGTGACTGTGGTAGAGATGTTAGTGTGGTTCACTGCCTGCCATATAATAAACTCCCCGTGACTGTGGTAGAGATGTTTAGTGTGGTTCATTGCCTGGCATATAATAAACTCCCTGTTGAAATATTTCACGGCCCAGGGCTGCTAAGATGGTTTCATTTTCTTTGCTATGCATGTCCTGTGGTTTGTATGATCATTCATGGTTCCTTGTCCTCTGTACCTCATAATGAAACATGCCTGACTTCAGTAAACTGATCTGTCTAATCTGTCATCTCTTGATGTCATTTGCCAGTTGGTTTACCGCGTCAGTGCCAGCATCATTTTACGTCTTGTCCCAGTTGTTTCTTTGACATGTTCGTGCCTCTTGTTTACCTAACAAACGCGTAGGTTTATGTGCCCGAAAGAGAGGTTGCTACGACGTGAGAGTACAGGCAGATGAGGGAGAATTTGTTGATAGATAAGTATTTGAGTCTTACAGGTCATGTAGGTTAGCGTGGGTGTCTGAGTGCGAAGTGGTTAGTGCACTAGTTTCTCAAGGCGAAGGTCGGGGGGTTCGAATCCGGTCGGAGGCGCCCCAGTCAACCAGCCGTAGAAATAGGTACCTGACTACTTCTGGAGTTGGGGAAGGAAAGGCGGCCAGGGATGATGCTGTAGTGTGCTGACAGGTCAAAGGAATGTGGGCACTAACACCGTATATCCTACGTGTCTGTAAGGCGTGGCAGGATTACGTCGTTGTGTTGTACACAGTAGAGTGATGTAGCACAGTGTTGTATGCTTGGGTAGTTGTTAATAAAGCACTTTAGAAGTAAAGTTGTGCTGGCTTACAGACTAACAATACAACGCAGCGCTAAATCACTTTACTTGGCGAAAACTTCCTTGTTTATTATCTGACGGACACTTTTTACCTGGAGATAATATCGGGTGTCACGAGGTTTGTTATTGACTTTCTAGGGTGTCGCCATTGTGTCACGCTGTTCTCTCTCTCTATTCTCTCCCTGCCCTGGCTTCCTGTGCATCTCCCCACCACCCCACTCTCTCTCTAGTCTCTCCCTGCCCTGGCTTCCTGTGCATCTCCCCACCACCCCACTCTCTCTCTCTATTCTCTCCCTGCCCTGGCTTCCTGTGCATCTCCCCACTCTCTCTCTCTAGTCTCTCCCTGCCCTGGCTTCCTGTGCATCTCCCCACTCTCTCTCTCTCTCTAGTCTCTCCCTGCCCTGGCTTCCTGTGCATCTCCCCACTCTCTCTCTCTAGTCTCTCCCTGCCCTGGCTTCCTGTGCATCTCCCCACTGTGGTAGAGATGTGTAGTGTGGTTCATTGCCTGGCATAAACTCCTTGTGACTGTGGTAGAGATGTTTAGTGTGGTTCATTGCCTGTCATATAATAAACTCCCCGTGACTGTGGTAGAGATGTTTAGTGTGGTTCACTGCCTGCCATATAATAAACCCCGTGACTGTGGTAGAGATGTGTAGTGTGGTTCATTGCCTGGCATATAATAAACTCCCCGTGACTGTGGTAGAGATGTTTAGTGTGGTTCACTGCCTGCCATATAATAAACTCCCCGTGACTGTGGTAGAGATGTTTAGTGTGGTTCATTGCCTGGCATATAATAAACTCCCCGTGACTGTGGTAGAGATGTTTAGTGTGGTTCACTGCCTGCCATATAATAAACTCCCCGTGACTGTGGTAGAGATGTTTAGTGTGGTTCACTGCCTGCCATATAATAAACCCCGTGACTGTGGTAGAGATGTTTAGTGTGGTTCATTGCCTGGCATATAATAAACTCCCTGTTGAAATATTTCACGGCCCAGGGCTGCTAAGATGGTTTCATTTTCTTTGCTATGCATGTCCTGTGGTTTGTATGATCATTCATGGTTCCTTGTCCTCTGTACCTCATAATGAAACATGCCTGACTTCAGTAAACTGATCTGTCTAATCTGTCATCTCTTGATGTCATTTGCCAGTTGGTTTACCGCGTCAGTGCCAGCATCATTTTACGTCTTGTCCCAGTTGTTTCTTTGACATGTTCGTGCCTCTTGTTTACCTAACAAACGCGTAGGTTTATGTGCCCGAAAGAGAGGTTGCTACGACGTGAGAGTACAGGCAGATGAGGGAGAATTTGTTGATAGATAAGTATTTGAGTCTTACAGGTCATGTAGGTTAGCGTGGGTGTCTGAGTGCGAAGTGGTTAGTGCACTAGTTTCTCAAGGCGAAGGTCGGGGGGTTCGAATCCGGTCGGAGGCGCCCCAGTCAACCAGCCGTAGAAATAGGTACCTGACTACTTCTGGAGTTGGGGAAGGAAAGGCGGCCAGGGATGATGCTGTAGTGTGCTGACAGGTCAAAGGAATGTGGGCACTAACACCGTATATCCTACGTGTCTGTAAGGCGTGGCAGGATTACGTCGTTGTGTTGTACACAGTAGAGTGATGTAGCACAGTGTTGTATGCTTGGGTAGTTGTTAATAAAGCACTTTAGAAGTAAAGTTGTGCTGGCTTACAGACTAACAATACAACGCAGCGCTAAATCACTTTACTTGGCGAAAACTTCCTTGTTTATTATCTGACGGACACTTTTTACCTGGAGATAATATCGGGTGTCACGAGGTTTGTTATTGACTTTCTAGGGTGTCGCCATTGTGTCACGCTGTTCTCTCTCTCTATTCTCTCCCTGCCCTGGCTTCCTGTGCATCTCCCCACCACCCCACTCTCTCTCTAGTCTCTCCCTGCCCTGGCTTCCTGTGCATCTCCCCACCACCCCACTCTCTCTCTCTATTCTCTCCCTGCCCTGGCTTCCTGTGCATCTCCCCACTCTCTCTCTCTAGTCTCTCCCTGCCCTGGCTTCCTGTGCATCTCCCCACTCTCTCTCTCTCTCTAGTCTCTCCCTGCCCTGGCTTCCTGTGCATCTCCCCACTCTCTCTCTCTAGTCTCTCCCTGCCCTGGCTTCCTGTGCATCTCCCCACTCTCTCTCTAGTCTCTCCCTGCCCTGGCTTCCTGTGCATCTCCCCACTCTCTCTCTCTAGTCTCTCCCTGCCCTGGCTTCCTGTGCATCTCCCCACTCTCTCTCTCTAGTCTCTCCCTGCCCTGGCTTCCTGTGCATCTCCCCACTCTCTCTCTCTAGTCTCTCCCTGCCCTGGCTTCCTGTGCATCTCCCCACTCTCTCTCTCTAGTCTCTCCCTGCCCTGGCTTCCTGTGCATCTCCCCACTCTCTCTCTCTAGTCTCTCCCTGCCCTGGCTTCCTGTGCATCTCCCCACTCTCTCTCTCTAGTCTCTCCCTGCCCGGTAGAGATGTTTAGTGTGGTTCATTGCCTGGCATATAATAAACTCCCCGTGACTGTGGTAGAGATGTTTAGTGTGGTTCATTGCCTGGCATAAACTCCTTGTGACTGTGGTAGAGATGTTTAGTGTGGTTCATTGCCTGGCATATAATAAACTCCCCGTGACTGTGGTAGAGATGTGTAGTGTGGTTCATTGCCTGGCATATAATAAACTCCCCGTGACTGTGGTAGAGATGTGTAGTGTGGTTCATTGCCTGGCATATAATAAACTCCCCGTGACTGTGGTAGAGATGTGTAGTGTGGTTCATTGCCTGGCATAAACTCCTTGTGACTGTGGTAGAGATGTTTAGTGTGGTTCATTGCCTGGCATATAATAAACTCCCCGTGACTGTGGTAGAGATGTTTAGTGTGGTTCACTGCCTGCCATATAATAAACTCCCCGTGACTGTGGTAGAGATGTGTAGTGTGGTTCATTGCCTGGCATATAATAAACTCCCCGTGACTGTGGTAGAGATGTTTAGTGTGGTTCACTGCCTGCCATATAATAAACTCCCCGTGACTGTGGTAGAGATGTTTAGTGTGGTTCATTGCCTGGCATATAATAAACTCCCCGTGACTGTGGTAGAGATGTTTAGTGTGGTTCACTGCCTGCCATATAATAAACTCCCCGTGACTGTGGTAGAGATGTTTAGTGTGGTTCACTGCCTGCCATATAATAAACTCCCCGTGACTGTGGTAGAGATGTTTAGTGTGGTTCATTGCCTGGCATATAATAAACTCCCTGTTGAAATATTTCACGGCCCAGGGCTGCTAAGATGGTTTCATTTTCTTTGCTATGCATGTCCTGTGGTTTGTATGATCATTCATGGTTCCTTGTCCTCTGTACCTCATAATGAAACATGCCTGACTTCAGTAAACTGATCTGTCTAATCTGTCATCTCTTGATGTCATTTGCCAGTTGGTTTACCGCGTCAGTGCCAGCATCATTTTACGTCTTGTCCCAGTTGTTTCTTTGACATGTTCGTGCCTCTTGTTTACCTAACAAACGCGTAGGTTTATGTGCCCGAAAGAGAGGTTGCTACGACGTGAGAGTACAGGCAGATGAGGGAGAATTTGTTGATAGATAAGTATTTGAGTCTTACAGGTCATGTAGGTTAGCGTGGGTGTCTGAGTGCGAAGTGGTTAGTGCACTAGTTTCTCAAGGCGAAGGTCGGGGGGTTCGAATCCGGTCGGAGGCGCCCCAGTCAACCAGCCGTAGAAATAGGTACCTGACTACTTCTGGAGTTGGGGAAGGAAAGGCGGCCAGGGATGATGCTGTAGTGTGCTGACAGGTCAAAGGAATGTGGGCACTAACACCGTATATCCTACGTGTCTGTAAGGCGTGGCAGGATTACGTCGTTGTGTTGTACACAGTAGAGTGATGTAGCACAGTGTTGTATGCTTGGGTAGTTGTTAATAAAGCACTTTAGAAGTAAAGTTGTGCTGGCTTACAGACTAACAATACAACGCAGCGCTAAATCACTTTACTTGGCGAAAACTTCCTTGTTTATTATCTGACGGACACTTTTTACCTGGAGATAATATCGGGTGTCACGAGGTTTGTTATTGACTTTCTAGGGTGTCGCCATTGTGTCACGCTGTTCTCTCTCTCTATTCTCTCCCTGCCCTGGCTTCCTGTGCATCTCCCCACCACCCCACTCTCTCTCTAGTCTCTCCCTGCCCTGGCTTCCTGCGCATCTCCCCACCACCCCACCCTCTCTCTCTCTGTATTATCTCCCTGCCTGGCTTCCTGCGCATCTCCCCACCACCCCACTCTCTCTCTCTCTGTATTATCTCCCTGCCCTGGCTTCCTGTGCATCTCCCCACCACCCCCTCTCTCTCTCTGTATTATCTCCCTGCCCTGGCTTCCTGCGCATCTCCCCACCACCCCACCCTCTCTCTCTCTGTATTATCTCCCTGCCCTGGCTTCCTGCGCATCTCCCCACCACCCCACCTCTCTCTCTAGTCTCTCCTGCCCTGGCTTCCTGTGCATCTCCCCCCACCACCCCACTCTCTTCTCTAGTCTCTCCCTGCCCTGGCTTCCTGCGCATCTCCCCACCACCCCACCCTCTCTCTCTCTAGTCTCTCCCTGCCCTGGCTTCCTGCGCATCTCCCCACCACCCCACTCTCTCTCTCTAGTCTCTCCCTGCCCTGGCTTCCTGCGCATCTCCCCACCACCCCACTCTCTCTCTCTAGTCTCTCCCTGCCCTGGCTTCCTGCGCATCTCCCCACCACCCCACTCTCTCTCTAGTCTCTCCCTGCCCTGGCTTCCTGTGCATCTCCCCACCACCCCACTCTCTCTCTCTCTAGTCTCTCCCTGCCCTGGCTTCCTGTGCATCTCCCCACCACCCCACTCTCTCTCTCTAGTCTCTCCCTGCCCTGGCTTCCTGTGCATCTCCCCACCACCCCACTCTCTCTCTCTCTAGTCTCTCCCTGCCCTGGCTTCCTGTGCATCTCCCCACCACCCCACTCTCTCTCTAGTCTCCCTGCCCTGGCTTCCTGTGCATCTCCCCACCACCCCACTCTCTCTCTCTAGTCTCTCCCTGCCCTGGCTTCCTGTGCATCTCCCCACCACCCCACTCTCTCTCTCTCTCTGTATTATCTCCCTGCCCTGGCTTCCTGTGCATCTCCCCACTCTCTCTCTCTAGTCTCTCCCTGCCCTGGCTTCCTGTGCATCTCCCCACTCTCTCTCTCTAGTCTCTCCCTGCCCTGGCTTCCTGTGCATCTCCCCACCCTCTCTCTCTAGTCTCTCCCTGCCCTGGCTTCCTGTGCATCTCCCCACCACCCCACTCTCTCTCTCTCTCTGTATTATCTCCCTGCCCTGGCTTCCTGTGCATCTCCCCACCACCCCACCCACATATTTTTATTTTGGATCTCAGTCAACACGTGTCTACTGGAACATGCGGCCATCGTTTTCTCGCTAGTTTTTGTTTCATAGAAGCTTCCGTGAGGCGAAATTTTAATGTTTCAATAGCGTTGTTAGATACAACTGTTTTGTGTTATCTGCCTCGTGCTATCTTTTACTATCACAGATAGTACATTGAGCTGTACAACATTTGGGACGCTGCGCCTAAGGAAGGATCAGAAAGAAGAGTTTGATATACAACTATATCCTTCAGATCAGCTACTTATGTCCGCATTAATATAACAAGGGCGAAAGGGCAGGCTGTATCGCTCATTTGGCCTGTATTTGGTGAAAATTTGTTTCAGAAATTATATTTTGAATTAGTTTTGTATTTATTCCAGTAGTCGTTTAATGGGTCAGCGCCAGAGTTGAGCGTTGGCAGGTCTACGAGAAGGAGATGGGAGACTTCGTTTTTTCATAATCTGACTCTGGAGTTGTAGAAAAATACAAATAATACTGTGTCTTCCCCCACACCACCACCAACCCCACCCGTCTCTCACAGGGATGTCTGATTCGAGGTACCAGTCTCTGCCTGAATGTAGCGAAGGAAAGGCGCTGTGCTGACTGTATCACCCTCTAGTACATAGTTTATCTAACGGCGTGCCGAGGTATAGCGGTGTGTCGTGAGAGAGCTAAAGGTGTGCCGAGGTATAGCGGTGTGTCGTGAGAGAGCTAAAGGTGTGCCGAGGTATAGCGGCGTGTCGTGGGAGAGCTAAAGGTGTGCCGAGGTATAGCGGCGTGACGTGAGAGAGCTAAAGGTGTGCCGAGGTATAGCGGCGTGTCGTGGGAGAGCTAAAGGTGTGCCGAGGTATAGCGGCGTGTCGTGGGAGAGCTAAAGGTGTGCCGAGGTATAGCGGCGTGTCGTGGGAGAGCTAAAGGTGTGCCGAGGTATAGCGGTGTGTCGTGAGAGAGCTAAAGGTGTGCCGAAGTATAGCGGCGTGACGTGGGAGAGCTAAAGGTGTGCCGAGGTATAGCGGCGTGTCGTGAGAGAGCTAAAGGCGTGCCGAGGTATAGCGGCGTGTCGTGAGAGAGCTAAAGGTGTGCCAAGGTATAGCGGCGTGTCGTGGGAGAGCTAAAGGTGTGCCGAGGTATAGGGCGTGTCGTGAGAGAGCTAAAGGTGTGCCGAGGTATAGCGGCGTGTCATCAGAGAGCTAAAGGTGTGCCGAGGTATAGCGGCGTGTCGTGGGAGAGCTAAAGGTGTGCCGAGGTATAGCGGCGTGTCGTGGGAGAGCTAAAGGTGTGCCGAGGTATAGCGGCGTGTCGTGAGGGAGCTAAAGGTGTGCCGAGGTATAGCGGTGTGTCGCGAGAGAGCTAAAGGTGTGCCGAAGTATAGCGGCGTGACGTGGGAGAGCTAAAGGTGTGCCGAGGTATAGCGGCGTGTCGTGAGAGAGCTAAAGGTGTGCCGAGGTATAGCGGCGTGTCGTGAGAGAGCTAAAGGTGTGCCGAGGTATAGCGGCGTGTCCTGAGAGAGCTAAAGGTGTGCCGAGGTATAGCGGCGTGACGTGAGAGAGCTAAAGGTGTGCCGAGGTATAGCGGCGTGACGTGAGAGAGCTAAAGGTGTGCCGAGGTATAGCGGCGTGTCGCGAGAGAGCTAAAGGTGTGCCGCCAGATTTTTAGCGTAAAATATTTGTGACCAAACTACAGCGCATCTTTTGCTTATTTATATGATAAATATCCGCCAGGTAGAGAACCCCGCAGAAATTTAGTTATTAATTCCAGTCCAGAACGAGCTGATCTGGCCAGGGATCTCAGCCTCCTAGCAAGCTCACCACACTTTGTGTAACAAAACTTAAATTCGCTCTCACATTTTTTTTTCTTCAAATTGTCGGTGTATTATACTGAAACTTGAAAATGCTAAAAATATGTGGCTACCTGCACGAGAGTCCAGCATTTAAGAGCACAGGTATGCCACGTGCAGAAATTTGCGTTAAAGGTGTAAGCTACAAATAAAACGAAACAAAGGCACAGCGAAATGAAATAGGCAAAATGTGTTTTGGATAAACTGCGGTTTACAGGGAACCTTCGCTTTAAAAAAAAATAATGCCTAGGGAATTGCCGAAACGGTTTTCAAACTTTCCCAAGGACGAGGATCACTGCAAAGAGTTCCAGCACGTGTGAAATAAATACCTTTACGCACTTCTAGTATTCTTCGTAATTTAGACTAGCAAGGCGAGGCTTCACATGATTTAGGGTTAGAACTTATGTAATCTAGACTTTGAAGGCGGGGCTTCATATAACCTAGGTTGGGAACTTGTGTAATCTAAACTAGCAAGGCGGGGCTTCATATAACCTAGGCTAGGAACTTATGCAATCTAGACTAGAAAGGCGAGGTTTCACATGATTTGGGGTTAGGAACTTATATAAGCTAAACTAGCAAGGCGGGGCTTCATATAACCTAGGCTAGGAACTTATGTAATCTAAACTAGCAAGGTGGGCCTTCATATAACCTAGGCTAGGAACTTATGTAATCTAGACTTGCAAGGCGGGGCTTCATATAACCTAGGCTAGGAACTTATGTAATCTAGACTTGCAAGGCGGGGCTTCGTATAACCTAGGCTAGGAACTTATGTAATCTACACTAGCAAGGCGAGGCTTCATATAACCTAGGCTATGAACTTATGTAATCTAGACTAGCAAGGCGGGGCTTCATATAACCTAGGCTAGGAACTTATGTAATCTAGACTAGAAAGGCGGGGCTTCTTATAACCTAGGCTAGGAACTTATGTAATCTAGACTAGCAAGGCGGGGCTTCATATAACCTAGGCTAGGAACTTATGTCATCTAGACTAGCAAGGCGGGGCTTCGTATAACCTAGGCTAGGAACTTATGTAATCTAGGCTTGCAAGGCGGGGCTTCATATGATCTAGGTTAGGAACTGACGTAATCTAGACTCACAAGACGGGGCTTATCCCTTTGACCTATACGTCTATCTCCTGAAGTACAGCCCGATTCCCCTTATAGCTGTGATCTCTGCTATTACTACACGACTTTGTACTACACCTCCCACACACATATTGATAGGTTATTGTCTTCTGGATAACATAAATAATAGTTATAAATGATTGTCACGTGAAACAGTCATCTGTACGTCGTGCTCCCTGTCCTTCTACGTGAAACAGTCATCTGTACGTCGTGCTCCCTGTCCTTTCACATGAGACAGTCATCTGTACGCCGGGCTCCCTGTCCTTTCACATGAGACAGTCATCTGTACGCCGGGCTCCCTGTCCTTTCACATGAAACAGTCATCTGTACACCGGGCTCCCTGTCCTTCTACGTGAAACAGTCATCTGTACGCCGGGCTCCCTGTCCTTCCAGGATCATAGATTTATGTCTGCTTAGTGCAGTGCGTGAGTCAGTATCGAACTTCACCTTCTAAACCGTATTGGCAACTGTTGTATGTTCCGTTTTACTGTGTGTGTGCGCGGCTTTGTGTCAGCGTGAGAGAGAAGAAAGAAGCCGACTCTAGTTCTTTGATCGATTCAGCGTGTTGAAATACTGTACATTGTAAAAATACAAATTAACTTCGTTTTCTGTAAGGGGCACGCAGCAGTTTCTGGGTAGAAGCTTGCAACAAGCACAAGTAAACATCGGCGCTGTTCTGTTTGCTGACAGTTTAAATCCTGTTATGTTTGACGTGGCCTCTCAACAGTATGGTTTTTTTTCCCTTACAAGTCAAAGCTTTCCAGAATGTATTTTCCACGTGGTATAATCATTTGTGGATTATTTTTGTCTGTAGTTGATGTAGCTCATGTTGCGCTTTCTACATTGTAGTGCTGACTCTCTTATCACAGAGAAAGGGCAGAATGTCAGACGGGCCTGAGTACCCAATTCTTAACCCTTTTGAAATAAAGATCAATCAGTCAGTCACAAAGTTGAGAAGCAAAATCTTCCGTCTTCACGGGAAGATCGGCAAACCATAGCCGGCCAAGACCACATCTCTTTGTCATTGACAACAACTTTTGGGAACGTATGAGGGGTGATTGATAAGTTCTCGGCATAAGGTACAAATACTTGAAACACATAGTTGATATTAGATGCATTTGTAGCTCATGTTAATGTAAGATTAAACACCAAGTTTCAAGAAATTAACTCCTTCCAATTTTTTTTACAGGCTACTGAAGTGGTAAGGGGTGGCAGATATTAAGGAAATTGATAAAATTTCTCATCGAGCAGTCATTCGCTACCTCTGCATCAAGGGCTTATCATCGAAGGAGATCCATGAGGATGTGGTAGAGACTCTAGGGGAGAGTGCCCCTTCTTACAGCACAGTGAAGAAATGGGGCAGCTCAATTCAAACATGGAAGGGAGA
Source organism: Achatina immaculata (assembly GCA_009760885.1). NCBI lineage: Eukaryota > Metazoa > Mollusca > Gastropoda > Stylommatophora > Achatinidae > Lissachatina > Lissachatina immaculata. The sequence goes on from CM019699.1 coordinate 24,811,858, forward strand.
GTCTGGAAGATGATTGACCAAGAACGGTAACCACCGATGAAACCACCGGCAGAATCCATGACATGATAATGGAGAATCGACGACTAACCGAGCGGTACGTTGCTACTGCGTTGGGCATCTCACAGGAACGTGTTCATGCCATTATTCACAATGATCTTCAAATGACAAAGGTTTGTGCTCGATGAGTCCCGAAACTTCTTGTAGCTGATCACAAACGACAGTGTCTCAGCATGTCAAGAGACAATCTTGGCCAGTTCTCTGCAGATCCTGAAAAGTTTCTTCAGCAATTTGTGACTATGGATGAGACTTGGGTTCATCATTTTCAACCAGAAACCAAAGATTAGTCAAAGGAGTGGAAACATCATGGATCCCCACCTCCAAAGAAAGCAAGGGTGGTTCTGTCTGCCATCTTTTAGGATTCAGAAGGTGCGCTATTCAAAAGGGCAGAACGGTCACCGTGGCCTATTACGCTAATCTTGTGAAGCAACTGCGGGTCAAATTGAAGGAAAAGCATCGAAGGAAACTGACGAGAGGAGTAATCTTTCATCAAGACAATGCTCCAGTTCACAAGTCGGCGGTGGCAATGGCTGCCATTCATGAATGCTGCTTCCAGCTTCTTGAACATCCTCCTTATTCCCCAGATTTGGCCCCTTCGGACTATTACTTGTTTACCAAACTCAAAAAGGGGCTCATTGGTCGCAAATTTGCTTCAGATGATGACGTCATTCATGCTGTAGACCACTTTCTACTGGCACAAGATGCTGACTTTTACAAAGAAGCTCTAGGATAGCTGGACTAAGTGCATAAACTTGTAATTGGACTACGCATATTGAGAAATAACCCCCAAACAGTTGTCTACAAATAATGCGCTCTGCCTTATGCCGAACTTATCAATCACCCCTAGTAACTGTACTCAGGCTTCATCCACCCATATAGATACGGAACGCCGATTTTCCCATACCCACGGTTTCATGAGTCTTGCTACATTAAATAAAAACAAAAAAATTGCCATCATTAATAAGGGAAATGAACGATTACAGCTGTAATTATTACTCTCCTAACTTAACGTGCCTTTAAAGTAGAAATTGTTGAAACTAGCGCCAATGAAAGCAGTGTAACTAATGACAACGGCGCACTTTTTGTCTGATCTAGTCTTGCAACAGACAGCGCTTCCTACGCTACACATTGTCTCGTCTAATGACCGGGAAACGATGTTGTCGTTATTTCGTCCGGATTAAAAGAGTTGCCAGACCATCAGTTCATGGAAAATAGGTTGTCAGCCTAGTTTTTTTTTTTTTTATAGTAGCGAAGTTAGATGGAGGTGCATGGTTCAGTTTTACAAAAGAATAGAAAGAGTGAGGAAAGTGGGCAGAAATAAGTATGGTAGAAAGTAAGATGAGCGCATATAAATGGACGTACAACAATCCAGTATTTCGGCAAAAGTCTCTTTCATGGATCACATACAAAAACATACCATGTAAAGTTTTAAAAAATGTAAAAAAAAAAAAATTCCGTTTTCATGCCTTTTTTTTTTTGGAGGGGGGGGGGGGAATATTCTTGCATATTGGAGGATACGATGTCAGGCCCGCAAAACCGCGGCCTTCGGCACATGAAAGTGTCAGGTGGTTAGTATCACGCCTGGCCGCACTTACCTCCGTCTTCACGGGAAGATCGGCAAACCATAGCCGGCCAAGACCACATCTCTTTGTCATTGACAACAACTTTTGGGAACGTATGAGGGGTGATTGATAAGTTCTCGGCATAAGGTACAAATACTTGAAACACATAGTTGATATTAGATGCATTTGTAGCTCATGTTAATGTAAGATTAAACACCAAGTTTCAAGAAATTAACTCCTTCCAATTTTTTTTACAGGCTACTGAAGTGGTAAGGGGTGGCAGATATTAAGGAAATTGATAAAATTTCTCATCGAGCAGTCATTCGCTACCTCTGCATCAAGGGCTTATCATCGAAGGAGATCCATGAGGATGTGGTAGAGACTCTAGGGGAGAGTGCCCCTTCTTACAGCACAGTGAAGAAATGGGGCAGCTCAATTCAAACATGGAAGGGAGAGTCTGGAAGATGATTGACCAAGAACGGTAACCACCGATGAAACCACCGGCAGAATCCATGACATGATAATGGAGAATCGACGACTAACCGAGCGGTACGTTGCTACTGCGTTGGGCATCTCACAGGAACGTGTTCATGCCATTATTCACAATGATCTTCAAATGACAAAGGTTTGTGCTCGATGAGTCCCGAAACTTCTTGTAGCTGATCACAAACGACAGTGTCTCAGCATGTCAAGAGACAATCTTGGCCAGTTCTCTGCAGATCCTGAAAAGTTTCTTCAGCAATTTGTGACTATGGATGAGACTTGGGTTCATCATTTTCAACCAGAAACCAAAGATTAGTCAAAGGAGTGGAAACATCATGGATCCCCACCTCCAAAGAAAGCAAGGGTGGTTCTGTCTGCCATCTTTTAGGATTCAGAAGGTGCGCTATTCAAAAGGGCAGAACGGTCACCGTGGCCTATTACGCTAATCTTGTGAAGCAACTGCGGGTCAAATTGAAGGAAAAGCATCGAAGGAAACTGACGAGAGGAGTAATCTTTCATCAAGACAATGCTCCAGTTCACAAGTCGGCGGTGGCAATGGCTGCCATTCATGAATGCTGCTTCCAGCTTCTTGAACATCCTCCTTATTCCCCAGATTTGGCCCCTTCGGACTATTACTTGTTTACCAAACTCAAAAAGGGGCTCATTGGTCGCAAATTTGCTTCAGATGATGACGTCATTCATGCTGTAGACCACTTTCTACTGGCACAAGATGCTGACTTTTACAAAGAAGCTCTAGGATAGCTGGACTAAGTGCATAAACTTGTAATTGGACTACGCATATTGAGAAATAACCCCCAAACAGTTGTCTACAAATAATGCGCTCTGCCTTATGCCGAACTTATCAATCACCCCTAGTAACTGTACTCAGGCTTCATCCACCCATATAGATACGGAACGCCGATTTTCCCATACCCACGGTTTCATGAGTCTTGCTACATTAAATAAAAACAAAAAAATTGCCATCATTAATAAGGGAAATGAACGATTACAGCTGTAATTATTACTCTCCTAACTTAACGTGCCTTTAAAGTAGAAATTGTTGAAACTAGCGCCAATGAAAGCAGTGTAACTAATGACAACGGCGCACTTTTTGTCTGATCTAGTCTTGCAACAGACAGCGCTTCCTACGCTACACATTGTCTCGTCTAATGACCGGGAAACGATGTTGTCGTTATTTCGTCCGGATTAAAAGAGTTGCCAGACCATCAGTTCATGGAAAATAGGTTGTCAGCCTAGTTTTTTTTTTTTTTATAGTAGCGAAGTTAGATGGAGGTGCATGGTTCAGTTTTACAAAAGAATAGAAAGAGTGAGGAAAGTGGGCAGAAATAAGTATGGTAGAAAGTAAGATGAGCGCATATAAATGGACGTACAACAATCCAGTATTTCGGCAAAAGTCTCTTTCATGGATCACATACAAAAACATACCATGTAAAGTTTTAAAAAATGTAAAAAAAAAAAAATTCCGTTTTCATGCCTTTTTTTTTTGGAGGGGGGGGGGGGAATATTCTTGCATATTGGAGGATACGATGTCAGGCCCGCAAAACCGCGGCCTTCGGCACATGAAAGTGTCAGGTGGTTAGTATCACGCCTGGCCGCACTTACCTCGGCCTTCGGCACATGAAAGTGTCAGGTGGTTAGTATCACACCTTGCCGCACTTACCTCGGCCTTCGGCACATGAAAGTGTCAGGTGGTTAGTATCACGCCTGGCCGCACTTACCTCGGCCTTCGGCACATGAAAGTGTCAGGTGGTTAGTATCACACCTTGCCGCACTTACCTCGGCCTTCGGCACATGAAAGTGTCAGGTGGTTAGTATCACGCCTGGCCGCACTTACCTTCCCACATTTCTCTGCTACCCATTTCTTGCTGTATACCAGAACTAATCCCACTGCTGAGACTGAACCCGGTAGCACCAGATTAGTAAACCTAGCGCCTAACATATTAGTAAATCTAGGTCCTAACAGATAGCACCTAACATATTAGTAAATCTAGGTCCTAACAGATAGCACCTAACATATTAGTAAATCTATGACCTAACACATAGTTGATATTAGATGCATTTGTAGCTCATGTTAATGTAAGATTAAACACCAAGTTTCAAGAAATTAACTCCTTCCAATTTTTTTTACAGGCTACTGAAGTGGTAAGGGGTGGCAGATATTAAGGAAATTGATAAATTTCTCATCGAGCAGTCATTCGCTACCTCTGCATCAAGGGCTTATCATCGAAGGAGATCCATGAGGATGTGGTAGAGACTCTAGGGAGAGTGCCCCTTCTTACAGCACAGTGAAGAAATGGGGCAGCTCAATTCAAACATGGAAGGGAGAGTCTGGAAGATGATTGACCAAGAACGGTAACCACCGATGAAACCACCGGCAGAATCCATGACATGATAATGGAGAATCGACGACTAACCGAGCGGTACGTTGCTACTGCGTTGGGCATCTCACAGGAACGTGTTCATGCCATTATTCACAATGATCTTCAAATGACAAAGGTTTGTGCTCGATGAGTCCCGAAACTTCTTGTAGCTGATCACAAACGACAGTGTCTCAGCATGTCAAGAGACAATCTTGGCCAGTTCTCTGCAGATCCTGAAAAGTTTCTTCAGCAATTTGTGACTATGGATGAGACTTGGGTTCATCATTTTCAACCAGAAACCAAAGATTAGTCAAAGGAGTGGAAACATCATGGATCCCCACCTCCAAAGAAAGCAAGGGTGGTTCTGTCTGCCATCTTTTAGGATTCAGAAGGTGCGCTATTCAAAAGGGCAGAACGGTCACCGTGGCCTATTACGCTAATCTTGTGAAGCAACTGCGGGTCAAATTGAAGGAAAAGCATCGAAGGAAACTGACGAGAGGAGTAATCTTTCATCAAGACAATGCTCCAGTTCACAAGTCGGCGGTGGCAATGGCTGCCATTCATGAATGCTGCTTCCAGCTTCTTGAACATCCTCCTTATTCCCCAGATTTGGCCCCTTCGGACTATTACTTGTTTACCAAACTCAAAAAGGGGCTCATTGGTCGCAAATTTGCTTCAGATGATGACGTCATTCATGCTGTAGACCACTTTCTACTGGCACAAGATGCTGACTTTTACAAAGAAGCTCTAGGATAGCTGGACTAAGTGCATAAACTTGTAATTGGACTACGCATATTGAGAAATAACCCCCAAACAGTTGTCTACAAATAATGCGCTCTGCCTTATGCCGAACTTATCAATCACCCCTAGTAACTGTACTCAGGCTTCATCCACCCATATAGATACGGAACGCCGATTTTCCCATACCCACGGTTTCATGAGTCTTGCTACATTAAATAAAAACAAAAAAATTGCCATCATTAATAAGGGAAATGAACGATTACAGCTGTAATTATTACTCTCCTAACTTAACGTGCCTTTAAAGTAGAAATTGTTGAAACTAGCGCCAATGAAAGCAGTGTAACTAATGACAACGGCGCACTTTTTGTCTGATCTAGTCTTGCAACAGACAGCGCTTCCTACGCTACACATTGTCTCGTCTAATGACCGGGAAACGATGTTGTCGTTATTTCGTCCGGATTAAAAGAGTTGCCAGACCATCAGTTCATGGAAAATAGGTTGTCAGCCTAGTTTTTTTTTTTTTTATAGTAGCGAAGTTAGATGGAGGTGCATGGTTCAGTTTTACAAAAGAATAGAAAGAGTGAGGAAAGTGGGCAGAAATAAGTATGGTAGAAAGTAAGATGAGCGCATATAAATGGACGTACAACAATCCAGTATTTCGGCAAAAGTCTCTTTCATGGATCACATACAAAAACATACCATGTAAAGTTTTAAAAAATGTAAAAAAAAAAAAATTCCGTTTTCATGCCTTTTTTTTTTGGAGGGGGGGGGGGGAATATTCTTGCATATTGGAGGATACGATGTCAGGCCCGCAAAACCGCGGCCTTCGGCACATGAAAGTGTCAGGTGGTTAGTATCACGCCTGGCCGCACTTACCTCGGCCTTCGGCACATGAAAGTGTCAGGTGGTTAGTATCACACCTTGCCGCACTTACCTCGGCCTTCGGCACATGAAAGTGTCAGGTGGTTAGTATCACGCCTGGCCGCACTTACCTCGGCCTTCGGCACATGAAAGTGTCAGGTGGTTAGTATCACACCTTGCCGCACTTACCTCGGCCTTCGGCACATGAAAGTGTCAGGTGGTTAGTATCACGCCTGGCCGCACTTACCTTCCCACATTTCTCTGCTACCCATTTCTTGCTGTATACCAGAACTAATCCCACTGCTGAGACTGAACCCGGTAGCACCAGATTAGTAAACCTAGCGCCTAACATATTAGTAAATCTAGGTCCTAACAGATAGCACCTAACATATTAGTAAATCTAGGTCCTAACAGATAGCACCTAACATATTAGTAAATCTATGACCTAACAGATAGCACCTAACATATTAGTAAATCTATGGCCTAACAGATAGCACCTAACATATTAGTAAATCTATGGCCTAACAGATAGCACCTAACATATTAGTAAATCTATGGCCTAACAGATAGCACCTAACATATTAGTAAATCTATGGCCTAACAGATAGCACCTAACATATTAGTAAATCTATGGCCTAACAGATAGCACCTAACATATTAGTAAATCTAGGTCCTAACAGATAGCACTTAACATATTAGTAAATCTATGGCCTAACAGATAGCACCTAACATATTAGTAAATCTATGGCCTAACAGATAGCACCTAACATATTAGTAAATCTAGGTCCTAACAGATAGCACCTAACATATTAGCAGATCTATGGCCTAACAGATAGCACCTAACATATTAGTAAATCTATGGCCTAACAGATAGCACCTAACATATTAGTAAATCTATGGCCTAACAGATAGCACCTAACATATTAGTAAATCTATGGCCTAACAGATAGCACCTAACATATTAGTAAATCTATGGCCTAACAGATAGCACCTAACATATTAGTAAATCTAGGTCCTAACAGATAGCACCTAACATATTAGTAAATCTAGGTCCTAACAGATAGCACCTAACATATTAGTAAATCTATGGCCTAACAGATAGCACCTAACATATTAGTAAATCTAGGTCCTAACAGATAGCACCTAACATATAGTAAATCTAGGTCCTAACAGATAGCACCTAACATATTAGTAATCTAGGTCCTAACAGATAGCACCTAACATATTAGTAAATCTATGGCCTACAGATAGCACCTAACATATAGTAAATCTAGGTCCTAACAGATAGCACCTAACATATAGTAAATCTAGGTCCTAACAGATAGCACCTGACATATTAGTAAATCTATGGCCTAACAGATAGCACCTGACATATTAGTAAATCTATGGCCTAACAGATAGCACCTACATATTAGTAAATCTATGGTCCTAACAGATAGCACCTAACATATTAGTAAATCTAGGCCTAACAGATAGCACCTAACATATTAGTAAATCTATGGCCTAACAGATAGCACCTACATATTAGTAAATCTAGGTCCTAACAGATAGCACCTAACATATTAGTAAATCTATGGCCTACAGATAGCACCTAACATATTAGTAATCTATGGCCTAACAGATAGCACTAACATATTAGTAAATCTATGGCCTAACAGATAGCACTTAACCACTCAGCTAACCAGACCGTCATCGTAAGATGGGGACAGAATTTTTTATTTAATTTTTTTTGTTTGTCAACTACTAGCTAATTACCGGCGTTGCTCGGGAATTTATTAATTATTAATACTGCGGAGAGGATTTGAGATCATCATGTTTCTCCCATGGACAACTTTATGTTGCTTGCTCAAGAGGAGGCGGGGTGGTGGTGTTCACTCAAGAAATTATTTATTCTTGCTCCTGGAGTTGAATCTAAAAATGTTGTATATAATCAAGTTTAGAGTAAATATTATAGTGAATGTGTAAAATGCTTTACTCTGTAATGTGTAGACTGCCCCTGTGACTTGTTGATCGTGATCGAGAATGCAAGTCAAACTGGAAATTGCAATCTCTTAAAGTTAAAAGGGAGATCTGTCGGAATGAGTGGTATCCGTGGGATAAAAACTGCTTCACCATCTCCTTGTCCTGTTAAGATAGTCGCTTCAGCTACATTGCCCAGCATCTTCTTTACACACAGCCTTGTGCCGTTGCAAAGTTTGGCAAGTCGAGGTTCCGTAGTAAAATAACTGGAGATCCCACCCTAATTTTCACCCCCCTCTCATCCCTCATGCAGATGCAAGCTGAAATTTGACTTAAACGGCATTGGGAGTGTCACTATTCATCTCAGTGATCCCCAAAACTATGGATTTGACGCAAATATTGGTACTTTTCTATTATTTTTACATGTCACTCCCATCCCACCCCCACCACCAGGGCCCCCCCCAGGGGTGCTAAAATATGTTACCCCCACAGTACTTTCTCCAGATTGTAAGTCTGTGCATACCTATTTGGTTGAAATTGTTCCAGAGTTATGCTGGAGCAAAATACACACACACACACCCCCCACATCCATTTATATTATATAGATAGATAGATTGTTCACCTGCATCTCAGCTTAATATTTTTTGTTCTTGTCTGCCTGCCAGCTTGCTCATTATTTGTCATGTAGTTAGTGTCTGTGTTTGTGTTGAACTTGTAGAGCAGGACATGAATTCTGTCTTCTGCAGAATCAAGCCGCTCAGATGGAAGCTCCTCTTCTTGGAAGTTCTGGCGCCGCTTCTCGACCAGAACAAGAAATGACAGCAAACCCTCGAGCTGCAAGCAGAGGCCGGAGATCATTTTGCTGGAGAGAGACGACCAGTCCAAGGTAAGTGTTTGTGTGACTGATGATGTGTGAGTGTTTGCGTGTTTATGTGTTTGTATGATGTGTGAGTGTTTGTGTGGCTGTGTTTGTATGATGTGTGAGTGTTTGTGTGACTGACTGTGTTTGTATGATGTGTGAGTGTTTGTGTGGCTGTGTTTGTATGATGTGTGAGTGTTTGTGTGACTGATTGTGTTTGTATGATGTGTGAGTGTTTGTGTGGCTGTGTTTGTATGATGTGTGAGTGTTTGTGTGACTGATTGTGTTTGTATGATGTGTGAGTGTTTGTGTGGCTGTGTTTGTATGATGTGTGAGTGTTTGTGTGACTGATTGTGTTTGTATGATGTGTGAGTGTTTGTGTGGCTGTGTTTGTATGATGTGTGAGTGTTTGTGTGGCTGTGTTTGTATGATGTGTGAGTGTTTGTGTGGCTGTGTTTGTATGATGTGTGAGTGTTTGTGTGGCTGTGTTTGTATGATGTGTGAGTGTTTGTGTGGCTGTGTTTGTATGATGTGTGAGTGTGAGAATATTTATTGAAAGCATGTATTGAATGTGGCAGGACTAACATTGACTGAAGCAACAATAAACTTCTTATGTTGTCAGAAGCAACATATTAGTAAATCTAGGTCCTAACAGATAGCACCTAACATATTAGTAAATCTAGGTCCTAACAGATAGCACCTAACATATTAGTAAATCTATGGCCTAACAGATAGCACCTAACATATTAGTAAATCTAGGTCCTAACAGATAGCACCTAACATATTAGTAAATCTAGTTCCTAACAGATAGCACCTAACATATTAGTAAATCTAGGTCCTAACAGATAGCACCTAACATATTAGTAAATCTATGGCCTAACAGATAGCACCTAACATATTAGTAAATCTAGGTCCTAACAGATAGCACCTAACATATTAGTAAATCTAGGTCCTAACAGATAGCACCTGACATATTAGTAAATCTATGGCCTAACAGATAGCACCTGACATATTAGTAAATCTATGGCCTAACAGATAGCACCTAACATATTAGTAAATCTAGGTCCTAACAGATAGCACCTAACATATTAGTAAATCTATGGCCTAACAGATAGCACCTAACATATTAGTAAATCTATGGCCTAACAGATAGCACCTAACATATTAGTAAATCTAGGTCCTAACAGATAGCACCTAACATATTAGTAAATCTATGGCCTAACAGATAGCACCTAACATATTAGTAAATCTATGGCCTAACAGATAGCACCTAACATATTAGTAAATCTATGGCCTAACAGATAGCACTTAACCACTCAGCTAACCAGACCGTCATCGTAAGATGGGGACAGAATTTTTTTATTTAATTTTTTTTTGTTTGTCAACTACTAGCTAATTACCCGGCGTTGCTCGGGAATTTATTAATTATTAATACTGCGGAGAGGATTTGAGATCATCATGTTTCTCCCATGGACAACTTTATGTTGCTTGCTCAAGAGGAGGCGGGGTGGTGGTGTTCACTCAAGAAATTATTTATTCTTGCTCCTGGAGTTGAATCTAAAAATGTTGTATATAATCAAGTTTAGAGTAAATATTATAGTGAATGTGTAAAATGCTTTACTCTGTAATGTGTAGACTGCCCCTGTGACTTGTTGATCGTGATCGAGAATGCAAGTCAAACTGGAAATTGCAATCTCTTAAAGTTAAAAGGGAGATCTGTCGGAATGAGTGGTATCCGTGGGATAAAAACTGCTTCACCATCTCCTTGTCCTGTTAAGATAGTCGCTTCAGCTACATTGCCCAGCATCTTCTTTACACACAGCCTTGTGCCGTTGCAAAGTTTGGCAAGTCGAGGTTCCGTAGTAAAATAACTGGAGATCCCACCCTAATTTTCACCCCCCTCTCATCCCTCATGCAGATGCAAGCTGAAATTTGACTTAAACGGCATTGGGAGTGTCACTATTCATCTCAGTGATCCCCAAAACTATGGATTTGACGCAAATATTGGTACTTTTCTATTATTTTTACATGTCACTCCCATCCCACCCCCACCACCAGGGCCCCCCCCCAGGGGTGCTAAAATATGTTACCCCCACAGTACTTTTCTCCAGATTGTAAGTCTGTGCATACCTATTTGGTTGAAATTGTTCCAGAGTTATGCTGGAGCAAAATACACACACACACACACCCCCCACATCCATTTATATATATATATAGATAGATAGATTGTTCACCTGCATCTCAGCTTAATATTTTTTGTTCTTGTCTGCCTGCCAGCTTGCTCATTATTTGTCATGTAGTTAGTGTCTGTGTTTGTGTTGAACTTGTAGAGCAGGACATGAATTCTGTCTTCTGCAGAATCAAGCCGCTCAGATGGAAGCTCCTCTTCTTGGAAGTTCTGGCGCCGCTTCTCGACCAGAACAAGAAATGACAGCAAACCCTCGAGCTGCAAGCAGAGGCCGGAGATCATTTTGCTGGAGAGAGACGACCAGTCCAAGGTAAGTGTTTGTGTGACTGATGATGTGTGAGTGTTTGCGTGTTTATGTGTTTGTATGATGTGTGAGTATTTGTGTGGCTGTGTTTGTATGACGTGTGAATGTTTGTGTGACTGACTGTGTTTGTATGATGTGTGAGTGTTTGTGTGGCTGTGTTCGTATGAGGCATGAATGTTTGTGTGACTGATTGTGTTTGTATGATGTGTGAGTTTGTGATTGTGCATGTGTATGATGTGTGAGTGTTTGTGTTTATATGATGTGTGATTGTGTATTTGTAAGATTTGTGAGTGTTTGTGTGATTGTGTGTTTTTATGTGTGATTGTGTATTGATATGGTGTGTGTGTTTTTATAATTGTGTATTGTTATGATGTGTATTTGTGTGATTGTGTATTTGTATGGGGTGTGTGTGTTTGTGTGATTGTGTATTTGTATGATGTATGAGTGTTTTTTATGAGTGCTTCTTTGTATTGTGTATTTTTGTGTGAATGTTTATTAATAGGATGTGTTGAGTGTGAGAATATTTATTGAAAGCATGTATTGAATGTGGCAGGACTAACATTGACTGAAGCAACAATAAACTTCTTATGTTGTCAGAAGCAACATATTTTTAAAATGTTTGTTTCATGTGATTATAGCTATTTCATGTGATTATAGCTATTTCATGTGATTATAGCTAATCACAACACACATTTTTAAAAATGTTTGTTTCATGTGATTATTAACTAGTCACAACACACATTTTTAAAAATATTTGTTTCATGTGATTATTAGCTAGTTACAACACACATTTTTTAAAATGTTTTGTTTCATGTGATTATTAGCTAGTTACAACACACATTTTAAAAAAATGTTTGTTTCATGTGATTACAGATACCAGATAGCCCAAACACACCAGTTCCTTTATCTGGGCCTCTACCAGATGTTGTTGAAAAAGCTCCAAGAATTCCACTTGCTAATGGCAGTGTCGTGCCACCCCCAAAACCACCAAGGCTGTTCCTGCTTAGGTGAGCTGTAATGCCACTGTTGTTCATGAAATTCTGAGAGCTTCTACAGTGAGAACTACATTCTCTCTATAATATAGACATGGTTGTTTATTGTCTAAAAGTACACTCTCTCTATAATATAGACATGGTTGTTTATTGTCTAGAAGCACACTCTATGTAATATAGATATGGTTTTTTTATTGTCTAGAAGTACACTCTCTCTATAATATAGACATGTTTGTTTATTGTCTAGAAGTACACTTTCTCTAATATAGACATAGTTTTTTTTTTAATGTCTAGAAGTACATTCCATGCTGTATAGACATGGTTGTTCACCATCCAGCAAGACAGAACAGGGGTTGTCAGCCTTCTCCCACATGGAGGCTGAATGCCATGGTTGGCAAGGCACACTTTTTCTCAATAGCTAATACATGAGAGTACCAAATAATGACACTGTGAATAATAATTATATTCATTTATGTCAGGGGATGGCAACCTGGCACCCAGGGCTGCTGTCTCCCTGGTCTAAAAGTACACTTATTGTAATATAAACATGACTGATTGTCAGAATGTTAGAGAACCTAAGATGATACTGCATGTTTCTTTTAAAGTTTTAAAAACAAATTTCAGAACATTTTTTTTACACAGAATATACATGCAATCTTCAGACCTTTAGAGAATATGAAGTTTACTGTTTGCTATTCTTCACACTTCTCAGAGCCATGAGTTTTACTATATATACAATTTTCACACTTCTCAGAGCCATGAGTTTTACTATATATACAATTTTCACACTTCTCAGAGCCATGAGTTTTACTATATATACAATTTTCACACTTCTCAGAGCCATGAGTTTTACTATATATACAATTTTCACACTTCTCAGAGCCATGAGTTTTACTATATATACAATTTTCACACTTCTCAGAGCCACGAGTTTTACTATATATACAATTTTCACATTTCTCAGAGCCATGAGTTTTACTATATATACAATTTTCACACTTCTCAAATCCACGAGTTTTACTATATATACAATTTTCACACTCCTCAGAGCCACGAGTTTTACTATATATACAATTTTCACACTTCTCAAAGCCACTAGTTTTACTATATAAACAATTTTCACACTTCTCAGAGCCACGAGTTTTACTATATATACAATTTTCACACTTCTCAAAGCCACTAGTTTTACTGTATAAACAATTTTCACACTTATCGGAGCTGATAGTGTCAGAATATTTGTCAGTATTTCTCAGGACTGTCACTTCTACAAAAACTGGATACTTCAGAGGTATGAGGCTTAGTGTAGATACTTTTCTCCAGACTTCTGTTTATTTCCAATTCATAAACTGTATTAGAACAAATTATAGTTATCATCCTGTGTAATTCTCCACAAGAGAACTTGGCAGTAATTAATCTGCAGCTCTGTACATGTCCCTCCCTGGATTTACCAGCCTCCGTCAAGGGATCTAAGGCTGTTACGCAGGCTGAAAACGTACATCAGTGTGCTGCTTGGAGCACCACAAAAGAGGTGGGATGGGATCTTGGTCGAATCAAGTAGACAATCTCTGGTAACCATTCTGCAGCTGTCGGTGTTCAAATAAAGACTTGTTTGAGGATGTGGAAGTGAGATTGGGTAAGCCAGAAAGTAGGAGATCTGTAAACAGAGGGTTAAGGTGTGGAGAAAGTGACAGGGAGCTGCTGATAACAAAGAACTCGTACAGTTTAAAAGTTTCACAGAAACATGGTTATATTTTTTGTCATTAGTCCTTTTCTTCTTTTTTTTTCTGTTTACAGAACCCCATCCATAGGTACAACTGAACATTCTGTACACAATGAGAAGAACACTGACCAGATGTACATCGATAGAGAGAGGTTTTCTGAACCGATATCTCGTACACAGGATTCATCCGGTGATGTTTCTAGACCTGGCAGTCTTGCAGGTTTCAAGTTCCTTGACCTGAGTGAGAACAACAATCTGACTGAGCCCTCCTCGAGAGTCAGCGCAGAGAGAGATGAGAACAGAGTTCCAGAGCGTGCTGTGACCTTTCATTTAAGTACTTGTGAGGTGCCAGAGGTCACTTCCAGCATGAGAGACATTCCACAGTCCCCACAGCCTGATCAGGTGAATTCTTATTCTAAGGCACCAAAGATTAGGCCGCCAGAACCTGCCACGAATCATCCAGGGAGGTCATTCAGGCGACCTAGTGATAAGGGGGAGACAACAAGGCAAAGATGCATCATGAACAGTATCTCTGAACTCCTTCGTCAGCGCCTTGACCCTTACCCTTTGTTGGACGAGTTTCAGAGATCAGGAATTCTGACAGATGTGGACGTCCAGACATATGTCAGCCATCATGACAGAAAGTCTGTTTGTGAAAGAATTGTAAGTCTTGTAGGGGATGCAAATCCAGACATGCTGTCCATGTTCTGTGACATGCTGTCCTTCATTGGAAACTGTCCTGAAATTTTAGAGGTATGAAGTTTTGTCATTGCATGCATAGTTTTAGTTGTTTCTGCTTGTCGCATTTTCTTTCATTACCGTTTTCAGGTTTGATATTGTAATCCTTACTGGAGACAAATTCATAATTGAGAGAGTTATCCTTCTTTGATTATGTAAAACAGTAGGATGGCCTGGAAAGAACAGAAATGGAGGGTATAGTTCTTGCAGAACAATTAAAGGGGTGGCGTAGGAAAGTGCCCAGAATATCATTGATATGATAAACACTACCCTCCCTGAAGCAGGTGTCTTGGCTGGATAGCGAGATAGTTTTAGAGGGGCTAGCATTCTGCAAATTACAGGCCACATGAACTGAGAGGAAATATTTATAAGGAAGCTTGTCAGTTCATGTTCATCTGCTACCACAAGACAGTAGACAGTACAGGTGGTGGCTTCACCTGTGGCCATTGAACCCACTGCCTTGTGGGTAACTCTAGAATATCAGAGACTAGGGGAGTAAGCCCTGACAGAAAAATCTGGAGGAAGGTACCACTGAGACAGCGGATGACGTTTCCTACCCATTTTCTGGTATCCCTTGAAAATCTGCTAATTTCTAAATACCCCATCTGTCCCATGCAACATATGATAATCTACAGAAAACTGTCTTGGAAGGGTACATAATGAGAAAACAAAAGAGAGGAAGACCAAGGTGAAGATGGCTGCAGGATGTCATTGATAACCTGCATATGGATGCATCAGCAGCAGGGGATCTTGAGAGGCCTACAGGAGAGCTGTTAGGGAGACAAAGTTCCGCAAGGGACATGCAAATGACTGACTGACTGACCCACACAACTGCTCAGCAAAATCAAGAAGGATTAGTGCAGGACACTTTCATCCATGTCAGCTACCTGGGCAAAGTAATAAAATATTGCTAGAACTAGGCAAGAGAAAATATGCTCAAAAAATGATATTAGGCAGCTTCCACTTTTAGAACTGTCTTCTGATTTAGGGGGGAAAAAGTACAAAACCATACTTAGAAACTGTTTAATTAAAACCCAGAAAATGTATGCATCTTTCACAGAATATTTTCTGTCTAAACACATTCCACATGTGTTCTGCACTAAGCACTTATACATTGAGGCTGTAGTTAAGTTGGACAGAAGTAGTAAATGATTCTTTCAATCAGTGGCAGATTACCTCTAATTACCAGAAGGTACAAGGGGCCCAGCATTCTTGCCTCTTAATGACTCCATGAGACTTGCAAGAAAGCTGCAGCTTTGACTGTTGCATGGGGAAATGGCAGCATACAAGTTAGATTTTAAAATGTGCATCAAATTTTCACACTGTTCTCATAAATTTTGACTGGTTCTTGCTGCTACGATTATCTCCAAGAGGCTGTATTATATAATTATTTGTATTACGATCATTTATGTCTTGAACTATAAATCATTGATTCCTCATAAAGTTTAGTATAACTTGTTCCCAAGGTTCTTCAAGTGATGAGAGAGATGGACAGGATTGTGCATGATGTTGCTTTCAACACTAATGTAGAGAATGCTGTTTTAGCTGATGAGAAGAACCTGAACTATGAGATCGGCTATCTAGCCCCAGACTATTCTCTGAAACCACTTGTTGAGCTCGACCGAGTCCGAGCTGTCAGCGATAAACGATTAAGTAAGACATCAAACAGGAACTCTGGTTATTCAATTCTGGAAGGCGGGGACAGTGATTCACGAAAAAACGGTGACTTTGCCATTTTTCCGGGGTTAGTTATGATGAGTATTTGCGTCACAGGTCACAACTTATCTGGCCAAAGAGCTGAAGCTTTGGCCAACGTAATCAAGAACCATAACTGCATTAGTGAACTTCATATGGGTAAGACTCAGCTGTGTGGGAAAGATATTTGTGCAATTACTGAAGCTCTAGGAAACAACAGGACAATTCATTCCTTAGACCTCCGACTAAACAATATTGATCGGACAGGCGCGGTTGCTGTAGCGGAACTCTTGCAAAAAACAAAATGCCTACAGCTTTTGAATCTCTCTTCTAGCAACATGGACCTAGCTAGTATAAAAATCGTCATGTCAGCAGCTGCTGGTAACAGAACATTAACAGACCTTGACCTCAGCTTTCTTGATGTTAGTGATGAGTGCTGCGAGTGTCTCCGAGACATGCTCAAGGTTAATTCTAGCCTGCAGAAGCTTCGGCTGAGGAACAACAACCTGATGTGGTCTGGATGTTATGTCTTGGCTGAGGGGCTGGTGCGCAACATGGGGTTGAGCGTTTTAGACCTGAGTGGAAACACAGTCGGTGATGATGGAGTTCAAGTAAGTGTCACTTACAAGACAGTGTTTTAGAGTTGTCACTGTTTTAGACTTGTATCACTGGTAGGTGTATTCAGTGTTTTAGACCTGTGTCAGTGGAGGATATATACAGTGCTATAAATTTCTGTTGAGGAAGATGTATTCAGTGTTTTAGACTTGTGTCAGTCACTAGAAGATGTATTCAGTGTTTTAGACTTGTGTCACTAGAAAATGTGTTCAGTGTTTTATACTTGTAATATGACGACAAGATGTATTCAGTTTTGTATACTTGTAATGTGACCACAAGATGTGTTGTGTTATAAATTTCACTTAGAAATATATTCATATAATTCTTCCGTTCGTACTTTTTCATAGATGTATTTTCCATGCTAATATCATTTACATTTTCTAGAGGGTTGTTTTCATGTGTTTTAAACATGTATGTTTTAATGCTTTGAATTTTCACATAATAGATGGTCATGTGTAAGTTTTTTGTTGGATAGGAAGACTGATTGGAATGACGAAAGCTGTTTTCATCTCAGTGCTGTAGTCAGATAGGAAGACTGATTGGAATGACGAAAGCTGTTTTCATCTCAGTGCTGTAGTCAGATAGGAAGACTGATTGGAATGACGAAAGCTGTTTTCATCTCAGTGCTGTAGTCAGATAGGAAGACTGATTGGAATGACGAAAGCTGTTTTCATCTCAGTGCTGTAGTCAGATAGGAAGACTGATTGGAATGACGAAAGCTGTTTTCATCTCAGTGCTGTAGTCAGATAGGAAGACTGATTGGAATGACGAAAGCTGTTTTCATCTCAGTGCTGTAGTCAGATAGGAAGACTGATTGGAATGACGAAAGCTGTTTTCATCTCAGTGCTGTAGTCATTTTGGGACATCCTGTTGTGTTCTCTGATGTCAGATCCTCTGTTGTTTTAATAAAGAGGTTTTGCATACTTTGCGTCCAAAATGATAAGAACATATTAAGATATTCTGATGTTTTAATGTCTTTTCAAGACTAGAAAACTGATTCTACTTTTAACTGCTTCACAGGCATGTTGTTACAGCTTAGTGAAGTCATTCCAGTCACATTTTTTTTTTTTTAATGTGGTAGCTAAAGGGTTAATAGTTCACAGTGTAAGTTCAAGTCATTTTAAATACCCCCTTATTCCAAAAAAACAGGCTCTAGCCAAGTACTTACCAGAGTCAAGTGTGACAGAAGTGTGCCTGGAGAATTGTGGAATCACCTCAAGAGGCTGTGATGCTGTAGCAGAGATGGTCACACATTGCAAGAAACTCAAACAGCTGGACATCAGTACCAACCTTCTGCTGGACGTAGGAATATACAAACTGGCCACAGCGTTAGAAAGGACTTCATCTTTAGAGGTAATCTTGACCAGTGGAACATGATTATCAGATTGTGGGAAGTTAGATTACTGACAGACTTCTTCTTTTGACCTCTATATCCCATAAGCATTTGCATCCTGTAGGGGTGTGAAGTGTTAGTGCCTCCACATTTTTAGGCCAATACAGCATTTGAGGTAGGGATGTCAGCACCTGTCCTTGCTGCTTTTGTTTGCCTAGGGAAACCCCAGGTACACATTTATTTAGACAAAGGATATAGGTCAGCTCCATGAATCCCATTATGAGCTGGCTCAACTACATGAATCCTGTTATGAGCTTCATAACGAAAGAGACTGCATTCAGTTTATGAACAGGTACAGTGAACAAGCAGAACTATTGTTTGCATTCAGCAGGACTAATGCAAATTGACAGATTCTGTTGTTAAACATAATATTGTTAAATGGCGGTCTGGTTAGCTGAATGGTTAGGCCCTCGGCTTACTAATCCGGTGGTACCGGGTTCAGTCCCAGCAGTGGGATTTTTTTCTGGTACATACCAAAAAGGCCCCGGGGTTGACCAGCCTCTAAAAATGGGTGCCAGAGAAATCTGGGAAGGTAAAGCTGCCAGGTGTGATCCTGACCATATCACACTTTCGTGTGCCGAAGGTCGTGGAAAATACAGTCCTAACACCATATTCCCCAATATACCTTAATGGCATGGAAACGGGAATTTTACCTATAACTTTTACTGTTAAACAGTCTGTATACATCAGATATAATAATCATGCAGCCTTTAATCATTGAAAAAACAGTTCTGAATTAGATAGATGTTAGCTATTGTGGAACTTGTGAAGGATCATTTTGTAGGGGAATTTATTTCATCGCTGATTCTGCTGATAATGGATTTTCATAATCAGTCACAGTGTGATAGGCTTATTCTCAGACCTTACTGCTGGTGGAAAAATCTTCCATGAGTAACTTACAGATATATTGTACCTCAGTTTGCATATGATAAGACTGACAAATTCTTTTAAAACTGATGATGATGGTGGTGATGATGACGATGATGATGATGGTGATGGTGCAGTCATTATATGAATTTTGTGTTCAGAATCTAGGCTTGAACATGTGCGGCGTGACCAATGATGGCTTCTCGAAACTGCTGGATGTCCTAGAAAAGAATACATCAATTGTTCACATGAAGCTCTGCTACAACAGGCTGGGCAGAGAACACTCTAACCCATCTGCTACAGCAGACAATCTTAGGTTAGTGTACTGTGCAGATTCTGACAATCACAAATTAGTTTTGTTGTGCAATATCAGACAATCTCAGGTTAGTTCATTGTGCAGCAGAAAACAGTCTCAGATTAGTTTGTTGTGTAACATCAGACAATTTCAAGTAGTTTACTGTGCAACATCAGGCAATATTGGGTTAGTTTACTGTGCAACATCAGACAATCTTGGGTTAGTATACTGTGCAACATCAGGCAATCTTGGGTTAGTTTACTGTGCAACATCAACCAATCTTGGGTTAGTTTACTGTGCAACATCAAGCAATCTTGGGTTAGTTTACTGTGCAACATCAAGCAATCTTGGGTTAGTTTACTGTGCAACATCAGGCAATCTTGGGTTAGTTTACTGTGCAACATCAGACAATCTTGGGTTAGTATACTGTGCAACATCACACAATCTTGGGTTAGTATACTGTGCAACATCAGGCAATCTTGGGTTAGTTTACTGTGGAACATCAAGCAATCTTGGGTTAGTTTACTGTGCAACATCAGGCAATCTTGGGTTAGTTTACTGTGCAACATCAAGCAATCTTGGGTTAGTTTACTGTGCAACATCAAGCAATCTTGGGTTAGTTTACTGTGCAACATCAAGCAATCTTGGGTTAGTTTACTGTGCAACATCAGGCAAATCTTGGGTTAGTTTACTGTGCAACATCAGACAGTCTTGGGTTAGTTTACTGTGCAACATCAGGCAATCTTGGATTAGTATACTGTGCAACATCACACAATCTTGGGTTAGTATACTATGCAACATCACACAATCTTGGGTTAGTATACTGTGCAACATCACACAATCTTGGGTTAGTTTACTGTGCAACATCAAGCAATCTTGGGTTAGTTTACTGTGCAACATCAAGCAATCTTGGGTTAGTTTACTGTGCAACATCAGGCAATCTTGGGTTAGTTTACTGTGCAACATCAGGCAATCTTGGGTTAGTATACTGTGCAACATCACACAATCTTGGGTTAGTTTACTGTGCAACATCAGACAATCTTGGGTTAGTATACTGTGCAACATCACACAATCTTGGGTTAGTTTACTGTGCAACATCACACAATCTTGGGTTAGTATACTGTGCAACATCACACAATCTTGGGTTAGTATACTGTGCAACATCACACAATCTTGGGTTAGTTTACTGTGCAACATCAGACAATCTTGGGTTAGTATACTGTGCAACATCACACAATCTTGGGTTAGTTTACTGTGCAACATCACACAATCTTGGGTTAGTTTACTGTACAACATCACACAATCTTGGGTTAGTTTACTGTGCAACATCAGACAATCTTGGGTTAGTATACTGTGCAACATCACACAATCTTGGGTTAGTTTACTGTGCAACATCACACAATCTTGGGTTAGTTTACTGTGCAACATCAGGCAATCTTGGGTTAGTATACTGTGCAACATCACACAATCTTGGGTTAGTATACTGTGCAACATCACACAATCTTGGGTTAGTTTACTGTGCAACATCACACAATCTTGGGTTAGTATACTGTGCAACATCACACAATCTTGGGTTAGTATACTGTGCAACATCACACAATCTAAAGCTCGTTTCCTGCTCATTTGAGAGGTTTTCATTTCTTGTTATTTGAAAATTTCCTTCTGCTGTTAAAAAAAAATGGAGAAAATTTGTTGTATGTTTAAAGAGTTTTAATGTCACAGTTTGAAAACTTATCTTCACTTGCTCTAGTTTCAGAGATGGATGATTGTAGAAATAATCTTGATGCTATTTCCAGTCTCATGTTAATCTTATACCATAATTTTCTAAGTTTGTCTGACTGTGGCCTCTCCTCTGTTGCAGAATGGGAGGGGTGTTTTATTGTGTTGTAGATTGTTTCACTTTATGGCCCAGATTTTAGCTTACAGGGAGGTAAAAGTTGTAGTTTGGTTAAAAAAAAATGTGTCCGTGATATTTTCAGTTATTAAAAACATTCAGGTCAGACTTTTTTTTTGTGGTCAGAGATTGTTGATAGTTTTCTCTGTAAGTAATAAACATTTTTTGGTGAAAAGTGGCCGATTCAAGTAAAAATCATTTTAATTTCTTTTCCCTATTTTTTTAGATACATTAAAGCAGGTACATGAAATAATTACAGATAACAAATAGTTCAGTATTCTGTACAGACTGTGCCAGAGTTTATAGTTCAGTATTCTGCACATAGTTCAGCCAGAGTTTATAGTTCAGTATTATGTACATAGCTGAGCCTGTGTTTATAGTTAGTGATCTGTACTTAGTTCAGCCAATGTTTATAGTTCAGTATTCTGTACATAGTTCAGCCAGTGTTTATAGTTCAGTATTCTGTACATAGTTCAGCCAGTGTTTATAGTTCAGTGTTCTGTACATAGTTCAGCCAATGTTTATAGTTCAGTATTCTATACATAGTTCAGCCGATGTTTATAGTTCAGTATTCTGTACATAGTTCAGCCAGAGGTTGTTTCTTTTTGTTTCTGTTTACTGATTATGGATTCAGGTTTAGTTCTACATTTATGATTAATGAGACTGATTTTTATGATCTGGCCTGTTTCACTTCTGTGCAAATAGTTGTATGTACAGTGTTCTGTGATGTAGCTCACCTGTAGTTGTATGTACAGTGTTCTGTGATCTAGCTCACCTGTAGTTGTATGTACAGTGTTCTGTGATGTAGCTCACATGTAGTTGTATGTACAATGTTCTGTGATCTAGCTCACCTGTAGTTGTATGTACAGTGTTCTCTCATGTAGCTTACATGTAGTTGTATGTACAGTGTTCTCTCATGTAGCTCACATGTAGTTGTATGCACAGTGTTCTCTCATGTAGCTCACCTGTAGTAGTATGTACAGTGTTCTCTCATGTAGCTCACCTGTAGTTGTATGTACAGTGTTCTCTCATGTAGCTCACCTGTAGTAGTATGTACAGTGCTCTCTCATGTAGCTCACATGCAATGTGCATTGTTTTCAGTGGCAGTCCCATTTCTCCCCCCCCCCCCATGTATATGTCAGATACCCATTTTTACAACTTTTTCTACTGCACTGTGCCAGCAGAAAGTTTCCAGCCTGCAATCGTCAGATAAGAAGATATTTCAAAGTTGATTATACTACTGCCTTCTTCATTAAATGTTGTATATAACATGTATAGTTTGTTATGTTCCAGATACCGTCTTCGCATAGTCACATCCTCCAGGCCAAAGTTACGAATACTGTTGTGGGGAAACTCATTTGAGGAGTCTTAGAGTTGCTGGAAGTGGAGATGCTCCAGAAAGTGAAAGAAAGAGCAGAGGAGTCTTAGAGTTGCTGAAAGTGGAAATGCTCCAGAAAGTGAAAGAAAGAGAGCACCTTGTTATTAGTCTTTTATAGAAAATGTCTCTTTAGCAAGATTACCAACTTGGTAAAACATGAAACTTATATTTAGCAAGATCACCAACTTTTTTTGTAAGAGATTTTGAAATTGTATAAGTTTGTATCATCTGAGGTGGTTTCAGAAAGTACACAGACTGGTCCCACAAAGAGAAAGTACAGATTTACCTTCTTTATATTTGGTCATCATCCTCTTTGAAATAGTCCACCTGGGAATGTACACAGTGATCCCTCTTTCATATCTCGAAAGTGCCATGAATTCCTTTCCCTGTTAGCCATCCAATACCACCAGTGATTCCATTTGGATTTTATCTGTGGTGTTGAAGTGGCACCCCTTCAGTATCAGTTTTATTATAGGGAACAATGTGAAGTTAAAAGGGGCTAGATCAGGCAAGTATGGGGGGTGTGGGACATCATTAGCCATCTCACAGAACTCAGTGCACACACACACACACACACATCAAGACACCTGCTTCTGATTGAATGTCAAGAGCCAGAGAGGAAACTTTGCAGCAGGGTGCCATGCGTATTCAGGTTTTCAGCAGGGATCTCCTAGCAGACTCCATAACTGATTCCAACCATGTGAGAGAGCTGATGGATTGCTTGGCAGTGGTCCTCATGGATCATTTCACAGATTTTTTTGGTCACATTTGATAGTGACTTGCTGGCGATTGGCCATCCTAAACTCTTGTCATCTGAAGCAGATGCTTAAACTGCAAGTGCCACACACAAACCTGTGTTCAGCCTAAAGAATGTTCACCAGAGCCTTAAAAAGGCCTGTTGAGAGTCTGGGTAGCATATTTTCCAAGCTTCTCACAAATTATAATGCAGGCCTGTTGCTTGAAATTGTCAGCCATTGTAACGATTGCAGATCAGTCCTAACACAGGGTCACAAAACTGTGTGTAGAAATTGAACACATGTAGACAGCATGATGTCAGGTGACAGACTAACTCAGCAGACTTAGAAGTAGTGACCTGTGCCCAAGCAAGTTTGTCTAATGGTACATTCACAGCAAGTGCAATCCAAGAACCTTCCAACACCATTTCATGCAAATGTTGAGAGAGAGAGGAACAAGAAACAAAAAGAGCAGTGGATATGGATGGCTTTAAAGATGAGGCACACATGATGATGGTTGTTAAAGAAAAATGCCTTATATATTCATTCTTGTTTTTAAGTCAGTTCATGTCCAACTGCTGTTCTTCTAGAGAGTGCCAGGTTTGTTAATTGTGACACTGGGATCACAGCAGTCTGTAAGTTAAGTTTGTTATGACAGCTGTTGTTAGTTATAACAAGTGAGATCAAAGTTCGTTATGACAGCTGCTGTTAGTTATAACAAGTGAGATCAAAGTTCATTATGACAGCTGTTGTTAGTTGTAACAAGAGAGATCAAAGTTCATTATGACAGTTGTCTTAGTTGTAACAAGAGAGATCAGAGTTCATTATGACAGTTGTCTTAGTTGTAACAAGAGAGATCAAAGTTCATTATGACAGTTGTCTTAGTTGTAACAAGAGAGATCAAAGTTCATTATGACAGTTGTCTTAGTTGTAACAAGAGAGATCAAAGTTCATTATGACAGTTGTCTTAGTTGTAACAAGAGAGATCAAAGTTCATTATGACAGTTGTCTTAGTTGTAACAAGAGAGATCAAAGTTCATTATGACAGTCGTCTTAGTTGTAACAAGTGAGATCAAAGTTCGTAATGACAGTTGTCTTAGTTGTAACAAGAGAGATCAAAGTTCATTATGACAGTTGTCTTAGTTGTAACAAGTGAGATCAAAGTTCGTAATGACAGCTGTTGTTAGTTATAATGAGAGAGAAATCATTTTTTTCCTTTGATAAGCAACATACACATATAGTGTTAAAAAAAGGCAGTGAAAATCGTGCTTGCTGTAAACCACATCACACCTGATGAGAACAATGGCTTCACTTAGATATATCGGTGATAGTACACATCCTTCTAACTGGGCTATTGGTCTCCTGTAAGGGAACGCAGAATTTCATCCGTATTTTATAGTTAATTCCTTGTTTGATACAATGTATTGTATTTATCAGTTCGCAGTATATATTAACTCTTAGTTCACCATCATCCATTTGAGTGGCTTTTAAACAAATTTTAAAATAAATAACTGCAGTCGTATGCTTTTCTACATTTATGAGGAATGACTTTTTTCTACAGTTCATAATTTTTAATTGCCATGAATACTGAAAATAAGTTTCATGTTATTTTCTACTAAACTATGGCAAGAATCATGAATGATGAAAAAACGTTCATGTGTCTTTGATTTTTGTTCAGTGATCTAAGAGTTAAACAGAAAAACCATGGTTCTTGATGAAATGTATGATGTTAGCCTCATAGACAGTGTTCATCTCTGTGTGTTGTTCATGAACATTTATGAAATTGTCTTGTATAATGTTCATGCTGAATGTATTAAGAACCTGTGTGTGGTCTTGTTTTGTGTGTCAGAAAGTTATATGTTTACAGTATATGGTTTTGTATAATTTGTGCTGAATTGTAAATACTGTACTTAAACTTTGCCATATGATGTCAGAACATGAGCAGAACTCAAGCATAGATGATGCAGAACTGTACAGACATGCTGTCAGTTGGAACAGAACAGCATAGACACACTGGTCAAGAGGACAGAACATCATAGACACACTGGTCAGGGGACAGAACATCATAGACACACTGGTCAAGAGGACAGAACATCATAGATACACTAGTCAGGGGGACAGAACATCATAGACACTGGTCAGGGGGACATAACAGTATAGACATGCTAGTCGGGGGGGGGGGGGGGAACAGAACATCATAGACATGCTGGACAGGGGGACAGAACATCATAGACATGCTGGTCAGGGGGACATAACATCATAGGCATGCTGGCCAGGGGGGACATAACATCATAGACATGCTGGTCAGGGGGACAGAACATCATAGACATGCTGGTCAGGGGATAGAACATCATAGACATGCTGATCAGGGGGACAGATCATAGACATGCTGGTCAGGGGGGACAGAACAGTATAGACATGCTGGTCAGGGGGACATAACAGCATAGACACGCTTGTCAGGGGGTAGAACATCATAGACATGCTGGTCAGGGGATAAACATAGACACGCTGGTCAGGGGACAGAACATCATAGACACGCTGATCAGGGGACAGATCATAGACATGCTGGTCAGGGGGACAGAACACCATAGACATGCTGGCTGGGGGGACAGAACACCATAGACATGCTGGCCGGGGGACAGAACACCATAGACATGCTGGTCGTTGGGACAAAACAGCATAGACATGCTGGTCAAGGGGGACAGAACATCATAGACATGCTGGTCAGGGAGATATAACATCATAGACATGCTTGTCAGGGGGGACGGACAGAACAGCATAGACATGCTTGTCAGGGGGGGACATAACAGCATAGACATGCTGGTCAGGGGGGAACAGAACAGTATAGACATGCTGGTCAGGGGGGAACAGAACAGTATAGACATGCTGGTCAGGGGGGACAGAACAGTATAGACATGCTGGTCAGGGGGGGATAGAACAGCATAGACATGCTGGTCAGGGGGGAACAGAACAGTATAGACATGCTGGTCAGGGGGGAACAGAACAGTATAGACATGCTGGTCAGGGGGGACCAGAACAGTATAGACAAACTGCCTTGGGGTTAGAAGAACATTAACACACTGAACAGAAGACAACAACATAGACACACTGGTTAGGGAACAGAAGAACATAGACATGCTGGCTAAGAGACATAACAACATGAACAAGTTAAAATGAACAGAACATTCTTAACAATGAGGGGAAAAAAAGCATCAAAATTTTGTTTAAAACATGTCCCTTTAAACTGTGAGTGTTGAAGTGGTTAGTTCACTCACTTCCCATAACCTTGGTGGAGGGTTTGACTCTGGCCTGATGTGTTCCCATTAGCCCATCTGTAAAAATGGTTACCTGACTCTTCTTGGTGTTGGTGAAGGTAATGCAGATAGGTGTGATAGAAGCCGCATCATCCTCCAGTGTGGCAGTTTGTCCAGGAAAACAGCAGCAAGTCTCCCTGTATGTTTCACTAGCATACAACAGGGCTGCTTCTTTTCTAGCATTCCCACATGGTTTTTTGTTAGAAACTGATAATCAAGGGCTCAAACATTTTTGTTGTTGGTATGTGGTGGGCAGGAAGGAATCTGATGAAGAGAGCTGATCCTTGCAGCTGATGTTGCAGCCTGTACTTTATATACTTTTATTATAGGAAGTTAGTTATTATTAGGGAAAATGGTCTAAGTTTGTAATTGAAGCCAGTGTTTATAAGAGGGCAATTTGTCATTCCCAACTCTTGCTGTAGACTAGTAGTTTGTACCCCCCCCCCAAAAAAAAAAAAATTTGCCAACAGTAGTAAATAACCTGGCCACCAAAAAAACATGTAATGGTGGATTTTTAAGAAATACAGTTAAATTGTTTTAAAGAAGTTTTATTTTTTTTTCTGTTTAAAAGAATTTTTAAAACAGCTTGATAGAGGACAAGCAAGGAACACTGAAGTGCTAGAATGTACTAGGACAGGTCAGTTAAATCTTGAGATAAACCACTGGAGATGAAGATAGGCTGTACGTGTGGAGGAGAAAAGATGATTGGGACAAGCAGTTGAACTCCACAGGGAGGAAGAGGAGGCCAAGACTGATACAGAAATATGTGAATATAAACTTTTCTCACAGACATGTGAAGGTAAACATTTTCTCACAGTTATGTGAAGGTAAACTTTTTCTCACATAACTGTAAAGTACAGGAAGTAAAAATTGGGAAATTGATAATAAAACTCAGAGTAGGTCAGATGAAAAATGTTTGTGTCTGATGTGTTTGTCTAAGCCCAGTAGGGAGTGGTGATGATGATGATAATGATGATGATGATGATGAGTTTTACATCAGAGTTCCTATAAAATAATGACAAAATCTCTTTCCTGAACAC
Organism: Achatina immaculata; assembly: GCA_009760885.1. NCBI lineage: Eukaryota > Metazoa > Mollusca > Gastropoda > Stylommatophora > Achatinidae > Lissachatina > Lissachatina immaculata. The sequence goes on from CM019699.1 coordinate 24,839,928, forward strand.
TGGATTATGTCATCTTCAAGATACCTTGCTTTTTAGCCTCATCATTTCTAATACATGAACAGTTCTGTCTCATTCATTTTGTAAAGCCAAAATTTTGCTGATGTTTATCTGTGTATATATTTTTTGTTTTGTTTCCCCATGTTATTCTTAATATTCTCCTCTGTGTTCTGGCCTTGAATTTTCACAGAATATATTCTGTTTTCTTAACAGATTTCTGTTTCACTTTACATAGAGAAACTGTACAATGTTTTCTGCTTATCACAAAGAAACAGCAGAAGTTTGTAGCAGGCAACCCATTTCTTTCAAATGTGCTTAATTTTCTCATGGCAAATATCTGTAGTTGTTACGTAGTTTATGTTTATAGCAAATATCAAATCATATGAAGAAAGGTGCTAGCAATATTTGTACTCAGAAAAATTTTTATAATGATTTTATATACTCAATAAATGAGTGTCAGAGTAGCAAAGTGGATAGTGTACTTGTATTTCATGTCACTGTCCTAGTGACATTTTTTACCCAGCGGTAAAAATGAGTAACTGGCTCTTCTGGGGGCAGGGAAAGAAAGGATGACCAGGCATGATATTGATCACATCATCCTCCAGCATGCTACTTCATCATCATCATCAGGTGCCGTGCCAACTGGCATTGGCTATTATGCTTCTCCAGATTACACGATCCTTCATGCAGGCCATCAGTTCAGTTGGTGATCTCCTCTCACACCAACCCGTCAGACTGTCCAGTATCATTTCTTTTGGTCTTCCTCTTGATCTTCTTTCTTCTATTTTTCCTGTTGTTATAATATTTTCAACACCCTCTCTTCTCATTGCATGTCCTATGAAGGTACATTGTCTCTCTCTTATCTTTTTGACAAGGTTTTTTTGTCTCTCCAGCTCTTCTCATACATTCTTCATTAGTTATTTTTGCATGCTACTTGCCAAAGGAAAATACAGTCACTGATACCATATTCTCCTTCATGTGTCAGCAACAGAGAGCAAGTCTCCTTTCCTATTTATAGGCTTTGACATCATATGCTGTTTGAAGTTTTATTTTTAAAAAAATTATAATGGTTTTGACGGTTCATGTCATTATAGTATTATACTCGTATAATTATTTTTTTGTAATAACTAGAATAATTGGTGAAAATAATTGTCAGATTGAAATGTTCGCTGAAGTTTCTTAGAAAATTGAAAGCCTTTTTTTTTTCCACTCATACCAACAGAAGAGCAGTATTTCTGTCATGTATGTAACAATCTGGAGTGGTGTACACAAGATGAAAAGACTTAAGAACATTTGACCAAAAATAAAAAGACATTATTATTACGCTATGCCACTTCTGTGACCCACCGAGAATATAGGCCAAAGCTCCATGATGCTCTGAGCCTCCATCCTGAATGAGACTATCGCGGGAATCACAGGAGTAAATTCAGTAGGATCACGGGGGCGATCTTGGTGGTAGAAGCGAATGAAGAAGAAGAAGAAAAAGACATTATTGTCTCAAGTAAATTGATTTTTAAATGTCATACTATTCAGATAACATATCTATCATGATGAAAATAGACTTCTTCAATCTTTTCTGGTCATGTAGTTATGTGCCCTTGGATCAAGATCAGTCTTTCATGTGTTGCTTTGTCTGACATTCCTTTTTTCGTGTGCTTCTTCCCTGCCTCTGCTGTAGGAGCTTCTCTTCCCCATCCTTCAGTTATTGGTGACTTTGTTTTCCATTTGGAACTGTTACAAACATAGTCCTCTCAAGAGTTTGGGTCTGTGTCCGTCATCTTTGTGTCTCATTTAGATATATCTTTGAGACCTCTGTTTTGAACCAGCTACTGTTCTTGTACCATGTTATAGATGTCCATAAAGTGTTCAGAGATGCATCCACCTTACGTTCAGTGGACAGAATCCAACTGTGAAACTTTGGCCGGCTAAGCAGAATTTATGTACTTAAATGGTTTATATTTGACATTGCTTCTGCATTTGATACTTTTATCTGATCATGATATACTTAGAATGCTTTATAGTCACTGCAGGGAAAGATGTTTATAAACATTTAATTTCCTGTTGGGTAAATATCTCTGAAAGTATACTGTTTATGCAGACAATTGTCATGATTTAGACTGTATTAAATCAGTTTCGTTCAAAAACTGCACAAGAAAAATAAAGTCAGTGTTGCTATAAATGTATTGCCCTGTTGTCTAATTTGTTGTAATTGTTTCATGATGTGGAACAAGGTATTGTAGGTGACATGCATTTTTTCTCATTTTCCCAAGATAACAACAGCTACATATGTCTTGTTGCCAGCTTCAGTGAATATAAATTGAAGTAGGCACCTGAAACTGGTTGGCAGTGTCTTAAAACCCTGACCAGTGTCTTCTTAGTTGAAGATTACTTGTCAGAACAGTTGGGTAACTAGTGGAAAATATATTTTAAAATCTATGAAGAAAAAATGTGTGTGAAAACCGAATAAAATTAACCCAATAATAGTTGATAATAAAGTCAGTTTCTGATAAAACTCGGATGATATCAAACGAAGCAAAAATCTTGACCACATTTGTTGGCCAGGTGCTAGCTAATGGCCAGGCTTTCATAGCCTCCAATTGTTACGGCATCGTAATATTCTTTGTCTACATCTTCTATAACATTCCTCATTATATTTTCAGTATACAAGTAAGGCGACTATATACAACCCTGAGGGACCCCTTGTTTTATGTCAAACCAGTTTGCCATTTCTTATCACTGCTATCTGTTGGTCTAGATACAGCATTTCAGTCATTTGCATGCCTCTTGCGGAACTTTGCCTCCCTAACAGCTCTCCTGTAGGCCTCTCGGTTGTGAGTAAGATGCCCTGCTGCTGATGCATCCATTTGCAGATTATCAATGATGTCTTGCAGCCATCTTCGCCTTGGTCTTCCTCTCTCTCTTTTTCCCATTATGTACCCTTCCAAGATGGTCTTCTCTAAATTATTATGTTTAATAAAACAGCTGAGAAACACATAAATGCCTTTGAATGTAAATGCTACAGAAGATTTCTTCAAATATCATGGACACAAAAAAGAACAAATATATCCATACTACAAGAACTTAATATTGAAGAAGGCTGGCTAGTAAAGAGGATTAAACAGAGAAAACTTAAATATTTTGAACACATTAAATGTCCAGGTCTCACAGGCATATGTTGCGATGGGAAAGATGCATGCCCTTAAAAATCTTATTTTTGTGGTTCTGTCTGCTCCTCTCCACATATTCTTTAGTTGTTTTACTTTCTCAAGAGCGACAGATGTCCTCCTTTTAATTTCCCTCATTGTATCTCCATTATTAGTTAGTAGTGATCCAAGATATTCAAAACTCTCCACTTCTTCCAGATTTTCCTCATTGATACATACATTAACTGTATCACATCACCATCATCATCAGGTGCTGTGCCGACTGGCGTTGGCTATTATGCTTCTCCAGAGTACACGATTCTTCATGCAGGCCATCAGCTCAGTTGGTGATCTCCTCTCACATCATCCCGTCAGACTGTCCAGTATCATTTTTCTTGGTCTTCCTCTTGATCTTCTTCTTTCTATTTTTCCTGTTGTTATAATATTTTCAATGCCCCCTCTTCTCATTGCATGTCCTATGAAAGTACATTGTCTCTCTCTTATCTTTTTGACAAGGTTTTTTTGTCTCTCGAGCTCTTCTCATACATTCTTCATTAGTTATTTTTGCTGTCCAAGGGATTCGCAACATTCTTCTAATAAACCACATTTCTGCTGCTTCCAATGATTTTTGTGCAGACTTGCCTATTGTCCATGATTAACTTCCATATAACAAGATGGGTTCAATATAGCATCTTAGGACTTGTTTTCTAACATTCATTGATAAGGATGTGTTGGCTAATATGTTTCTCATTCTCTGAAATGCAGTCTTTGCTTGGCCTATTCTGTTCCTAATTTCTGTTCTGCACTTCCTATCTGAAGTTATAACTGCTCCAAGGTATTTGAATTTTTGCACCTGCTTTAGAATAGTTCCTTTTAATTTTATACTGCATGCTGGTGGATTCTGTTTCTTGTGTGTATCACATGTGTTGGAAATCCCATTTTTCCATTATTTCCCAAAATTTCTGGTGTTGTGGACAGTCAAAGATCTTTTTCTTTTAATAGTCTATAAAAAAATAAAATATAGATTTACATTAAATTCTCTGGATTTCTCTATTATTAATCTTATATTGAATATATGATCTTTTGTTCCTCTTCCTTGTCTAAACCCAGCTTGGACCATATTGACTTCTTCTTCTATTTTCTTTCGAAGTCTACCCATTATGATTTTTAATAGAATTTTATTGGCATGACTAATCAGGGCAACAGTTTTGTAGTTTGTGCATAATTTCAAATTACCTTTTTTTGCAATTATATGAATATAGTTCTTTTCCATTCTTTTAGCCAAATACCTAAATGCCATATCTTTTTACACAGTGCATGATAGATTGTTGCACATTCCTTTACTCCTGCCTTGATAAGTTAGCGTTTATCTCATCACATCCTGGTGATTTACCATTTTTCATATTCTTTATTGCCCATAAAACTTCTTTTATTGTCAGTTCGGGTTCTTTCTCCTCCAATAATAATTCACGCTGTTGATTTATGCTTTCACAGTCAGTTGTATCATACATTCCTCTGCAATATTCCTTCCATCTTTCTAGAATTTTCTGTCTCTGTCAAAGTCGTTCCCATCTCATCGCAAATTACATTTAGCTTAGGTGTGACATTTTTCGTCTATGTCTTTTCTTTAATTCTTCTTACTTTTTGTTGTTGTTAAAGATTTATATTTCTCTTTGTTGGTCACTTTCTATTTCGTCTTCATTTCTCTAAGTTGTTTCATTAGTTACAGTTCTTGTATCCTCACTAATTGTCGTTTTATTCTGTGTGCCATCTAAATTGATGTAAAGTCAATAAATGACGTGTAAAAATTTGCTGGAAACAAATACGTTTTTTAAAAAGTGAGTGAAGCATGCATGCGCGCGCGTATGTGTGTGTGTTTGTGTGTCACACACGTTGTGATTTGTTTGGCTTTTTTCCCCTCTGGTAAATAAAGACATGTAATATGACTTTCTTATATCTTGGTCAATACGATGTTTCATTTTGGCTAATTGGTCAACTTTCTGTGCTATCAGGTCTGTTAACATGCGAGTTTCAAGTTAAACGTTGATAGATTATCAGAGAGAAAAGGGGGGAGAGGGTGTGATTTCTGTGTAGATTTTGTTGCAAATTACTTTCAAAACCTTTGTTACCAAACTTTGGCTGTGCCGCAGGCGAAGTCCCTCCATATCCCTAAGCTCTTTGTTATTAGTTAATTAGTTAGTTGATCCTCTTGGGCCAAAGGCGGCGCATAGGGCAGAGGACAAGGCTTTCCATGTCTGGCGATTCCTTGCTACAGATCTTCGGTGTTTCTGATGAGCAATGTTGTATATTCCCTGGTGATACCTCTTCTTGGTGTGCCTTGGGTCTACCCCGCTTTATTTTACCCCCTGGTGACCACGTAAATGCTTGGTGTGGGAGTCGCTTTTCGTTCATTCTAAGTACATGGCCGATGTGGTGCCAGCGACGTCTTCTGATAAAGTTTGATACGTAGTTTGTTATTGAGGACATGTTTATTAGTCTCTTCTTCGCGTTACAAAATGCTGCTTTTACTTATACCAAAATGTCCTTAGGACTTACAGAAAAAAAAACACCCGTACAGCGAATACAAAATTTAGCGTGTTCGAACTGTGATTTTTTTTCTTTAAAACAAGTTATTCGAGAGACAAAGAATGAACCATTTCACACCCACTGCCTCCTTCTATGTCTGAATTATCCCTGATTGACATGCCACTTTGTAAACAAAAAAAATCTGCCTCAAACCGGAAGTATCATGACCACAAATTAAAAAAAAAAAGAAAGTCCTCCCAAAAAGTAAGTGAGAAATGAGGAGTATTATCAAGGAGACGTGTATTATTTTCATTTTTTTCACGTTACAATCGTCTTAACCTTAGTTCATTATTTCAAGAAAAGTAATTATTTTAAGCCCGTTCTAAAAATTCGAGGTGGTAATGAAAGATTTGGGATTTACTGTTTTGTCATTGTATGACAGAGAGAAGTGGTCAGGTAACATTCGAGAGCTAGTAAGTGGATCAAAGCGGTAAGTATGTGTCACAATCATTGGGGAAAGTCCGTTTCTTGAGATGAAATAAGCTGTCTGTAACAAAGATAAACTGAAGAAGATTGGCGGCGTGTAAGTTAGCCCTAGTTCCCGGCCTGATGTGACAGAGATGGAAAAAAACGGGGGGGGGGGGCGGTAGCAAGTCGTAGAACAGCGTGAAAATCAACGAGAAAATCAAGAGGAATTTAACTTCTTCTTCAGTCACCCAGGGACTGTGAGCTGGAGTTCCTTGCAGCTGCTGCAGTGAAGATGTTGAGGCACAACATCATGTCAGTTTGGGAGAAAGTTATGCAGCTATTTTGATGTGCAGTTCTTCTTTAGCAGACTCCACCATTGTGGGAACTGTGGTGATCCCTTCTCCATTAGACAGACTAGGAGAGGTGGGACAGGGTCTTGGCCAGCTGTAGTTCACCAAATCTGATGCTGCCAAAAACAATGTCTTCACGGCCTTAAGATTTTAACAAGAAACTGGAAACACCAAGGATAGCCAGTGACAACACCCAGTACAGAATAGCATGAAGAAATTCCAACAGAGTGGTTACACACAGGCTGAAAATCTTAACAGGCAAGTACAGTTCTCACATACCCGTTCTGATCTTCAGACAAGGCCAGTCACCTACAACCCCCATAAGAATCATGAATGCAGGAAATTCCACTTTTTAAAGAGGTGAGTTTCTTAAATGGCAGGTTGCTGAGGTGACATACTGCATGCTCCAAGTACAGGGAAGACTATGTATACTCCAACACATGATAGTTATGCAGAACAACCAGTATGTGACTGCTGTTGCTATACCATCTGTATAACCCAACTTGGTGCAGCACAGGTGACTACCTCTGAATTAATATTCACTGTTCAGATGATTCCCAGGATCTTTTTCTTTGTTGAGACATCACAATGTAATAAGCAAGCAATTCAGGTGCTGACAAAACAAGATGAAGTTTACTGGATGGAACTTGATGATGATGGGTACTAGATGGATTGAGCAATATGTCGAATTACAGGTCTTCAGCTCAGCCATTGAACAGTCGGGCCATGTGGCTGATATAAAGCTTCCATTCCAGACAAATGGGTGAAAAAGACTTCTGACAAAACATATCGACAATTCTAAAAGCTCCTAGTACAGCAAAAAACTCTATAATACAGCGACAAACAAACACACCCACACTGGTCAAGCATCTGTTTCATTTCTTTTTCTTTAACCTATGACACATGCCTGCATACCAGGCTCACCAGATCATGTGCTGTCTATTTATTGGACTAAAGCTGGTCATTCATGAGTGCAACTCATAGACGTTAAATCATGAGTATCTCCATCAGTAACCTTACTGGATTTTACATCCGTAACGTTTACTGTTACAAGTACTTGAACAAGAAATGAGAGAAGTATAATGGTGAATCAGATGAAAGTTAGAAAATGTGACTAAAATTTTTGAAAGAACAGATAAAAGTCCCTTAGTAGTACTATCTGTTAGCACCAAGGTCAGTGACATTAGTAAGCAGATAGCACCACCTTTGCCAAATAGCAAGTCGAGAACAGTGTGTTTCAAGATGGTGACAAGGTTGCAGACGTACTCTGAGGAGGGAGTTGTTGTGTCATCCAGTTCTTGTCCATCAAAGGTTTGAACCCTCTGGGACATAAACAGTGAAATATGTATATTTGCGGTGTAGAAGGATAAGTGCAGGGATCAAGTTTGCAACTAGGCTACAAAGTTCAAGACAAGCATCACAAGCTCATGTGGCATCGATGTCCATGAAGGGAATGCAGCACACTGATGCTTGGGAATTTAGGACAGAAGCTCACTGATGTTTGGGAATTTAGGACAGGAGGTTTTTCTTACTGGAATTCAGGCACTGGCTTACAAGTGGCCCAAATTCACTGCTAAGGAAGGGGATTATATTGAAAACTTATAGTGTTATTTTTTCCTGTACTAAATAAAAGTTTCATATGCTTTTACATTTTTAACTTTCATTTGATTCACCCTCATAATCAAATCAAATCCAAATAGTAAAGCTGTAGAAATCAGTGGGGAAACCAGCGAAAGAAGGAAGGTCCAGTTTCAGAAGACTTGCAGAGAGCCACTGCAAAATCCATATGAAAGAGGACAGGAAACAATAAAGAGAAAAACTAACACATACAGAGGGATCTTTCTGTTCATCCAAACTGGCAAGATGTTTGCTAAGATTTTATGAGTAACATCCATGACCAGTTGACCAATAGAAGAATCATCTAGTGGTCCATAATAGGAGAGGATGCATTTGCATTCTAAGACAAATGATGATGCAGACATTGAACGACAAGAACTTGACTGTTGCAGTCTCAACAAGATGAAGATAATTCAGTGAGTGAACAGAAACATCCATGAAAATGTTTAGAGTATGGCCTGAAGAAGGCAGCTACAAACAGTGTTAGGGCACTGTATAAATGAAATCGGAGCATGGAATAAGCTAGAAATGCCTTCTCTGGATTGTTCATAGAAACATTCAGAGTGAGGTAAGGGTGTGTTATTTAGCTTTTTCTTTCTGACAAAATGACCAAAGAGGCAAAAATCAGATCTGTATGAACTACAGCCATGTGTGGAATGTAATCCAGTGTTCCTCACTGTATTGTCAAGTATTCTTCAACTTCAGAGATAAATTTGTTCCCAGCACAGGATGCTGAGTAGCCATTTATCAACTGTATTGAGAATCAATCTCGCTGCCTTCAGTTCGAACTGAGAGACTGTGATTTTGTGTTCAACCATTCCTGCGCTGGACATCTTTTTGCTGAGGCCAATGCATATAATGATATAAAGTCTCATACTGTTACATGTAAACTGTCACATGTATAAATTATTTCGCATTTAAATGATTGCATCATGCCAACATTTCTTTCATCCTGATAGCACACACTGACATCATCTATTTAGACTACTTTTTTTAACACTGTATCACATATGCCATGTTGTCTTATACACAGACTTAAGACAGTACCAAGAGTTGAGTCTCACTCAAAGCCAAGGCCAGTTTCACACAGAACAAGATGTCTGCAGACATCATAGAAGGATTTCTGTGCCCAATGTGTATGACAGATCTGGGTACAGTAACACAGCTTCAAAGTCACTTTGAAGAAGAGCATTCATCAGAAGACAAAGCGGTCTTCCAGCAACTGAAAGGTTTGTTTTCAGATCTGAGTTTTTTGTTTTTTTTTTTTTCCCTTCATATCTTTCAGTTATAACTGTTTTCTGCTAGTCGGTCAGAGATCTCTTCTCCATGACAGAGCTATCTTCTTCCTGTGAGTCATAGCTGTCTTCTTCATATCAGTAAGTTAGAGGTGTCTTCTCCATATCAGTAAATCAGAGCTGTCTTCTCCATACCAGTAAGTCAGAGCTGTCTTCTCCATATCAGTAAGTAAGTGCTATCTTCTCCATATCAGTAAATTATAGCTGTCTTCTCCATATCAGTAAGTAAGTGCTGTCTTCTCCATATCAGTAAGTTATAGCTGTCTTCTTCATATCAGTAAGTTAGAGCTGTCTTCTCCATATCAGTAAGTTATAGCTGTCTTCTTCATATCAGTAAGTTAGAGCTGTCTTCTCCATATCAGTAAATTAGAGCTGTCTTCTCCATATCAGTAAATTAGAGCTGTCTTCTTCATATCAGTAAGTTATAGCTGTCTCCTCCATATTAGTAAATTAGAGCTGTCTTCTCCATATCAGTAAATTAGAACTGTCTTCTCCATATCAGTAAATTAGAGCTGTCTTCTCCGTGTCAGTAAATTCTTCTCCGTGTCAGTAAATTAGAGCTGTCTTCTCCATATCAGTAAATTAGAGCTGTCTTCTCCGTGTCAGTAAATTAGAGCTGTCTTCTCTATTATCAGTAAGTTAGAGCTGTCTTCTCCATATCAGTAAGTCATACGAGGGGTGATTGATAAGTTCTCGGCATAAAATACAACGGATTATTTATGGACAGCTTTTTTGGGTTATTTCTCAGCATAGTCCCCTAGCAAGTTTATGCACTTAGTCTAGCGATCCCGGAGCATACGGATCCCTTCTTTGTAAAAATCAGCATCTTGTGCCAGTAGAAAGTGGTCTACAGCATGAATGATGTCATCATCTGAAGCAAATTTGCGACCACTGAGCTCTGTTTTGAGTGTGCTAAACAAGTAGATCCGAAGGGGCTAAATCTGGGGAATAAGGAGGATGTTCAAGAAGCTGGAAGCCGCATTCATGAATGGCAGCCATTGCCACCGCCAACATGTGAACTGGAGCATTGTCTTGATGAAAGATGACTTCTCTCGTAAATTTCCCTTGATGCTTTTCCTTCAATTTGACCCGCAGTTGCTTCACAAGATTAGCATAATAGACCCCGGTGACCATTCTGCCCGTTTGAAGATAGTCTACCAATAGCACACCTTCTCAATCCCAAAAGATGGAAGCCATCACTTTGTCTGCAGACAGAACCACCTTTGCTTTCTTTGGAGGTGGGGATCCATGATGTTTCCACTGCTTTGACTGTTCTTTAGTTTCTGGTTGAAAATGACAAACCCAAGTCTCATCCATAGTCACAAATTGCTGAAGAAACTTTTTAGGATCTGGAGAAAAATGGTCAAAATTGTCTCTTGACATGTTGAGATGCTGTCATTTGTGATCAGCTCCAAGAAGTTTCTGGAGCCATCGAGCAGAGACTTTTGTCATTTAAAGATCATTGTGAATAATGGCATGAACACGTTCCTGGGAGATGCCCAACTCAGTAGCAATGTACCGCTCAGTTAGTTGTCGATCCTCCATTGTCATGTCATAGATTCTGCCGGTGGTTTCATCGGTGACTTGGTCTTCCTGGACGGGGATCATCTTCCAGACTCTCCCTTCCATGTTTGAATTGAGCTGCCCATTTCTTCACTGTGCTGTAAGAAGGGGCACTCTCCCCTAGTCTCTCCACCATATCCTCATGGATCTCCTTCGATGATAAGCCCTTGATGCAGAGGTAGCGAATGACTGCTTGATGAGAAATGTTATCCATTTTCTCAATTTCTGCCACCCTTTACCACTTCAGTAGCCTGTAAAAAAAAATTGGTTGCAGTTAATTTCATGAAACTTGGTGTTTAATCTTACATTAACCTGATCTACAAATGTACCTAATATCAACTGTGCATTTCAAATATTTGTACTTTATGCAGAGAACATGTCAATCACCCCTCGTAGCTGTCTTCTCAGTGTCAGTTGGAGCTGTCTTATCCAAATCACTTAGTTAAAATGTCTTCTCCGTATCAGTCATTCAGAACTGTCTTCTCCCTATCAGCCAGTCAGAGCTGTCTTCTGCATATCAGTCAGTCAGAGCTGTCTTCTCCATATCAGAGCTATCTTCTCCATATCAGTCAGTCAGAGCTGTCTTCTCCATATCAGAGCTATCTTCTCCATATCAGTCAGTCATAGCTGCCATCTCCATATCACTCAGTTATAACTGTCTTCTACATATCACTCAGTCATAGCTGTCTTCTACATATCATTCAGTCATAGCTGTCTTCTACATATCATTCAGTCATAGCTGTCTTCTACATATCATTCAGTCATAGCTGTCTTCTACATATCATTCAGTCATAACTGTCTTCTACATATCATTCAGTCATAGCTGTCTTCTACATATCACTCAGTCAAGAGTTGTCTTCTCCATATCATTCAGTCAGAGCTATCCTTTACATATCAGTCATTCTTCTCTGAACTTTTTGTGTTGTTTAGCAAAACTACACACTGCTGTGTGCACATAAGGTCCTATCATTTATGTTACATGAATCACAACAGAGAAAGAGCTAAATAGTGAGAGAATGAATGAGAATAGAACCCAAGACTTCAGTAGACAAGGAGCTATCTACTCAACCAAGAAACATCTTCTTGCAGTGTATAACTTTACACAGAAATTTGCCTTCTTGAGGTGAGATGAAAATCAAGAGGTGGGTGACTTGTGTGGAAACCTCAACGAGTAGGTATTGTGGCCTGACAAAGTTTGTTCAGAATCTTCTCACGTAATGTTTTGTGCTCCTTATGATAACTACACCAGTGTCTGTGAAAATAAAGATTTATGTTTGCAAGGGAAGGAACTACACTGCTAACCACAGCTGTAGACTGTGGGTTGGAACCCTGATAAGAAGGTCCTCCAGACAACACATCAACAGATGGGTTCATGACACACTGGTTTTCTACATGAAAAGCAAAAAAACACGGAAAACTGAAATAGAAGAGTGTCAGAATTTTGTACAATTTTGCATCAGATTTACAGGTTACCATTTTTTTTAACAAATTCCCCTCAGGTTTTTTTGATAAAGCCAAGAAAAGGATTCTGGGAGACAGGATAGATCTAGTTCAGAACGATGAACCAGCCAGGAGAGAAGATTTTGCTGGACACTCCGGATATGACCCCACATGGTGGGAGGACCAGGAGATTGGTAAAGTTTACTTTTATAAGAGTTTATGAGACCAGTTTAGTTTTATAAGATCAAAGTTTATGAGACCAGTTTAGTTTTATAAGATCAAAGTTTATGAGACCAGTTTAGTTTTATAAGATCAAAGTTTATGAGACCAGTTTAGTTTTATAAGATCAAAGTTTATGAGACCAGTTTAGTTTTATAAGATCAAAGTTTATGAGACCAGTTTAGTTTTATAAGATCAAAGTTTATGAGACCAGTTTAGTTTTATAAGATCAAGGTTTATGAGACCAGTTTAGTTTTATAAGATCAAGGTTTATGAGACCAGTTTAGTTTTATAAGATCAAGGTTTATGAGACCAGTTTAGTTTTATAAGATCAGGGTTTATGAGACCAGTTTAGTTTTACAAGCTCAAGGTTTATGAGACCAGTTTAGTTTTACAAGATCAAGGTTTATGAAACCAGTTTAGTTTTACAAGATCAAGGTTTATGAGACCAGTTTAGTTTTACAAGATAAGGTTTATGAGACCAGTTTAGTTTTATAAGATCAAGATTTATGAGACCAGTTTAGTTTTATAAGATCAAGGTTTATGAGACCAGTTTAGTATGAGATAAAGAAATCTGAGACTTGATGTGGACAGTCTTAGAAAATGAAACAAAAATAAATCAGTGACATCAAAGAAAGAACATGAATGGGGCATTTCTTGGATAAGTTCAAAGAAAGAACATGAATGAGGCATTTCTTGGATAAGTTCAGAGAGAGAACATGCCTGTAATATTGTTATTGTGCTCAAAACAAAGAATGTGTCTGTAAAATTGTTGGGACATCAGAGTTTGAGCATGGTCTTGTAAAGATTAAAACGTAGGTATTCTACTATACACATTTTGCTTCATTAACTTTGTCTTTCCTACGTTGATCTTTAGTCCTATGTTGTTTGCATTCTGGGTTAACTTGTTTATTTTATCTTGCATATCTTTGTGACTGCTTGATAATAGACAAATGTCGTCCGCAAAGTCAAGGTCCTCCAGCACTGTGTTAAGGGTCCATTGTAATCCTCTGCGTTTGTCTGATGTTGCCTCCTTCATTAACCAGTCTACTGCCAAGATAAATAATGTTGGTGATAGTATACAAAATGTGAACAACAGAAATGTACTCAGAGTAGATAACAAGTTAGTGGAGGAGGTCAACGAATTTGTATACCTTGGCAGCAGAGTAGTAGAAAATGGAGACAGCACAGAGGACATCAACAGCAGACTTACTAGAGCAAACCAGGCTTTTGCAATGCTACAGAATATATGGAAATCAAATAAACTAAGCATAAATATGAAAATCAGGATATTTAAGAGTAATGTTCTAAGTGTACTACTCTATGGAAGTGAATGCTGGAAAATCACCAAAACCATAGAAAACAAGTTGAATTCTTTCCAGACTAAATGTTTACGTAGAATTAAAAAAATATTTTGGCCAAACACCATAAGAAATAACATCTTATTGGCAGAAATGCAGATGAAACCACTGACAACAATTATTGAGGAAAGACGCTGGCGATGGTTGGGACATGTGCTCCGAATGACTGACAACTCACTACCAAAAATAGCACTAAGATGGACACCACAGGGGAGCAGAAGTAAGGGTAGACCAAAAGAGACATGGAGAAGAACAACAGAAAGGATGTTGAGCAATAGAGGGCTCACCTGGGCAAGAGCAGAAAAAAAGGCGAAAGACAGGCATTTGTGGAAAACCCTTGCGGAAGCCCCATGTGCCCTGGGCACTTAAGGTTCAGAGAGAGAGAGAGAGAGAGATTCTACTATACATTACTAAATTCTACAAACGTGTGAAGGTTTTCTCAGTTATTGCCATTTTTAGCCACATGATTGACTGATGAAACACTATATCAAACAGGTCAGATCAGAAGTCACACTGATGCTTTCAAATCTGTTCGAGATGCTAGGGTGAACCACTTTGTGGTGGAAACGAACAAGCTGTTGATTCGCCTGGACAAGTTGTTAAGTCCCGAGGCCCCAGCAGACCCAAAGAAAAGGAAAGGTACGTGAAAGTAATACGGTACAGTAAGATGATCTTGAACATTTCTCATCTTTGTTTTTGAGTGCAGTCACGTGCCACATGTCGTCCACCATACATTCTATGAAACAATATTCTGTGATTTGGACAATGTGCAGACACCCTTAGTAAACCTAAGTGGAATAAATGTATTGACTAAATAGCCAAAATTTATGACACATTAGATTAGATGCTATTGCCTGCCATACACTGTCATATGGTAAACTCTTTAAATTGTATCTGGGAGAATCAAAAAGTAAACAGTAATTTGAAATTTACGTGGTGACCGCAACTGGTAGAGCTGATGCAGTGCAGCATGTTCACAATGGCTGATGGGTAACTTGAACACTCACAGCGCAGTGTTGTGCTCTTAGTCCAGGTGAGGAAGGAAAAGTTTGCATTAAGACAGCAGTTGAAAGTACAGTGCAGTACGTATGTAAGCCAGTAACATAGCATATATATTTATGGGTTATATATCTACCATTATATCAGTGTAGCTGGCTGTTTATGTGAGATGAAGTGTACTACTCTATGGAAGTGAATGCTGGAAAATCACCAAAACCATAGAAAACAAGTTGAATTCTTTCCAGACTAAATGTTTACGTAGAATTAAAAAAATATTTTGGCCAAACACCATAAGAAATAACATCTTATTGGCAGAAATGCAGATGAAACCACTGACAACAATTATTGAGGAAAGACGCTGGCGATGGTTGGGACATGTGCTCCGAATGACTGACAACTCACTACCAAAAATAGCACTAAGATGGACACCACAGGGGAGCAGAAGTAAGGGTAGACCAAAAGAGACATGGAGAAGAACAACAGAAAGGATGTTGAGCAATAGAGGGCTCACCTGGGCAAGAGCAGAAAAAAAGGCGAAAGACAGGCATTTGTGGAAAACCCTTGCGGAAGCCCCATGTGCCCTGGGCACTTAAGGTTCAGAGAGAGAGAGAGAGAGATTCTACTATACATTACTAAATTCTACAAACGTGTGAAGGTTTTCTCAGTTATTGCCATTTTTAGCCACATGATTGACTGATGAAACACTATATCAAACAGGTCAGATCAGAAGTCACACTGATGCTTTCAAATCTGTTCGAGATGCTAGGGTGAACCACTTTGTGGTGGAAACGAACAAGCTGTTGATTCGCCTGGACAAGTTGTTAAGTCCCGAGGCCCCAGCAGACCCAAAGAAAAGGAAAGGTACGTGAAAGTAATACGGTACAGTAAGATGATCTTGAACATTTCTCATCTTTGTTTTTGAGTGCAGTCACGTGCCACATGTCGTCCACCATACATTCTATGAAACAATATTCTGTGATTTGGACAATGTGCAGACACCCTTAGTAAACCTAAGTGGAATAAATGTATTGACTAAATAGCCAAAATTTATGACACATTAGATTAGATGCTATTGCCTGCCATACACTGTCATATGGTAAACTCTTTAAATTGTATCTGGGAGAATCAAAAAGTAAACAGTAATTTGAAATTTACGTGGTGACCGCAACTGGTAGAGCTGATGCAGTGCAGCATGTTCACAATGGCTGATGGGTAACTTGAACACTCACAGCGCAGTGTTGTGCTCTTAGTCCAGGTGAGGAAGGAAAAGTTTGCATTAAGACAGCAGTTGAAAGTACAGTGCAGTACGTATGTAAGCCAGTAACATAGCATATATATTTATGGGTTATATATCTACCATTATATCAGTGTAGCTGGCTGTTTATGTGAGATGAAGTGTACAAATGTTGCATGCAGGAAGCTGTTAAGTTTCCTGTCTGGTTACATCTGTTAAGACCCATTATCCGAACCAGGATTTTTTTAACCCTATTATTTACTTTATTGTACATGTGGTTCTACACCCAGCTGTAGAAATGGGTACCCGACTTCTTCTGGAGTTGGGGAATGAATGAATGAATGAATGAATAATCTTTAAAAAAGGCAGCCAGGCGTGATACTGACCATATCACCCTCTAGTGTGCTGACAGGTCAAGGAAAATGTGGGCACTAACACCATATCCCTATGTGCCTCTAAGGCATGACAGGATTACCTTTACCTTTTTTACTTACATGTGGTTGACATACGGCACTCAAAATTGTAAGCACAAAAACCAAGTTAAGACTATTCAATTCAAATGTGATATCCACTCTCATTTGTGCATGCGAAAGCTGGAAAACAACTAAAGAAATAGACAAGAAATTAGACTCTTTTGAAAACAAATGCCTAAGGAAAATACTCAGCATCAAGTAGAACGAATTCAAGAACAATGCAGAGATAAGACAGATGACTAAATAACAACCAGTCTCGTGGTGATCAGAAAAAAGAAGATGGACATATGTCAGTCATGTAATGAGAAGAAACAGTCAGAGGATCTCAAAAAAAAGAGGTCGACCACGTGAAACTCTAAAGAGAGCTCAGTTTAGTGGGAATAACATCCCTTGATGAAGTTGAAAGACTCAACTGAAAACAGGAAAACTTGGCAAACTACCTTGTGAGTCCTGTGTGACGTGTAATGGCACAGGAAGGATATAAGATATGTGGTTGGACATTGCCCAAGTGGTCATTGTGACTGTAATGTGGTTTTTTCATCCTAGTTTACTACATCATTTTCATTTTGTGCTTTTTGTACTTTGTTTAGCAGAGATAAACATTTTAAAAGAAACTGGATGTGGATGAAAACTGGCCAGTGAAACCACAAAAGAAGATAAGCTCTATGGTTCCATACATGAATTAGAAAAAACAATGAAATTTATCCAAGACACAGGACTGCAGATATAGACAGGAAATGAGTACAAAGAGGAAGAAGAAGATCAATAGAAAAAATTATGGAATTTGAAAAAGTTTTTGTGTTTCATTAAGAATGTTGCATTCTTATTCGAAAATTGTAATTACTAGTAATTGCTAGATAATATATATAAAGTAAAATCCCCATTTCCATGTCGTTAAAGCACATTAGAGATACGGTGCAAGGCCCCAATTTCCAAGACCTTTGGCACAAGAAAGTGTGATGTGGTTGGTATAAGCCTGGCCACAGTTCACTTCAATTCGTGTCATGCCATGTGGCGTAGGCAATCATTTCTCTCCACAATTCCCTGTCTTTAGACTTGATTATGAGATCCGCCGGTGACTTTCTTCCTAGCCACACTGACAGCCCATCCAGTAACTTCTCTCTGTGTCTTCCTCTGTTTCTTCTTCCTTCAATTTTTCCAGTTGCCACAATGTGTTCCAGTTTTCCTCTTGTCAGGAAATGTCCTATAAATCTCACTGGTCTGCCTCTGATCTTTGCTATAATTTGCTTTTTTAACTTTGGCCTCTCTTAAGAGTTCTTCATTGGCTTTCTTCCCTCTTATGAACCACATTTCCATGGCCTCCATTTCTCGCCGTACTCTCTTATTCATAGACCATGCTTCACACCCATAAAACAAAATTGGCTTGATGTAACATTTAAGTACTCGGAATCTTTGTTTCCACTGATATGGATCTGTTGCGCAAGATGTGTCTCATTTTCTGGAATGCTGACTTGGCCTGAGCACGTCTGCTTTTTATTTCATTGTGACATTTCCCATCAGCTGTTATAATTGTTCCTAAGTACTTTAATCTATCAACTTGTTTCAGATTTGTGCCATCGATGGTAATGCTACATTTTGGTGGTATCCTTTTCTTTGAGATGACCATCACTTCGGTCTTCTTTTTGTTCAGGCTGTGACTTTTATTTTTACTTTCATGAACCTTGATGTCCAGAAGAGCCCGTAGCTCCCCTTCACTTTTAGCAATCAGAACTGTGTCTTCTGCATATCTTAAGTTGTTAAGGTTGTACCCACCAACTGATTCTCCTGGCATGTTCTCTATATTTCTCATTATGTTTTCCACATTTACCTTCCCAGATTTCTCAGGTACCCATTTTTAGAAGCTGGACAGATCCTGAGGCCTTTTTTGACATTGTGGTAATAGAAAAAAATCCCCATTGCCAGGACTTGAACCTGGTACTACCAGATTAGTAAACTGAGTACCTAACCACTCGACCAACCAGGCTGCCATATATACATATATATAAAGATTGAATGTAAAGTAATACATTCTGAACCATGTGTGCCTGACTAATTCCCAGCTTTTGAGAAACTGATTGTGAGATGGATACCAGACGGTGAGGTTCCTGCCTGCCTGAACTGTTATCGTTCGTTTGGACTGATGACCCGCAGACATCACTGTAGGCTGTGTGGTGGGATCATGTGTGACAGGTGCTCTGAGTTTATGTCGGCTTCATATGCACGTAAGTCTCTGATATCAAGACTGTGGTGGTAGGTGACGAGTTTTATAACACAATATATTGCCAGTTTGGAGTTTAATTTATTTTGGCAGGTTATGAGTGAAGAAAACAAGAGCTGATGTATGTAGTTTCAACAATACCATGACTTTACATTCTTTTCCTCTGCATAGGACATACAAGTTGTTTTATCTGTATACATGATATAGTACAGAACATGAGAATTAACTAAAAGAGAGAGATGATCAAGGCCTTGATAATATATATATATATATATAAACAAAAGCAGTTGAAGCTATAGTTAAGAGGCATCTATTTTCTGACAAGTAACTCCTTTGTGGATCACACAGCAAGGTCTTAGATGTCACTAACAGTGACATAGTCAGGATATATGACATGTTCCCAGTTACAGAAAATAGCAAGGAAACTTATGGATCTTAAAATAAAATACAGCCACAACAATCAGTGCAACTGTGAACGGCAACTCTCAAGCGACTCATGAGAAAGGTTTGATAGTTTCAGATCTACAGTGAAAGGCAGCAGCTGTATTCTGCTAGCTATTGAGGAAAGGTCATCAGACAACTCGAGGCTCATATTTAAGACAAAGATTCTGATTTTTCATGCTTAAACATTCTGTTATGTCTCTGAATGATGAAAAAATAAAACAATAAATGCATTTGAAAGAGCTAATCAATTTGGAACTGTTATTAGTGATGTTTGAAGGACTTGTATTATTATTTGCCTATGTTGTTGTATCAGCTTGAAACTGGGATTAGGATGTTGTTTGTAAGTGGTGAAGGTGATGCTACAGACAGGGTGTTGTTTGTAAGTGGTGAAGGTGATGCTACAGACAGGGTGTTGTTTGTAAGTGGTGAAGGTGATGCTACAGACAGGGTGTTGTTTGTAAGTGGTGAAGGTGATGCTACAGACAGGGTGTTGTTGTAAGTGGTGAAGGTGATGCTACAGACAGGGTGTTGTTTGTAAGTGGTGAAGGTGATGCTACAGACAGGGTGTTGTTTGTAAGTGGTGAAGGTGATGCTACAGACAGGGTGTTGTTTGGTGAAGGTGATGAGGTAAACAGGGTGTTGTTTGTAAGTGGTGAAGGTGATGCTACAGACAGGGTGTTGTTTGTAAGTGGTGAAGGTGATGCTACAGACAGGGTGTTGTTTGTAAGTGGTGAAGTTGATGCTACAGACAGGGTGTTGTTTGTAAGTGGTGAAGGTGATGCTACAGACAGGGTGTTGTTTGTAAGTGGTGAAGGTGATGCTACAGACGGTGTTGTTTGTAAGTGGTGAAGTTGATGCTACAGACAGGGTGTTGTTTGTAAGTGGTGAAGGTGATGAGATAGACAGGGTGTTGTTTGTAAGTAGTGAAGGTGATGAGATAGACAGGGTGTTGTTTGTAAGTGGTGAAGGTGATGAGGTGGACAGTATGTAGTACACTCCACCACCATGGGGACTATAGCAGTCACTGCCCTGTTAGTCAGCTGATTCTTTTAAAAGGAATACCAGTGGAGTGACGAGGCAGTGTTTTGGTCAGCTATGGTTCACCAACCATGATGCAGACAATCAGCTATAGGTCACTGACTGCTGTATTGGACAGTTTCATCACTCTTCGTGATTTGCCCATACAAGCACATCAGACAAAAGACTTCATTATGTAATAGTGTTCACAAAATACATTTATTCATTCATTTGCATGTCCCTTGCCAAACTTTGCCTCTCTAACAGCTCTCTTGTAGGCCTCTCGGTTGTGAGCAAGATGGCCTCGTGCTGATGCATCCATTTGTAGATCATCAGTGATGTCTTGCAGACATCTTCGCCTTGGTCTTCCTCTTTTTCTTTTTCCCATTATGCACCCTTCCAAGACAGTCTTCTCTAGATTATCATGACGTTTAATGTGTCCAAAATATTTAAGTTTTCTCTGTTTAATCAAATTTACAAAAATACAACTTATTGTAAAAATTACCTCCAGTTCTCTTAATGCACAGAGAAACTAGTGAACCCAGCCCATAGTTTTAGTGGAGAGGGTTTCTTGAAACGAACCAACAGCAACACCAGCCTTAACTCGCTGTTTGACGGAGAAGGAGAGTCAGTCATGAGGGTGTGCAAGACCTGCAGGAAGTTGCTAGAAAGGCGAGACAGCATGACTGAACAACGTAACACAAAACCTCCCATTGTGCAGATTTATGATGTAAGTTCGGTGTTTTTCGAAATGTACAGATTTTTTTTCATTGTTTAGTTCACTTAATTCATAAAGTCATCCATACTGGCAGAGGAAGTGGAGATGAGCCAGAGACATGCGGGGCTTTCATAAGCACGTAAACCAAACTTCAAAACTAGCAACGGAGCTCCAGTTTAGTGTAAATGAAACACTTGAAATACTGGAAATAGAGTTTGTTTTATATTTTTCATGTCATTTGTGTTTACTTTCAGTGTTTTCATTTCAAAAGTGTTTAGTTGTAGCGTTTTCAGGTGTCATGAATATTTCATTTTTCGTGTAATTGATGTTTAGTTTTAGTGTTTTCATGTAATGAGTGTTTAGTGGTTTCATGTTGTCACTGTTTAGTTTTAGTGTTTTCATGTTGTCAGTGTTTAGTTTCAGTATTTTCATGTCATCAGTGTTTAGTTCAAGACAAGTTATGTTGGTGTTGTATTTTGTCTGTAGGTCTTTCTAATAAGTATATTTTATTGTGGGTCTCATGTTCTGGTCTCTCATATTGCCAGTGCTTTGTTTTGTGGGCCTGTCATGTTAATGGTGTTTTATTCTACAGATGTCATGTGTCACCAGTGACTGGTTCAAAGTCTGTCTATTATCAGTATTTTGTTCTACAGGTCTCTCAGTTTTGTCAGTGTTTTGTTCTATGTCATTTTATCAGCATTTAATACATCTCTTATTTTATAGTGTTTTATTATATATATCTCTTAGTTTATCAATGTTTTCTTATACATATTTATCAGTTTATCAATGTTCTGTTCTGTCTCAGTTTATTAGTGTTCTATTTTATATATTTTATCATTATTTTGTTCTGTATATCTCTCAGTTTATCAGTATTTTTTCTGAGATGTATCATGTTAGAAGCTTTAGATCGTTCATATTACTATTTACAAGAAGCTACTGTCTTTATAAAATTTGTTTTGAATGTTCTAGAAAATGAAAATGTGCATACAAGAAGCAGAACAGATCCTTCCAGAATACATGCCCATGGTTGAGTCACTGAGGTAAGTATTTGCTAGAGTCATACTTGAACATTTATTGGGTTATGATACTCAACAGTTTTGATGTGTGACATCCCATATTTTTGATGTGTGAAATCTGACAGTTTTGATGTGTGACATCCCTCAGTTTTGATGTTTGAAATCTGACAGTTTTGATTTCTGAAATCTGACGGTTTTGATGTGTTACATCCCACAGTTTTGATGTGTGAAATCTGACAGTTCTGATGTGTTACATCCAATAGTTTTGATGTCTGAAATCTGACAGTTTTGATGTGTGACATCCCACATTTTGATGTATGAAATCTGATAGATTTGATGTGTGGCATCCCACGGTTTTGATGTATGAAATCTGACGGTTTTGATGTGTGGCATCCCACAGTTTTGATGTGTGATGTTGCACAAGTTTAAAACAGCTTTATTCACTAATAGAGTTTTTAAAAAAATTTTATTGTGTGCACCACCAATGAATAAATTTGTTCCTATTTTTTTTCTAAAATAGTGTAATTCTACGATAGATAACATGTACTGTTACAATATAGATAGCATATACTGTTACAGTATAGATAACATGTACTTATCTTATATCTTGTATCCTTCCCGTGCCGTTAAACGTCACATAGGGCTCGCAAGGTAGTTCGCCAGTTTTTCCTGTTTTCGGCGAGTCTTTCAACTTCATCAAGGGATTTTATGCTTGTTAGTTTGGCCTCTCTTAACAATCTCCTCTTTAGAGTTTCACACGGTCTGCCTCTTTTTCTTTGGCCTGTTGTGTTCCACTTGATAGCTTGTTTTGGGATTCTCTGATCGTTTCTTCTCATCACATGGCCAGCATATGTTCATCTCCTTTTCCTGATCACTCATGAGACTGGTTGTTGTTCGCTCAACTGTCTTATCTCTGCATTGTTCTTGAATTCGTTCCACTTGATGCCGAGTATTTTCCTTAGGCATTTGTTTTCAAAAGACACTAATTTCTTTTCTATTTCTTTAGTTGTTTTCCAGCTTTTGCATGGATAAATGAGGGTGCATATTACATTTGAATTGAATAGTCTTAACTTGGTTTTTGTGCTTATAACTTTTGAATTCCATATGTTCTCAAGATCAATGCTGCTTTTGCAATTCTAATTCTAACTTCCTTTCTGGTGTCACCGTCCTGGTCTATGTAGCTGCCAAGGTATGCAGATTGATTGACTTCTTCAACATCTGTCCTTTCTATGTGTATTTTTCCATTTTGATTAATGGGTAGTTTCATTATTTTTGTTTTGTCTTTGTTAATTTCAAGTCCTATTTTGCTAGCCAGTGAAGACAAGATATCTGTTTTTTTCTTGCATAGACTTTACATTGTTACTGATAAAGAGTTATGCCATCAGCAAAATCAAGATCTTCTAGTTGGGTCCCATGTACCCAGTCAATACCTGTGTTACCTGTGCAGCATTTTTTCATTATGAAGTCTATTGTAATTCCAAAAAGTAAAGGAGACAGTATACATCCTTGTTTCACGCCTGTTTCAGTCTGGAACAATTCATTTATCCCTTCTTCTGTCTTGACTGCACAAACATATACATTGTAAAGGTCCTTAATGATGTTGACAGTTTTAGATGGTATTCCATATAGACTTAAAATTCTCCATAATGAATCTCTGTGTATGCTACAAATGCCTTTTTAAAGTCTATGAAGTTCAGTATTAATGGTTTCTGCTTTTCAATATGTTCTTCAAGTATTATTCTTAGAGTAAAGATCTGGTCGAGACAGCTTCTCCCTTTTTGAAATCCTGCTTGTTCTTCTCTCATTGCAGTATCCGCTATATCTTTAAGTCTATTCAAAATGGCCTTGCAAAATACTTTTGACACAACTGATATTAAAGTTACTCCTCTCCAATTGTTACAGTCACTAAGGTTGCCTTTTTTTGGTATTTTAACAATGATTCCTTTTTTCCATTTAGAAGGGACCTTTTCTTCTTTCCAAATCTTGTTAAACATTCTCTGTAATTGTTTCATGTTGTCACTGTTGATAGCTTTTAGCATTTCGGGTGTTATTTCATGTTCTCCTGCAGCTTTTTTGTTAACCATTAAATTCACTGCTGTTTCAATTTTATGCAATGTAATTTCATGTAGGTTGACATGTAGTTGTGGGGGTGGGGCTGGTAAGTCGATGTCAAGGTTTAACAATTCTTTTGGGTGTGGTCGATCAAATATTCCTTGGAAGTTTTCAGCCCATCTTTGCTTTTGGTCTTTACTTGATGTTAATAGGGTTCCAGTTTTGCTGAGGATTGGTTTTTTTTTCACTTGATGTTAATAGGGTTCCAGTTTTGCTAAGGATTGGTCTTTCTTTAGATGTAATAGTACCTGTTATCCTCTTTTGTATGTTATATAAAGTTTTGCTGGCTCCTGTTTTTGCTGCTTTTTCTGCCTCTTTTGCCATATTGTCTGTGTATTCTCTTTTATCCCTTCTAGCTGAACTTTTTACTTTCTTGTCTATTTCTTTGTATATTGCTTTCACCAGATCTTTTCCAAGATCTGTTTTTACATTCATTATGTCTAATTTGACTGCTCGTCTTTCATGTATATACTTCCATGTTTTATCTGATATCCATGCTTTTCTATTTGTTTTTTTTCAGTCTAGCATTTGTTTTTGCCGCTGTGATTATGGTTGTGCTGTAAGAATTCCATAAATCATCTATACCTATCTCCTTTTACTTCACTGGGTGTTTTGGAATGATTGGCAAGTTCCTGATTGAAATTACTGTTAGTATTCTCTTCTTATGAAGCAAAATGTGAACAACAGAAATGTACTCAGAGTAGATAACAAGTTAGTGGAGGAGGTTAACGAATTTGTATACCTTGGCAGCAGAGTAGTAGAAAATGGAGACAGCACAGAGGACATCAACAGCAGACTTACTAGAGCAAACCAGGCTTTTGCAATGCTACAGAATATATGGAAATCAAATAAACTAAGCATAAATATGAAAATCAGGATATTTAAGAGTAATGTTCTAAGTGTACTACTCTATGGAAGTGAATGCTGGAAAATCACCAAAACCATAGAAAACAAGTTGAATTCTTTCCAGACTAAATGTTTACGTAGAATTAAAAAAATATTTTGGCCAAACACCATAAGAAATAACATCTTATTGGCAGAAATGCAGATGAAACCACTGACAACAATTATTGAGGAAAGACGCTGGCGATGGTTGGGACATGTGCTCCGAATGACTGACAACTCACTACCAAAAATAGCACTAAGATGGACACCACAGGGGAGCAGAAGTAAGGGTAGACCAAAAGAGACATGGAGAAGAACAACAGAAAGGATGTTGAGCAATAGAGGGCTCACCTGGGCAAGAGCAGAAAAAAAGGCGAAAGACAGGCATTTGTGGAAAACCCTTGCGGAAGCCCCATGTGCCCTGGGCACTTAAGGTTCAGAGAGAGAGAGAGATTCTCTTCTTGTAGGCTGTGGCTGTTTATCTTTCTGTGTATTGATTCTTGTGTTGGCTTATAACATGTACTGTTAAAGTATAAATAACATGTAGTGTTACAGTATAACTACTGTAAACCAAAAAAAAAAATCTGAAATCTGCAGTGATATGAGGTCAAGAAACTTCACATAAGTATACAAAGCTGAGAGGTGGTATATATTTCAGATTTAAATGGTTCACTGCATGTGGGATGTCACACTTCATAATGAAAAAATGCTGCACAGGTAACACAGGTATTGACTGGGTACATGGGACCCAACTAGAAGATCTTGATTTTGCTGATGGCATAACTCTTATCAGTAACAATGTGAATTCCATACAAGAAAAAACAGATAGCCTGTCTTCACTGGGTAGCAAAATAGGACTTGAAATTAACAAGGACAAAACAAAAATAATGAAACTACCCATTAATCAAAATGGAAAAATACACATAGAAAGGACAGATGTTGAAGAAGTCAATCAATTTGCATACCCTGGCAGCTACATAGACCAGGATGGTGACACCAGAAAGGAAGTTAGAATTAGAATTGCAAAAGCAGCATTGATCTTGAGAACATATGGAATTCAAAAGTTATAAGCACAAAAACCAAGTTAAGATTATTCAATTCAAATGTAATATCCACACTCATTTATCCATGCAAAAGCTGGAAAACAACTAAAGAAACAGACATGAAATTAGTCTCTTTTGAAAACAAATGCCTAAGGAAAATACTCGGCATCAAGTGGAACGAATTCAAGAACAATGCAAAGATAAGACAGATGAGCGAACAACAACCAGTCTCATGGGTGATCAGGAAAAGGAGATGGACATATGCTGGTCATGTGATGAGAAGAAACAATCAGAGAATCCCAAAACAAGCTATCAAGTGGAACACAACAGGCCAAAGAAAAAGAGGCAGACCGCGTGAAACTCTGAAGAGGAGATTGATAAGAGAGGCCAAACTAACAAGCATAAAATCCCTTGAAAAGCTCACCGAAAACAGGAAAAATTGGCAAACTACCTTGCGAGCCCCATGTGCCCTGGGCACTTAAGGTTCAGAGAGAGAGAGAGATTCTCTTCTTGTAGGCTGTGGCTGTTTATCTTTCTGTGTATTGATTCTTGTGTTGGCTTATAACATGTACTGTTAAAGTATAAATAACATGTAGTGTTACAGTATAACTACTGTAAACCAAAAAAAAAAATCTGAAATCTGCAGTAGTATGAGGTCAAGAAACTTCACATAAGTATACAAAGCTGAGAGATGGTATATATTTCAGATTTAAATGGTTCACTGCATGTGGGATGTCACACTTCATAATGAAAAAATGCTGCACAGGTAACACAGGTATTGACTGGGTACATGGGACCCAACTAGAAGATCTTGATTTTGCTGATGGCATAACTCTTATCAGTAACAATGTGAATTCCATGCAAGAAAAAACAGATAGCCTGTCTTCACTGGCTAGCAAAATAGGACTTGAAATTAACAAGGACAAAACAAAAATAATGAAACTACCCATTAATCAAAATGGAAAAATACACATAGAAAGGACAGATGTTGAAGAAGTCAATCAATTTGCATACCCTGGCAGCTACATAGACCAGGATGGTGACACCAGAAAGGAAGTTAGAATTAGAATTGCAAAAGCAGCATGATCTTGAGAACATATGGAATTCAAAAGTTATAAGCACAAAAACCAAGTTAAGATTATTCAATTCAAATGTAATATCCACACTCATTTATCCATGCAAAAGCTGGAAAACAACTAAAGAAACAGACATGAAATTAGTCTCTTTTGAAAACAAATGCCTAAGGAAAATACTCGGCATCAAGTGGAACGAATTCAAGAACAATGCAAAGATAAGACAGATGAGCGAACAACAACCAGTCTCATGGGTGATCAGGAAAAGGAGATGGACATATGCTGGTCATGTGATGAGAAGAAACAATCAGAGAATCCCAAAACAAGCTATCAAGTGGAACACAACAGGCCAAAGAAAAAGAGGCAGACCGCGTGAAACTCTGAAGAGGAGATTGATAAGAGAGGCCAAACTAACAAGCATAAAATCCCTTGAAAAGCTCACCGAAAACAGGAAAAATTGGCAAACTACCTTGCGAGCCCTATGTGACGTTTAACGGCACAGGAAGGATATAAGATATAAGAAGCATGTATAATACATGCGTATGTTGCTCTCTTGTCATGGTGTTTCTGGTTTTATCAAGGTGTATTTCTTGTCTTGTATTGGCAGTCAGGGAGAGACGGTTTACAGTTACATGCAAGCGCTGATCCTGCGAACGAAGCTTGTAAAACTCTACGACGTCATTGACCAGCTAAGGTGAGACACAGCATTGTTCATCATCATCAAATGCATTTAATTATTTTGTAGTTCTCAGATTCACAACTTCTTTCAGCTAAAACATCTTTACTCAGTGCTTGTCTAGTATCTTCTGTTATCTGTAGTTGGGAGTGGGAAAATCAGTTTATATATCAGATAATTGTAAGGATCACTTGACAGAATGCAGCAATTGGGCTTTTGGTGCCACTGACCTTCAGATATATGAAATCATTCAGCGCTGCACTCAGCCACAGGACTACATCATCTTTACTGATGGTTCTGTTAACAGAGGACGTAGTAGTGGTTGAGACTTCATCACATACCTCAGTGGAAGGACAGTTGAGAGAACTGCTGTGGATGTGAGACCATAGCCTGCAATTTGAGGATGGAGAATGATATGGCCAACACTGCAGTCATTTGACTGATGGAACAGAAAATATGCCATGCTGTCATAATGATGGACTCCTACAGTGTGTTCCGTAACATTGTCAAAGGCATGCTTTGCAGCAAGTGGGCCAGCCTTCTTGCACCCTCTCAAGTTGCAGGCCTTACATGGATATATGGTCCCAGGCATTCAGGTGTGCATGGTCATGAGTGGGCCATTTGGCTGGCTGGAAAGGCTCAACAAGGAGTTCTGATAGTGGACAAGTCGGACATCTTGAAAGCTGTTATGGACATATTGTGCAGGGAGAAAGAATTGGAATGGGAGAAAACCCCTACATCTGCAGAATGAAGGAATTGTGAGTGAAGAAAGGCAAGGGAAGGATATTCTTCCTCTGTGGACTGAAGTGACGAACCCACAATCAATGCTGTGACAGGGACAACTAGTAAACTTCCTCTGTGGACTGAAGTGACAAACCCACAATCAGTGCTGTGACATGGACAACTAGTAAACTTCCTCTGTGGACTAAGTGATGAACCCACAATCATTGCTGTGACAGGGACAACTAGTAAACTTCCTCTGTGGACTGAAGTGATGAACCCACAATCAATGCTGTGACAGGGACAACTAGTAAACTTCCTCTGTGGACTAAGTAATGAACCCACAATCATTGCTGTGACAGGGACAACTAGTAAACTTCCTCTGTGGACTGAAGTGATGAACCCACAATCAATGCTGTGATAGGGACAACTAGTAAACTTCCTCTGTGGACTGAAGTGACAAACTAACAATCAAAGCTGTGACAGGGACAATAGTAAACTTCCTCTGGACTGAAGTGACAAACCCACAATCAGTGCTGTGACAGGGACAACTAGTAAACTTCCTCTGTGGACTAAGTGATGAACCCACAATCATTGCTGTGACAGAGACAACTAGTAAACTTCCTCTGTGGACTGAAGTGACAAACCCACAATCAGTGCTGTGACATGGACAACTAGTAAACTTCCTCTGTGGACTAAGTGATGAACCCACAATCATTGCTGTGACAGAGACAACTAGTAAACTTCCTCTGTGGACTGAAGTGGCAAACCCACAATCAGTGCTGTGACATGGACAACTAGTAAACTTCCTCTGTGGACTAAGTGATGAACCCACAATCATTGCTGTGACAGAGACAACTAGTAAACTTCCTCTGTGGACTGAAGTGACAAACCCACAATCAGTGCTGTAACATGGACAACTAGTAAACTTCCTCTGTGGACTGAAGTGATGAACCCACAATCAATGCTGTGACAGGGACAACTAGTAAACTTCCTTTGTGGACTGAAGTGACAAACTAACAATCAATGCTGTGACAGGGACAACTAGTAAACTTCCTCTGTGGACTGAAGTGACAAACTCAGAATCAGTGCTGTGACAGGGACAACTAGTAAACTTCCTCTGTGGACTGAAGTGATGAGCCCACAATCAGTGCTGTGACAGGGACAACTAGTAAACACACCTTACATTGGTTACTGACGAGCAGTGGAAAAGTTATGCTGCAAGGGGTGATTGATAAGTTCGCGACCTAAGGATCAAATACATGAAACACATTTGATATTAGTTACATTTGTAGATCAGTTAATGTAAGATTAAACACCAAGTTTCAAGAAATTAACTGCAGCCAATTATTTTTTACAGGCTACAGAAGTGGTAAGGGGTGGTAGAAATTGAGAAAATGGATAACATTTTTCATCGAGCAGTCATTCGCTACATCTCCATCAAGGGCTTATCATCGAGGGAGATCCATGAGGATATGGTAGAGACACTAGGGGAGAGTGCCCCTTCTTACAGCACAGTGAAGAAATGGGCAGCTGAATTCAAACATGGAAGGGAGAGTCTGGAAGATGATCCCCGTCCAGGAAGACCGAGAACAGTAGCCATTGATGAAACCACCGGCAGAATCCATGACATGATAATGGAGGATCGACATCTAGCTGAGCAGTACATTGCTACTGAGTTGGGCATCTCCCAGGAGCATGTTCATGCCATTATTCACAATGATCTTCAAATGACAAAGGTCTCTGCTCGATGGGTTCCAAAACTTCTTGGAGCTGATCACAAACGACAGCATCTCAACATGTCAAAAGACAATCTTGGCTATTTTTCTGCAGATCCTGAAAAGTTTCTTCAGCAGTTTGTGACTGTGGATGAGACTTGGGTTCATTGTTTTCAACTAGAAACCAAAGAATAGTCAAAGCAGTGGAAACATCATGGATCCCCACCTCCAAAGAAAGCAAAGGTGGTTCTGTCTACAAGCAAAGTGATGGCTTCCATTTTTTGGGATTCGGAAGGTGTGCTATTAATAGACTATCTTCAAGAGGGCAGAACGGTCATCGGGACCTATTATGCTAATCTTGTGAAGCAACTGTGGGTCAAATTGAAGGAAAAGTGTCGAGGGAAATTGATGAGAGGAGTTTCAGCAAGACAATGCTCCAGTTCACACAAGTCGGTGGTGGCAATGACTGCCATTCATGAATGCGGCTTCCAGCTTCTTGAACATCCTCCTTAGTCCCCAGATTTGGCCCCTTCAGACTATTACGTGTTTACCAAACTCAAAAAGGAGCTCAGTGGTCGAAGATTTGCTTCAGATGATGACGTCATTCATGCTGTAGATCACTTTCTACTGGCACAGATGCTGACTTTTACAAAGATTGGATCCGTATGCTCCAGGATCGCCGGACTAAGTGCATAAACTTGCAAGGGGACTATGTTTAGAAATAACCCAAAAAAGTTTTCCACAAATAATCCATTGTACCTTAAGCCGAGAACTTATCAGTCACCCCTCGTACTTCCTAAGATAATAATCAATCTAAAGGCCTTTGCAAGTCAAGACCAGCTAATATAATCCAAAATTGATTTTATGAAATTTTTCTGCTGTTATTTATTTGATGTTTATTTTGTCTGCTGTTATTTATTTGATGTTTATTTTGTCTGCTGTTATTTATTTGATGTTTATTTTGTCTGCTGTTATTTATTTGATGTTTATTTTGTTTTCTGTTATTTATTTCAAAATCAGAATGTGTGATTAAGATAATAAAAAAAAGTTTCTGACAAAATGGTGAAAACATTAATGAAATTTAGTTGATGAAAATGAAATGAACTGAGTAGTAAGCAGCCATGGTGAAATGCTTTAAGTTTCAGTTGTTCTTCTTCGTACACATTTAGCAGTAATGCGTGGTACCCTGATTTTTGCGATGCACCTTCTGGCTGGGTACCTTATACTTCAGCACCTTTCATTGCTAGGGCAGACTGTGGTCTTGCTCTGACTGCCATGAAGACAGTGGTTTAGGCTGGCCTGGGCAAAACTTTGTTTTCCAACCTCTGGTGGCTGTACTTAGGCCCCTTCTCCACATCAAGCCCAACGGCTTTGAGACAGTTCCACAGAGACACTCTGACTTTGAGATGAGGAATCCAATGAGTGCTTCAGTGATATCCATTCCCCGCCACCTATAGTCTGCTGGCTCTGTTTTGTTTACCTCATTCTGATAGCCATTGTTGTAGAGACCCTTAGGCTTGTCACATCCTGGATTCATTGGTTTCACTTCAGATTTTCCTCCTCATCATCATCATCATCATCACCTTTTACTCCCTTAAGAGCATAGGCCACGGATAAAGGCTCTCCAGTCATCCCTGTTCTTGGAATTATTCTCTGCTTCCTTCCATGTGCACCCTTGTCTCTGAGCACTGTCATCATTTCTCTTCTCCAAGTAAGTCTAGGTCTTCCTCATTTTCTGTTTCCTTGAGGATTCCATGTCAGTGCCTAGTTTCCTGGTTTTCCTCTCAGTGTTTCTAGAGAACAGGTCGTCGGCCTATCCCCCAACCTCCTTAGTTGCCTCTTACGACATACGTGGAAGGTGGCAGTGGTACTTTCCTCATCCCTGCCAGAGATCTCCATGTCCCTATCCATCCATCATCCTGACATTACATTTGACAAAAATAACAATTACAATTAGTGCTACAGGTTTCTGGGCTACAGAAGTAGGTCAGAGTTTTTAAGCAATCAGATCTGTGTTCAGTGTATCACAAGTACAGATTTCAGTGTATCAGGAGTACAGATTTCAGTGTATCACAAGTACAGATTTCAGTGTATCACAAGTACAGATTTCAGTATATCACAAGTACAGATTTCAGTGTATCACAAGTACAGATTTCAGTGTATCACAAGTACAGATTTCAGTGTATCACGCTTCAGGCCAGCATTTGCAAATCAAGAACTAGGATCTAGAACCAAGGGCAAGGACAGTGGGTTGGAGGGAGGGAAATTCTGGAGAAAGCTATGGACTTCATCCTAGCGACCTGGCTGTGTGGTAGCGTGATCTTGATCTTACATGCAGAAGAAGAATATAATCGAATATTGTTTAGTTTGTTTGTCTCAAGACAGAGCAAAGAAGTTCTTAAAAATAATAATTAACCACTGGGCTCTTAGAATTAAAACAAGATGGGCCACGGCATCTGAAAATCACAGTTTTCTGCTTAGATAAAATATATTGGCTGTACACCACTGGGTCATTTATTATTTTTGTGACTTAGAATAGTACAGTGCAAACTAAAGATCTGTCATATTTTTGGGGAATAGTGTAATACAGACTAAAGATCTGTCATATTTTTGGGGAATAGTGTAATGCAGACTGAAGACCTGTCATATTTTTGGGGAATAGTGTAATGCAGACTGAAGACCTGTCATATTTTTTGGGGAATAGTGTAATGCAGACTGAAGACCTGTCATATTTTTGGGGAATAGTGTAATGCAGACTGAAGACCTGTCATATTTTTGGGGAATAGTGTAATGCAGACTGAAGACCTGTCATATTTTTGGGGAATAGTGTAATGCAGACTGAAGACCTGTCATATTTTTGGGGAATAGTGTAATGCAGACTGAAGACCTGTCATTTTTGGGGAATAGTGTAATGCAGACTGAAGACCTGTCATATTTTTGGGAATAGTGTAATGCAGACTGAAGACCTGTCATATTTTTGGGGAATAGTGTAATGCAGACTAAAGACCTGTCATATTTTTGGGGAATAGTGTAATGCAGACTAAAGACCTGTCATATTTTTGGGAATAGTGTAATGCAGACTAAAGACCTGTCATATTTTTGGGAATAGTGTAATGCAGACTAAAGACCTGTCATATTTTTGGGAATAGTGTAATGCAGACTAAAGACCTGTCATATTTTTGGGAATAGTGTAATGCAGACTAAAGATCTGTCATATTTTTGGGGAATAGTGTAATG
The DNA here is from genome assembly GCA_009760885.1 of Achatina immaculata. Taxonomy (NCBI): domain Eukaryota; kingdom Metazoa; phylum Mollusca; class Gastropoda; order Stylommatophora; family Achatinidae; genus Lissachatina; species Lissachatina immaculata. The sequence continues at coordinate 24,873,490 of CM019699.1, forward strand.
CAGACTAAAGATCTGTCATATTTCTTACTTGAGCAACTGATTCTTGTCTTTTACCAGCAAAAAAATTTTGACGCTAAACATCGGCAACGACCAGCAGACAAATAGTAGACAGTTGCACCTACAGAAGTCGATACGTCTGTATGCTTCCAACTTCATGCAAGACAACCTGATGGGACTTCAGGTAATATCATTAAGTTTGTTATCATCATCATAATCATCATCATTGCTTGCGACTCCCTTGGGAATGTAGACCGTGGTTGAAGTCTCTCCTGTCTTCCCCATTCTTGGATTTGTTTTCTGCTTCTCTCCATATGTGCCCCTTGTCTCTGAGCACATTCATCATCTCTCTTCTCCTCATAGTTAAACGCCTTCCTATACTTTTGTTTTCCTGGGGGATTTCCATGTCATGCCTGCCTTGTTTTGCTAGTATCTGGCTTCCTCAAGAGTTTGGCCATTCCATCTCCATTTTCTGGACATGATTTGTAGTTTAATAGGGTCTTGTTCTACTCTTTCCCAAACCTCCTTGTTCCCAGTCTTTTCCTGCCATTTGATGTTTAGAATCCTTATCAAGTTGTAGTTCATGAGTGTTTGTATTGCCGGTTGTATTAGTCATCATCCATGTCTCTGAACCATATAGTAGGACAGTCTGTACATTTGTATTAAAGAGCTTGAGTTTGGTTCTTGTGTTTGATGTTTAGGTTTAGGGACATGGGAAAAAAAAAGTGAATTTTATGTTGGTGTTGTCTGCAGAAATTGCTAAATAAAGGAGGCACATAAGCACCTTTTATTTGGTGTCGCTGAAAGAGCATGTCATGTTGCCTAAGTTCCAGAGTCTCTGTCAGGAGCCAGTCATTATGATGTTCTGTAGGGAGTTCCATAATCTGTCATGAATTTTGCCTGATATGTTCATCATATCTTCATCTTTGTTTCGGCATGGGTTGCTGGTCTGTACGAACTTCTTCCTGTGGTTTGTTTATAGTCATGTTCAGGCAGGTAGTGATCCAGTTATTTTTTTGATGAGACCAAAGTCCAGAGCCCATGTATGACATAGAAATGTCAAAATTGCTATTTTTAACATCTGTTCATTTGTGAACATTTTTTTAACATACATTCATTTATTATCATTTTCTTTACATATATTCATTTATCATTTTCTTTGCATGGATTCATTTTACACTATTTTCTTTACTTACATTCATTTATCATCATTTTCTTTGCATGCATTCATTTTACACCATTTTCTTTACTTATATTCATTTATCATCATTTTCTTTCAACATTGAATTATTCTTTGTTGCAGTCACTCCCAACCGAGGAAGAGTACAACAAACTCCAACAGGCCAGAGCTGCAGAGATCCAGAGAAAGATTGCAGCAGAAAGGCAGATTGCAATGGAAGCCCAGGAGCGGGAACGGCAGGAGAGGGAGAGAATGGAGAAAGAGCGGCTCATGAAGGAAGGGGGGTCACAGCCAGATGAGACTCCCAAGTTCGGACACAGGCGAGTGGCGTCTGGAGGCGAACGGAAGAAAATCCTCGGGATGAAGGCTACCACAAATGTGGCTTCGAAAGGTCACAACAGAAATAGTTCTGACACTAATGTCAGCAGCGGGTGGAAACCTGTTGAGGAAGCCGTAAAAGTCAGCAAAGTGAGTGACCCAATGCTGCAGCAGATGGAAATCATCCGAGGCTACATCCGACAGGCCAGGCAGGCGCATCGCACAGATGAGGTCATAATGCTGGAGCAGAACTTGCGAGATCTCAGTACGGAATATTTACGACAGCAGCAACAAGAAGGCCACTCTGACCAACATTAGCAGCACCGTTTGTTACTCTTCTTCCATTTTACTCTTCCCCCCGTGTTTCATTTCAAAACTTTTCCTGGATAGTTTTGGTTTATAAAAACACAAAATTAACCCCCCGTGCACCAGTACCTTTATAAAAGATACATCTCTGCTTCAGAAAAGACTCTGTTTACCATGATTCTTATGTGGTAAATCCAGGTGTTTTCTACTGACAGATGCACTTCATCAGAGTTTTTGTGGCCCATAGAAAGTTTACATAAGTTGTGAAGGTTATTAGCTTTAACTCGTCGAATATGATGAGAAAAGAAATGAAAATATGTTTAATTAAGACTATGCAAGCACTATTGAGCTACAAAATTTCCCATGAAGAATCTCTAGTCTTTTAATATTTTTCCCCATAATTGAAATATAAATGTGCACCACATGCATTTTTATATTGATGTGTCAACTTTTTGTATTCTACCTCATGGAGCACTACTAAGTGAAAGAAAATTATTCATGAATCTTATAAAATACTATACCTTATGTTTACTAACAGAAGTGAAAGCTTTTGTTTGAAAAAAAAAAAATTGTAAGTAGTCATTATAATGATTATTTCTTTTTGGGTGCAAAAGGTATTTGTAAAGTAAGAGAACAAATTTTGTATGATTAGACCTCGAAAAAATCGTAGACAAAGCACTTTAGTGAGACTTGAGAGAAAGAAAAATCACAAGAGAATTACCTGGGATTCGAACACGGACTCCGGTAGGACGAGCAGCCGTCTAGCCACGAGAGAACAGCTTACTATCGACTTAGCCAACTAGCACCCCAAAAAAAGTGAATTTTATGTTGGTGTTGTCTGCAGAAATTGCTAAATAAAGGAGGCACATAAGCACCTTTTATTTGGTGTCGCTGAAAGAGCATGTCATGTTGCCTAAGTTCCAGAGTCTCTGTCAGGAGCCAGTCATTATGATGTTCTGTAGGGAGTTCCGTAATCTGTCATGAATTTTGCCTGATATGTTCATCATATCTTCATCTTTGTTTCGGCATGGGTTGCTGGTCTGTACGAACTTCTTCCTGTGGTTTGTTTATAGTCATGTTCAGGCAGGTAGTGATCCAGTTATTTTTTTGATGAGACCAAAGTCCAGAGCCCATGTATGACATAGAAATGTCAAAATTGCTATTTTTAACATCTGTTCATTTGTGAACATTTTTTTAACATACATTCATTTATTATCATTTTCTTTACATATATTCATTTATCATTTTCTTTGCATGGATTCATTTTACACCATTTTCTTTACTTACATTCATTTATCATCATTTTCTTTGCATGCATTCATTTTACACCATTTTCTTTACTTATATTCATTTATCATCATTTTCTTTCAACATTGAATTATTCTTTGTTGCAGTCACTCCCAACCGAGGAAGAGTACAACAAACTCCAACAGGCCAGAGCTGCAGAGATCCAGAGAAAGATTGCAGCAGAAAGGCAGATTGCAATGGAAGCCCAGGAGCGGGAACGGCAGGAGAGGGAGAGAATGGAGAAAGAGCGGCTCATGAAGGAAGGGGGGTCACAGCCAGATGAGACTCCCAAGTTCGGACACAGGCGAGTGGCGTCTGGAGGCGAACGGAAGAAAATCCTCGGGATGAAGGCTACCACAAATGTGGCTTCGAAAGGTCACAACAGAAATAGTTCTGACACTAATGTCAGCAGCGGGTGGAAACCTGTTGAGGAAGCCGTAAAAGTCAGCAAAGTGAGTGACCCAATGCTGCAGCAGATGGAAATCATCCGAGGCTACATCCGACAGGCCAGGCAGGCGCATCGCACAGATGAGGTCATAATGCTGGAGCAGAACTTGCGAGATCTCAGTACGGAATATTTACGACAGCAGCAACAAGAAGGCCACTCTGACCAACATTAGCAGCACCGTTTGTTACTCTTCTTCCATTTTACTCTTCCCCCCGTGTTTCATTTCAAAACTTTTCCTGGATAGTTTTGGTTTATAAAAACACAAAATTAACCCCCCGTGCACCAGTACCTTTATAAAAGATACATCTCTGCTTCAGAAAAGACTCTGTTTACCATGATTCTTATGTGGTAAATCCAGGTGTTTTCTACTGACAGATGCACTTCATCAGAGTTTTTGTGGCCCATAGAAAGTTTACATAAGTTGTGAAGGTTATTAGCTTTAACTCGTCGAATATGATGAGAAAAGAAATGAAAATATGTTTAATTAAGACTATGCAAGCACTATTGAGCTACAAAATTTCCCATGAAGAATCTCTAGTCTTTTAATATTTTTCCCCATAATTGAAATATAAATGTGCACCACATGCATTTTTATATTGATGTGTCAACTTTTTGTATTCTACCTCATGGAGCACTACTAAGTGAAAGAAAATTATTCATGAATCTTATAAAATACTATACCTTATGTTTACTAACAGAAGTGAAAGCTTTTGTTTGAAAAAAAAAAAATTGTAAGTAGTCATTATAATGATTATTTCTTTTTGGGTGCAAAAGGTATTTGTAAAGTAAGAGAACAAATTTTGTATGATTAGACCTCGAAAAAATCGTAGACAAAGCACTTTAGTGAGACTTGAGAGAAAGAAAAATCACAAGAGAATTACCTGGGATTCGAACACGGACTCCGGTAGGACGAGCAGCCGTCTAGCCACGAGAGAACAGCTTACTATCGACTTAGCCAACTAGCACCCCAAAAAAGGTGTTTTGTTGACATAGTCTTTAGTAACCGCTCAGCAAACATAAGGGATCGTGACACCCGGAAAGAAACGAGGTCGTGACACAGAAATTCCGTAGCTTAGATTCATTCCCTCTAGCAGGTACCAACTAGACAAACATACACACGGTCTCCTGCCATGTCTGGTGCAAACTTGGACAACAATAACAAACGAACGAATACTTATTACATGAAGTTAGTTTCGGATATAGTGAACAATTTTTTATAATTTTTTATAAATAGGAAACTACGAGGCTTTGGTATAGTAAAGTAAGAGAACAAATTTTGTATGATTAGACCTCGAAAAAATCGTAGACAAAGCACTTTAGTGAGACTTGAGAGAAAGAAAAATCACAAGAGAATTACCTGGGATTCGAACACGGACTCCGGTAGGACGAGCAGCCGTCTAGCCACGAGAGAACAGCTTACTATCGACTTAGCCAACTAGCACCCCAAAAAAGGTGTTTTGTTGACATAGTCTTTAGTAACCGCTCAGCAAACATAAGGGATCGTGACACCCGGAAAGAAACGAGGTCGTGACACAGAAATTCCGTAGCTTAGATTCATTCCCTCTAGCAGGTACCAACTAGACAAACATACACACGGTCTCCTGCCATGTCTGGTGCAAACTTGGACAACAATAACAAACGAACGAATACTTATTACATGAAGTTAGTTTCGGATATAGTGAACAATTTTTTATAATTTTTTATAAATAGGAAACTACGAGGCTTTGGTATAGTAAAGTAAGAGAACAAATTTTGTATGATTAGACCTCGAAAAAATCGTAGACAAAGCACTTTAGTGAGACTTGAGAGAAAGAAAAATCACAAGAGAATTACCTGGGATTCGAACACGGACTCCGGTAGGACGAGCAGCCGTCTAGCCACGAGAGAACAGCTTACTATCGACTTAGCCAACTAGCACCCCAAAAAAGGTGTTTTGTTGACATAGTCTTTAGTAACCGCTCAGCAAACATAAGGGATCGTGACACCCGGAAAGAAACGAGGTCGTGACACAGAAATTCCGTAGCTTAGATTCATTCTCTCTAGCAGGTACCAACTAGACAAACATACACACGGTCTCCTGCCATGTCTGGTGCAAACTTGGACAACAATAACAAACGAACGAATACTTATTACATGAAGTTAGTTTCCTATTTATAAAAAATTATAAAAAATTGTTCACTATATCCGAAACTAACTTCATGTAATAAGTATTCGTTCGTTTGTTATTGTTGTCCAAGTTTGCACCAGACATGGCAGGAGACCGTGTGTATGTTTGTCTAGTTGGTACCTGCTAGAGAGAATGAATCTAAGCTACGGAATTTCTGTGTCACGACCTCGTTTCTTTCCGGGTGTCACGATCCCTTATGTTTGCTGAGCGGTTACTAAAGACTATGTCAACAAAACACCTTTTTTGGGGTGCTAGTTGGCTAAGTCGATAGTAAGCTGTTCTCTCGTGGCTAGACGGCTGCTCGTCCTACCGGAGTCCGTGTTCGAATCCCAGGTAATTCTCTTGTGATTTTTCTTTCTCTCAAGTCTCACTAAAGTGCTTTGTCTACGATTTTTTCGAGGTCTAATCATACAAAATTTGTTCTCTTACTTTACTATACCAAAGCCTCGTAGTTTCCTATTTATAAAAAATTACAAAAGGTATTTGCACATGTGCAGACTCTAAATACAGGTATCTTCCCCCCCTCAAAATCATCGTCATCATCATCATCAGGTGCTGTGCTGACTGGCGTTGGCTATTATGCTTCTCCAGAGTACATGATCCTTCATGCAGTCATCAGCTAAGGTGGTGATCTCCTTACACACCATCCCGTCAGACTGTCCAGTATCATTTCTCTTGGTCTTCTGCTTGATCTTCTTCCTTCTATTTTTCCTGTTATAATATTTTCAGTGCCCCCTCTTCTCATTGCATGTCCTATGAAAGTACATTGTCTCTCTCTCTTATTTTTTTGACAAGATTTTTTTTGTCTCTCCAGCTCTTCTCATACTTCTTCTTCGTTCACTTCTACCACTAAGATCACTCTGTAATCCTACTGAATTTACTCCTGTGGTCCCCAAGAAGGCCACAAGAAATCTTCAAGAGGACCACATGAGGTTCAGAATATCGCAGGGCTTGGGCCTGTATTCATGGTGGGTCACAGAAGCGGGATTGCATGACACTGTGGTTTTCGTTGCACCAGTTTAATCTAGAGTTGGACTTTCTCACCGGAAAACCTCGACTTGTTTTGGATATCAGTATGTCCCCGCCGGGTGAGAGATGGCAGCCCATCCAGCCCAGAGTTGGACTTTCTTACCAGAAAACCTTGACGTGTTTTGGATATCCGTATATCCCCGTCGGGTGAGAGGTGGTCGCCCATCTAGTCCAGCGTTGGACTTTCTTACCGGAAAACCTCAGTGTGATTAGGATATGCATATATCCCCATCAGGTGAGAGGTAGTTGCCTATCTAGACTGCACTAGTCCAGTGTCTCTGACTTCAGCGTTTTGTGGTCGTGGCCACGACTTCCTAGTTGTGACCTGGACAGAGCATTTGTCCAGGAGGATGAATCCTCGCCACTAGTAGGTTTCACCCGTGGGCTAAGCCAGTTTAGGCATATTATCCCAGTATGGGTGTGTTTAGGACGTGTTTGACCTCTAGAACGGAGGTACCGTGACATGAGTAGTCATCAAGTTTCACCCCTGGGTTAAGCCTGTTTAGGCATATTTCACCAGTATGGGTGTATATTGGACATGGCCGGCCTCTAGAGCAAAGTTGCCATGGTATGAGTAGCTCTCGTCACTGGACTACTGGACATACCGATTAATCTTCACTTTATCCTTTCCTTCACCTTTTCACAGCGGCACTGCTCGGCAACCCTATTCACATTTTCTTCATTGGCCAGGAGGAGTTTCACCCCACGCGTGGCAGACGAAGAATCTCACCAGCAGTGTCATAGTTTAACCCCTGGGTTAAGCTGGTTCAGGCAATTCGTCCAGTATGGATGCACATAGGACGTGGCCGACCTCCAAAGCAGAGGTGCCGTCATTTGAACAGTCCTGACCTCAAGACTACTGATTACTTCACTTAATCCCTTCTTTCACTTTTTCCACGGTGGCGCCACGCGGCAACCTCATTTGCACCTATCTTCACTGGCCGGGAGGAGCCCCACTCCACGCACGGCAGCTGAAGAATCTCGCCAGCAGCGGGTTTTAAATCAGAGTTTTCCATCTCCTAGATGACCTACCAAACAAGACTCTCATCTACCCGAAGCGTCTGGTTTTCAGGCGCCAGATATTCACCTTTCGCCCCCTTCTCCTGTCAGTTTGAACAGTTCTGCCATGAGAAGGCCAGGAGCTAGACCTGGACTGTCAGAGGCTATTTGAGACGCACGCCTGGGAGACATTTAGTTGGAGTGGAGAGCGTATCCCTCACCCCACCTCCAGCTATGACAGTCCTTAGAACCTCTTCTCATACATTCTTCATTAGTTATTTTTGCTGTCCAGGGGATTCACAACATTCTTCTAATAAATCATATTTCTGCAGACCTGCCTATTGTCCATGATTCACTTCTGTATAACAAGATGGGCTCAATATAGCATTTTAGGACTCATTTTCTAACATTCATTGATAAGGATGTGTTGGTCAATATGTTTCTCATTCTCTGAAATGCAGTCTTTGCTTGACCTATTCTGTTCCTAATTTTTGTTCTGCATTTCCCATCTGAAGTTATTACTGCTCCAAGGTATTTGAATTTCTGCACCTGCTTTAGAATAGTTCTGTATAATTTTATACTGCATGTTGGTGGATTCTGTTTCTTAGATATAACCATAGTCTCTGTCTTTTTGATGTTCAAAGTAAGGTCTTTCTGTTCACTTTCTATGGTGACTTTATCCAAGAGATTTTGCAGGTCTTGTTGGTTCTCAGCTATCAGTACTGTGTCGTCAGCACACTGAAGGTTGTTAATATTGTATCCTCCAATTTTTATGCCTGGTTCTGTGATGATCGTTCTTAGAATATTCTCGCTATACAGAGAAAAAAGGTCTGGAGATAGTACACATCCTTGTCGCACCTCTTGTTTTATAGGTTGATATTTTCCAGTTCTATTTTCAACTGGAGTTGCTGCTTCTTGCTGCCAGTATAGATGTTTTACAATGCTCAGGTCTTTGCCGTCTATATTGATGTCTTCAAGCATTTTAATAATTTCATTATGTTTCACCTTGTCGAATGCCTTGGTGTAATCAATGAAGCATAAGTAGAGATCTTTCTGTACTTCTAAAGCTCTTTCTGTTAGTGTTCGTAAAGCATAAATGGCATTATGCGTTCCCTTTCCTTCAACAAATCCAAACTGTTCATCTGCTATTTCCATTTTTGTCTTTTTCCTTGTTCTTCTCATAATAATTTTCAGAAGTAGCTTCGTTATGTGACGTGAGAGGCTGATAGTCCGGTGGTCATCACATTCCTTTTCACCTGGTTTCTTTAGTAGTGCTATAAACATGGATTTAAGCAGGTCACTGGGCATATAACCACTGTTGTAAATGTCATTCAGTAACTTGCTTATTATTTTTATTCCTAGCGCCTCTATTTCTCCTGTTGTTATATTATCAGACCCAGTCACTTTTCCTTTCTTCATGTGTTTGATGGCATCTATGATTTCATCTTCAAGTACTGGTGGTCCCTCACAGTTTTCAGTATCTGGTGTTAATTCTGGTCTTTCTCATCCATATAGCTCACCGATGTATTCTGTCCACAATGTCTTCTTTTCTCATTAACATTTTACCTTCTTTTGATTTCAGGCATCCTGTGGTATGTTTTATCTTCCTGCCTGTGAGTTCACTAATTCGTTTGTGCATGTTTTTGCTGTCTTTATTATGAGAGTCCTCTATCTGTCTGTACTGTTCATTTAACCACATTTCTTTTGCTTCTCTGCATTTGCTTATTATTTCTTTATTTATCTTGCTATATTTTTCTTGGTTATTTTTACTCCTCTTATCCATCAGTCCTGAGATGTCGTCTGTCATCCATTTATTCTTGGGGGCTTCTTTTTTCAGTGCTATTATCTCTTAACATTGCCCATTGTTCAACTATACTATTTATCTTTGTTATTGCATTGTATCTATTTGTTATAATAACTTTGTATTGTTCTTACAGTTCTTGGTCATTTTTAAGGAGTTCTGTATTCAGTTTGATGTTTCTCACTTTTCTGCCTGCTTTCTTTAGCTTTATTCTAACTTTTCCACAGAGTGGGTCATGGTCACTATTGCAGTCAGCTCCAGGCATGGTTTTTGTTGTCAGTAATGATTTCCGGAATAGTTTGTTGATTAATACATAGTCTTTCTGGTTAAAAGTCTTTTTGCCAGTCTTCAGGGATGTTGTTTAAACCAGGTGTTTCCTACAACCATGCTGTGTATTCTTGCCCATTCAATTAATTTACTACCTCTGTCATTCCTCTCTCCCAGTCCATAGTCACCAACGATGTCTGAAGTTCTTCCTTTACCAACTTTGACATTAAAATCTCCCATGACTATAGTAACTTCATGTGACTTTGTGTGTTTCAGGGCTGTCTCTATGTCATTATAAAATAACTGTACATCATCTTCAGAACTTTCAGAAGTTGGAGCATACATTTGTATAATATTTATGTTTATTGGTCGTCCTTTCAGTTGGGCTAGCAGGACTGAGTCCGAGATGTTCAAATATCCTACAATTGTCCTTGCTGTAATATGTCAAATATTATTCCTACTCCTCATTCATGTTTCTCACTTCCTGAATATATTATTGTATATTTATCAGAGTTTATCTTCCCTGCACCTGTCCATCTAACTTCACTCATTCCTAATATGTTGATCTTCATCCTTTCCATTTCCCTCTTTACATTTTCTAATTTTCCAGCCTGGAGTAAAGTTCTAACATTCCATGTTGCTATTTTGAACTTGTTAGTTTTGCCACCAGTAGCTTGATGACGATCTGTTAGTTTTGCCACCAGTAGCTTGATGACGATCTGGCCTCACCTATGGCTCGTGAGCTGCCCTACCGGACGAGGCTGTTTCAGAGGAACATCCATTAACGTCATTATGATAGATCTGCTACTCTGAATAAGCATAATTGTTCTTGAGAGGTACAACAGTGGTTTCCCGTTGCCTTCTGTCAGTTTGTGTCCGGACTCTCCACTAGCCTTTGTACTCCCTGTCCTACCCGCAAGGCAGCCACCTACTACCCCCACCTTGCACTCTGAGTCTACCGCCAGTTGGTCCGCGCCTGCTTATTTGGGTAAATCCTGATTCACAGTGATCCTCTATATCTGGAGAACTTTCACCATCCACCACCTGTGACGCACTAAGTTGGGGATGGTCGCCCCAGCTGGTATCCCCCCACTTTTCAAAATTCGCTTTACTTTTACAGACCTACATTAATGCCTATTTTTTGGTAAACCAAAAGAAATGTGAAGAGGATTTTCATTTTTATGAAAAAAAAGACGAAAAGCAAAAATAGCTTTCAGCATTTGCTTCACCCTGAAAGAGAGGCTGTCTGGGTCTGAATGTTAAACTCTTGACTGAGATGTTGGCTATGATTGACAGTGCCGTTAAAATCATGAGTGAGATGTTGGCTATGATTGACAGTGCCGTTAAACTCTTGAGTGAGATGTTGGCTATGATTGACAGTGCCGTTAAACTCTTGAGTGAGATGTTGGCTATGATTGACAGTGCCGTTAAAATCATGAGTGAGACGTTGGCTATGATTGACAGTGCTGTTAAAATCATGAGTGAGATGTTGACTATGATTGACAGTGCCGTTAAAATCATGAGTGAGATGTTGACTATGATTGACAGTGCCATTAAAATCTTGAGTGAGATGTTGCCTATGATTGACAGTGCCGTTAAAATCATGAGTGAGATGTTGTGCCACAACAAATGTAGAAAAGTAAGACTTTAAATTTCAAAAGGATGCATAGGTTTAGGGCAGGTTTACGTTTTGAGCGTCTACAAAAAGGCGTGAGGCCAAGCAGTCAAGCACGCTATCACATTTCAAGCTTTCCACATCAGCCACAGCAAACAACAAATATCGGCCTTTGATATTGAAGCAGGCAGACATAGAAGAAGGAGTAAACGTTAATGACCTGCTCTGATCAAATGGCCCTTTTCCTAAACCTTCACCACCTAGACCACCATCATCTCATTCTGACACTCACAGCCACCACCTTTCATCCTTTCAGTGGCTTGCTGTCTTCCTGATTTTAGTAAGCGAAACTGCACTGTACGCGCATTATTTCTGCTGTATGTAGGGAGTTTGTATACCATAATGTTTCTAACTTTAGTATATGTTAGTAGTTGTTTTTTTTCAGTTTTTATGTTATTTGGTATAAGTTGGTAGGTTACTTTATGGGGGTCTAGTAATGCTCAAAAATGTTTTCCATATAAATTATTGGTTACTTTACGCCATTTTTGCTTATAAAAGGTTTCGTAGCCATGCTCTGCTTTCGGATGGAGAGTGGGGGAACATCTGTATATGAATACTTAGTTTGCATAGTTGTCACTGTACATGCCATAAGCTGCTATTTTAGTAAGATTCAGTTAATTGTGTGATGTCTTTTATTTGTTATATCAAAAAAAAGATCACAGTCGTGTATTGATTTTGCAGATTCTGGTCGTCCATCTTTGGAAACATTTAAGCTATCAGTATTCTAAAGTGTGACTGATCTCTGTGTGTCTGGTGGCATTTTTAACCTTTCCTTCTGTATGGTTAGGTCATTTATTAATCATCTTTAGCACATTGGTTTTGTTCTAGTTTTTTTTTTGCTGTGCAGGACTCGGTTGAGTGCAGGCTCAGATGTGATACTTAGCTCTTTCTGCTGCAGTTCCGTGATAGATCTGTGACTGGAGTACTTGACCTTCACATTGAGCTACTGTACGAGTTTGCAGATGTGACATTGTTTTCAAGCTTCAGCTGCTATCAGATGCTAATTTAATTGGTTGTTGAAGTAGTACAGTCTGTAGAGACCTGTATTTTCATGAAAAGGGTGTGATGTTGGAGACCTGTTACTGCTACCCTTCTAGTGACATAGTGTTGAAAAATGGGTACCTAACATAGTTTTATAAAATGGGTACCTAACATAGTTTTATAAAATGGGTACCTAGCACATTAGACTAAAGGTAAACTGCCTCAGAGTTAACTTCAGTTCACAAATGAGACATTTACCCTTTTTTCTCAAATGTGACAATTATCTCTCTGACTGTAAATCACCATAAAAAACTGGCGTCTGCAGTCTCGATACACTGAATGATATGAGATCGGAGCACGTACAGATTTGTCTGGCGTGTAGTGATGATCTTAACGGAATGGAGGAAAGACATGAGCATACGTCTTTAAGGGAGCCGTCCAGAAATCATTTGGAAGCTGTTTCCGTGATCACCTTGTCCATGATCACTGTCATGATGTGCCACACAGCAGGTTACATGACCAGGCAACAGTCTTAATGCATGCAGGCTTACATCTGTCAGTTTATGTGCGTAGTCTCCTTCGTGTATGCAGTGTTCTTTGCCTGCACATGTGTAGAGTAGAGAGGTGGTGAGTGTATGTACTGGACACAAAAAAACTGCCAAGGAAGCGATAAGTTCATGTGATAAAGGAAGTTTTTTTTATTTCATTTTTTTTTAATCTTTGAAAGCTGACACTTCATTAATGTTTTTAGTTTTGTTTTTGCAGTGTCATTATTTTGATGTACTTACAATTACATAACTATTTTGATTATTTTCATCAGAAACCGTGGCTGTGAGAAATGACACTTGTTGTACTTCCTTGTATAGTTTCAGCACTTTAAGTTATTTGTTCATATTTTTTGCCTAGTTTGATCATTTGTGTGGGATGTTGATTAAGCAGTGCAGTCAGTGGAGACTTGGGTTTTCATGAAAAGGTGATATAGAAGGCCTGTATCTGACAGCCTTCCAGCTGACATAGATGTGAAAAGTGGGTACCTGACACACTTGATTTGATGGAAAACTGCCTCAGAAATGTGTGAATTTTTGTGGCACAGTGCATATTAAGACAGTAGAACATTAATATAGACCAGTGCATGTAAAGGCAATAGAACATTAATATAGACCACTGGAAAAAAATATGGCTTGTAGTGTGCCCACTTGTTCCATGTTGTACCTGGCCTACATAAGGAACTAGCACTCTCATCTAACTTCACCGCTGTCCCCAAGGATGGCCAGATGTTTCAGAAAAAAATCTCTGAGCTGGTTATCTCTGGTTATTCCTTATATTTTTCCGGTGTTAGCTTACTGAAATCTTTTATATTTCTTTATTTCTTATACATCAGCATGGTTATTTTCAGTAATTTATTCTTATACATCAACACAGTTATTTTCAGTAATTTATTCTTATACATCAGCACGGTTATTTTTAGTAATTGTGATTTTCATTTTTTTTTCCATCTGTTGCTTTGCTAACTAGCACTGGCTGTCATGCTTTCCCACAATTCCCTGCTCCAAGTGGTGATTGTAAGCTGTGATGGTGTTCTCTGTCTGTGCCATGTGGTATCTTTCCTGCTGTCACAATGTATTCTAGCTTGCCTCACCATAGAACATGTCCTAAGAATTTGGATTGTTTTTCTTTTTTCTGACTTCTGTTATCTCTTGTCTCATGACTTTTGTTATTGCTTGTCTCATCTCTCCAGCCTATCTACCCATGGCTCCATAAAATCTGATACAGAATCACACTTGCACACACCAAACCAGCTTTCTCTCATCTTTATAGGTAGGCAGTGCCTGCCGCTATTTTGTTAATTATATCTTTAGATGTTATGCTTTTTGCTATTTAAATTATACAACTCTTCAAAATACTGTTGCGTCAATATTATCATGTGCCATGCCCATTGATGCTGGCAGCAATTTTCATTTTTCATGGTCAGTGGCGTTTATAACAAGGGACTTGTGCCACTTAGTCAGACTGTCCAGATGTTTCTGTCCAGGTCTCCCTTGATTTATTTTTAAATGCTGTCAGTCAGTGCTGTTAGAGCTGTATTTAAACTAAGGAGAAAGTCTGTAGAGCTGTATTTAAACTAAGGAGAAAGTCTGTAGAGCTGTATTTAAACTAAGGAGAAAGTCTGTAGAGCTGTATTTAAACTAAGGAGAAAGTCTGTAGAGCTGTATTTAAACTGAGAAGAAAGTCTGTAGAGCTGTATTTAAACTGAGAAGAAAGTCTGTAGAGCTGTATTTAAACTAAGGAGAAAGTCTGTAGAGCTGTATTTAAACTAAGGAGAAAGTCTGTAGAGCTGTATTTAAACTGAGAAGAAAGTCTGTAGAGCTGTATTTAAACTGAGGAGAAAGTCTGTAGAGCTGTATTTAAACTAAGGAGAAAGTCTGTAGAGCTGTATTTAAACTGAGAAGAAAGTCTGTAGAGCTGTATTTAAACTAAGGAGAAAGTCTTTAGAGCTGTATTTAAACTGAGAAGAAAGTCTTTAGAGCTGTATTTAAACTGAGAAGAAAGTCTTTAGAGCTGTATTTAAACTGAGAAGAAAGTCTTTAGAGCTGTATTTAAACTGAGGAGAAAGTCTGTAGAACTGTATTTAAACTGAGGAGAAAGTCTGTAGAACTGTATTTAAACCGATGAAAAAGTCTGTAGGGCTGTATTTAAACTGAGGAGAAAGTCCGTAGAGCTGTATTTAAACTGAGAAGAAAGTCTGCTGAGCTGTATTTAAACTGAGAAGAAAGTCTTTAGAGCTGTATTTAAACTGAGAAGAAAGTCTGTAGAACTGTATTTAAACCGATGAAAAAGTCTGTAGGGCTGTATTTAAACTAAGAAGAAAGTCTGCTGAGCTGTATTTAAAATGAGAAGAAAGTCTGTAGAACTGTATTTAAACTGAAAAGAAAGTCTGTAGAGCTGTATTTAAACTGAGGAGAAAGTCTGTAGAGCTGTATTAAACTGAGGAGAATGTCTGTAGAGCTGTATTTAAACTGAGAAGAAAGTCTGTAGAGCTGTATTTAAACTGAGAAGAAAGTCTGTAGAGCTGTATATAAACTGAGGAGAAAGTCTGTAGAGCTGTATTTAAACTAAGAAGAAAGTCTGTAGAGCTGTATATAAACTGAGGAGAATGTCTGTAGAGCTGTATTTAAACTGAAAAGAAAGTCTGTGGAGCTTGTATTTAAACTGAAGAGAATGTCTGTAGAGCAGTATATAAACTGAGGATAAAGTCTGTAGAGCTGTATATAATCTGAGGAGAAAGTCTGTAGAGCTGTATATAAACTGAGGAGAAAGTCTGTGGAGCTGTATATAAACTGAGAAGAAAGTCTGTGGAGCTGTATTTAAACTGAGGAGAAAGTCTGTGGAGCTGTATTTAAACTGAGGAGAAAGTCTGCAGAGCTGTATTTAAACTGATGAAAAAGTCTGTAGGGCTGTATTTAAACTGAGGAGAAAGTCTGTAGAACTGTATTTAAACTGAGGAGAAAGTCTGTAGGGCTGTATTTAAACTGAGGAGAAAGTCTGTAGGGCTGTATTTAAACTGAGGAGAAAGTCTGTAGAACTCTATTTAAACCGATGAAAAAGTCTGTAGGGCTGTATTTAAACTGAGGAGAAAGTCTGTAGAGCTGTGTTTAAACTGATATAGAGTCTGTAGAACTGTATTTAAACTGGGAAGAAAGTCTGTAGAACTGTATTTAAACTGATAAAGAGTCTGTAGAGCTGTATTTAAACTGAGGAGAAAGTCTGTAGAACTGTATTTAAACTGATAAAGAGTCTGTAGAGCTGTATTTAAACTGAGAAGAAAGTCTGTAGAGCTGTATTTAAACTGAGGAGAAAGTCTGTAGAACTGTATTTAAACTGATAAAGAGTCTATAGAGCTGTATTTAAACTGAGGAGAAAGTCTGTAGAGCTGTATTTAAACTGAGAAGAAAGTCTGTAGAACTGTATTTAGATTGATGAGCATTTTCTGATAACCTGTTTAGTGTAGGGTAATGCAAGAAAGGCATGTGTAATGCTGGTATAAACATGCCAGATCTAGATTGCCTATAAATGTCCACAGTTGAAGTATTGTTAAACAAGTTTATAATTAGTTTTATCTCAGGTAATGTCAGTGACAGCCTAATGTGAATGTAACCTGGAATGAAATATTTCATTTTAAAATTTGTTTCAACTTTCTCAAAACTTCACGCTTGGCCTCAACTTTCTCAAAACTTCGTTCTCGACCTCGCCTGGAGTATAATTGCAACTCATGTCTCCATGAAGCATAGATTTTAGCTTTGTGGTCGGAAGTGGAATGCCTTCACATGACACAGGTATGTGAAACTATTTCAATCCAGTTAGATGAATCGAGGCTGGGGGGGGGGGGGGGGAAGGGGAGAATATCACACCCTGAACAATGGACCATCCCAGATCTAACAGAAATGACTTATTGCGAAAAGTCGGCAAGAAATAGTACATCTGTAATTAGAGAATTTTTATTCGGTTCAGTCTGACCAATTCAGGACAGATCAAATTAAAACATGTCATTATATTTTATGAGGGTGTTATCTTGTTCATCGCTCTTATTTCTTTTACCTTAGTTCTTATATTTTGATATGCCCAAGTTTTTGACAGTCTAACACAAGTAACATATAAATGTCTGAAATAAGGTGAAACTAATATAAACACAAAAGCCTGAAGAAGTATTTCAGGGTAAAGTAGAATAGCTGTCTATGTCTTGACATGATACTATACATTTGATGGGCAAAATGCCTGCTGAAACAACGAGTTGGATTGGCCAGCTGTGTATTTACTGAAAGAGTGAGTGTAATTAACTTTCTTTTTACTGCTCAAGTTAACTATTCCAAGAAATGGAATCCACTAAATTGTTACAAGACTAGACAGAAAGTAACTACACACCACAAGGTGTCAACAGAGTCATACCATTACAGTATAGATAACCTTGACCACAAGACTAAGGATAACCAACTTGTCATTCCAGATACTACACAAGAAAATGAACATGTCATCACAACAGAGTCTCCAGTTTTATAGTTTTCAAAGAACCAAGAGAGATTTAATATGAGAAATAATGCGGATGACGAGATGAGGAATGGATTAAATCAAGAATATCTGACATAAAAAAAAATACATGATGCGAAATGAGAAAACTTAAATATTTTGGACACATTAAACGTCATGATAATTTAGAGAAGACCGTATTGGAGGGATACATAATGGGAAAAAGAAAAAGAGGAAGACCAAAACGAAGATGGCTGCAAGACATCGTTGAGGATCTGCAAATGGATGCAGCAGCAGCAGGGCATCTTGCTCACAACCGAGAGGCCTACAGGAGAGCTGTTTGGGAGCAAAGTTCCGTAAGGGACATGCAAATGAATGATGCCAAATGTCCCGGCAAAGGGAATTATCCTGCCATAGGAAGAAAATATGACTCAAGGTATACTTACAGACTTCAACTCAGATCACCACACTGTTCCAGACATGTAAATCACTGTCCCAAAAACACTATAGCACTACCATCCTACACTAACCAGTTTGAGAACCTCTCCTGAATCACAAAGCTAAAAAAAAAAAACTAATAAGTGACATGATCCAACCCTTCTACACAAAACTATGTCCAATGGGACAAACAACAATATGACTGGACCAGTCGTTATTCTCCTGCAAGCAGCTATGCTAATACATGCTTCTCCTTATCAATCATGTCTAGAAAAACTCAACACAGCTACCAACAATCTCTGACTCCTATCCCGAGCCATCTTTCTGTCTGAGCGCCCAACCCCCCAATCCCCATCTGAGTCCAGTATTTCCCGGCTCCACTCTGAAATCACGAGATTTCCCTCCCTTCATTGTTTCCAACTCGCGCCAATTACCACGCTGCCTGTTTGGATCTAGAACTTTTTCCTACCTTTCTCGTGATACGCAGACTTTCCATACTGTACTAGTTCACCCTAATAAGTGAGTTCTGACAACAAACAGGACTCATGAACATTACCGAAAGTTCTCGAAATATTAGTAATCTCTCCATCTTAGGGAACTGCGCTTGTTGTTGCCCTTATGCCAGTACTTAGGACACATTCTGCTACAAAGGGTCTGGTAACAGATCTGCTAAGCTTCGCACAAAATTTGATGCAGTCATGTTGTTTGAATTTGATCGCAGAGTGGTCTTAACATAGTCACTTGTTGAACTTTGTAGACATTACAACGCCTAAAGGTAGGCCGACTCAACAAGTTTAGGAGTAAAGTTGTATCCTGCGCGCATTTTATCGAAAGGTACAGTCACGACAAGTACGGTCCTGGAACTTTCTGATACAGCCTCTTATATACGAGGGTCATACCGAAAGTCGTGAGCAAATTTTGTTTTAAAAATCAGAATTTATAGATAGAGAAAATATAAATGTATCACCTTCAACATAATCTCCATTTCTCTGCACACGTTTTTCCAATCGCTCTGCAAGTTTGAAAATACCCTCCCGGTAGAATTCCATTCCAGCTGACCGACGGCACAGACGCACTGCTTTCTGGACGTTCTCTTCTGTGGGACCCAGCGGGCACAAACTTTTCTATATCCTAGGGTTTCAGTCATTTCCTGTACTATTCCAAGATTTACACCGATTTCAGATACTGTGATACGTTTGTCTTCTTTAATTATATCGTCAACCCTTTCCACGTTGCGTTCAGTGGAGGCAGTTCGAGGGTGACCGCTACGAGGCATGTCTTGGATGCTCGTGTTTCCATCTTTGAAATGTTTCACCCGCCTCCTAACACTGCTAGCACCCATACACACATCTCCATAAGCAAGTTGAAGTCTTTGGTGAATTTCAGCAGCGAGGATTTCCTCTTTAATGAGGAACTCAATAATAGCACGTTGACAAAACGAAACTTCAGCACCCACCATTTTGTTTCTGCTCTGCGTGGTCATGGCATTTGCTGATGGTGATGTCATGTGACCTCTACATGAAGTGCAAAGGATGCAAATTAAGATTATACATTTATATTTTCTGTATCTGTAAATTCTGATTTTTAAAAAATGTTGCTTACGACCTTCGGTATGACCCTCGTATTTTTAACACTGCTTATTAATCGCAGTTAAGGCGTTAAAAACTTCCCCGATTAAAATTTTTTAATGCAACACGTAATGCGTTAATTATGGTCTGTTAATTTGACTGCATTTCACACTGTTAAATTAATGAAGCAACGCTAAATCAATCCACATCTATTAATAGTAGTACCGGGTCACAGTGTTAACTTAGCCGGATTATTTACACATTTCTCTCCCTTCCTGGTTGATCGCTGCCACGTTGTTCCTGCTCAGTCATTTTCCCAACGCCCTGGCGTCTTGAACTCAGGATGGCGGGATCTGATGACCCTGCCAGAATCGTACGTTACAAGAATACGACCCGATCTGGAACGATGAACAGACACAGCAGAGAACTGCGCCTGCGCCTGACTGGCGCTTCACAAAATCTTTGGCGTGTGTGACCCTTGCGAATGAGCAAGAGAAACGAGGTTTGGCAAGAGCCGCAAGTTCTGAGAATGTCTGACTCAAAGATGCATTCAAAATAATATCTATATAATATGTCGACAATTTGAGTCTATAAGTCTGCGGCCCCAATTCTCTTCTCCTTTCCCCCAACACACACACAAACCTCAGAATTCCTCTCAGGGTGGCAGATTCCGCCCTGCTTGAGAACCTCGAACCCCTCTTCTAAGGAGTAACTCGGCTTGTGCAAAAAATATTTCTTCACGAGCGATAACTCATGGAAGTTATGGGCAGATAACTTAAAAGTAATGTTAGAGGGAAAACAAAATGGGCTACAAAATATACATTATCATCATCATCATGTGCCGTGCCGACTGGCGTTGGCTATTATGCTTCTCCAGAGTATCCGATCCTTCATGCAGGCCATCAGCTCAGTTGGTGATCTCCTCTCACACCATCCCGTCAGACTGTCCAGTATCATTTCTCTTGGTCTTCCTCTTGATCTTCTTCCTTCTATTTTTCCTGTTGTTATAATATTTTCAATGCCCCTTCTTCTCATTGCATGTCCTATGAAAGTACATTGTCTTTCTCTTATCTTTTTGACAAGGTTTTTTGTCTCTCCAGCTCTTCTCATACATTCTTCATTAGTTATTTTTGCTGTCCAGGGGATTCGCAACATTCTTCTAATAAACCACATTTCTGCTGCTTCCAATGATTTTTGTGCAGACTTGTCCATGATTCACTTCCATATAACAAGATAGGTTCAATATAGCATTTTAGGACTCGTTTTCTAATTTCTCATTCTCTGAAATGCAGTCTTTGCTTGGCCTATTCTGTTCCTAATTTCTGTTCTGCATTTCCCATCTGAAGTTATTACTGCTCCAAGGTATTTGAATTTCTGCACCTGCTTTAGAATAGTTCCATTTAATTTTATACTGCATGCTGGTGGATTCTGTTTCTTAGATATAACCATAGTCTCTGTCTTTTTGATGTTCAAAGTAAAGCCTTTCTGTCCACTTTCTTTGGCGACTTTATCCAAGAGATTTTGCAGGTCTTGTTGGTTCTCAACTATCAGTACTGTGTCGTCAGCATACCGAAGGTTGTTAATATTGTATCCTCCAATTTTTATGCCTGGTTCTGTGATGATTGTTCTTAGAATATTCTCGCTATACAGAGAAAAAAGGTCTGGAGATAGTACATATCCTTGTCGCACCCCTTGTTTTATAGGTTGATATTTTCCAATTCTATTTTCAACTCGAACTGCTGCTTCATGTTGCCAGTATAGATGTTTTACAATGTTCAGGTCTTTGCCGTCTATATTGATGTCTTCAAGCATTTTAATAATTTCATTATGTTTCACCTTGTCAAATGCCTTGGTGTAATCAATGAAGCATAAGTAGAGATCTTTCTGTACTTCTAAAGTTCTTTCTGTTAGTGTTCGTAAAGCATAAATGGCATTGTGTGTTCCCTTTCCTTCAACAAATCCAAACTGTTCATCTGCTATTTCCATTTTTATCTTTTTCCTTGTTCTTCTCATAATGATTCTCAGAAGTAGCTTCGTTATGTGACATGAGAGGCTGATAGTCCGGTGGTCGTCACATTCCTTTGCACCTGGTTTCTTTGGTAGTGCTATAAACGTGGATTTAATCAGGTCACTGGGAATATAACCACTGTTGTAAATGTCATTCAGTAACTTGGTTATTATTTTTATTCCTGTCTCCTCTAGTGCCTCTATTTCTTCTATTGTTATATTATCAGGCCCAGTCGCTTTTCCTTTCTTCATGTGTTTGATGGCATCTATGATTTCATCTTCAAGTATTGGTAGTCCATCACAGTTTTCAGTATCTGGTGTTAATTCTGCTCTTCCCGATATTAGGCTGCCAGACCGAGCCACTCACGGAACGTTTTTCTTAATATAGTCAGTACATGGATTTCTTACGTAGTTGTTTGGTTGGGGGGGGGGGGTCTGAAATTTACAGGACCTTCATGGTGGATTTTTGACCCCTTTCGATGTTGATAAGGCATTAAAAAAAAAGAGGTTTGACAAAGTCTGAACCCCCTCCCCCTCCCCTTGTATTCCACCACATTGGTGCAGTTTTGGTTTGTTTTGTGCTTACCTTAGTCGTACCAGAAGTCTTTACATGTACGTACTGAACGATGGGGGAACCGGCTAGCGCAGGGGCTAGAGCACTCGTCTAGAATGGCAGAGGGTTCGAATCCCCAGCTAGCGGGATTTTTTCCCCCCGACCAGTACGGCTTCGAGGTCGACCCAGCCCTGTAAAATGGGTACCGGAGAAAATCTGGGAAGGAAAGACAGCGAGGAAAGGAACTGGCCACACTACCTCATACACTGATGGCCCAGCATAATGAGGTCTCTAACGCTTCATCCCCTGTCTGCCTGCCTGCCTGCGGTGGAAATATAGGAGAGCGCGCTCACAAAATGTCGTAGCACGTGCACGTGTACAAAGATTTACGCTGATGATGAATGAGTCACCATCCGAAGGTTATTTTTACGAGCAGGGAGACCGTGTGTACCGCTCTCAGCAAATCTTGTTTTGTTTTCTTGCGTCACCTCAGCATGGGCTGACATGTCACGTGCAGTCAGGCCACGCAGGAAACAGTACGTGCCAGTATAATGTAACCAGCTGGTTACAGGAACTGTAGCCATGCAAGTTCGTGACAAACATAATCTAGGTCAGCGGATCCTCAATCATAAAAATTGTTTGTCCCACGCCCGGAAGGAAGGAAGGAAGACCGGAAGGTAACAATGATACACAAAACACTCGTGAGAAACGGAGTCCTTGTGACTGGGTCATCATGATTCTGTAAACTGGAACATGACTTTGATATCAATTTAAAATTTTAGTCCGTAGTATTTATGTCGAGAACGATCGGGTAATTTTAGTAAACAACTGGGGTAAAAAAAAAAAAAAAGTTCCGGAACTTGACACACAGCTTTCCCCTTGGTTATCTGCACAAGCACCGAAATTCCTTCTTTTTTTTTTTTTTTCGAATTTGCGGTGATCAAAGATGAGAATACGGGACAATGTGGGAGATGTGTTTTAAAATAAGGGACAGAAGTAATAAGGGACAAATCCTTAAAATCTTTTTCATCTTGTCCCGTATGCCAAGAGACCATGCACTTTGCCCAGGGACGCTGCTACTGATGATGATGCTCTAGTGTCTACCCAAATTCTTTTTAACTTTTGCAGACAAAATCAATTACAGACATTTTGGCTCACAAAACCAGAGAAATCTGTACTGAGACAGACCTACAAATCAACATAAGACTTCCGCTAACGCCATCTCTCCTCTGTTCACTTGCGGATAAGATGGATTTGCCCTGAGTGAAATGTAACAGTAGAAGTGTTGGTCAGTGTAAAGTAAGAGAACAGAGTTGATAAGACCTCGAAAAAAAATCTTAGACAAAGCACTTTAGTGAGACGTGAGAGAAAGAAAAATTACGAGAGAATTACCTGGGATTCAAACACGGACCCCGGTAGGACGAGCAGCCGCCTAGCCACGAGAGAACAGCGTACTAACCGACTGAGCCAACTAGCACCTACAGTAGTAGTAGTAGTAGTAGTAGTAGTAGTAGAGCTGTGAAGACGCAGGTTGGTTTTGGCATCTATGATTTCATCTTCAAGTATTGGTAGTCCATCACAGTTTTCAGTATCTGGTGTTAATTCTGCTCTTTCTCCAGATATACGCGTTCCCTTTATTCCCGATATTAGGCTGCCAGACCGAGCCACTCACGGAACGTTTTTCTTAATATAGTCAGTACATGGATTTCTTACGTAGTTGTTTGGTTGGGGGGGGGGGGTCTGAAATTTACAGGACCTTCATGGTGGATTTTTGACCCCTTTCGATGTTGATAAGGCATTAAAAAAAAAGAGGTTTGACAAAGTCTGAACCCCCTCCCCCTCCCCTTGTATTCCACCACATTGGTGCAGTTTTGGTTTGTTTTGTGCTTACCTTAGTCGTACCAGAAGTCTTTACATGTACGTACTGAACGATGGGGGAACCGGCTAGCGCAGGGGCTAGAGCACTCGTCTAGAATGGCAGAGGGTTCGAATCCCCAGCTAGCGGGATTTTTTCCCCCCGACCAGTACGGCTTCGAGGTCGACCCAGCCCTGTAAAATGGGTACCGGAGAAAATCTGGGAAGGAAAGACAGCGAGGAAAGGAACTGGCCACACTACCTCATACACTGATGGCCCAGCATAATGAGGTCTCTAACGCTTCATCCCCTGTCTGCCTGCCTGCCTGCGGTGGAAATATAGGAGAGCGCGCTCACAAAATGTCGTAGCACGTGCACGTGTACAAAGATTTACGCTGATGATGAATGAGTCACCATCCGAAGGTTATTTTTACGAGCAGGGAGACCGTGTGTACCGCTCTCAGCAAATCTTGTTTTGTTTTCTTGCGTCACCTCAGCATGGGCTGACATGTCACGTGCAGTCAGGCCACGCAGGAAACAGTACGTGCCAGTATAATGTAACCAGCTGGTTACAGGAACTGTAGCCATGCAAGTTCGTGACAAACATAATCTAGGTCAGCGGATCCTCAATCATAAAAATTGTTTGTCCCACGCCCGGAAGGAAGGAAGGAAGACCGGAAGGTAACAATGATACACAAAACACTCGTGAGAAACGGAGTCTTTGTGACTGGGTCATCATCATTCTGTAAACTGGAACATGACTTTGATATCAATTTAAAATTTTAGTCCGTAGTATTTATGTCGAGAACGATCGGGTAATTTTAGTAAACAACTGGGGTAAAAAAAAAAAAAAGTTCCGGAACTTGACACACAGCTTTCCCCTTGGTTATCTGCACAAACACCGAAATTCCTTCTTTTTTTTTTTTTCTTTCGAATTTGCGGTGATCAAAGATGAGAATACGTGACAATGTGGGAGATGTGTTTTAAAATAAGGGACAGAAGTAATAAGGGACAAATCCTTAAAATCTTTTTCATCTTGTCCCGTATGCCAAGAGACCATGTGCTTTGCCCAGGGACGCTGCTACTGATGATGATGATGATGCTCTAGTGTCTACCCAAATTCTTTTTAACTTTTGCAGACAAAATCAATTACAGAAATTTTGGCTCACAAAACCAGAGAAATCTGTACTGAGACAGACCTACAAATCAACATAAGACTTCCGCTAACGCCATCTCTCCTCTGTTCACTTGCGGATATGATGGATTTGCCCTGAGTGAAATGTAACAGTAGAAGTGTTGGTCAGTGTAAAGTAAGAGAACAGAGTTGATAAGACCTCGAAAAAAAATCTTAGACAAAGCACTTTAGTGAGACGTGAGAGAAAGAAAAATTACAAGAGAATTACCTGGGATTCAAACACGGACCCCGGTAGGACGAGCAGCCGCCTAGCCACGAGAGAACAGCGTACTAACCGACTGAGCCAACTAGCACCTACAGTAGTAGTAGTAGTAGTAGTAGTAGTAGTAGAGCTGTGAAGACGCAGGTTGGTTTTGGAAACGTCAGCGAGCATTTCTGAAAGTCCCTGTGACGCTAATGGCATAAGCAGACGAAGAAGAAGAGAACATGGATTGTTGTTCCTGTCCTTGGGAATGAAAGTAAATGACCTTGTCTGTGTTTGATGGGCATTTTGCAAGATCTTTTGCTTCTGCTTGTTACTGTGAAACTGATCGATACGGACTTGTTATCTGCATGTAGTCTTGATCAACTTGACGTCTTATTCGCAGTCTTCACCTGCTTGTAATCTTGATCAACTTGACGTCTTATTCGCAGTCTTCACCTGCTTGTAATCTTGATCAACTTGACGTCTTATTCGAAGTCTTCACCTGCTTGTAATCTTGATCAACTTGACGTCTTATTCGCAGTCTTCACTTACATGTAGTCTTGATCAACTTGACGTCTTATTCGCAGTCTTCACCTGCATGTAGTCTTGATCAACTTGACGTCTTATTCGCAGTCTTCACCTGCATGTAGTCTTGATCAACTTTACGTCTTATTCGCAGTCTTCACCTGCTTGTAGTCTTGATCAACTTGACGTCTTATTCACAGTCTTCACCTGCTTGTAGTCTTGATCAACTTGACATCTTATTCGCAGTCTTCACCTGCATGTAGTCTTGATCAACTTGACGTGTAACTCGCCGTCTTCACCTACATGTAGTCTTGATCAACTTGACGTCTTATTCGCAGTCTTCACCTTCATTTCCACTATCATTCTGTTCCAGATAATAAATGTATTGACTACCGGCATTGATGAATCCTATGCCTGATGTTCGACGTCTTTGAAATGTCGAACTTAACCTGACAAGTGTCTACCTTTGTTGTTTGTAACTATGGTGTCACATGTGATAGAAATCATCTCACAGAGACTTCCTCGAGAACATTAAAGAAGAGACGCAAGCGGTGATCAGACACAAAACATGACTTGTATCACCAAATGTTACGATGACCCTGAACAAACATTGCACAAAAAAAAAAAAAAAATGTTGCTCATGGACAAAGCAAGCTAAAAACTCGGTCGACAAAAAGCAAATCTAGAACGAAAGAAATGAGGAAGTTGGATTTCTACGAAAGAAACATTGAAAATTATGAAAACCTTGCCATGTTTGGTAAACAGTTTCCAATAGCTGCAGAGAAAGACTTGGTTGTATTTATAATTGTTTCAATTGTGAGGCTGAAAAACATGTGAAGTATCAAATAAACAGGAAACTACAGATTGCCTTATGTCATTTTTATAGGAGGTAAACAAATCGCGTAAGGTCACCACGAACCTTAACCAACAGCTGTAACTAGAAAATATTCGATGCTAGCACACTCACTCACACAAATATATCTATACTACAAGAGTTAATATTGAAGAAGGCTGGCTAGTAAAGAGGATTAAAGAGAGAAAATATAAATATTTTGGACACATTAAACGTCATGATAATCTGTAGAAGACCATCTTGGAAAAAGAAAGAGAGGAAGACCACGGCGAAGATGGCTGCAAGACATCGCTGATGATCTGCAAATGGATGCAGCAGCAGCAGGCCATCTTGCTCACAACTGAGAGGACTACAAAAGAGCTGTTTGGGAGGCAAAGTTCCGCAAGGGACATGCAAATGAATGAATGAATGAGCACACTCACGCTGTTGAATGGCAATTTGCTGTTTATACGTTCTGCGCTGTTCAGTGACAAAAGAAAATGGATATTAAATAAGCAGGACAGGTTACGCTCAAGACCAATGATACGTTCAAGATCCATCAATGATAGACCTACTAATAAAATGGAAGATTTACAAATTTGAAAAGGGTGAACTAGATACATATTATAACAACTTGGACTGGGCATTGAAGTGATATCAGACACGAGGGAGAATTTTGTTTTTTAAGCAAAGACAACAAGCCTTCAGGTGGAACACAACCACGTGAAGCTTAGAGAGGCCAAATTAGTGGACATGAAATGGCTCGATGAGGTTGAAAAGCTCGCCGAAGACAGGAAAACTTGCCGAACTGCCATGTGAGTCCCGTGTGACGTTTAGCAGCACAGGAAGGATGTAAGATGTAAGATGTAAGATGATGTAAGAAAGACAACGTACCCTTTAACTATTAGCAGCTGAAGAAAGAGTTATATCAGTTCTCCGCATAGTTCCCCCTGTAGCTCGATGAACTTCTTCTATGGCTCCACTAGTTTCTTCATTTGTTATGAGAAGAAGCTTCTAAGCTGATCCCAAATCCACGGCTTACATCTGTCACTGCTTACATCTGTCATGCCTTACATCTGCCACCGTTTACATCTGCCACGTCTTACATCTGCCATCGTTTACATCTGCCACGCCTTAAATCTGCCACCGCTTACATCTGCCACGTCATACATCTGCCTCATCTTACATCTGCCATCCTTTCATCTGCCACGGCTTACATCTGCCACCGCTTACATCTGCCACGTCATACATCTGCTTCATCTTACATCTGCCATCCTTTCATCTGCCACGGCTTACATCTGCCACGCCTTACATCTGCCACCGCTTACATCTGCCACGTCATACATCTGCCTCATCTTACATCTGCCATCCTTACATCTGCCACCGCTTACATCTGCCACGTCATACATCTGCCTCATCTTACATCTGCCATCCTTTCATCTGCCACGCCTTACATCTGCCACGCCTTACATCTGCCACGTCATACATCTGCCTCATCTTACATCTGCCACGTCATACACCTGCCACGGCTTACATCTGCCACGCCTTACATCTGCCACCGCTTACATCTGCCACGTCATACATCTGCCTCATCTTACATCTGCCATCCTTACATCTGCCACCGCTTACATCTGCCACGTCATACATCTGCCTCATCTTACATCTGCCATCCTTTCATCTGCCACCGCTTACATCTGCCACGTCATACATCTGCCTCATCTAACATTCCTCATTATATTTTCAGTATACAAGTTAAATAAGTAGGGTGACAATATGCACCCCTGACGGACCCCTTGTTTTATGTCAAACCAACTTGTTGTTTCACCATTTATTCTTACTGCTGCTTGTTGGTCTAAATACAGCAGTGATGTTAATTGTATCAAATGTGTTGGAAATCCCATTTTTTCCATTATTTCCCAAAGTTTCTGGTGTTGTACACAATCAAATGCCTTTGAGTAGTCTATAAAGGATAAATATAGATTCACATTAAACTCCCTGCATTTCTCTATTATTAATCTTAGATTGAATATATGATCTCTTGATCCTCTTCCTTGCCTGAAGCCAGCTTGGACCATATTGACTTCTTCTTCTATTTTCTTTCGAAGTCTACTCATTATGATTTTTAACAGAATTTTACTGGCATGACTAATCAGGGCAACAGTAAAGAGGATTAAAGAGAGAAAATATAAATATTTTGGACACATTAAACGTCATGATAATCTGTAGAAGACCATCTTGGAAGGGTACATAATGGGAAAAAGAAAGAGAGGAAGACCACGGCGAAGATGGCTGCAAGACATCGTTGATGATCTGCAAATGGATGCAGCAGCAGCAGGCCATCTTGCTCACAACTGAGAGGACTACAAAAGAGCTGTTTGGGAGGCAAAGTTCCGCAAGGGACATGCAAATGAATGAATGAATGAGCACACTCACGCTGTTGAATGGCAATTTGCTGTTTATACGTTCTGCGCTGTTCAGTGACAAAAGAAAATGGATATTAAATAAGCAGGACAGGTTACGCTCAAGACCAATGATACGTTCAAGATCCATCACTGATAGACCTACTAATAAAATGGAAGATTTACAAATTTGAAAAGGGTGAACTAGATACATATTATAACAACTTTGACTGGGCATTGAAGTGATATCAGACACGAGGGAGAATTTTGTTTTTTAAGCAAAGACAACAAGCCTTCAGGTGGAACACAACCACGTGAAGCTTAGAGAGGCCAAATTAGTGGACATGAAATGGCTCGATGAGGTTGAAAAGCTCGCCGAAGACAGGAAAACTTGCCGAACTGCCATGTGAGTCCTGTGTGACGTTTAGCAGCACAGGAAGGATGTAAGATGTAAGATGATGTAAGAAAGACAACGTACCCTTTAACTATTAGCAGCTGAAGAAAGAGTTATATCAGTTCTCCGCATAGTTCCCCCTGTAGCTCGATGAACTTCTTCTATGGCTCCACTAGTTTCTTCATTTGTTATGAGAAGAAGCTTCTAAGCTGATCCCAAATCCACGGCTTACATCTGTCACTGCTTACATCTGTCACTGCTTACATCTGTCATGCCTTACATCTGCCACGTCTTACATCTGCCACCGTTTACATCTGCCATCTTTACATCTGCCACGTCTTACATCTGCCATCGTTTACATCTGCCACGCCTTAAATCTGCCACGTCATACATCTGCCTCATCTTACATCTGCCATCCTTTCATCTGCCACGGCTTACATCTGCCACGCCTTACATCTGCCACCGCTTACATCTGCCACGTCATACATCTGCCTCATCTTACATCTGCCATCCTTTCATCTGCCACGGCTTACACCTGCCACGCCTTACATCTGCCACCGCTTACATCTGCCACCGTTTACATCTGCCACGGCTTACATCTGCCACCGTTTACATCTGCCATCCTTACATCTGCCACCGCTTACATCTGCCACGGCTTCCATTTTGCTCAAAAGTCTACGTTGCCCCCAAGCCATCATGGTATGTGCGGATTCAAAGATGAATATCAAAATGTGCAGTAATGGTGGATAACCTACTCCCCATGGGCCCTCTTCGATCGTGACTTGCATCCTGTCGATGTGGCTCACTCGTTTCAATACTCTTTTTCTTCTTCTTCGTTCTTCTTCTTCTTCTTCAATCATTGTCATACTTGTAAACTTCTAAAGTAATCGGTGGTCAGTTGGTGTTCGTGTACATCCCCATAAATTTCTCTTGAACCGACATAGGCGTTGGCCACATCTGTTTTCTCTGTGCCTCATATGTTGGGTACATCTGTTTTCTCTGTGCCTCATATGTTGGGTACATCTGTTTTCTCTGTGCCTCATATGTTGGGTACATCTGTTTTCTCTGTGCCTCATATGTTGGGTACATGTGTTTTCTCTGTGCCTCATATGTTGGGTACATCTGTTTTCTCTGTGCCTCATATGTTGGGTACATCTGTTTTCTCTGTGCCTCATATGTTGGGTACATCTGTTTTCTCTGTGCCTCATATGTTGGGTACATCTGTTTTCTCTGTGCCTCATACGTTGGGTACATCTGTTTTCTCTGTGCCTCATACATTGGGTACATCTGTTTTCTCTGTCCCTCATACGTTGGGTACATCTGTTTTCACTGTCCCTCATATGTTGGGTACATCTGTTTTCTCTGTGCCTCATACGTTGGGTACATCTGTTTTCTCTGTCCCTCATACGTTGGGTACATCTGTTTTCTCTGTGCCTCATACGTTGGGTACATCTGTTTTCTCTGTCCCTCATACGTTGGGTATATCTGTTTTCTCTGTGCCTCATATGTTGGCTACATCTGTTTTCTCTGTGCCTCATATGTTGGCCACGTCTATTTTCTCTGTGCCTCATATGTTGGCTACATCTGTTTTCTCTGTGCCTCATATGTTGGCTACATCTGTTTTCTCTGTGCCTCATATGCTGGCCACGTCTATTTTCTCTGCGCCTCATATGTTGGCCACATCTGTTTTCTCCGTGCCTCATATGCTGGCCACGTCTGTTTTCTCTGCGCCTCATATGTTGACCACATCTGTTTTCTCTGCGCCTCATATGTTGACCACATCTGTTTTCTCTGTGCCTCATATGTTGGCCATATCTGTTTTCTCTGTGCCTCATATGTCGGGTACTCCTGCAGAATGTGTTACCCTGCCATCTTACCAATGCCACACGTTGGTTGGGCCGATCTTGATCTTGTTGAAAAGATGGTTCCTCAGTCTGTTGTGACCTGTGTCTGTTACCTCAGTCTGTTGTGACCTGTGTCTGTTACCTCAGTCTGCTGTGACTTGTGTCTGTTACCTCAGTCTGCTGTGACAGAAGCAGAGCCAGAAAATGATCGCGTGATCTTCTCTGCCGAGTTGGGAGTAAGCGTCATTGTTCGGACTGTTCTTTTGCCCACTTGTTCTTGAATGTTCTTTTTACTTTCTCGTATGTCATGCTTGTAGTTGTTTGTGGTAATCTGCCACCTTTGGCTGGGATGTCAGCTGTTTCGCTACCTGGTACACCGCAGTTGGATGGAATCCACACCATTACCGTTCTTGAGACAAGCTTATATATCTGGTATACTGCTGGTCGCAGGTCACTGAGATGGTCGCAGGTCACCGAGGGTCTTTTCTGACAGATCTCGAACAACACAAACTGAACCTGTCATGGCTGAGAACTGAGACTACGTTGGACCCGCGTTTCACAAATCTTAGACGTTTGCGAAAGGCTGAGAGAAACGAGGTTTGGCAAGAGCTGCAAGTCCTTCTGAGGCTGTCTGACTCAAAAGATGCATTCCAAATAAAGCGCTTATAATATTCCCAACAGTTTGAGGCTGTCCCCCCCCCCCTCTTTTTTTTCTTTCTACACTGAGGCAGTGAAAGACTGACAACCACTCAGACCCTTAGACTAAACTTAGTACGGGCCCCTGGCCGTTCCGATCTAGTTGTGACCTCAGATATTATGAAATACGCAGGCCGAGCACAAAGTGATAGGTCACCGTCTTTTGGACAACGTGACGTGCTGGGGCAGCAACAACAGTTATAAATGATTGACATATGAAACAATAATCTGTGAATGTCAGTGTCTCCAGGTTTTAGCCCGTGCAGTCTAATACGTATGCCACGATACTGAGCTGGAAACAAGGAGACTTGCGCAGGAGGAGACCTGCGTGGAAGAAGACTTGAGCGAAGTCAAGCGTTAGAGAAAGGTTTTGCGTTTTTTGAAAAAGGGGGGGGGGGAGTGGGAAGTAAATAAGATAACATCTTCTTACGCCTGCAAAGTGGCCGAGCCGACAGTGTGTTGTCCTCTTGTGACTACTTGTTCTGTTTGAGTCCGTGCTTCTTTATCTCGCGTGTAAAATGCTTTGCTTGTTATTTTTAGAATGCTTGTCTCTAACAGTTAACCTTCCGCCAAGAACTTCGAAGATGCAGTTCGCCGGTTTTTGGCGTCTGTTGGGGATATCTCCACTGTGCATCGCAGTTAACTTTTCTTTTTTTGTGAATATGGCGTCTTTGAAGGTTGTGTAAACTGGTTAAGAGGTACGGCCACAAAACTTGCATAAATCAAGATTTTGGAAATAACGCTCGCGCACATATACATGCAGACATCATCATCATCATCATCAAGTGTTGTATAGATATGTCACAGAGACCATTCTTCACAACAGATCTAAAAACGTACATGTTTTTCATCAGCTCCATTGATGGTGACTGGGATTACATTACCCAGCTACCTTATGTTACATCACCCACTTATCTTCTATTACATTATCCAGTTACCTTCTTCTATCTTCTCCCAAGTATCTTTCTTGTTTTTCTGTTTCAGCATTTTCCCTTTCTCATCGTTCAACTACTATTTCTCGGGGGTTTTTTTCCTTCTTAAAGTTTTCATTTACTTCGTTTAGTCAGTTTCTTGTGTATTCATGACCTGTTTATCCTAGGTTGTCTGTTAACATTCTTGTAACCAGCTGCAGTCAAAGAGGAGCCCAGCTGGTGCATTGCTTAAAGGCCCCCAGTGGTATCCTCTGTTTAACAAGAGGGAAGGAGGCCTCTAGCATACGAAACCAGAATGACTAATAAAGGCAACAAAATTCCTCTCAGGGCCCTGTTTACAAGAGAACATATCTCCATCCTCTACACTGATCAGTAAGTCAGTCATCTGCATGTCCCTTGAGGAACTTTACCTCCCTAACAGCTCTCCTGTGGACCTCTCGGTTGTAAGCAAGATGGCCTACTGCTGATGTATCCATTTGCAGATCATCAACGATGTCTTGCAGCCATTTTCGCCTTGGTTTTCCTCTCTTTCTTTTTCCCATTATGTATCCTTCCAAGATGGTCTTCTCTAAATTATCCCTACACTGATCCCAGCATATAATCACAATAGAGCAACTATACTCTGAACATGACCAAAGATTCTGTTAAACAGAACTGCTAGGTAAGTATGTAAGATATTTTAATCAGCCACACCAAGTTTTTCTTTCACATGGAGGTATCTGTGTAACGTGCATAATGCATAGCAATAATTCCAACCATCTGCACACTCAACTTAGTGAGAACTTTGTTTCACCAGCGCACTATTTATATTTGTGTTCATACACTCAACTTAGTGAGAACTTTGTTTCACCACTGCACTATTTATATTTGTGTTCATACACTCAACTTAGTGAGAACTTTGTTTCACCACTGCACTATTTATATTTGTGTTCATACACTCAACTTAGTGAGAAGCTTTGTTTCACCACTGCACTATTTATATTTGTGTTCATACACTCA
This sequence comes from Achatina immaculata, assembly GCA_009760885.1. NCBI lineage: Eukaryota > Metazoa > Mollusca > Gastropoda > Stylommatophora > Achatinidae > Lissachatina > Lissachatina immaculata. Next base: position 24,907,387 of record CM019699.1, read on the forward strand.
ACTTAGTGAGAAGCTTTGTTTCACCAGCGCACTATTTATATTTGTGCTCGTATTCAGCTATCAAAAAAAAAAATCTTGCCATTTTTCTTTCTCTCACATCTAAAGTGTTTTGTCTCTTTTCAAACCCTAACCACACAACACTGTGCAAAATATTCATTGTTTCTCATTTGAAAAAAAGGTAGAACAAAAGTCATCAAGAAAAGAAGTATTTAAGAAAATATGGAATAATCTTCTTCAAAAACATCTCTGTTGAACAATTGAAGTGTGACATGAAAGAAAGCATATCTATGAGTTGCAAGAGTTGTCTGCACGGTGACTGGCATAAAGTGAGCGAACACTTCAACATCCAACATGTCTGACATAGAGTGGATTCTGCTGAATTGCTACTGAATATTATTTAACTCTTCCCGTGTGTTAGGAAGAAACACGGACGTGTCGTGGAGTGCGGGAGTAAAAACGCGGGTCTTGGTCTGTAAGGGGGTCTAGTTGTAAAATGGAATGGAAAACAGTATTTCCATGTACTTCCTTATACTTAATATGTTTCAAAGTATAACTAAATGAATGAAAATTTCATAAATGCAGAGTTTTTTAGGAAAAAAGAAGTAATGTGAAGTTTTTAGACACTGATTGTGGCCACCTCACCATCGGCTAGGTCTAGATCCACGCTACTTACCCCTATTTACCATCTGAGATGTGTAGATCTACTTGTTGATCTTGTATTGTGATTCTATATTGCATTCTTGCTGAATGAATGTCTGAACTAACCTCCTAACTACTCCTAACTACTTCTCCAGTCGTCTAAATATGTCTAGATCTACTTAGAAAACATTCAAGAGCAGCGGGGTGGCCATAGGCTATGTCCATACCCCTATCTACATCCCTCTATCTACATCGTCAAAAATTGAAAAATTTCCATGCTTCTTGTCCTTTTTCTTGCTCAGCATCACTCGTAACTAGGCACTCTTTTGCCATTTTGAAAGTGTCACCGGAATCGAGGACGAAATATGTACAATCTAAATGTTACACCGCTTGTTTTAATGAAACAAACAACTGTCACTATAATGACCATACGGTAGCTTCGGGACACCGGAAGTGTCACTATATCGACCAAACGCACGGAAAGAGTTAAAGCTGTCCCATGTGTCTCTCACATTTTTTCTTATATTTCATTGACAAGTGATATAGGATATTGTGAATTACATACATCAACAAATACAACATGTGACATAACATAATTTTTTTTTTATTATAGATAATATTACCATACAAAATTATCCTTTCTTATAACACAAACTGAAATAAGATGATTTTATAAGGTAAATATTTAAAGAAATGGTCAGCTCATTTGGCTAAATAATTTTACATTGTGAATTCTGTATCAGCTATGACAAGATACTGACAATGAAAACTGTTAATCTTACAATTATTTTCATGAATGCCATTTATTAACATGAACTCTGCCACTCAAATCCACAAAATTTACTGAAATTCAAGACATTCTCACTTTAGTTAACTTTAAAAAAAAAAAACACTTTTAATCTCAACACTTTCCTTTCAGTCTGCAGCTTAATAAACAGACCTTTTCCATGTGAAAACACACACACACACAGGAGCAGTGTTTAATCTCACTACATTTCCAGACCTGCCAACGCAATTTGATAACATCAAAGCTCAAAAGTTTTACAATACTTGAATGTAAAAGTGAGCTAAATATATTTTTTTTATTTGAACCCTACTCATCAAAGATAAATTAAAATTCACAAGCCTGGCCACCACAAGCATCAATATAAATTCTTCATCTTTTACAAACTGGCAAAAGAAACACCCCTAGTTTTATCTTGGATAAACATCAAAGTTGACAACTCGTGCGTTCTGCTTGCAGAATTCAGAATTCAATCACAAAAACAGTCACGCCAACTATTACCCCAGAAAGTGGACAGAACAAAAGCTCTATTCATCATCTTCAACATCTTTGCCCATCATTGTGTGTTTACCCCGCAGTTCTTTCGGAAAATGGACAAAACGAGAACATGGTACCTGACCTGGAATCTCACAAATACAATCATGGGTACACATGTATCCAAAATTTGCCGAATTGACTTTCTTCTCCTTTGCTATGGCTTCTTTCTTTAATGTGTTGCTGAAAAAAAATAAAATTTGAAATTAAATACCGAAAGATGGACAACAAATGTTGAAAGGCTCAGAAAGTCAACTATAACAACAGTTCATCTAACACAGTGTTTCCTGGAGAGAGAATCACAGATCCCTTTAGATTTTGAAAGAAAGGAGGCATCAAAATATTCCCTTGAAACGCTACAGAATTTTTGGTACATACACTGACAGCTCTCGTACTATGCCCCTTCTCTACCAAAAAAACCTGCTTTATTCTGTTTTAACCATCTTTATACTGAAGGTTATATTTAGCTGCCACATTCAACTATGGTGGCCCGGTTAGCTGAGCGGTCAGGTGCTCGGTTTACTAATCCGGTGGTACAAGTTTCAAGATCCAGCAGTGGGACTATTATCTGACACACATAAGAAAAAAAGACCCTGGGGTCTACCCAGCCTCTGAAAATGGGTACTAGAGAAAAATATGGGGCCTAACATCACATCCCTAATATGCCATAATGGCATGGAAGTGAGGATTTTACCTGTACCTTACATTCAACGATGTCAGCCTGTTTGCCTTCCCAATCTTAATGGCTGATGGAAAGAAACTCTGAGATACTTTCTGGACATCTTTGTGCATCAGGTTTAGTCTACCTCATGATCTCTTTCCTGTCAGAAGTTTGCTTATTACATTTGCTTAAAGATGCAGCTGTCCAACCTGGCAACATGTTCTAAATTATTTCTACGGCAAATGATAAACATTTCTATGTCATCACTTCAAAATTTAAGGAAAAAAAAAAAAAGGATAAACCCACAATTTTCTGCGCACTGCAGTAAGTTTGGCTTCTCATTGACTAAATTCATGTCATGAGGTTTGCCTGCCCAGCCTCTTGTTGACTAAATTCAAGTCAAAAGGTTTGCCTGGCCAGCTCCTCACTGACTAAACTCATGTCAAGAGGTTTGCCTGCTCAGCTCCTCATTAACTAAACATATCAAGAGGTTTGCCTGCTCAACTTCTCATTAACTAAACCCATGTCAAAAGGTTTGCTTGCTCAACTTCTCATTAACTAAACCCATGTCAAAAGGTTTGCCTGCTCAGCTCCTCATTAACTAAACATGTCAAGAGGTTTGCCTGCTCAACTTCTCATTAACTAAACCCATGTCAAAAGGTTTGCTTGCTCAACTTCTCATTAACTAAACCCATGTCAAAAGGTTTGCTTGCTCAACTTCTCGTTAACTAAACTCATGTCAAGAGGTTTGCCTGCCCAGCTTCAAAGACTATAATGATGCTGAAAAGAAAAGGACAAAAATGTGAGGAAAGATATTTTGTAATAAAAACCACTTACTCTGATTTACAGAAAATCTTTTTCACTTGAGCAAAGATGGTATCCTTGTCCTGACTGTCAACATCAAGAACAAGCTTCGTGCCACAGTCTGGAATTGAATTGAAAAACATTCACCTTTTCCAGACTACAAAAGCTGAAACTATGATACCTGGTTATGATAATTAGGGCATATTTTAAAATCCACCAGCTGTCAGTCATGACAAAAGTTAATATCAGGATACACTAAATACTTCAAACACACGGCTGTAGATTATGTCAACATTAAAGTTAAGTATAATATGAAAAACACAATATTTTTTTCTAATTTGAAATATAAAATCAGCAATATGAATTCATATGAAGTAAAAAATAGCCGGACACCAAATAATGCAGAATACTTGATGTTAAATAAAAGAAAAAAGTTTCACATCAGACAGATACAAGTTTTAAAATCAAAGTGACCATTCGCCAAACACATCAAAGTTTTAATGTCTTTCATGAACTATCAAAATGTAACCTCATTTTTAAATATTATTTTTCATTTTTGTAGAAAACATTTCTCTCATATCACACAGAAACCTAAAATCTTACTTCTTTCCTACACTAACCATCGTCAAAGTCATTTTTAAAAAGTTGTCAAAAAATAGACACACACAGCGTAACATCTTCTTCGACAACATCCGATTGTATATACATCCTTGATTCTATAATGGTGTAACAGTGACATCATAATACTGTAACAGTGGCTTCATAATACTGTAACAGTGGCTTCATAATACAGTAACAGTGGCTTCATAATACTGTAACAGTGGCTTCATAATACAGTAACAGTGGCTTCATAATACAGTAACAGTGGCTTCATAATACTGTAACAGTGGCTTCATAATACTGTAACAGTGGCTTCATAATACAGTAACAGAGTTTTATAAAAAAATGATCAGAGAATTGGACACAGCAGATACAAGGTCCGACAATTAAGTAATGAGGCTAATTCCATAAAAAATAAAATAAACAACAGTTGAAGATATAACCTGTATTTTATTCAAAGTAAGCCCCTTGTGCACTGATACAGTGAGTGACACGATCTAACAAACACTGGAACGACCTCTGCAGTTCTTCTGTTGGTATGGCCCTTAAACTTGATGGTACGGCCATTTGGATGTCATCAGTATTGTCAAAGATGCGTCCTTTCAATGGTAACTTTAATTTTGGGAATAGAAAATAATCACAGTGAGACGAATCTAGGGAATAGGGTGGATGGTTGAGAACACATACTTGTTTCTGGGCCAAAAATTCCTGTACAACTACAGCCCGGTGAGCCGGTGCATTACCATGAAGAAGGAAAAAACTGCCAGGTGTTGAATACTCGGGTTGGACTTGAAAAATCCTTTACAATAGGCATTTCAAAATACTTAAATAAACTTTGGCTGTGACAGTCTGTCCTTCTGGAACAAATTCTTTGTGAATAGCTCCTTTACTGTCATAGAAGCACACCAACATTGTCTTCATTTTTTACTTTTGAAGACGACATTTTTTGCCTTTTGGTGATGAAGATGACTTCCACTGAGCACTCTGGAGTTTAGTTGTGGGATCATAGTGGAAAATCCATGTTTCATCCTCTGCAACAATCAAATTTAAGAAATCTTTATTTCTGCGACACATTCTGATGATGTCTTTTGTGTACTCAACATGCTGATGTTTTTGGTCATCAGACAACGAATGAGCCAGAAACCGGCAAGCAATTTTTTTCTTGCCCAAATCTTCCACTAAAATTTTACGGATGGTCTCTCGGTTAACACCAAATTCATATGCCATCATCCTCATAGTCAAACAATGATCTTCTTGTATCCATTCTTTGACTTTTGCAATGAGGTCCTCATTACGAACAGAAATTGGGTGTCCATGTCTAGTTGCATTTGTAATCATTTCCACACCACTTTTGAATCATGAATACCACCTGAATATCTGTGCACGAGATAAACAATTATCCCCATAAACTTGTTGCATCGATTCAACTGTCTCAATGGCACATTTTCCGAGTTTTAAACAGCTTTTTGCTCCATGCTGATTACGTGACAATGCACCTCTAACTAGGTCAACAAAATGGCGGACTATTTGTCGTCTGTTTATTGGGCAATGATGAAATGTTGCCAGATCATAGATGAAGGTTGCCTCTTTGGATCCTATGCTTTTCTTCATAGATGGCATTTTTGTCTTGGCCATAATAAAATCAGTCTCATTACTTAATTGTCGGACTTTGTATAACCAGATGTGGGGACCTCAACCACTATCCACATGCAACGTGTGTATCTCATGCCCCATGTAAACAAAGTGACTGCATTGTCATGGTGTATTATGATACAGTACATATAAACTAATGTAACATACAGCGATACAGTACATATAACTAATATAACATATAATAATACAGTAAATATAACCTATAATATAGCCGTGATGATCATAATAAATGGCCACATTACTGTTATCTCACCAAAGAAAAACTGCAAGTGCGGAGATGGCGTCAGATCTTTGAACACATACATCTGTACCTGAGGGTTCTTGTACTGCATTTGTGCAAAGTGCCAAAACAGGAAGGCTCTGACAGGAAGTGAAATAAAATAAAATTACAACTGAACGTGAGAAGAAAACACAAACGTTCTTATATGTTGTTTCAAAGACAAAACATCTCAGATAACAAAATCTTATTTTGCAGAAAAATAAAAAAAAAAAACAATACATATGTAATTATTCAACACAAAACAGGGGGAGAGACGCGGACCTCTGCCTGGATGAGACAGCAGACAGCGACTCACGGCTGGCTGCTTGTGTCAGAGCCAATCAAGACCCTATTCTACCTGCAAGCGGTGGCCCCTGGGGACAGAGAGCGGTCTGGCTAAATGAAACAGAACTGCAACGTTTAAGAAAACCTGGTCTCAAAAATCTGGCAAGCTGAAGTCAGATGTGTTGTAGCTGCAACAGAACACAACCAACGGCCTTTTTGAGGGGGAATGTCTATGAGGAAGAAGAACTGAATACAAATGTTAACATTTTCCAAATAATAAACATTTCTTTAAAAATCAAAAATTTTGCTGAATATATATTTCTTTTTGTGCAAAAATAAAATAACACCATAAATATCAATCTTACTTGCTATCATGACCCAGCCTTCCACAAAGTGAAGCTATATTTTCTGTTTGACCAGGCAGACAAGTTCAAGAATTGCTGGTGGGACAGCAAATTTGAGGGGGGGGGGGTGTGTGTAATGTAGTCACACAGATTTGCTCAGGTCAACCCGTTTACCCATTTACTCCTTATCATCACTACATGCCACTCAGAGTAGCAGAGTAGATAGCAAGTTAGTGGAGGAGGTCAACAAATTTGTATACCTTGGCAGCAGAGTAGTAGAAAATGGAGACAGCACAGAGGACATCAACAGCAGACTTACTAGAGCAAACCAGGCTTTTGCAGTGCTGCAGACTATACGGAAATAAAAAAAACTAAGCATAAATACAAAAATCAGGATTTTTAAGAGTAATGTTCTAAGTGTACTACTCTATGGAAGTGAATGCTGGAAAATCACCAAAACCATAGAAAACAAGTTGAATTCTTTCCAGACTAAATGTTTATGAAGAATTAGAAAAATATTTTGGCCAAACACCATAAGAAATAACATCTTATTGGCAGAAATGCAGATGAAGCCACTGACAACAATTATTGAGGAAAGACGCTGGCGATGGTTGGGACATGTGCTCCGAATGACTGACAACTCACTACCAAAAATAGCACTAAGATGGACACCACAGGGGAACAGAAGTAAGGGTAGACCAAAAGAGACATGGAGAAGAACAACAGAAAGGATGTTAAGCAATAGAGGGCTCACCTGGGCAAGAGCAGAAAAAAAGGCAAAGGACAGGCATTTGTGGAAAACCCTTGCGGAAGCCCCATGTGCCCTGGGCACTTAAGGTTCAGAGTGAGAGAGATATGCACTGATACACTATATGTTAACCCATTAACCCTTGATGAGATTGAAAAGCTCGCTGAAAACAGAAACAATTGGCAAACTACCTTGTGATATTTAACGGCATGGGAAGGATATAAGATATATAAGATATAAGATTAATCCATTCATACAATGATGATAAATATCCAAAGTTTAGCTTTATATCTGTGATGCTGACATTTATTAGGTGCACAGATAACAATGATAATGTTATGACAGAGCTACCAGAGCGAGCTAACAAAAGCTACCCCCACTTCTCTGTTAACACTCCTGGCCACAATCTCAGCCTGGCTAAGCTGGCAGGGGCAGCAGTGGTCCTCATGTCGGTGGAGCCCACATAGAAGCTAGATTTTTGTGCCAACTCCAGGCCTGCAGGCTAGCCACTGTATTCTGCTCCTAATCTGATACAATGTTCCAGCATGTTCACAGCATCAGCTGCCAAGTATTTCCTACTCACAGTTCCAATGTGATAAAACAACAACATCAACATTTACTGCTAGCAACACCAGTACTAGAAGCCAAAATCCTCTTTAATTTTTATAAATTAAACAGTAATGAAACAATTTCCAGCGTCACTAAACATGCAGCTGTCATTCATTCTTACAATCGTCGGTAACAAAAGAGATTTGTATTTAACTCAGAGAAAAAAAAAAATCCAAGACAAAACGGACAATTTAACTTACTCCGTGCCGGCGCTCGGTTTATGGTCACTGTTGAAGTTGAAGCTCACAATCCGGACATTATCTTTAAATATAAGCTTGCCCTGTTCTAAATACCGCAGTGTGCGCCTCAAAGGGGCGGGGCCTCTCATAAATGGCATGCTGAAAATGTGTTTATGTAAAGTTGTCAAAGACTGTTAAAAAAAAAAAATGCATAACAGAATAACAAATGTACACCTGCTACTGATATTTACAGATGGCCTTTTCTTTCTGATAGGGTTCTCTTCCGACAGCCATGTTGGAAAGCGAAATGGACATAAAGTAAATTTCAAGAGGCAAATATGAAGTACTTCACTGTGAACAGACAAGCAGTCTAAACAAAAAAAAAAAAAGAACTACTGGGACATTAAATATGAACTGTTTGCTCTATAGAACATTTGTAAATTTACAATAAGATGTTTTATTACTTCAGTGGACTGATGGATGGAAAATTAAATCATCATAAAGTGGGACAATGGAATGCTGGGATGATCTGTATATGGGATGAATCAAACAAGAAGTACCTGTCTACCTAAGTTTTAATATGGACTGGATGAAAGAAATAATGGGCTGTATCCCCTGGGAACAAGTGTGTTAAGAGCACACTTATCTTAACATAGTGTTTGTGAGACAGGGAACATAGATCTGTTTGCTTAAAAACTCTGACCTACCTCTGTAGCCCAGAAACTTGTAGCAATCAACACTAATTGTAATTGTTATTTTTGTAAAATGTAATGTCAGGTTGGTGGACGGATGGGGACATGGAGATCTCTGGCGGGGATGAGGGAAGCCTGGTGTGAAACCAATAAATCCAGGACGTGACAAGCCTATGGGTCTTTACAACAATGGCTATCAGAATGATGTAAACAAAACAGAGCCAGTAGACTATGGATGGCAGGGAATGGATATCGCTGAAGCACTCATCAGATTCCTCATCTCAAAGTCAGAGTGTCTTTGTGGAACTGTCTCAAAACCATCTGACATGGAGAATGGGCTTAAGTACAGCCACCTGAGGCTGGAAAACAAAGTTTTGGCCAGGCCAGCCACACTGTCTTCATGGCAGTCCGAGCAAGACCACAGTCTGCCCTAGCAAGGAAAGGTGCTGAAGTCGGAGTTACCCAGCCAAAAGGCGCATCGCAAAAATCAGGGTAACACGCATTATCGCTAATGAATGTCTCTATCTGCAGTTTTCAAACATGGTGCTCGCCCTGTGAAGACTAACCAGGCAGGTGCAGTGCCGGGCCCCCTGCCTCGAAAGGGTCCACCCAATGCTACTGGAGGTCCTCTCAGTTCGTCTTGTGGAGTCAGGAGACATGAGAGTAGAGCTACTGGCCAAAAAATACAACAGAAGAAAACAGCCAAAAAGCAAGAACTTAAAATAATGCAGTGGAATGCTGAGGGTGTCAGCAGTGTTAGAGATGGCTATAGCAAAAAGGTTGAACTAGAGAACATACTTTTTGCAGAGCAAGTAAGTATATGCTGCATACAGGAGACACACCTAACCAAAGATGCCGCCTTTAAAATCAGAGGCTACCAGTGTTTTAGATCAGACCAACAGGACAGAAGAAAAGGAGGAGTACTCACACTTGTTAAGAATAACATCAGCGCATGTCAGGTGGGAGTGTACATGGAAGGAGCCAAATACCAGATGATCCATCTAAAAAGTAGTAATACAGATTTCCACCTCCTTAACTATTACTGTCCTAATGACAGCCCACTTGCTTTAGAAACAATCCCACACAAAGAGAGACTGATGGTCTGTGGTGATTTTAACAGTCATTCCCAGAGCTGGGGCTATGACCACATAGACAAGAGAGGAGAGGAAGTTGAGAGCTGGCAGGATGATAATGGAGTTCTCCTGATCAACCAGCCAACAGATCCCCCAACATTTTATTCAAGGGCTTGGCATACAAAATCAACACCAGATCTGGCATTCCACTCTCCAGATCTGAAGTGGAACATTACACGTGAAGCTGGAAAACAACTTGGAGGTAGCGACCATCGACCAGTCTTCCTGACAATAGAAAATGAACTCCTTAACACCAGTAGCCCTCTCCCCAGATGGAACTATAAAAAAGCAAACTGGACAATGTACAGACATCGTACAGGTATCCTGGTGGGACAGCTGTCCATAGAAGGTAAGGATATTAACAGCATAGTGAAGGAATTCAATGCTTGTATCCTTCAGGTCGTCTGTGAAACCATTCCCAGAGGAGCTCGCAGGGACTATAAACCATACTGGTCTAGTGAAAACTCCATGATGACATGGAAGCAGCTCGAAAGCAAGCAGAAAATAGACCATGCCAAGAACACCACAATGATTACCAACATTCTAAGGCCAAATTTCAGACAGCAAAGCCGCAAGCCAGACGGGAAAGTTGGAGAGAGAAAACAGAGTCTCTAAACTTTGAAAAGGATGGAAGGAAACTGTGGAAACTAATCAAACAGTTAAATGATGAGAGTACTGGAAGAAGTACAAAGGTTACACTAATAGAAGATGGGAAAACTCTTACAGGTAAAGCAGGTAGCAGATCACTTTGCTCGCATTTTTGCACAGGACTGCAACATTGATATCCATCCAGAGAAGGAGCGTACAGTGCACATCGAGCCACAGAAAGAGGAGGAACAAGTCAGAAAAGTGGAGGTCATGGATGCACCAATCACACGCAGTGAGTCAGACCAAGCAGTCAGTAAACTGAAACCAAGGAAATCACCAGGACCAGGTGGAGTGTCCAATGAAATGATCAAGAACCTGGGAATGGCAGCAAGGGGAAAGCTGTTGGATATCTTCAATATGTGCTGGAGCACAGGTAAGTTACCTCAAATCTGGAAGGAAGCAAGCATGGTACCACTGCTAAAACCAGGGAAAAACAGTGATACTGCCTCCAGCTACAGGCCAATCAGTCTCACTAGCTGCCTATGCAAAACGATGGAACGCATCATTGACCTGAGGCTAAAATGGTACCTAGAAAGTGAAAACCTTCTCATTCCACAACAAGCAGGATTTAGGCAGTACTACAGTACGGAAGATCAAGTGACCTATCTCTCTCAAGAGATTGAGGATGCATTCCAAGAGAAAAACCTTGTACTGGAAGCGTGGACAGACCTGAAGAAAGCCTTTGATAAAGTATGGAAAAAAGGTCTGCTGTGGAAACTAAGAAACTGCAATGTGAATGGAAGACTATACAACTGGATAAAGTCCTATTTACACAATAGAAGAGCTAGAGTAGTAATGGATGATCACAAAAGCCAGAAAGTACTTCTGCGACACGGTGTACCACAAGGAGTCCTTTTGCCTACACTATTCCTGGTATTCATTAATGACCTGGTCAAGGAACTTCCCTATGGAATCAAAGCGGCACTGTATGCAGATGATCTGGTCATGTGGTGTACAGATGAATATGCGACAGTTGCTACACACAGACTCCAAAGAGCAGCAGACATCTTGACATCATGGACAAACAAATGGTGTGTAAGTATCAACACAGAGAAATCAAGTACCACTCTGTTCACCTTGTCATCTAAACAGAAAGCAGGTAAGATCTTTGTAAATGAAATACCCTTAAGGATGGACAACCAACCCACTTACTTAGGAGTGACTCTTGACTCAAAACTGACATGGAAGCAACACATCAACAGTGCAGAAGCAAAAGCCAGAAGAAAACTAGCCATATTAAGAAAACTCAGTGGAACCACATGGGGAGCTAGTGAAAGAATCCTCAAGAATGTATATCAGCAAAGTATTCTACCACATTTAGAATATGGCTCAACATCTTGGTACACAGCATCAAACACTACGCTGCATAATCTAGACAAGGTTCAAAATCAGTCACTACGGATTATCACAGGTGCCATGAGGTCCACACCAATAGTAGAAATGCAGAAAATAGTTGGTGTTCAAGCGCTAAAGGAACGTAGAGACACAAAGGTCATGACCATGGGAGAAAAATTCCTTAGCTCTGTAAGCCATCCCCTGAAGGAGAGATTCAATAACTTGGCATTAGGACGGCTTAAAAGAAGCAGCTTCATTCATCAGGCAAGCGTATGCGTAAGCTGATACCTGACCTTCCAACTGTAGTCGCTCCATTATCATCTGTACCAGAGCATACACCATGGAAAGAAGCAGATTATACACAAATAACTATTCAGACTGAAGTGAAAGGTGTGCAGAATGGTGAGATGCAGAGCAGTCTTGTAAGATCAACAGCCACACTTAGTGTTCTAGATGACAAATATCCATGTGACACCTGGATATGTGTGTATACAGATGGATCTGCACATAATGCCGTAAAGAATGGAGGGGCAGGAGCATATATTGAATATCCAAACAACACTATTGACAAGATTTCCATACCCACTGGTAAATACTGCAACAACTTTGATGCAGAAGTTAGGGTAATTATTGCTGCAGTTGAAAAACTATCAGACTCCAGAATTGATACATGTCCTGTAGTAATTCTCACAGATGCAAGATCAGTACTGGAAGCTCTTCAGAGCAACAAAATACCAGACCTTAAGGATGCCTTGTCAAAAATTGGCTTACAACATGGAGTCACTTTGCAATGGATTCCCTCCCACTGTGGGATACCAGGCAATGAGAAAGCTGACCATCTGGCCAAAGAGGGCACTGAAATGGAGCAACCAGACATACCAATCACCTATAATCAGAAGAAAAGCATGATAAAAACCTACAGGAAGCCACAAACACCACCACATGATGACTATCACATGCTAAACAGAAAGGAACAAGTCACCATCTTCCGTCTCCGAATAGGACACAGCCGACTCCGAAGTCATATGTATACAAAGTTTAAGGTTGGTACTACTAATCTATGTACATGTGCCCAGGTGCCCCAAACTGTGGAACATATCCTCCAGAACTGCATCAACTACGAGACACTGAGAAATAATTACTGGCCCAGTGAAACCACTAAAGAAGATAAGCTCTACGGTTCCATACATGAGTTACAAAAAACAGTGAAATTTATCCAAGAGACAGGACTGCAGATATAGACAGACAATGCGAATGAAGAAGAAGAAGAAGAATGGGCTGTATGAAAGAAGTCGCAGTGATTCATGGAACATAGGCTGTATGAAAGAAGTAGCAGTGATTCATGTAACATAGGCTGTATGAAAGAAGTAGCAGTGGTTCATGGAACATAGGCCATATGAAAGCTTTTGGGTTTTTTTTTCAATTTAACCTTGTTCTCTCTGTATTTCTTACATTGTAATATGGTGGTTTTTAGCCTCTTTTTTTTTTTGGCTGCAAACCCCATGTCTGGCCCGAGAGTAGATGAGCACCCCACGTCTGGCCTGAGAGTAGATGAGCACCCCACGTCTGGCCTGAGAGTAGATGAGTACCCCATGTCTGGCCTGAGAGTAGATGAGTACCCCATGTCTGGCCTGAGAGTAGATGAGTACCCCATGTCTGGCCTGAGAGTAGATGAGTACCCCATGTCTGGCCTGAGAGTAGATGAGTACCCCACGTCTGACCTGAGAGTAGGTGAGTACCCCATGTCTGGCCTGAGAGTAGGTGAGTACCCCATGTCTGGCCTGAGAGTAGATGAGTACCCCATGTTTGGCCTGAGAGTAGGTGAGTACCCCATGTTTGGCCTGAGAGTAGGTGAGTACCCCATGTCTGACCTGAGAGTAGGTGAGTACCCCATGTTTGGCCTGAGAGTAGGTGAGTACCCCATGTCTGACCTGAGAGTAGGTGAGTACCCCATGTCTGGCCTGAGAGTAGGTGAGTACCCCATGTCTGGCCTGAGAGTAGGTGAGTACCCCATGTTTGGCCTGAGAGTAGGTGAGTACCCCATGTCTGACCTGAGAGTAGGTGAATACCCCATGTCTGGCCTGAGAGTAGGTGAGTACCCCATGTCTGGCCTGAGAGTAGGTGAGTACCCCATGTTTGGCCTGAGAGTAGGTGAGTACCCCATGTCTGACCTGAGAGTAGGTGAGTACCCCATGTCTGGCCTGAGAGTAGGTGAGTACCCCATGTTTGGCCTGAGAGTAGATGAGTAGAATTAACAGCATTAGAAGAATTGTGCACATGTACATTGTTGCTTCCTCTAATTTCTTTATGTGATGTATTTTATATTGTGAATATTGTAAAAAAAAAAAAAAAAACCAACCAAACAAACAGGACCTGGTCTCTTGAATGTTCACAGACCTATAATAGTTTTAGCGCATCTATTTCATTACCCACCACCGTCTCAGTCTCATGTCCAGGTGGAGTGAGGTAAAGTCGGCAGAAACAAGACTGGGAGAAGATGAGCATGTATAAATGAATAACATACAACAATCCAATATTTCAGCAAAAGCCTTTTTCAAGAACCACATATAAAAACAACAAAACAGATTAAAAACAGACAAAATATATGAAAACGTCAACACTCGGTATTTCTGGTCTCCTCCTTGTGGGAAGGATGGGGTAAAAATCTCCACGGGAACGAATCAGGGGAGATCTGAGGTTTGGTCCCCATCTTTCTTACAAGAAGGAGACCAACAAAGCTAAGTGTTTCAACTATTTTTTTCTTGTTTTTAATCTGTTGTGTTGTTTCTGTATGTGATCCTTGAAAAAGGCTTTTGCCGAAATATTGTTGTATGTGCCTCATTTAAATGTGCTCATCTTACTATCTGCCATTCTTATTCCTATCCACCTTCTTCATTTTTTCTATCTAAAGAATCTACGATTCTAACTGAATCATGCACCTGCGTCTAGCTTCGTTACTAAGACCATTTTTACTGCAGTCCTCGTTTCTCTTAGGTGTGATACTGACCGCATCACACTTTCATATGCCAAAGGTCATGGAAAATAAGGACCTATCACCGTATTCCCCAATATGCTAACTCTTCCCGTGCCACAGGAAAAATGCATATGTTCGGTTGGATGCCAAATTAAAAGCGCGGGTCTTGATATGTTAGGGGGTATAGTTGTAAACTGAATGAAACACAGTATTTCCATGTACTTCTGTGTACTTATTATGTTTCAAAATATAACTAACTGTATGAAGATTTCATAAATGGTGAGTTTTTTAGGAAAAAAGAAGTAATGTGATGTTTTTAGACAATGATTGTGCCCAGCTCACCATTCGCTAGGTCTAGATCTACACTACTTACCATCTGAGATGTCTAGATCTACTTGTCAATCTCGTATTGTGATTCTATGTTATATTCTCACTAAATTAATGTTTGAAATAATCTCCTAACTACTTCTCCAGTCATCTAAATATGTCTAGATCTACTTGGGATACATTCAAGAGCAATGAGGTGGTCACAGGCCATGTCCATACCCCTATCTACGTCATCAAAAATTGAAAAATTTCGATGTTTCTCTTCCTTTTTCTCACTCGGCATCGCTCGTAACTAAGCACTCTTTCATCATTTTGAAAAGTGTCACCAGAAACGCGGACGAAATATGTACATCTAAATGTTACACCGGTTGTTTTACTGAATCAAACCAAGAGTTGATATATCACCCCTAAGTTCATTCATTCATTTGCATGTCCCTTGCGGAACTTTGCCTCCCCAACAGCACTCCTGTAGGCCTCTCGGTTGTGAGCAAGATGGCCTGCCACTGCTGCATCCATCTGCAGATCATCAACGATGTCTTGCAGTCATCTTCGTTTTGGTCTTCCTCTTTCTTTTTCCCATTATGTATCCTTCCAATATGGTCTTCTCTAAATTATCATGATGTTTAATGTGTCCAAAATATTTGTTTTCTCTCTTTAATCCTCTTTACTAGCCAGCCTTCTTCAATATTAAGCTCTTGTAGTATGGATATATTTGTTCTTTTTTCGACCCTACGTACAAATCGGAAAACCGGAAGCGATCCGAGGCACGGGAAGTGTTAATGGTATGGAAACGGAAATTTTACTTTTTTACCATTACCTCATTTCTCTTATCTTTGCATGCCCAAATGGATATTTTTAAGGTCAATCATTAAAAAAAAAACAAAAAAAACTTACATGAAACTATTTGCTCTGGTCTGGGGTTATGAATATTGAGATAAGCAATCCTTGCTCTTCATGCATCAACAGTGATGTCCCCTGGTTATCTTCTGCTACAGATACAACCAAATTTCTGTCAATGCGACCTCTTTGGCTGCACTCTTGGTTTTCTGATTTTGCCTGGAAAATGATGTTTATGAAGCTGCTACTTCTGCCAGAAAGGATCCTGAAAACAAAAATCTTTTATTATTTCAATTTAGACTTTCACGTTTTGTGGGTGGTTGTTTGTATGTTTGTATACTCAGATCCTCTTCCCATTTGTCCAAAATGTGAGGTGGGGTGAGGTGAGGTGAAGACTCAGAACTCAAGCTGAATAAGATAGTGGACAGTGACCTGATTGCTTACATCATGGACAGTGACCTGACTGCTCACATCATGGACAGTGACCTGACTGCTCACATCATGGACAGTGACCTGACTGCTCACATCATGGACAGTGACCTGATTGCTCACATCATGGACAGTGACCTGATTGCTTACATCATGGACAGTGACCTGATTGCTTACATCATGGACAGTGACCTGATTGCTTACATCATGGACAGTGACCTGACTGCTCACATCATGGACAGTGACCTGATTGCTCACATCATGGACAGTGACCTGATTGCTTACATCATGGACAGTGACCTGATTGCTTACATCATGGTTAGTGACCTGATTGCTTACATCATGGACAGTGACCTGCCTGCTTACATCATGGTTAGTGACCCACACCTGACCAAAAACCTACTCTACCTCCAAGCAGTGCCCCCCCCCCCCAGTAACAGGCAGTAGTCTGGCCAAGTGAAATGGGATCGAAATGAGAGGGCAAGCCATTTAGTAAAAAATACACTATGCTGAATAGTGATGAATCTCATTGAAAGGTATAGATATTGCAGCCTAGCTGCAAAACTGTGACACAACGCAGACAACACCCACTTGAGGGATGCAGAACAAAAATAAAATGATCAACAATCATAAGATCACATTTTGCAGCAGAAAGACTGGTTCACTCATTCACTCATTTACATGTCCCTTGCCGAACTTTGCCTCCTAACAGCACTCCTGTAGGCCTCTCGGTTGTGAGCAAGATGCCCTGCTGCTGATCCATCCATTTGCAGATCATCAACGATGTCTTGCAGCCATCTTCGCCTTGGTCTTCCTCTCTTTCTTTTTCTCATTATGTACCCTTCCAAGACGGTTTTCATGACGTTTAATGTGACTGATTATATATTGATGGTGGCATCGTGGCGAAGTATTATCATGCGTACGAAAGAAGAATGAAACTAGCCAAGCTGTGACTTCCTTTAGAAACATTTTTGTGTGTGCAACGAACAACAACAACAAATTATACCATAAAGCGATAGCAAGAACACCATGTACACACTAACCTTTCGCGTCACACTTTCTACTTTCGGTTTTAAAACGCGTTTCCGGGACAACGTTAGCCAGGATGTTGAGAGTTTAGAAGCCAAGTTAAGTCGATATGGTTCTTGGTCAAATCTTACATCTTACATTCTTCCCATGCCGTTAAACGTCACATAGGGCTCGCATAGTTGTTTGCCAAGTTTTCCTGTTCTTGGCGAGTCTTTCAGCTTCATCAAGGGATGTTATGCCCACTATACTGGCTTCTCTCAACAATGTCCTCTTTAGAGTTTCACGTGGTCGACCTCTTTTTCTTCGGCCTGTTGTGTTCCATTTGATAGCTTGTTTTGGTATTCTCTGATTGTTTCTTCTCATCACATGGCCTACATAAGTCCATCTTCTTTTTCTGGTCACCCATGAGACAGGTTGTTGTTTGCTCATCTGTCTGATCTCTGCGTTATTCTTAAATTCATTTCACTTTATGCCAAGTATTTTCCTTAGGCATTTGTTTTCGAAAGAGTCTAATTTCTTGTCTGTTTCTTTAGTTGATTTCCAGCTTTCGCGTGCATAAATGAGATCGGATATCACATTTGAATTGAATAATCTTAACTTGGTTTTTGTACTTATAACTTTTGAATTCCACATGTTCAGATACTACTTCAAATTCTAGTGTTCAGTGTCTGCAGTTGTCTGTGAACTTCAGCTTTTTGTTAAAACCAGTCGATGGTGCATATTGCATCTTTTTACAAAAAATAGTATGTTGTAGTTTATTATAATGTAAGGATTCCATATATATGGTAATTCGTTACATAAAACCCATCATATATGGGGAAAAAAAATCTGCCACATTGTTCTTTTTAAGATGTCCCTCGAGCATTTTAATTAAATCTGTTGAAATAGCGAAACCGAACTTCAGTTCTTTATTTAGACCTCTAGTGCATCGGAATACTTTGTAAACAAAGTTGTGTTGTTGTTTCATTTCGTGCCACTCTAGTAATCTTCATCTGTTGTGTGGACGCGTGCGCAATCATTGCTTTGGGTGGGGGCATGTTTTAGTTGCACAAATTGTAAGTACGTGTATACACTGCTCGCCTATCTCCTACCGCCCCAGCACTTGTATACACGAGGATATAAGTCTGTCCAGTTTGGGAGTAGAGAGAGCTGCTTTCACGAAACTAGGAGAGCAAACTGGCTATATAATTAACGCAGGCGAATTCTGAGAGACAGATCAAGCTGACGTCACTTGGCAGTATCACTGGGACATAGTTTCGAAGGAGCATTATACTGCTTGACGCCACCTGTGTCACTTACTTGTCATGCGCAAGTTTTTCGTTGGTTTGATAAGTGTAGGCCTGTTCAATATGGTTATACTTTGCATTACTTTGATCTATTGTACACATTCCAGTAGTCGTTTCGAAACTTCCACAATTTTTAGTCACGGCATGCATATATAGGTATCTGCAGTATTGAATGCATACGTAAAATAATAAATATTTTTACATATTTAATACAGTAAATGAATTTTCAAAATTGACAGTGTTTTAAAAACAAAACTGTTATTATTGTACACTAAGCACTAACGCAAATTAGAATTTGAACGAATATATAAAGAATTGAAATCCAAGAAACTGTTTAGGGAACCGGTGCCTTTGGCGTGGCAAATCTTTGACAATGTTGAGGATGTTAAATAGATGACGAGCACACTAAAAGATGAGAAATGAGAAACTGTATGAACTGCATAAGCAGGCGTGGATGATGGAAACACATGCTCAGATGAAAAAAAAAAGCAGAGTAACAACAAAGAATCTTAGATGTACTAAACTTTGCTGAAGAATTAGTAAGCAGCCTGTAGAATTATGATCACAGGGGTGATCATTCTGTCAAGCTCATAGGATTTATAAATGCTAGTTTTATCTCGCTATTGAGAGATCTATGAAGCAGAATTAATTGTTTATCTCGCTATTGGGAGATTTATGAATCAAAGTTAACTGTTGGCGAGAAGATTCCGTTAAACTTCTTCAATTTTAAAAGTCAGAGAACTGTCACGTATAATAGTATGCAAGTTCCAGTCAATCATCACACACAGGATGAAACCAAATACTTGATAGGATAATATAGATAACTTGATATAACCGAATGAAATTTATTTGTCCTGTATCGAATTTTCAAACCTGGAGATATACAAGTATTTAAATCACCGATGGATTCACTACTCTCATCCTGGCTTTTATCAACACCTCCCTTTCTTCGGTCTTGCCCCCCCCCCCCTTCTTCTTCTGCCTATTTCCGTGGCCATCACGCCTTACGTAATGTTGCTTACACTCTTCTGGCGTGTTCTCCGATTTGCTTCACATGAATGTTTATATATAGACTCATTCTGTTATAGACAGCCTGTCACAGAAGCAGTAGGAACTTCAGCCACATTTGGCGTAACTTCAAATGCTCGGAGACGCAGCTGTAATGATTTCATAGTGTATCTCCTGCTTTTTCTGTTATCAGCTGCAATACATCATACACTTTTATAGTTGAGCATACAAAAAAGAGAATCCCAAAACAAGCTATCAAGTAGAACACAACAGGCCGAAGAAAAAGAGGCAGACCGCGTGAAACTCTGAAGAGGACATTATTAAGAGAGGCCAAATTAGCAGGCATAAAATCCTTTGATGAGGTTGAAAGACTCGCCGAAGGCAGGAAAAATTGGCGAACTACTTTGCGAGTCCTATGTGACGTTTAACGGCACGGGAAGGATATAAGATATAAGATAAGATACAAAAAAGTATTAAATATTTTCTGTTCATATATCCAGGGTCTTTTTGTGAAAGAAAAAACAACTTTTAAACTTTAAAGTGCTTCAAAATGTAACGAACTTTTATTTTCTAGTACAGCGATAGATAAGAGCTTGTTTCGGCACGAGAAAAAAATAATGCTGCGCATACTTAAATGCTAATTATATCCGTCCGTAAGAATAGTGAAGAGCAAAACCTCTATCCTAATGCGAAGGAAACTAAACTGATGACAACTGACAAAACAAACATGGCGGCAGCTGAAATATATCAATGAGGAAAAACTGGAAGAGGTGGAGAGTTTTTAATATCTTGGATCACTACTAACTAATAATGGAGATACAATAAGGGAAATTAAAAGGAGGACATCTATCGCTCTTCAAAACGTAAAACAAATAAAGAAGCTGTGGAGAGGAACAGACAGAACCACAAACAAAAAAAAAAAACAGGATCTTTAAGGGCATGCATCTTTCCCATCACAACATATGCCTGTGAGACCTGGACACTTATTTCCAAAAACAGCAGAGAAACACATAAATGCCTTTGAATGTAAATGCTACAGAAGAGTTCTTCAAATATCATGGACGCAAAAAAAAAAGAACAAATATATCCATACTACAAGAACTTAATATTGAAGAAGGCTGGCTAGTAAAGAGAATTAATCAGAGAAAACTTAAATATTTTGGACACATTAAACGTCATGAGAATTTAGAGAAGATCATCTTTGAAGGGTCCATAATGGAAAAAAAGAAAGAGAGGAAGACCAAGGTGAAGATGGTTGCAAGACATCGTTGATAATCTGCAAATGAATGCATCAGCAGCAGGGCATCTTGCTTACAATCAAGAGGCCTACAGGAGTGCTGTTAGGGAGTCAAAGTTCAGCAAGGGACGTGCAAATTACTGACTGACTGCTACCTAAATGCTACCATAAAAGCTTGGATTTTTTTTTAAAAGTTGGTCTGCGACATATTTCCCACATAATACATTATTCCATTGGGTTCCGATATACGCTCTTTTAAAATATAGCTGCAACATAAATAGAGGACCGTATGTATAAAGTCATCAAGAAAGTGGCCCAGATATCTTGTGGCTCAGATAGCCATGCCTTCTTTTCAGCACAGTTCTCTTGTTTCCAAAACTAACAAGTCAAACTATTCCGTTCTTTTTTTCCTGAGTTTTTTTTTTTTTTAGTTTACATGTTCCCGTATCATGTTGTTCTGTAGTTTAATTCGGGCAGGCAAAAGCGAAATCAAGAATATGCGTTTGTTGACAGAGATCATTTGATTATGCTGATATGCCTGTTGGCGTTTTTTATTATAATTTAGCGGAGTGGTTAATAACACCGGCGAAGTTGGCGATTTAATTCCAGCCGGCGGCCCCCTCCAGTCATCCAGGTGTAGAAATGGGTATCCTACGTCTCTTACAGCTGGGGGAGTAAAGAAGGTCCTGCTTGATGCTGACCACGTCAACCTATAGCAGTGTTTCCCAAAGTGGGCCATACGTCTCTAGAGACGGGCAATTTGATTTTTTTTTCCAGGGAGGGGGGAAGAGGGGGGGATTAGAACATATTAATATTGTACTTTTCAGAAGCTGGTTAACTATTATTCTTGGAGGAGGGGGGGATTAGAACATATTTATATTATACTTTTCAGAACCTGGTTAACTATTATTCTTGGGGGGGGGATCTTTGAGGCGTTGAGGTGGGGCATGATCCAAGAAAGATTATGAAACATTGTCCTGTAGTGTAACAACCAGTCAAGGAAAATATGAGAACTAACGCCACATCGTCTATGTGCCTGTATGTAATATTATTATTATTATTATTGCTGTTTCTTTACAGAATTAAGTCAGTTGCTGAGCAAACCTCTAGTTTTCATACAAGACATAGCATAATTTTACCATTGCTTGACTAGATGAACGTTTCTGGGGGACAACTGCTGAAATGTCCTTTGATCACTTATCCACATTACTACATCTTGTAATCTGGCTGGCTCTCACCGGACTACTTCCAGTATGTATCCCCATTTGCGTTTATGTATAGAATATCTTTTTTTTTTTGTAGCAGAAGTTACATGCCTAAGTAAGCTTTATCACTCCCAAACCATTTCCTATTAAGATTTTTTTTTTATCTCAATGACCCGGCGTGGAATCTACTTACTTTTGCATCTTAATTTGCCTTCTTTCTCATATTTTGATATCAGATGAACTTTTGCTGTATTATCAAAGCAAAAACTACATGAAACTGATACAAGACATTTTACAAATGCTTCTTGACTTACAATGAGGTTTCAATCCAATAGTTGAAAATGTCCTGTTGAATATGATGTGATAAATAAATATGTAAATAAGTAACCACTGAATAAATATATAAACACATAATTGCTGCAACTAATTAAATACCAGCAATAAGAAAGTAAAAAAAAGTGAAGTTAGTCTTTTAATAAATGTACAATACTGAATTTGCAACTCTGTTGTACAATCATAAAGTCCAAATACTATAAGTCAAATCATTGTTAAGTCTAGCAGGACCTGTATGTATTGGTAACTGATCTGAGTGAAATCTTTTTAAAATATAATTTAAACGGCATGGACAGAGAATGGCAACACAGGTTATAATTAGCACTCAGTGCAGGATGTTGTGGACAAGCATGCTTCCCAATGCCAGTGAACAGGGCAACATATATAAATATAAATAGATAATTTAAAGTTGCATTTGAACCTAACAGTTTGTGACATCTATCAAATTATGACTGAAATACTAAAACTGATTTATCTGTAGTTTGTCTGTGACATCTGTCAAATTATGTCTGAAATGCTAAAACAGATTTATCTGAAATATGTTTTGCACATGATATAAAAAAATTAATATTTATCCTCTAACCTGTTC
Organism: Achatina immaculata; assembly: GCA_009760885.1. Classification (NCBI taxonomy): domain Eukaryota; kingdom Metazoa; phylum Mollusca; class Gastropoda; order Stylommatophora; family Achatinidae; genus Lissachatina; species Lissachatina immaculata. The sequence continues at coordinate 24,930,548 of CM019699.1, forward strand.
ATTGTTATATAGCTTTGTCAGATTAGTCATTTCTTATTGGATTTGTTTCACAGGATGTTTTGGGGACTGGCCATATTGAAGTTCACTTTTTGTTCTACAGTGATGAGTGTCAAGAACATCTGAACACTAATCCTTGTGATCCTATGTTTTCCTTTTGTCTGAGTAGCCCACAGAATGGAAGGTATTTTATACAATATTCAAATGAAAGTTGCATATTTTTGTGCTACCGATGTATGTATCATTAAAAAAAAATAGTCTTCTTAAAACAGCAGTTATGAATATTTTTCTAATGCACTACACATGGAACAAGATAAAAAAACATTGCCTGGCCACATCATCAGTTTTTAGGGAGAGAAGTTATCATTTAAAGCAATTTCTCTTCAACGATCTGCCAAACTTCTGTGGCACACTTGCAGACACTTCACAACACAGCAGTCATCTTGACACACCAGTTGGCAATCATAGTTTTAAGATGTATAAATACTTAGATGGAGTATATACAACTTATGGAAGTAATTATTGTGTATGAGTATATACAACTTATGGAAGTAATTATTGTGTAATGATTACATCAATACATAATTATTTTTTTTATTGGAATATTTAGTGGAAAACTCTAAGATGTTGAGTACCAGCATTCCGTTGTTTTATCTTCCATTAGGCACTTGACATAAGCAAACACATCTGTGCATATGTCCAGTATATATGTTTCTGTATGTGAAAGAGAAATTATAATCTCAGGCAAACTTGGATAAATAAGACAGATGGAGACAAGATATAGACAAACAGCAGTTTGCAGTAAAAACCTTGACAGATGCAGTAAGGAGTTTAAAAGAAAGTAAAAACAGTGGTGACCATGAAAAATCTGGAAAGATCAAATTTGCTCCTGGAAAAACAAAACAAAAACAAAAAAGTGCTTTATCGCTTACTTGAAGTAGATCTTCAGGACAGTATGTTCATTTTAGATAGATCTTACATAATTTGGTTTTGTAAGATTTGAGAGACCAGATTAATCTCATTTCCTTCTTTTATTTTATGTGTGTATCAAGCTGATTTGCTTATCAAAAACTTGTTAAAAATGACATAAGAAAACTGACAAAATGGCCTTATAAATAAACAAATAGAATGGACCCAAAACTGAGAAAAATGGCCTCTAAAATAATAAAAAAATAAATCAACCTGATTGGAGGAATGAAGATTTTTTTTTTTTTTTGCCTGTGGGACTCTTTAAAAAAAAAGACCACAAGAGTTTGAAGAAAAATTCATTGAACAGCCCCCCCCCCCCCAAAAAAAAATGAGAAAGTTTTCACACAAATTACAGAACAGTTCAAACCAACTCAAAACATGAGCAAAAAAAAGTTAAAATTCTCTGAAAGCTTCACAAGAATGCAGAAGTTGTTTTTGCCTGAAAATTCCAGGAAAATGAGGAAGAGATGGAGAAAAACATATGACCAGGTTGGTTAAGTGACATAGGAAAAAAAAAAGACAGTTGTTCTATTTAGAAATAAGCACTACAGAAGTTGTAATAGAATGACACTTAGTGACCATCAAAATGGCACTAAGTTGTAATAAAATGACACTTATTGACTATCAAAATGGTAATAAGTTGTAATAAAATGACACTTATTGACTATCAAAATGGCACTAAATTGTAATAAAATGACACTTATTGACTATCAAAATGGCACTTAACAATGAGTAAATAATAAAAATGATTTGAGAAACCAAAGACCTCAAGAAACATAATTGCTCACACTTAATGATACTTCATAGTAATGATGTCAATAATGCATCGTCTCATATTTTAAAAATATTTCTTTCAAGTCTTGACGTGGACAACTGTGACTACTCTTCCACTGGACAAAGTGACACTGATTTTCATAACACTAACTACATTAACATGACAGACCTCAAAAGCATTTCGGGGCACAGAAACCCGTGGATTGTTTCAGTGCAAAAATTTTTGGTAAGTTTGAGGAACGCACAACTTCAGTTCTGTTGTCAGATACTTCTTCTTCTTCTTCTTCATACGCTTCTATCACCAAGATCGCCCCGTGCTGCTACTGAATTTACTCCTGTGACTCTCGAGATAGATCTCATTTAGGATGAAGGCTCAGAACATCAGGGTGCTGTGGCCTATACTTCTGTTGGGTCAATGAAGTGGAATTGTGGGACACTGTGGTTTTCATTGCATCAGAGAGCTTCAATCTGGACTTTCCTCAGTGGAACCTTGACGTGGTTTGGATGTGAAATCCGTCGGTGAGAGAAGGTTGCCAAATGTAGGCTACCCTGGTCCTGTGTCTCCAATTTCAGTATTTGGTGGTCGTGGCTGCTAACCTTCTTGGTGGTGACCAGAATGTAGCTTTTGTAGAGGAGGACAAATCCTCACCACTAGTAAGTATCACCTGGGTAAGCTGGTTTAGGCATATTATCCCAGTTTGGGTGTACATAGGATGTGGCCAGCCTCTAGAGCAGAAGTGCCATGACATGGATAGCCATCAAGTTTCACCCTTGGGTTAAGCCAGTTTAGGCATATTGCCCAAGTTTGGGTGTATATAGGATGTGGCCAGCCTCTAGGGCAGAGGTGCCCTGATATGGGTAGTCCTCACCTCAAGACTACTGGCCATACAGATTAAACTTCACTTAACCCTTTCTATCACCTTTTCCATGGTGCACGGCAACCCTAATTGCATCTTTCTTCATTGCCCGGGAGGAGTTTCACCCCACAAATGGCAGCTGAAGAATCTCACCATCGGCCGTTGTCAGATTCTGATTTACTGGAGAAAATGTTTTATAATTTATGTTTTTGAGTTTTAGGTGTTAGGATTTATATAAATAGTATCTGATTACACCGTGTATAACAAGGTAAGCTAGGTAAAGTGGAGTATCAAATATTTGAAACAAACTTATGAAGATGCTGAAATAGTGATTCCCAAAATGAGTGCTACTGCTGTCCCCCATATGCCAAAGAAGATGTGTGAAGATCCAAGGGAGTTGTGAGAGAATGGGAAACAACAGGAGGCTTCAGAATCAATTGAGTGAAAAAAGTTCTAGGGGAGGACTACCAGTGTGATATAGCATACACAGAGATTCATTGTGGAGAACTACCAATGTGATATAGCATACAAAGAGATTCATTGTGGAGAACTACCAATGTTATATAGCATACACAGAGATTCATTGTGGAGAATTTTAAAACTATATGGAATCCATCTAAAATTGTCAACATCATTAAAGATCTCCACAATGGATATGTTTGCGCAGTCAACACAGAAGAAGGAATGAATGAATGGTCCCAGATTGAAACAGACATGAAACAAGGATGTATACTATCTCCCTTGCTTTTTGGAATTGCCATAGACTTCATAATGAAAAAATGTACAGGTAAAATGGCACAAATTGGGTATATGGGACCCAATTAGAAGATGTTGATTCTGCAGATGACATAACTCTTATCAATGACACTGTGAATTCAATGCAAGAAAAAACAGATACCCTGTCTTTACTGGCTATAAAAATAGGACTTGAAATTAACAAGGATAAAAAACAAAAATAATGAACCTTCTCATTAATCAAAAAGGAAAAATATATGTAGAAAGAACAGCTGTCAAAGAAGTAAACCAATTTGCTTACCTCAGCAGCTATATAGACTAGGATGGTGACACCAGAAAGGAAGTGAGAATTAGAATTGTGAAAATAGCATTGACCTTCAAAAATCTTGAGAAAATATGGCACTCAAATGTTATAAGCACAAAAACCAATTTAAGATTATTCAGTTCAAATGTAATATCCACCTTCATTTATGCATGTGAAAGCTGGAAAACTAGGCAACAAATTAGACTCTTTTGAAAACAAATGCCTAAGAAAAATACTCAGTATAATTCTTGGAATTCAAGAACAACACTGAGATAAGAGAAATGAGCGAACAACAACCTGTCTCATGGGTGATCAGAAAAAGAAGATGGGCACATATATAGGCTATGTGCTGAGAAGAAACAATCAGAAAACCCCAAAACAAGCTATCAAGTGGAACATAACAGGCCAAAGAAAAAGACATCAGCCACCTGAAACTCTAAAGAGGACATTGTTAAGAAAGGTCAAATTAGCAGGTATAAAATCCCTTGATGAATTTGAAAAGCTCGCTGAAAACAGGAAAACTTGGCGAACTACCATGCAAGCCCTATGTGGTGTTTGACAGCGCAGGAAGGATGTAAGGCCAATGTGAATGGGGACTCGAGAATCTGAAAAAGTTTGGGATCCTCTGAACTAAACAACTGTTAGAAACATATTGTGTTATACATGATTCAGTGAGTACTAGGGACATTAGGAAAACAAATGTATGTTATCCGTTAAAATGAAATGAGCAAGTTATAATACTTAATTGTCTTGTATCTTCCCAAAATAAGGGGCCCTCTGTTATGCTTGTGGTTAAGGTGGTCGATTCAGATTATTTTGGAGATGATCACATGCATACATGGGGCAAGGTTATCACTGAACCTGTGTGGCCCTCAAAGAATCAGTCAGTATGGAAGAGTCTAGTCATGTCTGATCTGTCATACAAGTGAGAAATTTATGAGATTTATGTGTCCTGATTTTTAAAAAAATTTTTTTTTTTATCTTCATTAAAAAATGATACACTTGAGTAGCAAAGTAGTTAGAACATTTGTTTTAGGTGTTGGTATTTGTGGGGGAGGGGGGGGGTTGGTTGACTTCTGTCCAAAGTGCAGTAATTAAATCTGTTGTAGAATGACTGCCTAACTTCTTTAGAAGGACAACTGTGCTTCTAGCTTAGAAAGAAGAGGCTGATGGCTGGGTGTGAGAGCACTCTCTGGTGTGCTGGTAGGTCAAGGAAAAGATATGCTTCCACTGATACAGGGCTCATGTTATTGTATTTTTTTTTCTTCTTGAAAGAGTAAGAATTGATAACATTTTTAAAATTGTGAGTGCAGTTGCAGTTGTTCTAGGAAAAAGATGTGCAGTGAGAGAATTAAAAAAAAAAACTGAGGAAATGTGATGTAGAAGAAGATGACTTGTATTTTGGAATGTAAGAAGAGAAATGTTAAATTGTAATGGGGTTGGAGAAACCAGTTAAAGAGAGAGTTTAAAGAACTGGAAAATGGCACATTGGAGATATTAATTTAAGGAAGAATAATATTCAAATATAAATGAAATTTATCATTCCAACAATCATCATCATCATCATGTGCCATGCCTGGATTTGTTGGTGGCCATGTTGCTCCACAAATTCCAATATTTCATGTTATTCAAGTCTGACAGTAATGGCTGTAAAAAGTGGAAAAGTTATAGTACTGCATTTTTTCTTACAAAACAAACTAATTTTGTTTGCCTTCTTTTCCCAGATCATTAACTTTATGAAACAAGAGTTTATAAAAATGGGCATTTTGTCAAGTAACCAAGTGTGCTTACTGTGTGAGAAATATACATAATCTAAAAATATCCCTCTCTTGTCTTTTCAGTGCTCAAGGCACATAGGGCTGCTAGCAAGAGATTTCCACTTTAATCCACAAATATACGTAAACCATATTATCTTCTTCTTCTTCTTCCGGTTCATGCGTTTCACCCGATATGACTGCACTCAGGACGTGGCCGACCTCCAGACCAGAAGTGCCGTGATTTGACTGTTTGCTTCGCTTTATCCTTTCAACCGCCTTTTCCGCAGTGATGCTGCGCGGCAACCTCATTTGCAAATTTCTTCATTGGCCGGGAAGAGCACCGCTACACGCATGGCAGCTGAAGAATCTCGCCAACAGCGGCAGATGAGCTACCAAACGTGACACTCACCTACCCTAAGTAACTGGTTTTCAGGCGCCAGATATTCGCCCTCGCCCCTTCTCCTGTCAGTTTAAACAGTTCTGCCACGGGAAGGCCAGGAGCTGGACTTGACTGCCAGAGGCTGTTTGTGGCGCGTTTGCAGTCCTTAGAACCAAACCATATTATAGAACAGCCACTTTCTTATGACAACTAACACTTCTTATCCTATATATTATATCCTTCCCGTGCTGTTAAACGTCACATAGGGCTCGCAAGGTAGTTCACCAAGTTTTAACTAACACTAATGTGTGCATATTTTACCCAGAATGCAGTTTTTTTTCCCCATATAAAATATCTGTAGACAATAATAGATCTAAATCATGGTGTATTACTATTCCCTTTTTGCTTCTGATATTCACCCAGAAACACTTAATTGATTGAGTAACATACAGATAACCTAATTTTACTTGCTCACAAAAATATTCATTTTATACATTTTGTTCATAAAATACCTGTCTTACTTCATAATTAGAATAATCTGACCTTGCATTTTTTTGACATTTCATTAAGGATATGTTGTTTTATTTTGTTTTTTAAATTTGGTTTTGTGAAATAAAATTTCAGAGAAGGAAGCTGTGGGGGAACATGCTTGCCATTTTTAGATGACACTGAACAGATTTATAAACTGTTCGTTGCCAACAATTTTCAGGTTGGGTTTTAAAGTACGGATGTACTGTGACCCTTACTATTTTACATCCAAATGTGACTTATACTGTAAGGCCAGGAATTCAAGTAAAGGGCATTACAACTGTGATTACAACACTGGAGATAAGATATGTTTGTCTGGTAAGTAGATATGTCTACCTGTAGGAGATATGTTTGTCTGGTGAGTAGATATGTTTACCTGTAGGAGATATGTTTGTCTGGTGAGTAGATATGTTTACCTGTAGGAGATATGTTTGTCTGGTGAGTAGATATGTTTACCTGTAGGAGATATGTTTGTCTGGTGAGTAGATATGTTTACCAGTAGGAGATATGTGTGTCCGGTGAGTAGATATGTCAATATCTTGAATGATATAGGAAATTTTTTAAAAAAGCAAGGTCAGAAGGGGGCCACAGGTGAAAGAAGGTTGAGAAACATCCATAATCTGGAGAATCAGTAATTGTACAAGTAATCATATGACAGTGAGTAAATATTATTTTGTATATGCATTTATTAATAATACTTATTTATAATAGATATTTGCAGTAAAATATGCATGTTAAGTGAAAACATGTGGATAATATTTGTTCATGTCTTGCAGCTGTCAAATATCTGAAATTTATATGTGTGGCTGTTATTTTAAGCAAGTTTGGTCACTCCTGATATATACATTACCAAGTTATCTTGATGAAAAGGCTTCATCATTTTGTCTGGCCATTGATATTTCACATGACTTCAAATGTCTTCTTTTTCCTATGCCACTTGGTAAGCTTTTAGAATTTTTTTCCTCAGTTTCCTTTGGTTTATGTTTTTTTCTAATATAAAGGCAAAGTTATCTAACAAATTAAAAAATTCTGGCTATTTTTATCTAGGATGGCAAGGTGAAAACTGTACAGAAGATGTAGATGAATGTGCTTTAGGTTACTGCATCAGTGGACAGTGCACTAACTTACCTGGAGACTACAAATGCGTCTGTGAAGTAAACTACACAGGTAACACAAAACACTGATTCAAGATTTGCAGTATGTTAGAAACAAAATTTAGTTCAGTAGCAGAACACAAGACACTAAAACTTAACACATTTAAGAAATACCTTCTGAAAAAAAAAAAAATCTGTCACCAAAATATAGCAGAGGAGTCATGCAAAGTGCTAATGCTTGCCATGCCGTTTTGATTTAAAGATAATGAATAAATAAAATAGTCAGTGTGATCGTCGGGTGTCATTCATTTGGTTTAGAGCTGAATTTGGTAGTTTGTTTTTTAAAGTATCTTAATGAAAACAAAGCTGAAATCAAATCAAATCAAGAAGAAGAAAAACAGAATCTGCTTGTTTAAAGAAGTTACTAGAAATAAACATATGTCCATAACCATGAGAAAGTAGGTACTACAAACCCATAATCTGTAACCAGAGACTGGCATTCTCATTCCCTTGACATTCCCATATCTGCTCCACCTTTCGTTCCAAACCCACTGAAGCATTTGCCTGTTGATGAAGCCAGTCACATACTGGTTGTGGGTTATGTGCACTAAAACATTTCTTTTAGAAAAATATCTGGTGCTACTCTCCTCCCCCAACTCAGTCATCCTTGTGGTGTGATTGTTGTCCTTCAGCCTGATGTCATCCTCCATACACAGCCTGTCCAAGGTGGCTCTTGCGGTCTCGTCCTTGTCTGTTCTTAGGGTACCCTGAGTTGATGCCTGCCAGATTGTCCGCTTTCTCACTGCCTTTGACTCCCGCATGACCTGGTCGGTACATCCACATCAAATTTGATAACGACAAAGCTATGTAGAGCCAGTATTGTGAGATTCTGACAAAAACAGATGAAACACAAATTTCAAGTAACAAAGATTTTGTTTTGGGGAAAGATACCACATAAACCCAAGACAACTAGGAAAGTACACAAAGAAGTCCGCACGACAGTCACAGAGCTTTGAAAACTAATTAAAACTGAACAGGATTGACAATCAAAATTATTGTCCTCTGTATGGAAAAAGGCAACTGAGACTGTTTGGATGCATAAAAAGATGGAAATTAGAGAAAAAGCACTGGAAAACTCAAAGACCAAGGAAGAAAAAAAAAACATCTGAAAAAGTCAACTAAGTGGTACAGAAAAAGACATCCATTATCAGTACCATAAACTGGACACAACTGAGAGACATGATTGTCCATGCCAATTGCAGGATGTTTGTCAGTGATGAAGAATGAAGATTTAATTCTAAAATGTATCACAAATTTTTAACTAAATGAGCAGTCTTATTTATGTTATACTTATGTGTTACAACGAAGGCAAGAACTGCTCCATGAGGCTGACTCCTTGCCAGTCACAACCCTGTCTGAATGGTGGAACATGTTACACTTATGGTTTTGAAAACATCATCATGTGCATGTGTACAGAGGAGTGGACAGGTGAAATCTGTGAGAATAGAAAAGATCCTTGCCAGCTGCAGCCTTGTCTGAATAATGGTTCATGTACAAACAGGCAAGTAAATTTAATTTTGGTGTTATTCTGGCTTCTGATGTTGTCATGGAAGCATTGCAACAGCTTTTGAAAACTTTAAAAAAAAAGTTAAGTGTAGAAAAAAAAAACCCAGTATAGAACAAGTTTTTGCTCACTTTTTCTTCTTCCTTGTGTCTAGAATTATTGTATTTTAAAGTTGCTGTTTAATTAGCTTTGAATTAGTATTAAATGTCTGAAGCAAAAATGGCTGAATAGACAATGACTTACCTGCTCAGAAAGGTGGTTGTAGATTCGTTTCCCTCTATAGCTGCAGCTTCTATTCATAACTGTAATCTGTAGTAAGAGGCTGGCATCACCATGCTCCAGGCATTCATTTATGTGCTCCATCTTCCGTTCCAACACCCACTGAAGTGTGCACCTGCTGATGAAGCTAGCCACACACTGGTTGTGGGTGACATGCGCTAAACCGCTTCTTTGAGAAAAAAACATCCACTTCTTCCCTCCTCTCCCAATTTGATCATCCTCCTGGTGTGATTGCTGTAATTCAGCCCAATGTCATCCCCCATATGCAGCCTATCCAAGGTAGCTCTTGCAGTCTCCTTCTTGTCCATTCTTAGGATGCCCCGAATTGATGCTGTGCCTGCCAGCTTGTCTGCTTTCTCACTGCCTTTGACTCCCGCATGACCTGGGCATTAGATAACTGAGAGCCCTCTAGAAGCTGGACCCACTCCATGCTAAAGAAATGCCTCTCAATTCCTGTCTCTCCGTAACATGCTTTGGGACTCTGTTACAATGACCCCATGTGAGGTAGCCTGCTCCACCAACCAGGAAATAGCTTCTGGTGCTGCCTGCACCTCCATTCTGATGCTTGAAGTGGTAGTTGTGTGACAGAATCAGACATAGATAGTGGGTTGGATAAGGGGACAAGAGTAGTCTCCCCTGTAGAGCTAATTTTGGGAACTTATAGCAAATCAGTGATGTAAATTTTGCATGTATTGGTACACACTGTGAGTGAATTGAAAGAGACACACAGGAAAAGAGCAGACGAAGCGAGGTGAAAGAAAAAAAATAACAGTTGAGACCGGCAAGGATCTGAAAATAGTAGGATCAAGCAAGTTACTCTTTCAGAGTTAGTAATTTTTAATTGCGTTGTCGAAAACGTAGAGTTTAGGTTGTAGTCTGTGTCTTTGTAGGGAAATGGTTGGAGTTGGTTAATTTGTCCTTTCTTGGAAAAGTTTTTGTAGTTTTTATGTAGAGTTGAGGGTAGATTGTCCCTCTGGACCAAGTGGTGAATTTAGATTGAGAAAGTATGTTGTGTTTTCTGTTGTAAGAAGTTAGAGTGTCCTTTAACATTTTGTTTTGCTGTGAAAAAGATTGTCCCATGGTGACATCAATCACCCAGACACTTGTTTCATGTTTTTGTGATTTTCATAGCCTTTTCATTACACTTCCATTGGCAATATGCACCAACAAATGGGGTTTCACCAATAAACCTGTTCTCTTGTAACTGCTGGAGTTATGTAATGATTGATCTATGTTATGTCAACAACTGTGGAGTTGATAGAAGCTGAAATGTTGATTATGGCTCAAATTTTGTATTTGTGCAACTTCAAGAAACTTGAGAACATATGGAATTCAAAAGTTATAAGCACAAAAACCAAGTTAAGACTATTCAATTCAAATGTAATATCCACCCTCATTTATGCATATGAAGGCTGGAAATCAACTAAAGAAGTAGACAGGAAATTAGACTCTTTTGAAAACAAATGCCTAAGGAAAATACTCAGCATCAAATGGAACAAATTCAAGAACAATGCAGAGATAAGACAGATGACTGAACAACAACCAGTCTCATGGGTGATCAGGAAAAGGAGATGGACATATGTTGGTCACTTGATGAGAAGAAATGATCAGAGAATCCCAAAACAAGCTATCAAATGGAACACAACAGGCCAAAGAAAAAGAGGCAGACTGCTTGAAACTCTGAAGAGGACAATGTTAAGAGAGGCCAAATTAACAGGCATAAAATCTCTTGATGAGGTTGAAAGACTCACCGAAGACAGGAAAAATTGGCAAACTACTTTGCGAGCCCTATGTGACATTTAACGGCATGGGAAGGATATAAGATGATTGTTATTTTGATGTTTTGGAACAGGATTTTGGATTTTAACAGATGTTGCAAGGCAAAGTATATTTTATTCCCTATCTGTATTCTGATTTTAATTTCCTCACTTACTGTGTTGCTTCTTTTGAAGGTTGTTCCTAGATATTTGTATGTTTCTGCTTTCCTAATAATCATATCTCCAACATTTATATAATCTGGATCATTCTGCCTCTGGTCTCTTGATATCTTCATATACTCTATCTTATCTTGGTTAATGGTCAAGCCCACTTTTTGTGCTACATCTCTCAGGTGTATACAGATATTGATGACTTCTTGCATAGTTTCTCCCACCAGGTCAGTGTCTCATTTATACATTTTAAAATTATTTTTTTACTTCTTTTCTTGTTCACATTCTTTTTGACAGAAGCTGCTTTAGAGTAAGAGTTCTAAACCAGCGAGGAGTTCCCCAACCAACCGTCTCTCTCACGAAAATGTTAGGGTTTCAGGAAGGGAACTGAGACCAAAGACTGACAGATTCAAACTGTTGGAATATTATGTGCATATTATTTGGAGTGCACCTTTTGAGTCAGTCTCAGAAATTTTGGGGAGGGGGTCGGGGGGGGGGGGGGTAGATGACACTCTGCCGTGATAAAAAGCGTGCATGGGGTAAAAAAGTTTGAGAATCATTGGTTTAGGGGTATGTGTAGACATGAAAATCTCTGACAAAGAGAGTGAAACAACAGCACAACTGCTCAGATTTCAAGAATTAAAGAACAAACAAACATACAAGCACACTTTATTTTCAAAGGGAGAAGAACTGGACATGCAGACCTGACATTCTTCATCTCTCAAACTTTCATTTAAATCCAGTCATTCAACACTAGTTTAGTTATAGTGTTACTATCATATAAAAGTAAATATGAAATGAAAATTATTACATTTAACCTCTTATCCACACATTCAGCAGTATATGCAAGTAAAATATATGATGAAGTTTTATCACATTCTTACACATTAACTGCAGCCAAATTGATAAAAAATGATGCACAAGACTTTTTTCAGCTAGTGCAAGTTTACATTCATTGTTAAAAATATGTTGAATGTAGATCTCTTGATGCAGAGCTTGAAGGCTGGAAATGATAAATAATGAAGGGAAAATCTGTATGAGATGGAAAGAATATTTTGAAAAACTACTAAACTGTGAAGAGCCTATAATCACATTACCATGTGAAGAAATACAGACAAACCTGAAATAGAGGAACCAGACTTAGAAGTCATCTACAGTATCATGTTTCTACAAAACAGCAAAGCAAATGGTTCAGATGGAATTGCTGCAGAACAGATTAAGGAAGGAGTTCTAAATCTACATGAACAGATATGCACACTAATACAACAAATATGGAGAGAAGAAAAACTCCATAGTGGATGGAGAGAATCATTTCTGATCCTAGTATTCAAAAAAGGTGTTAAGAGCAAGTGTGAAAACTACGGAGGAAAATCCTTAAACAAGCTACAAAATACTGTCTATTAAATAGATTTAAACCATACAGCGAGAACATTCTGGGAGACTATCATGCAGGTGTTAGGAAGAATAGATCAACCGTAGACTAATTATTTTATCTACATCAAAGACCGGAAAAGTACTGGGAATATGAACAAGAAGTACATATCTTCATTGACTTCAAGAAAGCCTATGACAGTATAGATGGGAGCAGCTTATGGAAAATTATGAAAGAGTTTGAGATACCTAATAAATTAATCATATTTTGCATATATTGACAGCAACATAGACCAGGATGGTGACACCAGAATTTGAATTGCAAAAGCAAGCATTGACTTAAGAATCTTGAGAAAATATGGCATTCAAAAGTTATAAGCACAAAAACCAAATTAAGATTATTCAATTCAAATGTAATATCCACCCTCATTTATGCATGTGAAAGCTGGAAAACAACTAAAGAAATAGACAAGAAATTAGACTCTTTCGAAACAAATGCCTAAGGAAAATACTCAGTATAACGTGGAATGAATTAAAGAACAATGCAGAGATAAGACAGATGAGCAAACAACAACCTGTCTCATGGGTGATCAGAAAAAGAAGATGGACATATGTCGGTCATGTGATGAGAAGAAACAATCAAAGGATCCCCAAACAAGCTATCAAGTGGAACACAACAGGCTGAAGAAAAAGAGGTCGACCACATGAAACTCTAAAGAGAACATTGTTAAGAGAGGCCAGTTCAGTGGGCATAACATCCAGTGATGAGATTGAAAAACTCACTGAAGACAGGAAATCTTGGTGAACTACCATGTGGGGCCTATGTGACATTTAGCAGCATGGGAAGGATGTAAGATATAAGAAAAAATTAAACAATTTGACCAGAATATATATGGAGGATGCACAAAATATAGTAATATATAAAGGACCCTTCTATAAAGAACTAGTTTAAAACAAGGTGATACATTATTCAACCTTGTACTAGAAAAGGTAATCAGAAAAGCGAAAGAAGAAAGCAGTACAGATGAACAAGCTAAAATACTAGAATACACTGATGACATTGACCTGGTGGGGGAAACTATACACGAAGTCATCAGTATCTGCATAAACCTGAGAGATGTAGCACAAAAAGTGGGCTTGACCATTAACCAGGATAAGACAGAGTATATGAAGATATCAAGAGACCAGAGGCAGAATGATCCAGATTATATAAATGTTGGTGATATGATTATTAGAAAAGCAGAAACATACAAATATCTAGGCACAACCTTCAAAAGAAGCAACACAGTAAGTGAGGAAATTAAAATCAGAGTACAGATAGGGAATAAAATATACTTTGTCCTGCAACATCTGTTAAAATCCAAAATCCTGTTCCAAAACATCAAAATAACAATCTACAAAACTATAATAAGACCAGCCATCATGTATGGATCAGAAACATCGAGTACAACAAAGAAAGATGAACAACAATTGCAGATCTTTGAGAACAACATCCTAAGAAGAATCTTTGGCCCATAAAGGATACCAACAGTGGAGAATGGAGAGCTAGAAAGAACACTAAACTGAACAGCTTATTTAAATCCCAATGAATTATAAATGTCTTGAAAATGAACAGACTACACTTAGTGGGGTATGTATAAAGAATGGAAGAGAATGGACAAATGAAAATGATGTATAAAGATGAGGGAAACAAGACCAAGGTGTGGACCAAGACAGAGATGGAAAGACAACATAGAAGAGAATATAAAAGAAACTG